>JAAWXA010000013.1:16523977-16892362 GCA_038090715.1 Florisuga fusca
GACTATGAGAATAAGCCAGAGCATCTAGATCCCAATTAGACAATTTTTGGTTATATATCTTGAGGCCTATTTGCCTAAAATCAGATGATAGGAAGCCATGCCAGAGTGTTCATGACATTAGTAATATCTAAGAGAGCCTGAGGATAATCAAGACCTCAAGTGGAACTCCATGGGGATTGTAGTTGAGTGAAAAGTGTTATTTCTTCATGATAAATACATTGGGTGCAGACTACAAATGTATCTATCTAAAGATCATTTGCTGACCATCAATATTTCATATTCCATGGATGTCATCTTCACCACGGGCTATCTTACCTTCCTCAATATATATCCAAATCCTACTTCATAAAACTTCATTAAAAAAAGAAGCTTTGAAAGCTGAAAGAGAGACCCTGGCAATCTAGTTCATTTTCTCCCTGTAAGGTGGGTGGTTCTAGCTAAACAATTTCTGAACTCAGAAAAAGGAATTTCTTTTTTTCTCCTTGCTCTTTACACTTTTGATGAGCCTTTCAGTTTTGCTTGAACATCTCCCAGCCAAGTTTTAATTTTAGCTGGAAATCAGATCTCACAAGCCCTTCCAGGTATATATATTTAATGTCCTCACATTTACTTTTGGCTCACACTCTGAAGAAAACCAGTCATATAGGGAACAGACAACTGTCATTGGGAAAAAACTCTGCTATTTACCTCACTTTGTTTTCCAGCAGAAACAGCTTTCCTTAGTGTGCCAGCAGGAAAGATTGGGGTAAAGGAGCACATGAATGCAACCCACTTCTTAATTCAGCTGGAGTGGAAGTTTTATTTAATACAAAGAAAAATTAATTTTCTCCTAACAAATGCATAAAGTAGCTGATTTTATCCTTCATTTCAGCTGTGAAAACCACTGGACCAGACACCTAAAACAAATTTCCTTTAGATTAATTAGCTGTACCAGCCCTCAGACAAGTGCTATGCACTTGGAATAAAATAAAATAAAAAGGTGTATTTTTCAGATACACCTCTTTGAGGACCACTTCATTGTGCTGCCAAAATGAAAGGTCAAACAATACCTTGATAAATCATACAGTAGAGCTGGTGGAATAGGAATGAATGTCTAGAGTGTTTTATTTCATGCCACCCCTGGAAATTTGGGATAAGTTCTTTGGAAGTTGCTCTAGGAGTTATCCTACGTCTGTTCCTACCCCAAAACCTGAGTTCAGCATGACTTAGGAGCCATCCTACTGCTTTCCACAAGGTGATGGATGATTAGCAGAATGTATAACAAACCTTAGGTGACACAGACAATATCAGAAGTGACAAACTTCCACAATGCAGACAAGCAGTGAAAAAAAAAAAAAAAACACATTTGCTGCTGCAGAAATCTCCTTGACTTTCCAGGAGTCTGGAGCCTGGGGACCTATGGGGTGAACTACTTCTCAATGCCAGCTTGGTCTGCAGACCAGAAAGCATCCTCCAAGGTTTGCTGCAGGCTGGGGACATCATGAGTCAAGAAAGGCACCAGCTTTGGGGGAGCTAAACCAGATGCAGGTAGAGACAGAGAAGGTTTTTTGGCTCTGAGTTTTTAGACACTTCTTCTAATAAATAAGGGTTTACTTATAAACTTCCCATGCTTTTCTATTTTTCAGCCTTACCTGAGGTTGCTTTCCTTAGCTATAATGTGGTCTATCCTGTTTTCCAGGCCAAAATACTCAGTTTTATAAAGGATCTCAGTCATAATCTGTCTCTAAGGGAAGCCTGCTAATTCTTCATTTGTATTCTGCAGTACAACTGGTGTCTATTAATTATCCTTTGTGAGAGGCTTGTTAAATCAGTGTAGGTAGGAGGATATGACCACGGTAAGCTTGATATAGTCTCAGTGCACCAGGGATGGAGAAAGCATCTTGTGAAAAATAATGGTCATCTATAACTAGAACTATAATTAGTTTGTGCTAAAGTTTGCCATGCTGACATTTTCCAGCAGCCTCAAGCTATTCTATTGTTTTTTTCCTAGAAAAGGAAAGAAAAAGGATAATTCAAGGAGGAGAAAGTTGGTTCTTTAACTCATTTTCTCCAAAGTGCTCAATATGTTTCAGGAGAAATTAATTAGATAAGTTATGTTCTGTTTGCCTAGCCTGAAACACTATGAAAAAAAAAAAATCAAAAGCAAAGCCAAAGCCACTCCCACTTTACTGTTGCTCATCTCATTCCTTGAAGACTTGGAATCTTTAAGACTGGTTTTTTGGGGGCGTTTTGTTTGATTAGTTAGTTGGCTGGATTTTTTTGTGTAGGTTTTTTAATGCTCTTCTACAATCCACATTATTGCAAGCTTCTGAAAACTCTGGGGTTTTGGGGTTTGTTTTTTTTTGGTCTGTTCAACAGAGATACGTTTAATTTCATCAGTGAAATATAATAACTGAATAGGTTGTATCTTTTCAACACCTCTTTAAAGACAATTCTCTTACACTGACAGCACAGATGTACTTACACCCCTATTGGAGTTACAAGGAGTATCTGAATTTTTTCTACAGCTGGATTTCAAGCTGCCAAAGCTCTAATAGTCTCAAATTGAATTTGAGATTATATAGTTAATACAGTAACACTGTAAAAGTCATGGCCTGAAATAAGACTTGCACACGGTGCTTAATTTGGGCTATTTGGAAATTAATAATCTTCACTCTGTAGGTGGTCATTCTTTTTTTTTTAATGTAACATTTTAGCTCATGGATGGTATTTGTATTTTATTTAAGGTGCAGGAAGGTCAGCAGTACTGAAGACTGGAAGGTGAACTCCAATGGAATAGAAGGAAAACAAATAAATATATTCCACAGGGCCTCATCTGCTGTTTGAGAGCAATTAGTTACAAGATTATAGCTTGCAAGTGGTTTAGCTTAATTTTTTCCACTGCATGATATTTTGCAGAGACTGATGCTTTTAGAAGTGCATATTCCACCCATAACTTCTGCAAGGGTGGAGATGATTCAGCTCCTTCTGCCACCCAGTCCTTCCTCAGCTGGGAAATAATCTCAGCAAATTTCCTTTTTTTTTTTTTTTTCCAGGAGAATCAAACTGAGATGACATGTTCTTTCCCCTCCCAGCTCTTATTTCAGACAAAATCCTTATGTTTTAGAGGAATGCTCTCTTTAATAGGAATTCTGGTTAAGTGCTGATGTACCCCAGTGGGGATCACACTAAGGTTGGGCTCAGTAACCTCCAGCAGCTACAGCATCATTCTGGTTTGGTTCAGCTGCCTTTGAGATGGTAATAGCTACTTTCTCCTCAGCTTTCCCTGTGAAACTGTTTTCTCTAATGGCAGAAAATTGCCACAGATGACAAAAGTTTCCCTCTTTGCTGTTACTAGTGCTACACAACATCTGATGCATGTGAATAGCAGCCAAGGGTGAACATTTCAAAAGGCAAAAGGGTTATGAGGATTTTGTTCCAGATCCCAAAACATAAGCCAGCTCTTTTTCTTGAGGAATTTGTCATATTTCTGAGAAAAAAAAAAAAATCTATTCATCCTGAAAATTAGTTTCGGTGTTCTATTTTTATTTTACAATATTTTTTGTTGTTGTTGTTTTAACAAACTGGTAGACAAACTAATTTTCAATGCTTGCACACCATTATTATCATGTTTTCTGATCAGCCAATATAGTTGAATCAAGGTGATACACCTGGCATTAATACTTCCCTGATTTTTTTACAAAACAAATAAACAAATCCTGATTTACAATGTGAGATTTTCTGGCTTGGCTGCAAAGAGGTTTTTGCCATTCTTTTTTAAAAAGAGCAGAATTTCCAACTGAGATGCCAGGAGGGAAGTCTTGTTTTTGTTCTCATATATAATTAGAATGTCAGGAAAAATACAAGCTTGCAGCTAGTTCAATGGTGAGACCAGGACTTTCTCTTCTGGAGGAGCAGAACAGAATGTCTTAATTAGGATTAAAATAATTAGTGTATAAATACTTGCTCAAAAATCCTTAATGTAAAGTGTTCTTAATGCTGCAAAACTGGTTCCCTAATCAAAGCACCTTTCAAGGGTTTAATTGCAGACATAGCCAGTAGATATGGGAAAAATGAGTCAGCACATCAAATTGTGCTATGAGAATTTTATTGATTAGGTAAATATAATTAAAGGGATCTAACCTTGGCCCCATAATTTCACAGGAGTGAGTGTATAAAATAATATTTGCAGTTTAAAGGTATGTTTGTGAGGGGGATAAAAGCTGAGAAAAGCTAAGAGAGGCAGAAGTTTTATTGGGCTGAAGTTTTTATTGACCTTAACTCTTTCTGACCCTCCTTGTGGGCTCACTTTTTGGTTTTCTCCTTTGCCATTATCTTGACAACTATTACTATTTGGTAAGCCACATTTTAACCCATAAATTCTACACCATTTTTAGGCTTCATCTTCCTTGCAAAGTCCTGCCAACGTGTTGCTTTTTGCAATGGTTTGATTCAAGTCAGAGAAACAGCTCTCATGTCCCTTGAATGAAACCCCCCACTCCAATGAGAAATATCTGTGGCTGACCCATTCCTGGCAAAATTTTGGAGCCATTGTGCTCCAGTGATGTACCTGCTCCTAGAAATGTTGAGATTCTTGCCTGGGGATGCTACATCAGCTGCTGATACAGCCCCTTGCAGTGAGAATTGCAAGGGAGAATTTCATGTCTAAGATACACACCATGTGCTCTTTCTGAAAGTCTGCAGCCCTCATGTTATTTTATCACAGATCTCATATTTATATTTGGCTTTTTTAGCATCAAGATCATCCAAATGAAAAAAATTGTATTACTTTTGCATCATCCCATTCACAGTTATTTTTTGTAATTCTCCAGTGATTGAAGCTCATCCACTGATATTTAGTATTTTGTTATGAGACTGTCAACAGATATATCAAATGTATTCAGAAGTCCTGTTTACTGTTTCACAATATTCTCTCTCTGGATTTAAAAAAAAAAAAAAAAAGAAAGGGAAAAGAGAAAACATAGCAGCCCCCTAAAGACTCCCTAACTGTATTTCAAACTGAGAAACGTTGCACCAAAACTCTTGCCAATACTCATATATAAGGATAAATATACCCACATACAAATATAATATATCTATATATTATATATATAAAATATAATACCCACAATAGTAGCAGGTGGGGTTTTTTGAAGGAGAAAAACTGCAGCTTGAACTAAAGGGCTCTGCTCTGCTTCTTCAATCCTTTTTTTTTTGCCATGAACAGCCTGTTTCTGAGTCTTGAGAGCCCTCTAGGGTTAGTTCCTGCACTCAGTGTTGCTCTAATTAGACCTCAGAGAATCCCAGGAGTGAGCACAGGAATTGTGCCACATCACAGTTAGTTGGCTGGACATCAGCACTTCACCCTACAGATACAATAACTCAGAAATCTGGTATTGGAAAGGGCACAATTTACATCCCCCTGCTCCCAAATCCACAACTTCAGGAGTTCTGGCCTTAAAATCATCTTTCTCCTTTCCTAACAAAGTCAGACTCATTTCAAATCTTGCTACAGTTTGGTTTTTTCCCTTAATTTTCTCAGTTCTTTCTACCAACTTTTACCTAGGCAGTAAGGTTTCTAATCTTGGTAAACATTGGGCTTTTTTTTTTTTTTTTTAACTTTTTTACTTCAAATCTTATTACCAAACTTTATCTGGGCTGTAGCAAAGAGGAGTCCCTCTGTCTTGGTGAAAGAGTTTGGAAGCTGAGCAAGTGGCACTGATTTTTAGGTGCCAATGTGCAGCTGCACATAGGAATTGGTAGCTTGTGCCTTGTCAGGTTTAAGCTGAGAATAGTCCTCCCTTATTTATCCTGGTTTTTGTTTGATTTGGGTTTTGTTTTGTTTTTTTTTTAATACTAAAATAAAATTAAGGGATTAAAAAAAGTTAACTGATTCAGCAAATATTGGGTGGGGGCTGGAGTTCCTGTCAAACAGAGGTTCTTGCAGGATTCTCCCATGTGTGCTATGTCTTCCCAAGGCACATATCAGTACAAAACCAGAAAACCTGATAGGCAATTCAAACCACAAAATGCTCAGAACAGGCTCTTTTCCAGTCTTCAGAGGTCTTGGTTTTGTTTCATGCATAAATCATCAGCAAGGACAGACACAATAAAAGGAACTCAAAAGCAGTAACAAGCAGCCCAGCAAAAACAACTCCAGCTCTTCTGACATTGCAAATCTGATATTCTGATCTATATGGGCAGAATTTTGTCACATACCATTTCAAGAAAATAGTCCCAAATATATGTTTTTACTGAAACAGTGGTTTCCAAGTCCCTGTCTTTTACAGGCAGCAATCCCACAATATAGATGAACCCTTTCCCTGGTGGCTTGTCTGTCATTTCATGGCTCAGAGCTTCTACTGTCTATTAACATCTGTTTTTTGGGGTTCTATTGGCAAATTCCCTTCTAAATGTCTCATACCTGAATGCCAGGTGTAGGGAAGGGGAAGATAATTCAAAGGAGTGAGGCTGTTTCTCACAACTTCATGCCCAACTTCCAAACACACAGAACCCTTGGTACTGTGAGGCAAAGAATTCTGATGTTGCATTTCTGAAAACAAGATGTTAACAGCTGTAGCCTTCACATATTTTTTATTATTATTTTTTAAGAAAGAAGACTACTCAGAGGCTTGTTTGTGAATGCAAGGCTCAGAGAAGAAAGGTAAAAAAGAAGAATCCAAAGTGTGCTCTTCACATCCAAATCCCTTCAGAGAAAACTCAAATTCCCATCTGATTTTGCTGACAGAATGACTTGTAACAGTATTTTTTAAAGTGCAGAAAAGTCTTACTGGAAATTTTAAAGATCAATAACTTAGTAACTTGGTTTTATCTTTTTTAAGCCCTTAGCTCTGGCAAGCATGTAAAACATGCAATTACAGAGAGCTGAATATTAATGGCTACATGAGAACATCCAGGGTCACAACCTGTGAACTTTTCCCCACTCATATTTCCAAATGTCCTTCATCCCTCCTTTATTCCCTTCCATGTATATTGAAGAGAAACCTGGTGATTTTCTCAAAGTTTGAAGCCAATGCATAAAAATGTGAGGAGGGTGGCAAATCTCGACTGAAAATGCCCACATGCTCTGGGCTCCAGGCTGATAATTCCAGCCATGTGCTGGAACACAGCTTGGGGACACATCCACACCACAAATGTCCCCTTCACCCCCTGGCAGAAGGGGTACCAGGTAGCTGCAGCACATCCCAGATGAAGGGAGCTCCTTCAAGCTGAGCCAGAAGAGGGAGACCAAGGATGCACTAAGCCAGATGCCAGCTCCTTTCCCTGCTGGCCATGCCCCTGCTCACTTTTCTTTTCAGGGAAACCCGACTGCAGTTTTTGGAACTGCACAAAACTCTAATTTGGGGAATTAAACAGATCTAGAAACTTTAGTGTTGGAGCTGTGCAACCACATTTACATTTAAAAGAACCTGACCAGGTCTAACACAGCACTTTCAAATTCTCAAGCTTGTCAAAATACACAAAATGCCTGTATAATCTGCTAGTAATACAGCAAATTTACCTCAATAAGTATTTATTTTCAAAGCTGGGAAGCTAAAATGCTGGTACAAAAAAAAACCAGACAAACCCCTGTTATTTTTTCTTAAGAGGCAGTTTTGATGTGTTTGTGAATAAGATGACACTGCACAATTGCTTCCATTGCTAGAAATTAGACCACAGCAAGCCAGAATATTCGTGTCATATATATGTTCTGAATATTTGGGAATTTCTGGGTCTCTTTACCAGCTTATTCTTGATTTGAGCATGCTTTCATATGCGCCCTCATTCTTTTGCTCATTATATTATCACCTTTTTATATTTGTAACAGTTCTGGTTCAGAGAAGCCCAGAAGCCACAAAAATGGATCAAAGTCCCTCTATAGGGTGTGGCATAGAAATACAGAATTAAAAAAAAACCAGCCACTGCCATTTACATCCTGCAGTCTAAGCTGATTTATAACAAGAATGGACAGAAAGATAAATGCTCAGAAGGGCTGGAAGAGCCATCAAAGATCTGGTGACTTCTGCAGCAGGGTAACATTTTCAGATATTCTCCTAACACATCAGCTATTGTAGGCACATTTAGGATAACAAGTGGGAGCATCTGAAGGTATCTTCTTGGAAAAAGCATGGATGATTTCCTAGCCCATTACACAGGACCTCAAAGCAGCACAGTGTAAAAAGGGAGCTCTATTTTAGCCTTCACTGTGCCTGAAAAAGACAACAGTGTTAAAACAAAGCTGAACACCTCCAAGGGAGACTCAGTGTAGCATTCCCTCTTCATTACAAAAAAAAAAAAAAAATTTTGAGAGGAATGAAAAATACACATCATACATCCAGTTCCTCGTAACACTGCTCCAGATTTCAGCCAAGAGTTATTGGAACATTTCTAAGAAGAAGAAACTTTTTCAAAACTATTAAATATTATTGGTTATTAACAAACCATTCAGATAAAATGCACAAAAATGCAGTTTGGGTCTGTGTCCAGAGCCCCAAGATTCTGGTGACATATGTTGTCTGTGACATAATGTGTTGACACAAGCACAGCCAAAAATCAGACCCTGATCTGAGTGGGTGTAGCAAAAGGGAAAGAGCTATCTGACAGCTTAGATGCTGAAGCAAAATGTCCAGGTGCAGCCAAGATTTCCAAGTAAGACTTCTTCCTCCCATGACTTTACTATGTGGTTTTCTGTTTTCCAGGCAGTTGTCTGCCCATGGGCATGCACTCAACCAACCAACTGCTCATCTTGCTCTAGGATTTCAGTGGCACCTCAGCAACCCTGGAAAGTTCTCATCCTCTCAGGGTTCCCACCCATGCAGCTGAGACATCACTGTACATAAAGAGGAAGCCTGGGATGAGCTCTTTCAGGAGGGACCTTACTTGATTTTGGCCCAGTGTTCAGTATTCAAGGGACTCATCTGGGATATGGGAAACCTGCTTTTGGTTCCCCTTGCTGCTTCATTTTTATCAGAGAAATTAAATGTAGGTTTCCTGTTGTCAAAGAGGTTGCTGCAATCATAAGGCTGCTGGGTCACTCTGGAGAGATGAATCCTACTGAAGTTTCCCTGTTTGGTGTAAAGAACTGGATATCCAATGAGTAAAGAAGAATCAGTAACTCTCTGGTTATTTAAGTATTGTCCAGAGATCTGGAGAGGGGAGATAAGGTCAGGCACTTGTTCCAGTGAATATTTACACAAAACAGAATAGCTCCAGGCTGAGGTTTTAAGAGATGTCTTTATAGAAAGGACTGATACTTGGGAGTTCTGTTCTGGGATTTCAGAAAGCAGCTTGCCAGGTTGAACAGAATAGAGATTTGAGACCACATCTTCTGCCTTTCAAGTGTTATCTCTTCCTTCTCCTTCTGCCTTGCTATTTTTTTGGGAGGGTAAAAGCTTCACTGGCTTCAGCATTCAACATCAGCTGAGAGCTGGGAGATGAAATCTGTGTCAAAGTACTAGATACTCACTGCTTGGACTTTACTGAAGATCAGTTGCATCAAAGCCTTTAAATCCAAAACTAATAAACCTGAAACTGTAAGGACTTGAGTACCAATAATTAAAACATCATCAAAAGGCTGAGTCATGTTTCTCAATGTCTTTAAGACATTTATCAGACTGGGTTTACGTAGTGCAGCATTCTTTACAGACTCAACTCTTACTGAAACACTCAACATTTTTTTCTGAGAAAATGATGGAAAAAATCATCAAGTGGCTGCACAGCCTAACAAGGCAAGTCACCATCTCACCAAACAGAGAAAAACACAACTGAGCTCTAATGAACAAAATTATAGCAAAAGGGGGCAGTTACAGACTGCATGAAAGGCACATCAGGAAACAATTTAACAACTGAGTAAACAGAGTCATATTATTCAGACTTGATCCCCACTGAAATGAAATGTTTTACTGGGCTGACACCTGGTGCACAAAAACATTTGCTCGGGAAGCCCCAGGCCCCCACCATGCCACCCTAAAGCAGCTTTCCAGTACAGAGTGGTTAGCCCTAAGCATCTGTAATCATCTGATGTTTGCAAAGAACTTCAGAGGCAAGCAGAGCTGCCTGGGAGGGATGCCTTCCTGAACAACTGGGCACAATTAATTTCCATCTTTTTAGAAGATTCATCCTCCTATATTGGAGATGTGATCAGAGGCTTGGGAGGAGTTGCTCCAAAGGCATAAATGACAGTGGGAGTGCTTGATTCAGGAGTATGCCTTAGAGTTGATTGCTGCTTCTTCTTTAATTTGGAGGTTTTGAATGCCAGAGGCTTGTGAGGCAGACCCTTAGGTCTACTTTGGCCCAGGTAGGGGGGATTAAAACCCCCCTAGGATTAAAAGCAGAAATGTTTCTTGCTCATGCCCTGCTCTACTCATCGAACACCCAGTAGTAGTTTTCAGCAGGTTAGGAACCAGCTTCCCCCACGAACACAGCCCAGATAATTCTCTGGATGACCCAGTCCTTTTTCTCTCTGTTGGCTGTGGCAAAGTGGAAACTCATTTCAGGGTCTTGGGTGCTGCTGTGCCAATTCATCAGAATGAGCACAACTTCCTAACAAGAGGTTCTGAACCTGCCTGGTGTTCCCCTCACTGTCACTACTTCTAGAGAGACATTAGCAGTTCTCTCTTCTGGCAGTGCCTTGATCCTTGATTTAAATATTTAAATATTATCTTCCTTTTCTTTTTAAACATCACAAACCCTCTTGGATTTCCCTACTTGTATTTTAGGGATGCTTGCATTCAGGCACCACAAAGCTTCATGTAGGTGAAAGAGGGGCCCACCAAAAAAACTGTAGACATTCCACCTAGAGACTGTACCTTCCTGTTTGACTGCCAAGTGCCTTGTCAATTAAAAGAATAAATTATAATTATTGTATTTTCCATCCTCCCTTCTGTTCATCCCAGCTGTAAAATGAACACTTGATCACTTTGTTAAGAACAGATTCACCTAGACACAACACTTTGCTTTGCTGTAATCTGATTAATCACATGGCCTTCATCCTTACTTATGGACGCCCTTATTCTATATTCACCTCTTTAAAACCCATACTCCTAGCCAGCCTTTTGCTGTGCAAAGTTCCATGATGGAGTGGTGAGAATCCGTGGCAGAACGTATCAGATGGATTCTGCAAATGAGAACAGTTCCTTGTAATTATCTCAGCAGTTCTGGTAACCTAAAAGACATATTACACCAAGCAAACAATTTCCAGCAGCAAACAGTGTGCTTGTTTACTTCCCTTGAAGCTTGTTAGGCTTAATTTATTTTTTGTGTGTGTGTGTCAAATTGATTTATAACATCAGTTTTGAAACTGAAGCTCCTTATTTCTTTCATTTTTTTTTTTTAATACTCCACATCACAGAGTGCTCTTTGCCCTGTTTTAAATGTTGGGTTCAGCTGGCACATGTCAAAGAGAAATAGCTGCCTGTTAAGAGTTTAATGTGCCTCATTTCATATGGAATTGAGAAGCAGCCAAAATACTGCAAGAGCCTCATTTAATTACCACCTACCTGTGTCTTCCTTTGCATATGTCTAATTATTAGCTCAGGCTAAACATGTTTAAAACACAATGACTAATTTTCCCCTTGGAATCCTTCAGTCAGTTTTTCCCTCAATCCCTTGGAAATTTCCACTTGTTACCTGGGGGCACCTCTGCTCAGCAGTCAGTGGGTGCAGGACAGAGCTGCCAACAGGTGGAGTTTTAGACATACCCAAACCATCTTAACATGAGACGGCCCAGCTACCTGCAGCAGTCAAACTGGGTAAAGGGAGGCAGGAAACCTGGGGGTTATTCTGTAATGAGTCTTGTGCTGGATTAACTCTTTAACAGCTGTTTCTCACTGCATGGGAATGCTGTAAACAGAGTAAAAGTTGATAAAACAGGGGCATTTGTCCGTGGACTTAGATTTCAACCCAGATCATCTCTGAAACTTGCTGCTGTTTCAATCTAATATCTCTAAATCACTTTGTCAGCACCCCAGGAGAGCTGAAGCTCTCGTGATTTCATGTCTTGACTGTTATGAAGTGAGAAGGTTGCAGGTTGCCACATCTTCACAAGTTTCCCCTCCCATACTTTGCTGGACTTGGGGCAAGACCACCTGAGCATGTCACTTATTTGTGCCTATTCCCTCTTACTGTATCAGAAAGAAAGATTTTTGCCTCCTGACATGCTGAGCACTACCATCATTGTCTTTTCTCCTTCTTAACCTGCCTGTTGTTTATTGCCACGTACTTAGACTAGAAAAAAAAAAAAAAAAAATCTTTTTACTCTGTATTTGTATAGGTCAGCACAGTGGGACAACACTCAGAGCCAGAAGCTGCAAAGTCATAAAATAATCCAAGTCAGAGGCATGGATGTGGCAGCAGATTTTTCACTCCTATTGTCACTCACAAATTCTGGATGTTTGGTTCTGGGTACTAAACCATCCATACAAACTTCTGCTAAAGCAGTGCCTGGAAAAGGGTCAGCAGGTGTCTTTACATCCACTCCACTGTCCTCACTAAACAGCTCTAACTGGAGCACTGTGGTTACCAGCTTGAATATGTGTCAGGGAGAGCTCTGCATGACCCCTGCCCACCATATGCTTCTTTTAGAAGAAACCAGAACAGAAAAGTGTCTGGAAAATTGCAAGGTGAATGATGGGTCAGAATGGTCCATATATGTTGAAGCTCTGGAAAGGCATTTTCATGCCCATTAGTGGCTAAGTTTTGGCACTATCGTCAAGATTTGAAACCTGTGGGTTTTCCTGCAAGGATCAGAGGAGGTGTACCTCCTCTCTCCATCCCAGCAGGGAAAACTCCCACTTTTGCACCACTCCATGTGCTGCTGTGTGTGTCACCTGGCTGCTATGTGGCCCCCAATTCTCTCTCAGCTACTTTTCTCCCCATTTGGGGAGTACAGTCCTTATTAAGTGTTGCTTCCCACAGCTCCCAGATGTTTAAAGGGGATGCTCAGTGCACCAGCTTTTTAGCTGCATGTGGCCCTGACTCCAGTTCTGCAGGCACTAATTAAAGCTAACAGGAAGAATGATGCATTATGCCTCATATCTAAACAAACAGACCTAGGAGAAGATGAGTTCCTGCCTGTTAATCCATCAGCCAGACACAATTTGCCTGAGAAACATGAGGGCAAACATTGTAGTTTTCACTAAAACAAAGGATGCTCTCCACCCCCTTTGCAGGTGTGGACACACAGAGATTTCTTGTACTGCCTTTAGCACGCTGCAGAGCAGGTGATTTCAGAACCAGAGTCCAGGGTTTCAGTAGAGCCTGGCTGGCATTCTGGGAAAAGGATTGCAAGAGCAAGTCAGGTGTGAAATAAATTAAATACCCAAACTCACTCTGGGTTGCAGGTGGAGTCAAGCAGACTGCTAATTAACACCCCACAGTAACCTTGTCCCTGCCCTCTCCCATGTTACTGAAAACACTCAACAGTTCAGAGACTTGATCCTGGAGTTTAATGCTTTGCAATGTGAGGAAAGAAAAATGAGAGATGTTAAAGATGGGAAATGGAACCTTGTGCTGTTTACTGTTTCTTCCCTGGCTGTCAGTAACCTAAGCTGTTCTTGCAGGAAGACGAATCCTATATGGATGTTTTAGCATTTCATGGAATCACAGGATGGTTTTGGTTGGAGGGGACCTTAGAGATCAGATCATCTAGCTCCAGCCTGCCTGTGTGGGGGACCCTCAGAGAAGTGAATTGGTATTTAGTGAGCAGGTCACATCTGTCTCTGTGTAGAGGGATAAAGAATGGGAATCAATTGAGTTACCCCTCATGAGATTCTGTCCTTCAGTTCACACAAGAATCGTCTGAGCTCAGTGATAATCACAGCTGAAGCCCTTACATAAATGCAGGTCAAGAGATTTTACATATGATATTTGTAGAAATTTTGACTGGCAGCTTTCCCCTGATGCTCATAGTTGCAGTCTTTTCTAGGTCAACCATTCCTCCCCTCCACCAGCCCAGCTCACAGAGATCTGCAGTGGGAAGAGCCAAATCCACATTCTTGAATGAGATTCACATTCCTGCAATTAATACATCTTCAGAAAGAGAAGTGATAAGCTCTCTGAAGTTTTCAGATGACTGACCAAGTGGGGAAAATGGTGACTTCTGCCCTTTGTCTCTTTTAGGATCATAGTGGAGTCAGCACCCCAGTTAAAAAAAAAAAAAAAAAGGCAAAAACCAAACAAAAAACCCCAAACAAAAACAGATAGCAAGGACTGGTAGTGTTTTCCTCATTGCCAGGAGCTTCAGAATAGACCTCTGAGGGAAAATACAGTTCATTGGGTCACAAGAGTGTGGGCACCCACATTTCAGTACATGGGGAGTATCCAAGACAGATGTGGAAATAATTGTAATGGAATATCTTCCAACAGCAAGAACAAGATGCTGCAGGACTTTAGGCCCTGTCCTTGAATGGCAAGTGAGCTCAGTCCTCACCTCCTACTATGTCCCGGCTGTTCATTGAAAACATCCAGCTGATCTATGCCCAGATATTGGGAGAAACATTTTAACAGCACCCAATTATACAAATGACACCTATGTTGAAAGAAAAATTAATATTTGCCAGAATAGCCAAAATTCACATTGCTGAGCTTGGATCCTCAACTGCAGGCCTTTCAAACTCCCATTTTGTCTATCTTCAGTTTTATGCTCCATTAAGCAACGACTCTGTCTTCCTCTGTTGTGCAGATGAGAACATCATATGACATCAGTAAATAATAAAATGAAATCTGCAAGCAATGGACCTCTACTGAAGGGAGAAGAATCTTGGAGGCTATATTATAGTGAGGGCTGCGCTATATATATATTTCCACGCTTCCACACACTAAACCCTCTGCAGAAACAAGTTCATTGGAAGCTGATACTAAGCACTGAGCCAGAAAAGACTTTTCCTTTCCTTCTGGTTCACTGATTGCATCAGCATCCCCGGGATGAGCTGTCCCAGCTCCTCAGTGTCTCTGGAATTCCCCATCTCTTGTGACTCTGCCCTGCCACTGCTCTCCTGTCAGGCCCAAACCCAACCATTTTCTGGTTCCCATGGCATCTTGTTAAGATGCATCACCCTAATTTGTAGGATATGTTTTTTGAGCAGATTCCGAAGGTTTTGGAGCCTACAAAAGCGTTTTCCTTCGGCTGCTGTGACCCAAAGGAGGATGTACTGACTCAGAGCAGCCTCTTTGAAACAAGACACTATTTTCATGCAATGAAAGGAACATAACATTTAAGAAAGTAAGGTGGAAGCACCTGAGGGCTTACAAAGACATGGTTTTCTGGAGGCTCACCTGAAGAATAAAGTAGACCTGGGCTGTGCTTCTCTGAGAGCTGTGTTGCCTGTGATTGGAAACCATTGCTTGCCTTCCATCTTTGCTGCTCAGAGTACCAAAACCTACAATAATTCTCACATTTTCTTGAAAACAACATAAATCATACCTGTAATTTTCACTGACTTATTCTAGTGAAGCAGGGTCATGTGTAATCTATTATCTTTGCCTTGTCTTTCAAGCAGAAAACTATGAGTTATAATAAGAAAGACACAACAGGGAGTCCTGAAAGCAAGAACAGTTACTCCCTGGGAGGGGATGTTTGCTGCATTTAAAGTAAAATTGTCAGTGATGCTTTCTCAGAGAAAGTGATCGTTTTGTTTCTCAGGATTTTTAAATCAATTTAATTTCTGATCTTTTTTTTCTTTCCAAATATCTTACTAAAAGCCCTCAGGTTACCAAGTAGTGTGTCTGGATACCAGCAGTATCACCATGAGAAAAAAAAAAAGAAGGTCTATAGCTCGATACAAATGGTGCAAAATATATTTCTGTTTATCAGCTGAGATTCATCCTTAAAAAAAAAAAAAAGAAAAGAAATATTAATCTTTTCCATTTGAAAAAAAAAATAATCATACAAAGTGACCATTAAAATGTTTTAATTGATTTTTTTTTTTTAATTTTATGGTTTTAATCTCTTCCCCTTTCTTCTCCTGTCATCTCATATCACCCAAAGAAAGGGCCAGGCTTCATGCTTGGGTTTGTCTTACTTCAGAACAGAGAAAGATGTCATGTATGAACCTGAACTTGCTTCTTCATAGAGAGCTCATTCTGCTCATTGTTACCAGAAAACTCTCACAGTCAGTTGCACGAACGGATTTTGATTGCAAAAGGATTTAGAGTGCAATAATTGGAAAAGAGATTGGTGATGACAGAATCAACCTGTGCTGCAGATGAAGATTTGAGATTTTTAAATGTGACCTGGAAAGCAGAATTACTCTGCATCAGAATTAATAAAGGGTTTCTTCAAGGGAGGAGAAAATCAAATGCCAGAAGGTGACTAGATAGTTATTTTCAACCCTCTGACCAGGATGATTTTTGGTTCATCCACCTTTCCCTCATGTTGCTGGATGATCCTTACAGTAGAAAGGGAAGATGTGCTTCCAGCTGGCCCTTAATCCTGGGAAAGGTTCCTGCAGGCTTTAAAGATGATGATTACCATTGACACAGGGAAACAGATTCTTGTTTAGTAGCTGAACTAAAATCCTTTCACCCCAAAGTGTTGAGCAGGACAAGAAAACAGCCTTGCAGCAAGCCTGGCTGACCTGTGATCCTCAGCTCCCAACTCAAACATTCCCATCAGTGTATTTACATGAATCCATTCCTGTGTTACATACAAGAATCATGGAATTAGAACAGGGATAGAAGAGACCTTGGCAGATCAATCTGTGCATCTGCTGCTTCAGGACAGGCTTAGTTTTGTGAAAACCTGTCCTGTCAGATGGTGTCTGCTCTGAGGCTGAAGTTGTTCTTGCTGTCTTGGCTAATCTATTTATTGTTTTTGTGACCATCCTAAAGTCCAGTTAAATTGGTTTGTTGTTCTGGATACCCACAGGCTGATTTCATTCTAATTTTTAAACTAAGAATGAGAGTAGATTTGCCCATAATGTACCCCAGTGCTAACCATCCTCCTTTTCCTGAATAATGAATGTCTTTGTTTCGTCTCCCTTCTGAGCATCTCTCCATCCTTCTGAGGCAAAAGCATGGAGCTTTTACAGAAACAAACATCTCTTTATTCTCCATTTTACATCCACCTTCCACTTTAATTTTCTTTTTTGCTGTGGAAAAACATGAAACATTTTCCCATCAGATGTCTTACTTCTGTCATTCAAATAAATAAATAAATAAATAAAAGAGTTATTTTTATGGTAGAAACCAACAATGTGCAAAAAACATGATGGTTTCAACAGGATAGTTCTGGGTAAACAATTTCTGGTTTATTCGTGTGGGTGAGCAATCCTCTAAGCTTCAAAGATCACTAAGCCCCCAAAGGCAAAAATTTTCCCCAGAATTACAGAAAAATTCTACAAAACAACCATTTTCCACTGTGCTGACTGAAACAGATTGTGAAACTGTGAGCAGAGCCTGGCATTTGGCTGGGGTGCAGCCTGTAACAAGATGCAGATGCAGGGAATTCTTGTGGGCAGGGGTGTGATGCCAAAAGCCTTAATTTGGTCTAATACAGACACAAGATACAGCATCATGTGCAGGACTGGGGCTTGGTGCAAATAATTCTTTGAGTCATGGGTGCTTTTAGGGTAAAATGGGTGTGAAAACAAGAGCATGAATAAGGTATAGGGAGGTGATATACATGAGTATCTAAATGGCTTTACATGGAGAGCACCATTCCTCACTGCAGCTAGCAGGTGATGCCACTGACTTCAGGGTGCAATGAATTTAGGGGTGCCCCACAACTTCTGAAATTCTTGCCATCAACCATCTCCATAACAAAACCCATTTTGGACCAACCACACTCTGAAAAGGGAAAACATGATTGCTTTTTCATCATTATTGCCATTATTTGTGAAGAAAAAGCAATAAAATGCAACCTGAAAATACTCCACAAATAGGGGTTTTTTTTCTTTTTTTCTTTTTTTCTTTTTTTTTTTTTTTTTTTTTTTTTTTTTATCAAATGAGGTAATTTCAAAGAAAGGGTTCAGTTTGTACAACTTGCAGTTAGGAGGTGTAAAAGTCATGCAAAAAGTTTACAAGGAGTCAAGAGACAATTGAGTTCATGCAGAATTAAATTGTAATTATATTCCATTGAATATTATAATTTATTTTTACATTTTTTTAACCTTAAATAAACTCTGCAGACAGAAGCCATGCCTAGCTAAAGAAGTTTGGGGGCTGGAAGAAGTATTCCTTGGGAGAAATATCACTTTTGGCTTTGTACTCTTCCAAAGAAGGATGCTGAAGACAGACTGCCTTAGGTCTCACCTAGTGTGCTCATTCCTCTACTCTTAGAGTTTGCAATCAAATATTAGGTAAGATTCATCTCACAATACTAGTCAACTAAGAGTCATCTGCATGCTCTAACCTAATTAACGAGATTCTCTTTATAACTAGGCAAAGAGATGTGTACCAGGAAAAAAAAAAATTCTTTATTCTCCTTATTTTAGAAAATGATTCATCGGTAGAGATGTCTGTGTGGCTCTACAAACCATAGCCAGCCAAGGACAAATCTCTTAGAAAAGCTGAGCACATGGACATGATATCACCATCACGCAGGCATGAAAGAACATTTGGAGGTTTCTGACAGACTGCAACCTCCATTTCACTTTATAGATGATCTCCTGATTTTAATCCGTCTGCAATTTCAGTTTGGTTTCAAATTATTATTTGAGTGTCTCATTTGAGGCATGAACCTCTTCTCTAAATCTTCCAGGCAGGATGCCCAGCAGACAAACTAACCAGCTATAGATGGAAGACCTCAGGATTGTGTTCAGTCTTCTCAGGGCCAAATCTACAGAATGACTGGGCAAGAATGGGAGCCACGGGCTTGGCCAACCCTTTTTTTCTCAACAATTTTCTGCAATTACAAAGTGCCTATAGAGCACTTGTCAAACACGGGGCCTGCCAGAACATTGGAGTTAGTCACAAAGCCTAAAAAGCTCCAGGAGATCTTATGGGAACGAGCAAAATCCAGTCCTGATGTGCCAGCACCTATCTAGATGCAGAAGACCAACTGCCTCTTCCCTAACTTGTGCACCCAAACACTTGATATGTAAACCCAGCCTAGTTACCCTGATTTCTTTAATTATTGGAGTCAGATGTGCTTTTCTAAAAGTAAACCACCTGTCCTAGACACCTGCCTTAACATGACTTGCCTTGGAATGTCTTCCTTCTTTCTGTTGATTTGAAGGAAGGTGAGGCTTAGATGTCACCTTTGGTTCTGGGATGGTAGGAGTGGATGTCTAAACTGGGGTCTGAGAGGAAAAGCTCCTTAAGAAAACAGTGAGCTGGGATGAGTAACCATCTGCCCCTTTCAATAACTTCACCTTGACTTTGTCTCCAAAATCCTTCTCTACAAACTCTCTCCTATTCTGAAACTTCTTTTTTTCCCTCCCTACAGGCAGTTCCCATGCCTGTGGGTACTGCTCTGTCTGATCCTCCCATGCCTGTCACCTTTTTGGCATGCACTCCCAGGTCTTACAAGAAGTGTCCTCTTCAGTGAGGAGACAATGGGATTTGATGAACCCTGGGAGAACATTGCAGAGGGGAAAGAATTGGATTCCGATTGCCTCATTTTCACAAAACACAGGCAGACAAAATGCATTTTTAGAGCACGTTGCCCATAATTGTTATCCAAGTCTTGAAAAAGCAATAGTGGGAACAATGCTTTTCTTATGGCAATTGAGACCACTCCTGGAAAATCAGAAGAGGCCAAGAGAGAGGCTCTGTGGGACACTGATGGTTAGGCTGTTCTTACCCAGGGAGTATTTAAACTCCAGTGAGTAAGCACAGAAGGTAACAGGATTCAGTCAACCATCAGCATGACTGTGAGCTACAGTGTGCCTCTTAAAATGAGAGCTGTGATTTCAGTGTCAGAAGACAAGAGTAAGTCAGAAAATACAGCCTCTGCTGAACAGCTTCTTGTCCTTGAGGAAGGGGGTGGGATTAGGACATACAAGTTGAAGAGACAAGGTCCAAGGTCAAATTAGAGATCTAAATCAGAATTTACTTTCTTTGGAATAATTGACTAAAGAAATAAATTTCTTCAGAAAAATTAGACCTGGTACAATGTCAGGAATGAAATGCAAAGAAGTAAACGTATACCGTTCAGTCTTTAAATTATTAGTTGAAGTTGAAAAAATGTGCCAGTTTATTTAATTTTATTAAGCTTCTGAGTCCCAGACGTATAGCATTTAGCCACATGAAATCTGAAAGTTAAGAGATAGCAAAATATGCCATGTAACACATTATAACCCTTAGTATACAAAAAATGGTCATGGTGTCTTGGGATGATGAAGAAACCCTTCAAACAAGAAGCTGAGATTTATCAACATTTTTGTGAAGACATACATCTGATGGATTACTAGGCTGGTCTCCATGTTATGCCAAATATCCTGGGACAGTTCTGGAGAAAGTAAAATAAATGAGCTGCAAAATGTTTTTTCAAGGTTTTGAGAAATGCCTTACACTGCTCTTATCAAAAAAAGAAACCTGAGAAAGAAAACTTGATTATCATCATCACTCAGCTCGGTGGGGAGAAAACCCCAAGTTGAAAAAAAATCCTTTAACTCAAGAAGGAAAATATTAGTAAGAAACAACAGCTGGAAAAATAAAACCAGAGGTATTTAAATTGCCAGCAGGACATACATTTTTAACAGTGAAACAGGCTCCCTAAGGAGGCAACAGATTTTCCATCTTTGGCTACCCACAGATCAAGGCTGGAAGTGTTTCTGGAAGCAGTGCAGGCCAAGTGGGTGAAATCTCATGAGCTTTGTTTTGCAAGATGTCAGACTGATTGATCTGTTGGTCCCTTCTGGCCATTAACTTGGTGTTTATTAATCATACAGAAATTACTGAGTTCCCAGAGTTCTGTCCCAGCAATGTGCAGAGCACAATTAAAAATCCATGCTGGATTATCTGGGATCATTCTCATTCTGGGGGCCAGTCTAATTCTGTGGGCCAAAATCAACATATATTTATAGCTCACTCTGCTCTAAAACCTTGAGCATCATTTCAGTGTGAAGTTCTTGTCCTTCTTATTAACCTCATGGCTTTTTCTCAATTATTTTTTTTTCTTGTCATAAAGGTTTATTAAGAGTTAATTGGATTCAGATGATCTTTGTCTCTGTTAGTCTTATTTTCTTTTTTATTTCTATTTTCACAACTAATAACATTTAAAAGAAAGGTTTCTCAACATTTGGGAAAAAAATAATTGAGGAGGAGTCCTCAATATATCTTGTGCAGTGGCATGTTTAATTGAAAACTGAGGAACAACTGAAGACTTTTTCCATTATAATCAGGTATTTGCTAGCAGTGGGCTGCAGATGGATAATTCCTTTCTGGTTGGACACTCACCATTTTCTCCATCAGTAACCACACTTTTCTGCCAGATAGGACCCCAGAATGGAAAAGGTTTCCTGTTCAACTGCTGCCAGAAAGGGAAGAAGTTTTCCAAAGAAATGCAAACTGCCTGTGGATACAACTTTTTCTGTCAGCAACTTCTGTCCCCAGCAGGTGACATCAACTTGTCCAACTGATGGATAAAACATCTCCTGATACCCCCCCATGCTTCTTCCAAACCAGCTTAATTATTTACTTTAAAAGATGTTGGAAATTAATTTGCTGGCTCTCCTGTACAATAGTTTCATCTGCTATGTAGGTGGAGTTGTAAAATTGAGGAGCTGCTGAATCAGACCACCTAAAACACTATTAATTTCTCCCACACAGCTTTCTATCCTCTTCTTACTCTATGTCACTCTTTTTCTACCCAGAGCAAGACCATTGTTGTATCTGCAGGACAGTGATGAGCTGCAGACCCTTTCTTCTCTCCTAGAATCATCTCCTTATGATGTCCACTTGCTGGACTGCTCCAGCACTGAAGGGTTCATGGAACATCTGATTGCCCTGGGTGGTTCAGCCCTGGGAATGCCCATGACTCTTAGCAACATGGGACTGCAGAAGCCTCACCTGTAAAAGTGGTTGCAGTGAAAAGTGTTTGGTCTGTGGTATGCAGCAGTTGTGGTCACAGCAAAATGAGTTGCTGTAGGAAGAGAAGGAAAATGGGGCTGTCAGCTAAGTGGAATTTTCTTTTCCTTGGAAACTCTGCCTTTTCACTGAACAATCTGTGCTTGTAATTGACTTTATTTTTCCATGTCTTTGGTTGAACTCCATGGAGATTTTGGTTATGAAACTTAGTGGATGCAACTGGGAAACCAGGAAGCTCTTCAGCATTCTATACCCTTTTTTACTAATTTCAGAATGCCTCTCATAGCAGATGTCTTCAAAGATTTTGGTTTCTTTTGAGAGATAATAAAGGTGGTTACATGGAAAAGCCCAGGATGTTATTTCTTAACAAGATTTTCTTCTAGTCCCTTCCTGGTAATGACTGAGAGTGAAAGTAATTCAGGCAGACAGGTCCTCACTGCTTGCAGTACAGCTTACAGAGAAATAGCATAAAAAGCCTTAAATGCAAAGTGATGAAAGCCATGACTACTTCAAAACCACACAGAGGAACATGACTAGCACTTTGAGCAGAATATATTTCTAGAAATAATTTGACTCCAGCAGGTGGATAAAAGTTTGTGTCATTTCTGTGGCAGAATTTCATCATATCCTGTTTAAGACTCTTGAAAGTTTTATTCCTGGAAAGCTCATCTGTGAATGAAAGGCTAGAGGGAGAGGGATTAGAGAAAGATCCCACATACTCTGAGCCAAGGATGTAGTTTAGAGTTCACACAACATTTCAGAGATTAAAGTATTTACATACATTGCACAGAAATGTATTTACTTTTTGAATAACCACATTACTCATGGCAGTTTAGCAACTGGCAGGAAGAAACAGCCTCAAGGACAAACAGAAGACACTGAAATATGTTATACCCCTGCAATGCATTTGGTAGACTGTAAAAATAAGAGAGATAAGCCAAATGAAAATATAAAGCAGAACACTTATGAAATAAAATCTGGACATCTCAGGCTACACCCTGCAGTCTTTAATTTGGAAAAACAAGAGGGAGTATGTGGCTGATTGAAATAATGGTTTCACTTGAATGAAACGTACCAGGTTGATTGCCAGATTTTCTTTCTGTATTTGTTTTCTTTGCTAAAAGCCTTTCTCAAGCCCTCCTCACTGAGGTAGGGAGAGTGGTCTGTACTCAAATGGCTTCTTTCATTCCCCAGTTCAAGAATACAGCAGAACTTTGTTTTTTGCCCATACCTGTGAGTGTGGGCAGTGACCATACAGGAGCCCCAGAGAGGTGGGATGTAACTGAGCAGCTCCCAGGATGATTTTGACAGAGGATAACGTGTTGGATAATTCTCTTAATGTTCACTGTTTCTTCCATTATTTGCCACCTTTTTCCACTATGGTCACCTGAGTGTCACCCCATAATTTCCACCACTAATAGCATTCTAACTTGTACAATGAGTGACTTGTAGCATTTACCAGGATCATGGATATTTTTGCTCACAAAGGTGTGTCCAGGTCCCTGTTTCTTCACTGTACACCCAGCTCCACTGACACAACAATTCTCTACCCATAGCAAGAACTTCAGTGGCATCCTTATACCCCCTCAGCCTTGACAAAACACTGGGACAGCATGCAGAGATTGTGCATAATCATAACAAAACATAAAATGTCTCTTAATGAAGCTTATCAACTGTGCTTCTGATGCAGTGGAGGCAGAAAAGGACAGTTATGTAAAGATAAAACCCTTGGCAATTGTCTGTACAATAAATTTTTCATGCTAAAAGCACTATTTCTTAGTTATTTCTTTCCATTCCTAGGAAGCTGAGAGAACAGTTCTTTAAGGGACTATTCTTTCATCTTGTGTTTGATGGCTACCAACTCTCAGTACTTAGAAGTGTGGGATAAAATCCCATATGTAATCTAGCACATTCAAATTATGTTTAGTTTTATGTAGAAAGAAGTCTTTGCAGTCATGACAGATTTCTTTTTTTTTCATTTGATCTTTCCTGTTGTTTATCACCTTTCCCAGAGATTGGTTTACACGGAAGGATCTTCCCCAAATCTCTGCAATGTCTGGGAAAATAATGAAGTACCCAAAACTCTTCACAGGTGATATTCTTTTCTGGAGCGTTTCTTGACCTGAATCATGCCTTATCACTCAGGTGAAAGACATTCTTGTGAGAAAAACCTCCCTCTCCCCAGAGAAAAAGTGTGTGAGGATTGTATTAATGAAAAACATTGAAGGAAAACATATTTTAACGCCATCACTGAACCCAGACAGCAATTGGTTCCCTTCTTCAAGGGCTTTTTCTAAAAATCACTCAGGGTTTATGCATTTACTTATTTTGTTACAAACGATTTTGACAAATTTAAAAGGGCCTTCAAGGTGTTTTTAAAAAGGAATTATTCAGTGTCAGGCTTGCAAAGATATTACAGACAGGGAGTGTTCAGCACCCACAATGAAGATTGCAACAAAAAGAGATGAAATTTGGGGAGATGTAAAGAGAAAGCATTAGAAATGGGAAAGCAGCCAAGCTTCTCAGAGGAGCAGAGGTAATTCTTTGATCATTGCCCTTGTGGTTCCCAAGTCAGGTTGTGTTTATAATAAACAGGAGAGATGATTTATAAGAAAAACAGAGGGTTTTTTGCTGGGCGGTTTCTGAACTTGTGAAATACAACTGACCTACAGGACTACTGTAATTAGGATGCTGAGGTTATTACACCTTCATCTTCATGCAAAACAACCACCTTTCAGTGCCTCTTTTCTGTCTCTCTGATGTTCACCCTTCACTTTGGATGCAGTAGTGTATGCAATGGAAAGATTATTCTCCCAGCTCTCAAGCTGGCAGAATAATCTTGGAGTTGGAGATGTGACTTCAAGAGAGAGTGTATGTCAGGAAGTGGGAATGTTAGAAGAAAAAAATAGGTATACTCCATCTGGGACTCCTTGTACTTCCTCATTAGAGCTACCAGGAACTCAGGTTTCAGCTGACCCTTTTTCATTAGAGGTTTGGTGCAGATGTTTCATCTTTAAGATTTCTTACATCTAAGAATTACTGACCAGCAATTTTTGTGGCAATTCTTATGAATCAAATATATTATTATATTATATACATATTATAATATATTAATTATATTATATAAATCATAGATGTCTTGCATCAAGTGTCATGATTCTTATGTAAAAGTTTCTAGGGAGCAGCCAGGTATCTGGTTAGTTTTCATGGGTACTTTTTCCAGTCACATTAATGAATTGAAAAGCCTGAAAAATCCTTGAAGATTAAAGAAGCACCTTCTTTTCTAGAAAGGACCTTGTCACTTTGCATTTCTTTACAGAAAACATTAAATCCATCATCCAAGGAGTTTCTGAGGATACAGACTTTAGCCAGTGGGAAAAAAAAAAAAAAAAAAAAAAGTGAATAAATGTAGAGCAGTGTGCCAGCCCCAGCATCTGCTCAATTGTCCCATTGGCAGAAGCAGTTGCACATTAAAAACGGGAGCCATTTAGCTACATGGTACATTTTATTTTCATTTTCTTGTGATTCAGGAGTGATTACTTTCATTAAATCCCAATATCACACTGAGAACCATGTGGCTGTCAATGCTGTTGCTCCTCAGGTTTCTGTATCAGCCAAAGTCATAGCAGGAGGAAGAAGCCCACAGTCTCCTACTGCCCTTCATTGTACTTGCAATCCTCTACATTTTGATAAACAAACTTCAACATTTCCCAAATTCACCTCAATCCTGTGGTGCTGCAGGTCCTGTATTGTTTGTTGTTAAAGAATGGAATTCCTTACTTTTGCTAGCCACTCGGGATGGTGTGTGAGACCTTTTCCAAGTAACCTCAGGACATTCACTTGCCGAAAAAAATGGAATTTGGCTTCACTGAAATATTGGCCCTGTTACTGTTGGTTTCCATTATTTCTCTGTAGAGCTGCCACCATACTGAGGCAAGGGAGAGGTGATCCCAACCCATTTATAATTCTGAAAGCAAACTTTCTAACAAGCTCTAATGCAATGCAATTAGGCGAGGTGGGAAACCAGAGCAAGAATCTTGATTAGCTCTTACAGGCATTAACATTTACAGTCGTCCAGACACAGTAATAAGCTGCTCCCAAAATAAGCAGATGACATGCACAGCAAGTGTAAAACTGTGCAGCTGATTAAAATCTTACAGATTCATCCCTGGTGTCTGCATGGGAGAAGCTCTCAAATTCTCCTCCTCCATCCTCCTGGTGCTGCATGTCCTCCCTACATGCAACAAGGAGAACTGGAACAATTTTTTAGTGGCATCCTCACTGCTTTCAGTGGAGCTGGACTGCTTTATAAACAGCTGGAATACGATAGGTTTGGATGGGGTTTCTATTATTACTGTGCATATTATGGGCCATAGCACTGAGTGAAGCAAGTGCCATGCCTGGTATAGAACATTTCGTGAAAAACTCTATGAGGAGCAATGAGAGAGGATTTTACTTTTTGCTTTCTGTGCTACCAGCTCAATCCCATGCAAGTTTCTGCTTCTGCTACATGTTCTTGTTAGGATGCCCATTTATATTTAACAGTGTGAAATCCAAGAATTTCAGTGAAGTGAGCCCTGAAAAGCACTATATAGTAGCCTAGAAGACTTCAGATATAGGATGAAAAGCGTAGGGCACTATTTTCTATTCAGTTGTAACTTCCTTTTTCTTTTATTTCAGGGGAAAAGTCCTGTAAAATGGCTTATATTTACTCTGGAAAGTGATTGAATACACTGGTCATAGAGCCTGTCTGGGGCTGTTTTATAGAAAAAGAATTTATTTAATGAGAAACTGACCAGCTAATCGATTTTTTATGAAGTGTCATCACATGTTCTCCTGGCCAGGTTATAATCTCACTTCAACCTGCTGTGCTTTTTCTCTGCCTGTGAGTCATCTGTAATAGGCACGAATCACAGCTTCCAGCTCCTAGTTGTGAAAAGGTTTTCTGAACAACTTAAAGAAAAACAACCTTAAACCCCCACTGTTTCTTTTTCAATGCTCTCCAAAACTGAATAAAGCAACTGAAGTTGAGAATTTCTGTGCAATCCAAAGCACACATGCACTTCCAATAGTGAGTTATAAGTTTCTGGCAAGAAGAGAACTTAAATTTTCATCTTACTAATTTGACCTATTGCCTGTGCAATTGGGACCTTTCAACAGGTTTGGCTTATTTAGCAAACCAGCTTCTTTAAAAAGCTGTAGAAACAGCTATGGACACTAGAGCCTTCACCACCAAAGCACTGGAGTGGTTTTGCAAACCCCTTTAGTGCTGCTCTAAGAAAGAATGAGTTTCCCACCCTCTGCTCCTCTTGGCTCCCAGCTTGCTTATTTCCAACTGCAGGTTGTTGTTCTTATCTGTGGCACATTGCCCTGTTGTGGGGGAAGAAAATTATTTATCCAGCTTGCTGGACGTCCAGAATCTTGGAAAAATAGTCATTCTGCACTTAAAGAAAACCCAGTATTGTGTGCTTAGTTGTTCAGGTGCCACCATCCTCTTGTATATAATCAGATCAATGCTCAAAGCATCCATGTATTTTCACTACAAAAAAAATCTGTAGATACCAGTGGATATCACCCCTTCTTTTTGTCTAGTGTTGCTATGTATGGCTCCTGAGTGTGTACAGTGTACCTATTCCTAATAACATCACCACCTTTTTTTCTTTCTTCCTGGGAACAGGATGCTTATTCCACACCTCCGTACTGTGGGTGTCAGACTGGGACCCCAGGACCTGTTCTCATGTTCCTGTATTCAGCAGAACACTCAGGTTAGCAGTTGAAGGGGTCTCAGGAAATAAGTGGCAGAATAAAAGCATCTTACCATGGCTTTTTTGTTTAAGGAAGCCTGTAGACTTTTCTTCATTGCTACAACCACTTGTAACAAGAACTTCTGAGCTCTCCCAAGAGGAAAGCCTCTGAGGACAAGTACTTTCTGCAAGATCTACACAAAAAACTTCAGCTCAGCACTGCCTGTGAGGCCTCCAGTGACCTGATTGATTCAACAAATCTGAGGTAAGTGCCTGAGCTTCTTACACAGTATTGAGGGAGAAGGTGGCAGGTGTCAAAGGTTGTATTCAAAAGTCAGTAAAATTTCCCAGACAGTCACCTTGCCAGATTTTGTTGCAGAGGCAGCACTTCAAACCTAACAGCTGATGCAAAGCTAGGCTCACTTTTAAATCCTGCAGCTGAAAAAAAAAAAATACAAGGTGCAAACTTGTGCTGATGTCTTCTGCCTGCTGGGTCTGTGCCTGAGCCTTTGAGCTGTACTTCATTGTGAAATGGGGATCTCTTGGTCTTTCCTCTTCCAACTAGACATAATTAAATATTAGTTGGCAAAGGAACTTGTGCTGGAATCTCCTGCTGCCCAGGAGGAACAGCTGCAGCTGAGTTGTACAGCAAATCTCAGCCTGGGTTTGGCCTTGTAAATATTTAATATTATTAGGGATATATGAGAGACATGGGAGCTTATGTCTGCTCCAAGGCCCCAGCACTGCAGATACATTCCCTGCTTATTCAATTGAAGGGAAAAATGCTCAGCTCCCTCTGACTGCTGAGCTGTGCTGCTGGAAGCTGGACTGGACCCAAGAGGGGATGGTTGCTGAGTGCAGGGTAGACCTGTGGTGCAGCCCCATGGCCATATGAGGTTAATTGGAGTATGTGGCAGGGCTGAAAATCTGTCTGTCATGTGAAGTCAGGAGCCTGAAGGTCTCCATCACTGCTCCAGCTCTTTGGAAACATCTGAAGAGAGCTAACAGCCAATACACAGTCTATTCTCAGCAAAGCCAGCCCTCTTTCTGTCATCCCCTCTGTGCCAAGCCACATGTGATGGGAAATATTTATGAATTATGATGGTGAAATAAGCAGCAGTGCCATCACCATGCCCTGACCCTTTTCTCCTTCCTCACTCACATTTTGGACTTTTTTTCTGTGATCTTTAGGTTGGTTGTTTTTTTTCTGAGGCAGCAAAAGAAAATGTGCAAGGAAGTACATCTTCTGTATCATATATAAGAGGAGGGGAGGATGGTGGGTTCAGCATCTGGCTTTGTTCTGAAACAGACTTTTTTTCCCCCCCACAAAATATGAGGGAAGAACTTTCTCTCTTTCTCTTCCTCCTACTCCCTTGCAGAAAAGGCACAAGAGTAGCAGATACATGCTTATCTTCAGAAAAATTCACATTTAGGTTTGAGCTTTCTCCCTTAGCAGTCATGTATTTGTTTAACCTGTTTAAACATCGTCATCTGTCCACTGGGCTTCACTTCACTTGATGCCACACTAGGCTATGCAAAACGTACACCAGACCCGTGGTGCTGCAGTAGCTCTTTGACCATCCTTTTGAAAAACACATACAAGTTGTCTACTGACCCCCAAGTGTCTGAGCACAGAGGCACTGAACAGCACCACGATCCCCCCCTGTGACTCTGGAGCTTCATTGCCTTGCAAGCATCTCTTTAAAGAAAGGGGATGACTACCAAATGGGGAAAAGTAGAGCTTCCAGTAATTATTCCTTAACACTTCACAGACTTCAAATGATCTTCTATAGCTTCCTTTATAATCTCAGGAAAAATCTGGACTAGTAACAAATTGCAAATTCTTGAATTGTGCTCAGCTTCTGAGTGTCTTTTACAAGCCCAAGGGATTTCATGACATGAGATCAAATAACTGAGCTTTGTCACCTGAGGACCAGATCTTTGTTTCATGCATTTGCTTTCTTATGTCAGTTCTAGTGATCAAAATGTGAACAATTCCCAGAAAGATTTCCATGCTGTGGCTAAACAAAACCATAGCAGAGCAATTCCAAATATGAAAACTGTATTTAGGTTTCTTTGGTTTCAGCTAAATGACTTGTTCCTCTTGGGTCATATTAATCTTGTAAGAGGTAATTAATTTCTTTTAATCTCCCTTTCTCTTAAAATTTCATTCATTCATTTGCTTTCAGATGATGCAAATAATTTTGGCTGGTGAGTTTTTTAAATTGAAGTGCCTCTATGTTCATTTCTTTCCGTTCTTGTCATGGTGATTTCATTAGGCAATACGTGCTGCATAATTAAAATGTTTTACATATTTATTGCAGAATTTTTTTTCCCCCTGCAATGGAGACTCATTTGAAGTTAGGTATTTCTCTTGTTTATCATTTCAGGAGCACTCCCAGTGAACACACAAATGGTTATTTAAACCCAAATCTACACTCTCAGATTTCTTTTGAACTTTGGTTTTAAAAGTGGCTGCTGCTAATAATTTGATATTTATCAAATTCCTAGACTGACTGTAAACCTCACTTCTGACTTTCTTGTCTAATCTGAGCATTAAAAATGAACAGCACCATCCCTTTACAGGAGAAACACAACAAATTACGTTTTAACAGCAGGGTATAGAAGCAGCTCACAGTATTCTATAGCACTGTGTGTAACAGGCAGTGAACATTTGGGTGAGCAACTGAAAAGAAAATGTTATCTGCAAGATATGCCACAAAACATGATGTCAGATTTCCTGAGGAGCCTGGCAGAAATACCACAGCAGCATGAAAGTGCCAGATTTCTGAATGCCTTGGCCCATGGGACTGAGCATTGAAATTTGCAAGCAAAGCCTCTGCAATCTGGCTCACATGTTGCTAGGAATAAAAGGGCCATTATTTATGCAGCAGGATGCATGTGGAATGAAAGCTGCTGGTTGGGGAACTGCCCTGGGTTTTGTGCTGTTTCAACAATGCATCCCCAGTGTCAAATTGCTATAATTTAGGGATTTATTGCAAGCCCTGGAGAAATTCACTACAACTTCAGCAGGCAAGTAAAAGAATTTGCAAAGCAATTTTCAGACTTAGGTCTGAAAGAGTTACTAAAATAATTTCCTGCACATTTGGAAGAAAAATAATATATGTTTAACCTCACTCCCTAAAAAATAAATAAATAAAGAAATAAAAATTCTGCCATCCTTTAGGAAATAAAAATGCAAAGACATCTTAAGTGATAATTTAAGTCAACCTCTTACCCTCAATTATCTGCTTAGCTGGAAATCATTCTTAAGAGCTCTTGCCTGCTCTCTGTGTATATTTAAAACAATATGTTGCCTTTGCATTTTGTTCTTCTACCAGATCCTCACCATGCTATTCTGTTCTCCAGGCTCAGTCACTGCAGTTCCTTCAATTTTTTCTTGGTGTGTATTTTCCAAGCTGCTGGTCTTTTTTGTTCTCCTCTGGACACAGATAGAAGAGGCTTAATTTACTGAGTGGTGGCATTCAAACCAAGGGCAGAGTATTCCAAATGATAATTTAAAAAGGTAGAACAGGACAGTTTCCTGTGCTTTACAGTTGCCAGTCATGATTATATAGCCCATTATAAAGTCTGTCCTTCAGAATACATTTTTTTTTTTTCTTAATTTGAGTTTTCTTTAATTGTTGACAATTTGAAGCTCAGCAAATCTCTTTTTAGTGGATTTGCTGGCTAACCAGTTTTTCCTATTCTGCATTTATAAAGAGGATTATCACTGTCTAAATGTAGCAGCTTGCATTTATTTGTAATCAATAGTACCATTTTCCCCCTTTATCAGGAATATTCAGATTTCTGCTTATCCTCTCCAGTGTGCTGACAGTCTCTCTTTGCTACATATATTTAGAGTGTCTGTAAACCTAAAATCACCCTTTTTATTAGTGTTAATGAGTAAATGTAATAGCACCAAACCCAAGAGAGTTCCACAGAACAGATTTTCAGCTTTTGTACCATCCACAGAGTAGTTACACCCTTAGTACAACCACCTAAAGCTTTTCTGTCTTACCACTGAGGGTGTTGTACAGGATAAAACAAAAAGCCTCATTAAAGACACAAAACCAACTGTTTTTTTCCTTAAGATTCATTATTGCATCTTGACAGAAAAATAAACTGGTCTGAAACATCTTTTATTCTGGATGGATTCATGTTGGCTTGTAAACTCTGATTTTCTAAGTGTCTGCCAATTGTTTATCTTTTGCTATCTTTTTTTTTCTTTTCCTTTCCTTATCAGCTGGAGGTGAAGATGGATGATGATAATTCCCCAACACTGTGTTTAGCTCTTTTCAATTGATACGTTCTTTGGTTTTTGCTTTTTTATTCTCCCTTCCAGTGACTGAGACTTCAGGTATCCATTCTCCAAAAAAACCCCCAGTTACTTGGTATTTCAACCAGTTTCCTATATAAACAATATAAAGTTAGATGGGAACTTTTAATATCTCCTACCACTGTCTACCTGTTCTCAGTTTCTAGTCTTAGTTACCTCTTGCAGGAGCTGGGTTGACCTTTCTGCTCTGTGCCACTTTTATTAGTGATTCTGGCCAAAGCTTATCATTATTTTAGTGAAGGCAGAAGCAAAAAAGAGACATTAAGCATCATGACCCCTTGGCATTATCTACTGACAACTCCCACTTTCTCTTAAAGCAGATGGAAACTTTCCTTGTTTTTTTTCATTTGCTCCTAATGAATTACCAACATCACAACAACATCACATTTCTGTGACTCTGGATACTTTCCTCTTATAATGGATAGCAAGGTATAGTATAGTTCTGATGTTCTTTTTCAATTCCAGTTTTGCTTGTCAAATCATATAAACCCAAGGCTTTGGTCTAGCAACATATATTAATTCATTTTTAACTTAAATACATTTAATGAAGGCTGTATGTTAAGGTATTCTTGGAAAAGAAAACTTTGAAGGATTGGAAAATGGATTTTGATGCTTCCTGGGACATCTTCAGTGTATATGATCTGAGAAAAGCAGAAGGGGACCTCTGACTTTTGAACATGCTCCATTTAAGAAGGAGAGAGCATATTTTAGCTGGTTATTTTGAGTGCCTGGGCTTCTGAGCTTGTCTGTAATCACTATTCTCTGCCTAAAGCATACAACAAACACTGCTCTAACTGAATAAATAAGGATTCATCATGCAAATTCACCTCTTCCTCTTCTAATCCCAAATCACAATATGGTGTGTTCAGGCTCTGCATTTAGATTTCTTCACCTCTTGCTCTTCTCCTTCCCAACCCCTTCTTTAATTAGGCTACATTTTTAAAAACAAGAAAGAAAATGGAAGTGAATGGCATGTGAAAATGTTTTGTTACATTAACTTCACAGATGGCGAAGGTCTGCTTCGTGGAATGTGAGCATAAACACTAATCCTATTCTCTTCCTTTTTAGTGGATAAAACCTATCCAGGTGGAAAAAGAATCATGGGAATATAAATATTTACAGTGCACAGGCAGAGAAGCCCATGCATAGAAATAAAGAAAATGGCTATTTTTTTGTCTTCTTGATCATATTAAATATTAATTACTGGTTATTTTTTGAGTCATGGCATTCATGGGGTTTTAAACCCTGATAGAATAAAATAAAATAAATAATAAAAAAATCTGCTACCCTGCAGATTGCACAGGTTATACATCACTTTATACATTAGGAAAATGGAGATGAAACCCAGCTATGAGGGGAGTTGTAAAATTTTGAGGAAATCACACCTAGCATGACTGTGTTGAACAATTTTTCAGGGCAGTTATAAGATCATTGATTAAGCAACATGTAAAATACAGAAATTAGAAATCTGCTTATCTGTAGAGCACAGCCAAAGTTTCCAGTCATTTCCATAGTCCCAAGCTTTGGCTAAAGGAAGCTTCCTTCATTTCCCCAACTACTTTTTTGCACTCAGATCAGATATTTGCTCAGTGCTGGGTTTTTTGGTACAAATCAGATTTCTGGCTTGTTCCTACTTGCACTGGGCATAATGCAAAACTCTCCCTTCCCTTTTCCACAGGCACAGACACAACTCTCCTCACCAGAAACCCTTGGAAGCTCAATCAGCCACATAAAGTAAGTCATCTGAAATAAATTCCTGTAGTGCCTTACACTAAGTTTTCATAAACTGTGAAGGCCTTGAGCCAAAAGAAAAAGGAATAAAGACAAAGAACACAAAACAAGGAAGGAGGAAAAATGCAAAGAACTTGGGAGATCTAAAAGATTTTAGTGCCTCACTGATCTTCTTGCCACCAAGCACCCCAAAATTAGACCTGTCGTCACAAAACGCACTGGTAGAACCCAGCATTTCTTCAAGTATAAATATGTTTTATCTTTCTTTTGAAACATGTGTTGATCTTACAGCAAACATCTCATTGCCACAGGCATTCCAACTGGGGCTCAGCTCCCTCCAGGCCCTTCTGGAACCACAGCCCAGATTGCTCATCTTACAGGAAGCTCCTCAAATATTGACTATGGGGCAATACACCAACCCCTTTGGAACCTGTCAGAGAAAGGACATCCCAGTCTCACTGTCTGACAGCCTCTACCCTTCAGATAACAACTGATTCTCCAGTTTGTTCAAGTCTTGGTAGTATTGGTGTAGCCACAAACACTTTAACCTCAAGGCTGGAGGAGGACACCCCCAGGTGAGCCTCTTGGTGGCCATCATTCAAAATTGCTTGAGGGATCTTAAAATTGATGATGTTTGTTTTGGGCCTCACTCTGGGTTTAACTTTCCCCATCTGCAGGTGTCTATGATGCCTCAACTTCTGGGATCCATTTTGCAGGATGTACTTCTGAAATTTGTGTGCAGCAGCAAACTTAGAGCATCAAAGATTTTTACTGAACCATTTCTTAATGTCTCTATTTCAGTTCCCTAATAGTAAAAGACTGGGAAACAACTCATCCTGTTTGAATAATGATGTCTCAGGATAGGGATGGTACCAAGTTCTCAGAAGCCAACATAACAAGGTCCTTAAAACAGGATGGTAAAAAAATGTGTTGTGAAGACAAGTGATTTCAATTAAGAACACAGACTTAACTGTACAGAAATGTTGCCCAAAATTTTAATTTTACCAAATAATCCACTTATGAAAAATTAGTACCTTTTTTTTGGTTTGCTACTGCTTAACAGAAGGAATCCATTATAGAATCTCAACATAAATCTCAAAGATATATTGTTAAGTTACTTAAATAGGATCTCCTGCATCAATTTTCCAATTCAGAAAGACTCTGTGCTTTATTACAAAGTTTTTATATAGTCCAAAATGAAAAATAGCGATTTAAATTTGGTAATGAAGAACCTACATCATTCTAAGGAGACTGAATTAATTTTCAGCATTGCTAGCAGGCCTTAGGAATCCCCAATTCACCTATGCATTGTAAATCCAATTGCAATTAAAAAAAAAAAAAAAAAAAAAAAAAAAAAAAAAAAAAAAAAAAAAAAAAACCTCACACAATTCTTCATGACATATGAAAAGGGGAAAAAACTGGAATGGGAATAGAAATCCTATTTTGGGTTGATGTGTTATTCTTCCATATCACAGTGAACTATCCCTGGCAAGAGCAGATGCAGTCATGCAGGATAGGTTGGGAATGGAGAGCTGCAATAGCTGTACTTGTAAAGAGCTCCATGAAGCCCCAGCAAATTGTCACAGAGAATACAGGACACTATGAATGGGTTTGGATAAAACCCAGCCACGCTTCTGCAGGAGAAAATGTGAGAAAACAGACATCCTGCAACTCCAGACTAAGGCAAGTTTCATTTTGCACAGTGCACACTGCCATGGGCAAGAATGATATTAATGATGTGGAAAAAGAGCAGCCTGTCATTTCTGTTGAGAATGCTAAGAGAAAACAATTCCCTGTAACAGTTGCAACACCACTGCTGGAGCAACTTGAGGGGAAAAAAAAAAAAAAAAAAGATTAAAGACTGGTTTTATCAGTCTGGGGTCCTCCACTGCTGGGACTGGTAATTTACAAGAGTACTCAATTGCAAAATGAGGAGAAATAATGTCAGCTCAAATCCCATTCAGGTCTGTGGAGGGTTTTGCTCTTAAGACATCATTATTTCAAAGGGCTGGTTCATTATCAAAGTAAATAGCTTCACAGGAGGAGAATCTACCTGTTGGCTTTGGATACTCCAATGCCTTGGAAAACCTGGCTGGATGCTGCTGCCACTGATGAGGAACCATGGCATGGTTTGGATTGGAAAAGCAACTTCAAGATCCTCTATAGTCCTACCTCCCTGCAGTCAGTAGGGACATCTTCAGCTAGACCAGGTTGCTCAGAGCCCTGTCCAACCTGACCTTCAATGTTTCCAGAGATGGGACCTCTGCCACCTCTCTGGGCAACCTGGGCCAGAGTTTCACCACCCTCAGTGCAAAAAATGTCTTCCATATCTCTAGGCTGAATCTTCCCTCTTTTCATTTAAAACCATCACCCCTTGTCCTATCACACCAAGTCCTGCTCGAGTGTTTGTCCCATGGGAATGTGTGGAATGAGCTTCTTTGGGTTAAAGACCCTTAAAGAAAATACCCTCCACATTTTTTTCAGGATTCTGCCATCTGCTACAATTTTATCCAGCTTTGTCTTGATTTTATCAAGAACTGTCCTGGAAATTCCAGTATTTAGCATTGCCCATAGCACTAAGAACCTTTACATTGATATGTAGGACTAAAGAGAGAGGATAACATCTGAGGTGCCTCTCAAATGATTACTGCAATGGGTCTTTCATAGACTTTCTCACAGATAAAACCATTTCATCTGCTTTTATTATTAATGAAAACTTTCCATTGTGACAGCACAAAAGAAACACCAATAAGAAATGAAATAAGGAGGAAACTAGGCTGACTTTTAGGAAAAAGTAACCAGTAATATGGAGCCCAATTATTTCCAAATCCTATCAGGCTTTTGATGGAGGACACTTCAAAAAAGAGTTCATCAAACATGACAGGAGCTCAGAGGTCTTGATGGAGTCAAGCTATGGTATTTTTCAGCTGCAACATATTCAAATACACACTTTAAAGGATTCTGACAAAAACTCTGAGAAGTCAGGAACGCTTCAGAAGTTCATCTTTCACCCCTAATAAGTAGGAGGTTGTTTACCTTCTCTCTCTTCCCTGCCCTCCCCCCCCTACCCCAATATCTTTGCCTCAAGGCTGCTTTCATTATGTTCCTCTCTTTATTCAGATACCATCAAGCCCTGATCCAACATCTGTTGTAATCAACAGGAAAAAAAATTGACTCCAGGATCTTAATCATCACCATTTGGATCAGAACAGGCAGCTGCATCAGCCCTTTAGAGTGGAGACAATTGCAGTAAATTGGTAGCACATGGTGCTCCTGCAGAACTGGGCAGAAAAGTGAAGAAACTTCTGGAAGCAGTTTGCCAGTGAGGAGTCACAGCTCAAAACAGGCTCCTAGAATTTCCCAGTGTTTTTCTTTTCTTTAAGGCTGTATTTCATGCTGGAGAGGAAAAGGGGGATTTGTGCAAGGGCTGATCTGGAGGATGTGCTGAAAGACTCTATTGGTCCAGTCTGGAACACAGAGGAGGATCCAGATTAATCTGTAGAACTTGAGACTCAGGAGTGAAGTTAAATGTGATAAAATGTGTAAAGCTTCCAAACCTCATTACTTCCTCCATATTTTATTCCATAGATGTCCCAGCTACCAACTTAAAACTGCTGTGGACCTCTATCTTGAGATTCATTTGGGTAACAAAAGGCTGATAAGAGAAATACATGAGGGGGGTTAAGGTTTCCCTATATCAAAGACTATTTCAGGTTTTGATATTGCTAAGAAAGAAAGGGTGGAAATAATGTAATCAGAATAATTTTCTGGTAAAACACAAGGATTTAATGACAGCTGAGTAATATGACTTACAAGGAGAACTGGAGTCAGTCACTAAGTTGCAAGTATTTAACAAGGAGAATATTACCCAGTACAATAAAAAAATGGAAAAAACCCACCCTTGTTAACAAAATTAATATTTCAGGAAACAGAGCTTCATAGTTAACAAGATGATTAAAAAAAAAGACTATAATCACTAGTGTCTTAGTGTAGGAGAAGTTAGGAAACTATGACATTCACAAGAACAGCCACATAATGTTGCTTGTCTGTTAAAGGACCTTTTCAGGTCCTGTTTCTTTTTTCCTTGTGCAATCCCTTGTGAAAGAGACTGTCATCTGAAAATAATTAGATAGTAGCTGGCACTCTGGTATAAAAGGTATTTCATGACATTTTATGAAGCATATCTCAGAGTTCCAGAGGAATTCAGTACCCAAGTGCTTTAAACTGAGCTGCAATAAAAAGCAAGGAGCATGTTGAGCCCATGACTGGCAACTAAAGCTGAGGTCAAGCTCACTTGCCCATATTTTGCAGGTAAGGAATGAAAAAGAAAAAAGAGCACATGAGAGCTCAGCTGCAGTACAGACCCCCTGCCATGAAGCCAGTGCACTTGCTCATTTTAAAAAGGAAGATCTTGCCTTCTTTGACTAAAATTTGAAGACCACTGGAGTCTAAACCACTAGAAATCAAAAGCAGGCTCTTGTAATCTGTGTATTAAACTGAGCTGAAAACTCCAGAGCAGAACAGCTTTCTGTGCCCAGGCCACAGATGAAGAGAAGCTGTCATCTTTTGGATCAACAAAGTTTGATGTTCTTACTCCAAATGATCACTCCTTCAGCTTAGGTAATAGTTTGAGTGTTGCAGGAGAGATTCTGGGAAAAAATCCACATTAATGGTGAGGCTTCCATTGGCACACACCATCTGAAAATGCTCCTTTTTTTTTTCCCCAGCAAGCCTACTGCTAAACAAATTGCATTTTATCTGTCTTTTCTATCAGCCTCTTTGTGTCAGACATTTCAGAAATGTCACATTTCCTGTTTGTTCATCTGAAAAAAAGGAAAATAAAAGTAATTTTGCAGATCTCAATGAAGAAGAAAGCAACGTGTTATGGATTCCTGGATTTAGTTATTTTAGGTGGATTAGAGGAGGAGTGAGATTGTGTAATCTATGATGTGCAGTGAATGAATGCTGGGCACTCTTTCACAAATACACAACCAAAACACTTTTTTGCCCATTTCTGCAAAGTCTTTGAGACTCTCCAAGAATGACTGTTTCAGACATTATCTCAACTGTATTCAGACAGTAATAAATAAGTGTGAAAAAGAAAGGTGGCTTCTTACTGATGGGGAAAATCTAAACTGGTTTTCTTATTAGTGTATAGGGAATTTCATGTCCAGAACTCACACGTGTGAACTTCCCCTCTATATAACTGAAGAAAAAAAAAAAAGTCTGTAAATCTTTACATTGATTATAGCTTGCAGCTAGGGAGAGAAAAAAGTAGAGAATGCTGTTATGATAACTATATCAGAATTTCATGTGATGGGTAAGACTTAACTTTATCATTTCTGATATATAACAGCTTAAGGTGTTATTTGCAAGACAACTAGAATCCAAAAATTGCTTTAGATTCACTGATGTAGTAAATGACCATTTTTATAGGGGCAGTTGTTGCAGGAGCTGCTCAGGAAAGGAGTCTCTCTTCTTCCTTTCTCAATAATTCTCACTGCAGGTAGCTGGAATTAGAATGACATGTCCAATTTATGATATTAAATTTCCCACTTTCTAGTTAATCAGAATTTCTCATAAACTGTCCTTGAGTCAAAGGATCTTCCTGATCTGTTCAGCCAACTCTGTAAAAATTCTATAATCTGAGTGGATCCAATGCTGAGTTATTTCTGATATGCTAATAGAGCATGAGCACCCTATAAAATCCCAACTTCCTATTTTATATGTTAATCTTGCTTGATTAAACATTATTAACCCCCTAGCAGCTATTTGAGGAGCGGGTTAAAGATTGATTTTGTTAAAGAGCAATGTCAGATGATAAACATTCAGGATGGAAGAGCCCCTCATATCACAGTTTGTGCCTCTGCCCATGATGGGAGATACTGGTATTAGAATCTCAAAAAAGGCAAAAACCCACAAAAAGTATCCAGGTCTCCTAGCAGGTACTGACGTGGTCACTTGGGGAGGGCACATGTGCCATGTTCAAGGGGGAGAGACCCTAAAGGGAAACAAGAAACTGGTTCAGCCTTAGCTTGAATGCTGACCTGCTCAGGAGATGCCTTAGAGAGCAGATAGAAGCCATACAAAGTGAAACCTTTCTGCTCCTGAACACAGTGGAGCAAAAACTCTATACCTGGAAAGAAACCCAGGGGATGTGATGTTAAAATTCTGTCTCAGGGATCCTACCCAAGAGAAAAGATTTGGGTCCTGTTTGGAGGATGGCTGTCCAGATTATTTACCCCACAGACCACTTCATCTTGCCATGAGATTCCCATGAAACAAAAGGTCCAGATAACCTTTAAGGTTCTCTTCCTGTATTTCATACAAGAAGATTTTGCACCTGTTTTACAGCTGGTGACATTTTCAGGGGCATTTTAGAAATGCAAATCATCCATTTTGGGTTGAATTTTCTTCCCATTTTTCAATGGAAAATGGAAATCACATGCCACTATCCTTGGGGAGGAAAGGAATCAGTATTTCAAAATTGTAATAGAACTGGCTTTTGTTGGAAGAAGAAGATAAGCTTATTTCTTTCTTTTATGCTAATATATAAATTAAACCTGTCTTTAAAGAAATCTGTTTTTAAAGAAAATAATACAATAAAGAAAAGAAAAGATACAATAAAGAAAGATACAATAGTTATTGTCATGAAAATAATGAGTGGTTTATTTCTGCCATCACATGTTAGCTCCTTCTCTGTGATCTCCCTCCTCATGGACTGAGTTAGCTGCTTCTTTTTTTCCCCACCTGCAGATCTTTCCTCCTGCAGTCTTTTGGGGCCTCCTGGCATTACAAGGGCTTCAAAGGGGCAGCTGCTTGCAAGCAGTTTGCCTTCTCCCCTTAGTATTTAGACATTAAGGAAGCCAGTGGATGGAAGCAGCCAGAGCTGAGTTTATTTTATCTTAATGATGCAGCCTGAAGCCTCAGCCCCATGGAGCATGTACCCCTGAGGCTGATGGTAAACACTACTCAGAAGCTTTTTGTTTGCTGAGTGTATCCATCAAAAGATTATTGTGCTTGGCCAAGTTGCTTCACTTTCTCTTTGCTGAATGTATAAGTCCAGGAATCCCCAGCTCCACTCGTGTACTTTGGATTCAGCAGAAAGGCATTTTGTGTCTAGTTAAACAAACATTTGGGTAACTGCAGGATTAGTTCTGGAGGGGGCTGGTGCTCAGGTGGATGAGCAACCCTCTGGAGTATTGGTATTTATTACCAGATGTGTTCCTGTTGCTGATATTTTGATTTTATATGTATTTTTTTATTTTCTTCAGTTATTGCCCACTTGCCCATTCATACTCCCCAGCCTGCTGGAAGACCCACACCATCCAAAGGGAGGTCTCTGTTCTCTGTAACCAGAGAACTCACACTTGGATCACACTGTGCTGCACACACAAATTAATACCTCACCCACTTGACCTGCAGTAGAACAGAGATAAATTCCTTTTTCCTATCCATTGCTCTCTATAGAGCTCCTTACTGATCAGAACTCTCAGTGCCAAGCCAGTGTGCAATGCCTTGTTCAGAAGCTGTGTTTTCCAAGATATCCTTTCCATCATAACCTACCATAATGTTAAAAAAACAATTCCAGTGGAAGCAAAAACTCTTTTGAAATCTGCTGGGTTTAGGACCACGGGACAGAGTTGCACCCACTGCCACTGATTACATCTGGGTACATCTGTCCTATGCCATAACCAGTACAGAGATGGGAGGGCAGTGAGAGCATGGCCATATCTGACCTAATTTTTCTCGTTTCTCTTAAGGAGATTTTCTCACTCTGTTTTAGTGAAATAAACTCATTTGCTTCTGCAACTCAAGTTAATAGGAAGACTGAGTTAAGTATTTCTGGGTTCACTCCCCTCATACTAAGAGGAAGCTCTACCCTGGCTGAGAAATTCCATTCTCTCCCTTTCCACTTCTCTTTTCTTGCCTCTTACCCTCTCATTCACCAAGCAAAAATCCTCTCTGGAGTGCCACCTCTACCCAGTGAGGTTGCTGGCACACACTTTCCAAAGAGGAAAAAGCAGCCATTTGATGGGGGAGGTATTACCTTTGTTTCCTGATCTGCCTTTCCCCAGGTCTGTGCAGTGATTTGGAGAGTGGAACTGAGGTGGACTTCTCACAAGCACCAAACACAGGGCAATCACCACAGAAAACACTGGCTTGAAATTATATGGGAACAAGACAAGAAGGAGCTTGCTTTGTTAACATTCATTATATCCCCTGTCTAAACCACTTTTGCAGAAGATTAATGCCATCAAGGGTATTAATGACTTTAAAACTGTTATGGCCAATAACATGCAGCTCTTGTTAAATGAATAAATGAGAAAGAGCAGCTTGCAATTGCAATCCATCACCCCAAGTACTCAGTTAACACAAGGAACAGCCTTAACACCAGCAAACAAATTCTCCAACCCCTATATGCACAGTCAAGCACTCCCTGAAAATGAACTTGCATACCTGGCCTTGACAATTGAGGGGCTGAATGCTAGGAAGGCAGACTCACAGGTAACAGATACACAAGCCTCTGAGCAGATTTTGGATCCAAAATTGCCACAAAAAGCTGAGAAAATGACTGAGTTGGCCTCCTTGGTAGACCTGACTACCAGTATGCAGGTTACTGCCTTTCTCCAGCACACACCAGTAACAACAGTAATTCCCAACGAGTGGAAAATGTCTTTTGTGAAGACACGTATTGAATCCATGCAATCATCTTTTTGGAACAAAACACCACACTATTTGAAGTATCTTCTTAATGCTACAGTGGTGGTAATTAAAACTATTACTGTTCCATGCAGTCAGGAGTCAAAGGCTTACACCACAAAAATCAAAATCCCAGTTCCAGAGGATTCCCATCAGTTGATTTGCCAATAATCCATTGATTTCTCATTGAGTTTTACACGTGGGGACCAGCTGCAGCCAGGAAGAAGGGCAGTGTTGGTGCTTGTCCTGCTGGTGCAGAAATTCCTTGGGGAAATCACAGCTGATGTAGACCTGGGTTGCTGAATATCTTATTTAATCTGTCTTGTATGCTCAGGTTGGACAGAGAAAAGCTACAGAAGTAATTTGTGTCTGCCCAGGACTATACTGGGGAAACTAAAATATTTGTGCTGGGCCCTATTGGTTGCAAGAGGGTCCAAATAATAAAACCTTTAGTCCATCCTCAGCCTGGATGCCATCAGAGGTTTCATTTATGTGAATTACACTGCATTGCAGGATCACAGCACAAACTTAATTAAATCCTAGTAAAATTGATTCACAGTTCTTGTACTCCTTAAGTCCAGAATAGAAAACTACTGAGGCAGGTGCCCAGCTAGAGAAATTTCTCAAGTAGAAAATTACAACTTTAGTTTTAAATATTCATCTTATTTCTTATGCAGGAGAGGCAAATGGGCTGGATCCCTGGCTGCACAGGACAGGTGAGTTCAGCTACCAGTGATGGGACCGTGTTCACTATCTGGTCAAGTGGATAAAAGCAAAAGTTGTGGGGTTTAGGAAATCAGCACTGACTACAGGCTTTAATCACAGCACTGGACCTCTGGCTTCTGTTATCCATCCAGTTTGTGATGAGTCAATGTTGTTTCTGTCTCCAGTGGCAACACGATGGCCTTTGGGACACACAAGAATTGTTTGGATGATATATGGGACCCACAATTCACACCACAAGAAAAGTCTTGTGACATCCCCTGGGATTTCAAGGGCCAGTATTAAAGACCTGATGATTTCAATGGAAATCAGACAACATTTCAAAATCTGGCTCCAAGGTTCTCAAAACAGCTGGGACATAGCAGACACTAATGAAAAGCAAATTCTCCTTGGTCTCTAGAGAAGGAGACAGGCACTTAGGAGACCTAGCTAGAATACCAGCTAACTGGGAGACCTGGGATGTATGAATTCTTGATTTTGGTTGAGTCTGGTTTCAGGAGGAGGTAACTGAGTATCCTGGAGCAAAAAGCATGTGGGTTTTGTCAGCTTCAATGACAGAGAGCACCCAAATTACTATTTAGTGATAAGTGAGCATCCTTGCTAACTTATCATTGGGTGGAGGTGGGCAGCATTCACCTTAAGGCAGGCAGGGAGTTTTTAAACCTGACCTATCCCTTCTGTGATAACATCTCATTTATTTTTTTCTTTTTCTCCATTAGCATGCTGTTTGGTTTGCTCTCTCTGATTCCCATGCAGACAGAGCATCATCCTTTCTTTGCAGAACAAGGCTACTTTGCATGTGTTTAGTGAATGCAGATTCAGGGGCCTCATCTTCTACCTGGAATGCTGATGAGCAACTCAGCAGTGCCTCTGATGCAGCTGCCCTCTAAATTACAGGTACAAATCAATGGATATACATTAGAGCTGAGGTTTCTGAGTTTAGAAGTGTCTCCATGACAGCCAGAGGTTTTCTGGACATGCTTATTGCACCCTCTTGTGTTTGTTAACTCTAAGTGCATGATTTAACTTCCCATTTAACTCCACATTTGGATGATGCCAACCTGCTCCCTGGGCCTCACTGGTAGAGTAAAAGAGGATAAGGGATTGTCAGCAATTTTTTTATCAGTAAGTGGAGCAAATCAGCATTCAAAATTTATTTGATTTCAGCTGCACCCATTAAGATTATGGGCTTAGATATGACTGACTGAAGTCACTATTTCTCTATATATACGCCCAGGGAAAGAACTATGCAAGCAATAAAAGCATTTACTTAACATCACTCCATAATTTATGCACAAGGAATTAAATTCACAGCCACTTGGCCTGGCACTTAGTTGAAAGGATTTCCAAGCTGTGATAGATGGAATGTGGGACCTAAAGAGCTTTTTCAGTTCCTTTCACTTCTTCTTCTTCTTGGGCAAGCTGCCCAAGTCCTTCTCTACCTTTGGTTTGCACTTCTCCTGGGCAAGGAAGGGATCCTTCAAATAATTATTGATTCTGATACTGCCAGCATAATTTCTTCTTATTGATTTTTCCTTCTAGCTTCAGAGTCTTGCAGGTTGAGGCTTACCAGGGCCATCCAACAGACTGACAGCTTTAAAAGACCAAAGCCCTTTTCTTCTCTGTTCTATTAAACAAAATTAAGCTTACCTTTACAAGGCTTTACAAAGAATAGTAGATTTTTTCCCCTCCTTTACCTGCATTGAAAGATTCAGTCCTATATAATGACCAAAGACAAAGTGGATGGCAGGTGGAACAGAGAAGAAGAAAAGGTCTTGCATACATTTTTAAGGCAGGTCATTGAAATCCACAGCTTCAAGACCCTGTTACAATGGTGGTGATAGTGATGAAACCTCTGAGCTCCTGTTATAAATCACTAATATTAAGATCCCATTAGAACTGACTCCATTTTAAAGTTTTCCAGGGGAAAGCAGGTCAATCTGTTGGGAAAACAGTGGTGAAAAAAAAAATGCCCTTATCTTCAACCTGTGATGCTCACACAGCTTTGGTGACATGCAAATGCCTTTTCACCTCTTCAGCCCTATGCTCTTGCTGAAAGTGCTCTGGGTTGTCAGGACCGAGGTGAAACTGGAGGTTCAGCAGGAAAAATAATGAACTATGAATATTCCTGGCTGGGTCAACATCAAAAAGTAAGACCCAAGCTAGAAATATTGGTTTGGGACATTGCTATTAAATCTTGCCAGCTAGAAAGGGTATTTTTGACTCGGTTGGAGCTTGGCATAGAGCTGTTGAGTTATGTATGGATGTCTATGTATCTGTACAAGTTAAAAGTAAGGTTTTGAAATTCAGACAAAATGAGTATCACATGGCATAGCTGTTGCTGCTGTTGCTGTGGTAACCAAGCATGACAATGTGTCAGACAAGTTAATTTTAGACAAAACAAACTGTTGCTTATAACTGCTGGAGAGACAGATGGATTTTGTCTTAAAATGGAGGCTTGAACAGTCTCTCTTTGGAAGTACTTAGAAGCATCCTAAATAAACACACATCCACCTCCCAATAGCTTGCTGAAGTTAAAGGGTTTTCCAGATGCTTTTGGACCATCTTTATTCCTTGTGCTTCATTTGCTCAAGTATTTTCCTGTTGCTTCCCAAATCAATGTCTGGACCAGTTGAGATAATGTGATTTCTCTTTGCTGGATTTCTGCTGAGTTTCTCAGCCTCCATCCTCAGCAACTTCTCCAAGATCTTGGAAAAAAAAATCTCTTTTTCCACACTTTTTTTGGTGTGATTTGTTAATTTAACTATATACTGTGTCCTCCTTAGTGCCTTCACCTTAGCTTTAAGTGTAATATCCTCCAGGCTGCTTCCACCACCCTAGACTTAATTTTCAATGAAAAAGCAGTACACAGCATGCAAGATTTGGGATCTGGCTATGATGATTAAAAGGGAATTAATCATTGGACAAGATGATGGTTGTTGCCAAGGCACTGGTCGTCATGACCTGATCATATACAGGATAAATAGAGGACACTCCCTGAGCAGTAATATTTTCACTTAGCAAAAATATTCTAAAGAGCCATTTCCAGATGATGAGGAAAATTATGAGCCAAAGAAGGTAGGAATAAAAATTGAGAAAAAAAAAAGTTTCTGTTAGCACCTCCGTCCTGAAAAATGTCAAGAGGCCAGTATTTAATTTCAGTGATGACAGCTCTGGCTGTGGTCTAGTAAATCAAGGAATATTTAGCCAAACCTACCAAACCCACCCCTTGTCATGATCAGCCAGCTCAGACAATTTCCAGAAGGACGACAGAGTTAGCAGAGGGAATGGCTGATGTATTGCTGGGAATTAATCCTTTCTTTCTACTGAAATTCCAAAAGATGGAAAGACTATACATGAGAGAATATTGTGTAAGGCACGCAAGAAGCTGGAGACCTGACATCTATCACTCCCAAGCAAAATAATGGAAAAGCTTATAAGAATTCACTTGGTAGAGACTGTGAATATAATTAATGCCAATCAAAACTGTCTCTGGAAAGTGGGCCTTGTCAAACAAACCCGATTGCATTCTTTAAGGAAATTACTATTTTGGTTGGAAAACAAAGTGATAAATGTAGCAGACTTTCCTAAAGCACTCGCCCTCATATTGCACAGCTTTGACTGAAAATACAGCACTACAAAAATAGCAGTTCACCCCATCACCCAACTGACACCTTTTGCCTGAGAGAAATCACATCTTTGGGAAACAAGTATAAAATCATTGATATAAGCATAGATTGCTCTGCTGATTGCAAGAGTAACAAGCAAGGGACCATGACATGGGGAGGTCAGAATACAAGGTTTAACAACAGCCTGACCTACAGTTCCCTGAAAACATTCCTAAACTTTCACTCCTCAGATAGAAAGATTCTCTAACACCCAGCAGGGAACTCCAGAAATTCTGCCTGACTTGTTGTAAATACACTAAAAAAAAAAACTAGATAGAAAAAATTAAATTTCAGCCCTGCATGTCTAGTGTTCAGGCAGCTGCTACCCTACAGTGTGCTTCATGCTTCTGGGTTGTCATCTCCCTTTTTGGATAACATGAGAACGACTCCTAATGTCTGATGGGCTAAAGAATATTTCCAAGAAGGTATGAATAGTGCTCTAAAGATATTTGATAGTGTCCCAGTGGTGCTAGGGTCTTCAAGGGATGCTGTAATGAGACTGAGCATCTCGCCAGCAACACTCAGTATCTTGCAGGATCAAGCCTGTGCTTCTCACCAGGAGGAAAAACTGGTCTACTGTTGGAGCTTCTATTCTCTCTCACTTAATTTCTTCCAGTTATTCTTAATTGTACCCCCAGGTACAGGTCTGTGAATAATTGATTTTTTGTTGTTTTTTGTTTTGTTTTGTTTTGCTTCATTGCCAAACTGAGGGGAAGGGGAATTATTTGAGATTGATTGAAAATGAAAACCATGATTTTTCTCAGCAGAAAGAAGCCCTCCTCCTTGGCATGTTTCAGGTTAAATAAAATAGTTCCTTGAATGTAAACCAAGTATATTAGTCCATTTTCTTTTCCTAATTGTTGTAAACAATGAAGTGTAACTACATGAAACATTAAGGCATCATTCAAAATGTAAAAAAGTAAATAAAACATTTACTTTTACAACACTGAGCTGCAATGTTTCAGACATAAGCAGTTGGAAGCAGGGAGTCTGGTATAGACCAGATTTAGTCAAAATTAGTGAGAATCTTCATTTCCACACTCAGCATCCATCAACATGCACTGAATTCTTTTCCCCATTCTCCTTCCCAGAACACCCAGTTTTGCAGTTATCCTAATTCCACTTTTGATATTGACTTGGAATTTAGCATAAAAATGTAAGTAGAATTACATCCCTTTCCTGAGCTCTCCTTCAGCCTAGTTCTACCTAACTAGTTCTTCTCATATTCTCCCAAAAGTCAGTCCTTTCTTCTTACTAATAATTTTCCTTGGATTTTCCTTCAATTTATTGCTGTGTGGAGCTGCTAAGAAGTAAATACTGTGTTAACTGGCAAGTCCGTGATAATGGCTACCTTCCACAGATAGTTGGGGTTTGGTGCTCTTCCCTGATATTACCATTTTTTGCTCAGTTTTCTCCACTTTACCAATCTCCTTGAAATACATTTCAAGCTGGAAAGTCTTTTTATCCCTCCCCTTTTTTTTCCCCCTCCTAGAAAAATTGTAGGTAGCTCGCTTGTAGGAATGGATTGGACAAGCATGTTTCCTGGATGCTTCAGCACCTTGTGATAGTTCGTAGTTTCTGAATATCTTACATTACTCTGTTTACTAAAATATCTATTCTTGCCCAATTCAAATATTCATCAAATTTGCCTAAGGCAAAAACTTCATACACATAGTTGGTACCTCCAAACTTTACTTATGAACATCTGCATGCATAGATGCCTGAGGCTGTAATCAAGCCAAACCTGTCCATATGAAATATTGCAAAGAAAAACACTGGAAGGTCACCAAATTCGAAAAAGGGAAAGCAAAGAAAAAAACACTACCATCCTTTTCCCATTCTACTGTCAGCTGTGCTCTGAAGCCCTCCCTCCCTCACCCCCATTCTCCAAGCAAATTGATTCAGTAAACAGTGAGGGATGGCTAAGGACCCAGTGATGGGGAGAACCAGGCATGGGAAGAGTTATGAGAAACCTGTGCACGTTTCCATAATTCATCCAAGCAGAGCAATATTTACTGTCCCTCAAGGTGATCCAATACAGCATCCTGCTGCCAGGACTCAGTCCTTTCAAAAGCACATGAAGGCTGATGATCAAAGTACTAAACCTGCCAGTATTTTTCTGACTTTTTCATTAAGAACTGTATTATCCATGCTCAGATTTGTTCACCACACATGCTTCATTGATTTATATTGTATGCACATAGCTCATCTTTGTCTTTAAAACCTCATTAGTGTCTGCTGAATACCCATTTAAATCTGAATTTTATTCATAAATGCACATTTACAAACGTTCTTAATTGTGCGTCATGCATCAGTGTGATTACAACTCCATCTCCTCTGTTCTGACACAACATGCATTTAATATGTTGCAAAGGCACCAGCCTAGATAATGCACAATGATTTACCATTTCTAGAGGCAAATGTTTCCTAGAATTTGTAGGTTTGGTCAATACATACCGAGAGAGACAACATCCTGCAATTAGCAGGAATGAACTAATGATGTAATGAGTAACCTCTGCTGTGGTCCTGTGTAAGGGCAGCACAATGTTTACTTTCTAATAGGAATCAGAAAATATTCCTTTGTTTAGGAACAGGAATGTGATTATACTCAAATACTTTGCATTGTCTACAGAGAACTGGTAACCCAAAGCTTTGACATTGCATGGTAACATTAAATAAAAATGGAATGTCAAGATTTGTGTGATGCTGTTTCTGGTCTTCATTTTAAAGACCCTTTTCTGTCATTTCATCTCTCCTACTCCTCCCATGTTCTACTTTTCTCCCTTGACCTTATAATTTTAATAATTTCCTGTCGCTCATTTTCATCCCAGGGTTGTCCTGGTTCTAGCTGGGTGGTGGACATGAAAGCCAAAAATGCAAACTTCGACCCCAAACACCTGATCCAGAACAGAGTGAAGTATCTCAGCCTGCTGGCTCAGAGGATACAAAAGTCTAATTGCTAAAAATCCCATTAAAGCCTTTTTTTTTTTTCCAGCATGGCACTCACTCTCTGCAATGAGCCCCGACTCACACTGCTACTTCTCCAGCTGTGAATCAGAGCTTGGACTTCAGACGAGGGTGTGCAATTACAGTCTCAATGATATTTTAATTTTTCAACAACTGGGCAGGCTGTTCAGTAGGGAATAAACACAAGCACTGGCTGGTTTGTCTGCTGGAAACTGCTGGTCTGCTTTGTGAATGCTGGATTCAAAGCTGCTTCTCTTCATGCAGCTCTTTTTCATGTCATGGCACTGAAAAGAAAATGCTTTACCTTCTACAAACATCTAGATGGTTTATCCTATTAAAAAAAAATTTTTTGACACTTTTGTCTCATTTTTTTTTCTTTGTAGACATGATGGACACTTCCTCTGTCATTCAAACCCCACACACTGAAAAGCAGCTGGAAATAATGAATCAGTAGTTCCAAATTCGAAGGGAACTCCTTTCCTCAACAAGCTAAAGTCTTCCAGGTCTTAATTATTAAATTGAAACATGAACATTATTTTTCAGAAGTCACCCTCTAGACACAAAGTCTGACTTTGTCACTGGTCCATGCTACAAGACACTCAGCTGTCAGTCATATTCAAGGTAAAAGGTTGCTACTTTCTAAACTCAGATTCTCTATGTGAGTTTTGAAAATGTACTGGATTTTTTTTTAGTTATGCTTAACAGGTTTTTCTCTTATAGCTCTTTTCCAAATCCTTTTCAGCTTGTCTTCATGCTTTGCAAATAGCAGATATCTAAATCTGATGTCTTCTTTTAAGCCTGAGCACTTGGAGGTACAGAAAAGGAGTGCAAAATAAGAGCTGTTTTTCAACAGATCTACTACGTTATAGCCCAGGGGGTAAAAAAAGGGGTATGTGTGTGAAGGTGGAGAAGAGAGGGATAACAAAAAAAAGAAAATCAGATTCACTTAGTCCTCAGACAAGGCAGTTGAGCCTGATAGCCTAGCATGTGATTGTGGCTTCAGCAGGACAGCTGAAGTGCTCCTCTTCTTACTTTCTCTGATAAATACTACTGCAGATTTATAGTAAGTACTGTGTATCTCACTGGTAGGAACCTACGGAGATTTGAAAGAAATTAATGATGCTGAAGAGTCTTGCTGGTAGGGAAGAAAGAATGTACAATTCTGCAGGCTGTTAGTCAATAAAGAGAGAATTTTCAGGCATTCTTAATTGGCATTTGTCACCAATTTAAACACAAACTTCTGTTAAGGATACCCTTACAGGGTAGATTGTAGAAATCAGGAAATAAAAACCCAGAAACTCCCATACCCCCATCACCTAAAATTTCTGTAACCATTTCCCCAGCTCACTTCTCCATTACATCAGTGGGGGGTTGATATCTGAATTTATAAAGAAAATAAAGGTAGGAGACGTGCATTTGCTGTAAAGCTCTACCAGGCTAAGAAGGATTTTAGAAACCTTTAAGGAAAAGTGCCTCTGGATAGGAGGGAGACCTATCAACATCACCAGCTTGTCTAAAAAAATGTTGACTCAATAACTGCAATGTTCCCTGTTGGCACAGATAAAACTGTTTAGTTTGTCAGAAGTAAAACAAGAAAATTTATTATGGGAACAGGTGTTTTCATGATGAAAAGGTCTGTGCAGATTGTCACAAGTGATGGAATGAACTCAGAGAAGTAGATATCAAGAAAGATGTTCTAACACAGTGAGATCTGTTAGGCTGCAGAATAGCCTCAGAAGGAAAATTATGGAAAAGAATCCAAAAGTAGGAAAAGAAACCTATTGCTCAACATATTTAAATTTATGCTAGATAGATCAGGTGTTATATATCTTTACCTCTGCAATAAAAAAAAAATACAAGGAGATGTCTATGGCACATCTTGGGACATATATAACAGCATTTAGCTCCCAAAAAGCTTAAAAGGCTACTAGTATATTCTGACTAAGTACCACTGTGTGGTTTGTGTTGAGTCTTTACAGGGGCAAATCTTGAAGGGAGATGGACCCCACACTCTGGTAAGGGTGCTCTCTTTGGATACCTGTGGCCTTATGCCTTGCTAGAGAAGGTCTATTATTTTTTCAGACTTGCACTTTGTTCCAGTGACTCCTTATCTGTGTCTTTAACACCTTCATTTTCACATTCCTGCCCACTTGTATGAGCAAAGTGCAATAAAGCAGTCCTGCAGCCCATTACTTTCCTGCCTCCCAAGCCTTTGAAATTACATTCGTCCCTCAATATCCTCTGCCTTGTCACTTGTGACATTTGTAAATAAAATCTTTCTTTTGCTCTCATATTTCTCTGTTGCTACCTAGTCCGAAAGATCAAACTGTCAAACCCAGGAATGTTAAGGCTCTGATTTGTCAGGATACTCACCCATAAACTATCCAGAAAAGGAACAGCAAACCAACTTCCCTTCTGCAAACCAACTACAGCGGAAGAACGAAGTCCCAGGGCAAGTTAATGAGAACTGCTTGCACTTAGAAAAGTTGCTTATATTGGCCACTGCTGTCTTCACACTTTTCATGCTTTCTGTAAGACATTTCCTTTCATTTCCATCATCAGCTGCATTCCAGTTGTAATATCTGGGACCTTTTTGCATCCTTGCTCAATTTGTCCCTTTCCTATTTCAAAGGAAAACTCTATCTGTACTTTTTTAAATTAAAGGAAACAGCCAAAGTTTGAAACTTGGCCTGTAAATTCTGATTGAAAGCAGGTTTTTGGTGAGGTAAGGATGGAGAAATAACAAGTTTTGTGGTTCCATTACCACTTTCACTGTATCTGTGGATCTTTTACACAGTTTTACAGTCCATAACACAGACACGTATAGGACAAAACAAGGGGTGTAAATTAAATTGAGGACTGTGTGATTTAGGGGTCTAGAATCAAACTCCCATTTATCTGCTGTCACAAACGAGTGCACTTCAAATCTACAGACAATTTGGATTTTTTCCCATTTTCCAAATATCTAATTCTCTGCTGGTATTCATAAGGTTATAGCTTTTCCTGGAGTGGAAGAGCATGGTTGCCAATACCTATTTCAAACCTAATCTTCCATAAAAATCTCCAGATAACTTGTCATTCTCCTGACATTGCCTGAGGGCCTCCGTCACATACTCAGAACACCCACAAGTGCGTGGTGAGTCTGGATCTAGGAGCTCTTCTTCTTGAGAAGAAAATTGGAGAGCTATCTAACAGGCTTGCAGTGTGAATGTGAGATCAAAAAAAGAACCTTACAAATCAACGCACTGAACCCAAAATGGAATTGTTAAAGCACTTCTCCAGGTTCGGTTTTGTTCTGTGCTTGAAGGGATTCAAACTTTCATCTCCTGGGAGATTATTTAAGCAAACCACCAGGCTATCAGTGGAGAAACACAGCAGAGTGAGAAAGGACATGGTTGTAATTCTTCTTACTCAACTTTGCCTTCGTTGCACAAATAGCCAAGAATTATGAAGTGGAATTTCTGAAAGGATTTAAATCATTTGATTCTGAATTGCTCTGTGGTCCAAGAAAATGCTACTAAAAAGGAAGATTGTGATGGAAGAGCAGGGTAGAAGATTATGCCATCACAAATATTTGGTGAAGGCTTCAATGAGCCTGTCCAGCATCCATCTCTGATGTCTATCTCAACATGACAGACATGGGATCACCCAAGACAATTTTATGTTAAACTTTAACAAAACAAGAAATAAGAAGAAATTGAAAGTCACCAGCTGAGCTGCACAACTCCTTTCTGACAAAACTCATCTGCATCATATTGGGATAACTCTGCATAGCAACTTTCTCTGCCCTTGTTAGGAAGCCATAAAAATCAAACTAAGAATGTACAGAAGGCCTCTGGGGAGTGGGAAAGGTTGTGGTGCCTGTGACCAGTCCTTGTTGGGAGACTGTGAGCAAACCCATCTGCTTGAAGGCAAGACCTTCACTGGGGTGAGCTGTAGAGGGAATGGATGTGGAGAGAAGCCAGGTCTGAGATGAGAAACAGGAGGATATTTTGGCAAGTAGGTTTGTACAAATAATTAGAGAGTGACATGTGAACTGATGTCAATTGTTCACCCTCTGCTTTCCAGTCTTCTCAAACTAGCAACACCACAAGTAAACAATAGCTACATTGTTGTCCAAGGTACAAGCAGAGGATGAGTGATGAAACAGGAATAAGTATTTTAATTGCTATTATAAGGGGAAAATCAATGCAATATGAGAAAAGGTTCATGGGAAAAATAAACACTTTTGAGCCAACATGTGCTTCTCCACAGAAAAACTTTCCTACATCTTGAAAACACAAGCAACAATTCCAGCACACTTCCAAACATATCTTTTACTAGAAGTTAAAAGAAATACTTCCTGACTTTTATTCTTATAAGGGTTGGGGTATGGCCTGAGGGCCATTATTTTATTGACATTAAACTTAAAGCTCCTTGGCACAGCCAAAACAGTAAATACAAGCTTAGGTTGTGAGTGAAAAAAAAAAGAGTCTTTCCACAGAAGATCCCTGGTGGAGTGAGCTCTGTTCTGTGTTGGGCTGCAACCAAAGCAGCTGCCATGCACCTGGCTGCTCAAGAACTTTTCAGGCCAGAGAATGAACAAAAAGGCTGTCCCCAGGTCTAAAGTACACTGCCATCATGCTCCCATACCCACTGCTAATACCAGGGTAGGAATGCTGTGTCTAATACTTTGCATGGTGAAGGATTATTTGGATACATTTTCCACTAAAAATTTATTATTCCCTTGCATGGATAACTAAGAGAAAATACCCTTCAAGCAGAAAAATCAGCTGATGAGTAAATCCTCCTTGAAAATGAGAATGTAGAATCTGTTACCACTTATCTTCTGCTCTGTGGGTTTCCTCTACAGGGCAGTATTAGACCACTAACACTTCTGCTTAATGATTATAGCCACAAAATTAATTTCTGCAGACTGGCACTTGCAATTAAATTTAACTGAAGGTCTGACATGATTAATGAAACCTCGGAAAAATGCAGTTCTCTCAGTCACAGATACACCATGATATCAGAGCAAAATGGGTTCAATTCCTAACAGACCACACTAAGACAAAAACATTAACAGCTATGCATTTCCCATTGTGGCCTGTTGTGATAAAGAGGATTTTTACACTTCAGTTATCACATAGAAATAGTTGAAAGTAAGTGAATACGGTGCTTATGATGTTGGTCCCCATAAAGGGCAGAAAAAAATGTTCAGAATAATTGACAGATTAATTTAGCATGGAGGCTAAATTGATCAAGCAGCTAATTTAATCCCTGAAAAGAAAAGTAATATATGTAAGGCCATCTCTGTGTAGGATTTATAGGTGAAGCAGTAATAAGACACTATGTTATCTCAATGCAATGGCTCCAACATAAATCCTATTAAAGTCTATGCAGATCATTTACATCCATTCATGGCCTCCCTATTGATTCATAAGCAAATTTGACTAAAAGTTTGCTAAAAATAAATATTACCCCTCTAAAAGCTTGATTATGTATAAGCAGGGCAGGGTAGTGGAAGATGCAGCTTGTCAGCTCATAAGTACACTTGTATTAGAGGGAAAAATCACAACACATGTGAAACTGGAGAATGAAACTCATCTGATCATTTGTGCCTTCTCAGTCTCTGAACACATTCATTGGAAAAGCAGAATCCCAAGGCTGGAGTAACCCAGGAGTTGAATGGATCCATCTGTGATATAGTGGCAAATGAACTCTACACCACAACTTAGAATTTAACCTCTGCAGATAAAGGTAAAGAATCATTAGGTGTTGATGAATAATTATTACATCTACATGATGATGAGCTCAGGGGTCTCAGTGCATCTCTTACATCCTAATATACTAATAATGTTTATACCTTCTTGGTCTCCAAGCACCTTGTAATCTTTATAATGTGTTTATCTGCATAACACACTTGTGAGACAGTGATGGGCTATTTCATCCTGCTTTACAGATAAAGGTTATGAAAGGGTCATGAAAATGGGTCCCCAGAGACCTGGGGATGACTCTGTAAAAGGCTCTCTTGTCAACCATGAAGCATCTCACTTATGCCTAAGTTTTCTTGCACACAAGAGAGAAACACCAGTACAGTAAGTGACAAGTTGCTTCTAATACAAAGTCGAAAATGTGTAGAGATAAGAGGGGTTTGGATGTCCCTTAGGTACCATTACAACTTTCTGCTTGGGTTTTATCATCTAAGACGTAAAAGTTCCTTAATAAAAAAATTCCCAGGGACTGTAGACTGATATTCCAGTTAGAGATGAGGTGGTCCCAATGTATGGAGAATCTGCCCTTTTGTCTGGGTGACTTTTCTCAGTGCTTGCTCAGCTGTCACTCTGACATTTCTCAATTCTTAAATTCATTTAAAATGAACACCAAGGAATAAAGATCCCTCTGCCATGGGCCCAGCATCCCTCCACCAGCTGACATGTGCCTGCTGAAAATGCATTGTGTGTGTGTGTGTGTCATCCTTCTGCAAGGCAACAGCAAAATCAGACTTGACAAATCAGCAAGTTGCTATGTCACGCCAAGGGAGAATCAAGGACAGGCTTACATTTTTATTTTATAATTTTTGGCTGTCTTGCAATTTTATTTTTTTTTTTTTTTTAACAGTATTTTCTACATTACAAGGTTGTGCAAAGGGCCCTGGAAAGAACATAATGCTTATTGGTCTCATTGGTGTGTCTATTGCTTGAACCATCCATATAGAAAGACAGAAGTAGTTTTCTCTCTGACTGACAATCAGCAGAAAGCTTTAGACTAATGTTAACAGGAGCAGAATCAATTACTTTTTCATCTGGATAGGTATGAACTAAAAAAAGAAAAAAGAAGAACATCCTTTGAAGAAAGTCACATCTAGGAGGAAATTATTATCTGTGTGTACCTCCTGTAACATTCAAGGAAAAACTCACAATTCATGGAAGACTGAGCCATACCCCCTGTTCCAGGGGTGTCAGAAAGCCCATGGAAACTCTGCTTGGGTACAGCAGTCATCTGTTACTTGTGTCCCCTATTTTCCATTTAATAAGAATGGGCCCATCCATTTTCTACTTAACAAGAAAGCATCTGTGAAGCTTTCCCTGGTGGACTTGTGGTTTAGGCTAACTCTGGGGTTTTAGACTAGCAAAGGATCATTTCTGGTCCTGCAGGATCAGCAGCTCTGAGCATTATTTTGTTCACAGATTGTGTGTCTGACATCTGGTCTGATCACAGGTGGTCATTTCTGTATCTTTTCTATATTTTATGCTGCAGTACTGTCAAATCCTAACTTGCTTGTAAACAAATCAGAAGTGAAAGTTCTTCTATATTGTTTATATTACTTTTTCCTTCTTTCTCTAGACCCTTCCCCCACTATTTTTCTCCTTTTTCTCTGAGCTTTGCAAGTCTCTTTCTGCTCTGTGCTCTACCTGTTATTTTGGGTGATGTCCATCCTTTATGTAATTGCTTTTGAAAGGCTTAAGGTAAACACAGAAGAGCAGACTGATAAACAATTGCTGCAAGAAAGCCAAGTATAATAAAAGATAGTGGTGTGGAGCAATATTTGAGAATAGGATGTAATTTTAAAGGTCAATAATGCTCCAAGGAAATTTTGCCTGAAGCACAGCTCACATTGATAACAGACTTGGTACCTTCAGGTTCTTGTTCTGCTAAATGAATTTAACAATCTAACTCTGAGTTTATCTTTCTATCTCCCATTGCTTCAGGTTTCCTTTACTTCTTTCTTTTCTTCCTTTTTTTTTTTTCCTCCACCCCCCACCCTGTCTCCTTTCTTTCTTTCTTTCTCCAGACAGTTTCACTTCAAAAATCTTGAATAATTTTAATAAACACTAAAGAGAGATGTTTTGTGTCAGGCTTTCTGCAGAAAACACCTGCTGGATCAGTATTTCAACAACTAAAGAGGTTTTTAATTTCCAGGTTACGCTGCCTGTTGGACAAGAGTCTGCATTGTCCCAGCTCTGTTCTCTCCATCTCTGCGTGATCTGAGAACAAACTGCTTGGAAACAAACTGCTTTGTTTCCATCCTTTGTCTATTGTAGCAGTTTCATCTGAAGTCTTAGACTGCAATTGTCCCAGAGAAAACATTGTCCAAAAAAAAAAAAAAAAAAAAAAAATCAAACCAAGAGAACAGTGATTTTTCACATGTTGCAACACATTGTAACAAGTTCTAATCTTTTCAGATTATAAAGCCACTGACTAAAAAAAGCCTGTCCAGACTTTTCAGCAGTCACTAAATTCTTAATTTCTAAACTGGTATCATGAAGAAACCTAATTTTGGAAGGTGGTTGCTCATCTCCACATATTTGCCAGTTAAGCTATTCCAGTTAGGTGTTGGAAGTCACTGCTCATTGCTCAAAACGTGTCAGCAATCCTCATAAAGGAGTAGAATGACTTAAAGGAGATCTCCAGTTTGATTCAAAACCAAAACCTTGTTCATTTGCTTTTTCAGCCAAGAAGCAAAAAAAACCTTTTGCAAAGGCAAGTGAGGGCAGTTAATAGATTTTACTTTTTGTAGAGCCAGGTTTTATATTTGCTGGGTAATTCCTATTCTGCTCTTGTCTATGTGGACTGATTCCCACACTGACAAGTGCAAGTCAAGGATGGCTGAGGGCAGTCGGGTCTGCTTCTCCTCCTTGTGTGGTTAAGGACACTGTGGTTATTGTAGAATGTCCTGTTTGGTCCCATAAGTAACCCATTCTGGCCTTAATCTGTGTATCTTTAAGTGACAGCACAGATTGCTTGGTGGTGAGGAACTTGAGTAATGACCTGAGTAATTTTCTTCCCCTTTTTATGCAATACTTTCCCCTTGTTCCCTGCAAGCCAGGGGAGAGAGGCTGAAATTAGGACCTCTCAGGCAGATCCTTGGCAGGCTCTGTGTTTACAGGATCCATGATAAATCATGATGTTTTTTTTTCTCGCCCAGGTTGTAAAAAAAGATAATGGAAAATGATTGCCCCAGGATTTTCTGGCTTTTGCATTTACAGACTCCTGAGCTATGGCAACATTTATATCAGAGACTAAGACTACAGCCCTGGAGCAGATTTTTTGCTATGGGTTGGGCTTCCAGCACCAGACTGGAAGTGCTGGAGAACATGCCATCAAATGCAGCCACATCTGGGGATGAATATGGGAACTTGTGCTCCCCTCCCAACTGTTGTAAAGAACAGATTTAATATCATTCACACAGCAACACATGTTGCTGCTCTCCTGACATATGTGAAATGAGTGCTGTCCATATCTGTTACTTTTTTTATCCCCAAGACAAAACCAGAAGCATCTACAGATCCATAGGGAAAATTAGGATTGGGAGGGGATATCTTTTTAATGAAGACTTAAGGCAGCATTCAAACCCCATTAAAAAAATCCCTCCATAAAATATTAAACTAAACCCAGATATTATTGCAAAGTTTGAACACGAATACTAGAAGCCTCCCTGGGGAGGTTTTTGAGACTTTTCCTCACACAGGGTTTCTACGTGTCTGAGGCTTCTCCCCAGTCTTCCCCAACCTTATTTCTAAAAATGAAGATGAAAAAGAGATCGCATTTGAGATATAGCTCTTACCACATCTGACATACAAATGCAAAAGGCAATTAATATCATCAGCTACAATTACTACTGCAAAAAGAATAAACCCCAGGAGGAAGCCACAGATGGATATCAACACAAGCTGACAATTTAACACAGACTATTTTCTGATATTAACTAATTATGTGACACTCTAGGTATTTTCTCTCTTCTTGTCAAGCAGCACAAGACAGAAGGAAGCCTTCCTTTTTTTCCAGTCGAGAGCTCTAAAAGTGAAGTCCAGCCACTCCAAAGAGTCTAATTTGAAACTTTGTCAGTTTGCAATTATCCTTGTATTGAAGCCAAAGCTTTCCTCAGAATACACCTTATTGTTCAACCTTCATACTCCCTATCACATGGGTCATACTCCCATAAATCCCTGGTTTTGTTTACATTGTTTTCCCCCCTCTGTTAGTTCCCAAATAATAAAAGTGTGGTCAGAAGACAGAAAGCACCAAGATATCACACACTGGCATATCCCTGACAAACTGCTGTTGGGTTCTTAGTCCATCTCAGTTGCAAAATAAAACACACAAGCTTGGACTGCTTTTGTAGTGGTTTTATGACATCATTCACCTGGGCTAAGATTATTCCAACTATTACCATGAGCCTGTGAATTAAATCAGCACTTTATGCCATCCAGGATGACCTTCCAAAAGAGCTCTACTACTTCATTTCATTTCAAGATATTAGAATACAAAATCATAGCTAATTATTCCAAAAAACATGAGTACCCCACACTTCTCACTCAAGTACACAGTTTGTATGCAATATATGCATCCATGCCACACTGAGGATCTTCAACACTATCCCAACATATGGGTGGTTAAACACAGGGTCTCAATCCAGAAATAACTTCCAAATAAATGCCCCCTGCAATGCAAGACCCCAGCATCACATTTCTCCAGTACAGAAGAAGCTCTAAAGCATCCTGCATTACATCACTCTATGCCACAGCTTTATCCAATAACCAAGTAACAGATGCTCTCTTATTCCCCCACCAGAATAAGAGAAAAAAAGGGAATAAGGGAAGAAACTATAGCAAGTTTAATGAAGCAGCAACAGTGAATTACAAATATATATAAAATAAGCAAACATGGAACTCACCCTTCTCAAGGCAGCCACTTCACAACCAGAAAATTCCCCAATGGAATCAGCAGCAGATGGAGGTGTCCAAGTCCAAGGCAATCAAGCTGGCCTTGCTTGAGAAGACAGGAGGCAACATGTCCTGATAGATGATGATGATGATGATGATGATGATGATGATGATGATGATGATGATGATGATGATGATGATGATGATGATGTTGTTGTTGTTGTTCTCCAACAAGGAAAAGAAAAACTCCAAGGGTGACAAACAGGCACCAACACCCCCACCACACCAGCCAAAGAAACCAGCCCAGGACTCTCTTGGAGCCTTTTTGTACTGAGGACGGTGAGAATGAGCACTCTGATTGGTCCATTTGGGTCACCTGATTAGCTCAGGTGCTCCTAATTATCACTGCTGAATTAACAGCCCAGTAATTGCTGGGGGGACCTCAGGCAGGTTTGGTTTCTATCTTTGTCCTCTGAAGCCAGGATACTCGAGGTTCATCTTTTCCTTCTTCTGAAGTCCATCCCTTCATCTTCATCAATAACTTCTCGTGCTTGTGTCATGGTGTTGTTTGTTCTACTGCTTCCTGGTGTCCTGAAGTAAGACAGGACTATTCATCTCCCTGCTTTGTAGTTCTGAATAAGAGAACTTAACAGCTCTAATATTTATTGGCAGTTTAGATCCACCTAGACAGTAGTCACATCTCTACAAAGTAGTCAGATACTGCATTTCCATGTCCCCTCAAGTGTTTCTTATTTCTCCTAAGTATTTAGGGCCAGGCTGAAATAATCCCGTGTTTTGCAATTGAGTCCAAGAGACCTTTAATTCAGCTGACACTCCTTTGATAAAAGCAATATCCCATTTTCAAAATGTAATGACATAAACGTGCGTTTACCACACATCATTCTCCTCTCTGGTCTGTGGGTTTTTTTTGTTTTGTTTTTTGTTTGTTTGTTTGTTGTGGTTTTTTTTGTGGAATGGGTTCTGCACCAGTACCCAAACCTAAAGAAAGATAAACTGAGCAGGAGCAAAACCATCCTGGGGAAGCAGGAGCTGCTTCCCAAATCAGGTGAACTCTGAGGGTGATGCAGAACTTGCAGCTCTGCAGAGGTGACTTTGGTCTCTCCACTGGCACAAACAGAGATTTCTTTCCTCTTTTCCTTTTCTTCATCTGGCTTTCACTCCCAGGTTTGCTGCCTTTTTACCAGGAATCTGCCCAAATAGGATCCCCCTGTGCAAGGCGCCCTTTTACACCTCAAAGATTCCCTTTTCTGACTGACCTTCACTTCTCCATGTCCAACAGAATGAAAAATTCTAACATTTACTAGCTATATTTACAGTGTCATAAAATATACCTTGCTGAGAGACATGTTCCCTGGTATGATTCTGTTAAGGGTAATGGGAATCCATTGTACAAGAACATAACCCCCTGATTTTTATCTTGTGCCCTTGTCTTCGGACAGTCTTTTAATTAAGATGTAATTTGGAAGCTTCCTGAGACAGGGCTGTATCTGTCTTTGGTCCCATAAAGTACTTTATGGCATGTTATAAAGATAGACAGAAATTTTGCTAATCAATCTGATGGCAGGTAAGTTGCTGGAGGTAACTGGGAGCTCAGGAACTGCATAGCTCTGTGAAATCTGGTTTGTTTTATTGAGATTTGTTAATATCTCTTAAACCCAGGGCATTCAGCTTTTCTCTGTCTGAAGGACTTTCTAGGACAGAGAGGGGTAGACTTTGAAAACCTGATTCCTATTTATTCCACTGGTGGCATCATACTCTTTTCAACAGCAACTGCGATCTGGTTGATCCCCCACTGATCCAAAAAGGGGAAACTAGACCTTAAAAATGAACCAACTTTCTCTTGAGATGATAAGGAAGGACTTTAAGATCCAATAAGGCAGCTGGAGAGAAGGACAACAGTGCAGGGTATTCATGGCCTAAGGAAGAGCTTTAGGAAATGTTTAAGACTACCTCAGGATGAGGAGCTACTGGAAAGGAGAAAGGCAGAAAAGAGCCAATCCAAATGAGGAATTTAAGTCAGGCTATTGGCTTTCATGTGGCATTTAACATGCAAACTAATAATTTCAGCATGCAACTTCTGCTGTCTCCTGTAGAGATAATCATGTAAAGACACTCAGGTGTTGCCAGTTAGGAGGAGGAAGGCCTGAGCTCCTGTTAAGCCCACCTGTGCCCAACTAGGGCTGGTCCCAGCTGCACATGAGCAGAACTGGGGGACCAATAAAAGGGGGTGAGCTCCAGTTAGTGCAGTGTTAATGTGTCTGACTCCAGATCAGAAGGCTGTGTGTTGAAATCACATCAGAACACCACCAAAAAAATGGGAGAAGGTGGGAGCTCGTGGTGCAACAGTAGCGCGTCTGACCCCAGATCAGAAGGCTGCGTGTTCGAGTCATGTCAGGGTCACTGAAAAACAGGAGACTGTTCAGCCTCTTCCTCAGACCGATCAGGAGTGAACCATGCCTGGCTTCTCAAAGCTCACCTTTTATTTGATCCCCCAGTTCTGCTCATGTGCAGCTGGGACCAGCCCTAGTCGGGCACAGGTGGGCTGAACAGGAGCTCACGTCTTCCTCCTCCTAACTGGCAACAGTCTCCCACCTGCTTTCATGGGGAAATCACTGAAAATGGATGGCGACAGTTCAAGAGTTTAACAAATCCAACCACCAGTTTCACCTATGGACTTAATCTGCTGGAAATGGGAGAAATTTACCTCATTTTTCTTCTATTTGTATCATTTGATTTTCACTGAGAGATACTCAGCACAAGCTGTGTGACATTTTGCTTTGGATAAGACAAACAGAAAATAAACACAGGAGGCAGGGAAGATAATCTCTTCTGTGTGGGCCATTTATCACCCAGGAGATCATTGTGTGAAGGCCACCATGCTTCAACTTGAGCCTACATGCTCTGAGTGTAGACTGAAGCCTCTTGTGCTATGCTAAATCACTGTAGATCCAGAGGTAAAAGGTAAAGACTGACCAGGACAAACAAACATGGACAAAAAGAAAACCTCAGTTCATTAGGCTTTAGGCTACTGAATTCCTGAAGGTAAAAGTTTACAGAAGAAGGAAGGGAAGGTGGATTTTCTGGTCGTATTTGGCTCCATAATACTAATAAAGTTTCCTTACCCCACTGTCCAGAACTGTCTCATTGAGCTTGTTCTACATTATCTATTAATCTGTTAATATCTACACATTCTACCAGCTATCTTAGTGTTAACTCACAATTTATCAATGGCAGAACATTTCTTGGTCTTTCTTGAATGACATTTAGCACAGGGAGCACATTTGGCCCTCATTTATATACTAGTGTAGCAATAACTCATGCATTTTTGGACATGGCTCTCACCTCTGTGTCCTTTCTGTATCTGGGATCTCCTCTAACCTTTCAAAAACCATGTGCTTCATTGTGTGCTACTGTATAATCACTAATAGCTATCATAAAATGTTCTAATAAGTGTGATAGAAAGAGTTATGATAGAAGAGTTATGAATCAGAGGTGATGGGAGTCTGGACAAGAGGGAGGTGAAATCCTGCTCGGAGAACTGAGATTGTAGTAATTAAAAGGGAAAGGAGAGAATGAAGAAATGAACTCAATCCCCAGAGAATGGGAGGGAGGGACACCTTTTACATATATTAGCAGCTCACAAGTGCCTCCAACCTCTCTGGTAGGATTAAACATGGCTACCAGTTTCCTCAGCATGTGCATGTTCTGGGGAGTGACACATTAATTAATACTAAGTATTTAATCTATGCTCTGCCTCAGCTTTCAAGGCACATAATAAATATTGGCAAGAAAGATCATTAAAAACAACACCGATCGAATGTTCAGCTTGATTTGTAAAAATTGTCCAGTAGCAAAGGTGCTGTGAAGATGGATGAGTTTGTTAAAAGGGAAAGATGATTTCAAATACCATTTGGTAAGGAAATGAACAGCTCCTTCCCACCTCTGCCATGTGGCTGCAAACGCACACAGAGTGAAAGGGGAAAAAAAAAAAAACAAGCAAGGTTTTCTCATTATGGGAAGCTCACAAACTACAGAAAAATAGCATGTGTCTGATACTGCCTCTTGACAGGAATTTTTCAAGCACTGGACCACAGTTACCAGCAATTTCTCAGGCTCTTCTCTCATCCTTTCTTGCCTGCTGGTTCCTGCTCCACCACATGCTGACCTGGTTCTGTCTCTTGCCATGGATTCTGATGGGCAAGGTGAAATTCAACAGTAAGATCCAGGAAAGCTGCAGGTTTCCATCCCGCAGACTGCATATAACTAGAAGCCTTTTGGTGTAAGGTATTTTAATGTTAAAGCATTTGAAACATTTAAAAGGGCCTTTTCAGACCACCTGGTAGACTTAGGAGAACTTGTTCTTCTAACAGCCAGGGGGGCATCTGTAAAGCCAGATGTTTGGACATGTCTGATCTTATTTTGAAGATCTTCACTTTTATAAAGCTCAGTTTAGTCTGATCTTCTTCCACCAGGTACATCTTTCTTCATCGAGATTTTCTCCCTGGTTTCTAGGCCCTTAGATTACAAAAGACCAGTCTCTTACCAGTAGAAACTGAGGCAAAGAGAGCATTCAGTGCCTCAGTACCACAAGGAGAACCTTCCTTAGAATTCAATGAAATTCCCGTTCACAGTTACATCCACCCAAGATAATGTTTCTACTGAACTTCCTGACCTTTAGAGAGGACACTTATGGACTGAAGAGTATTTCTAGAAGTTAGGAATTTTACCTATAAAGACCTCTTGTCTTGAGGTTTCAATCGCCCTTTCTGCCAAAATTCTTCACTGCCTTTATCCTCAACTGTAACTTCTGCCTTGAAAGTGTGGGAGTAACAACCAACCCCTCGTAGAGAAGAGGGTTTTTCTCCTCTGTGATCTCTGCGCACACAGAAAACTTTATTCATTAGAGAAATTTATGTGACCAAGTTTTATTTCATGGCCCCAAACTCATCAATGTATTCATAATCGGCTTAATCAGCATCAATCCTCAGGAAACCCTGGGGCTGTCATCTTGATGCAGAGAGGGACAAGGCAAATTTAGCCAACAGCAAGATTTGCTATGAAATCCCTAATGCTGATGTGATCAGATAGGTGCTGATGTTTTTTCAGTTTCACAGAAATAAACTAATACATCAGAAACTCTTTTTTTACTATTATCATTACAGAGTGCACATAACAGACTCTCTAACACCCTGTAAAGTAAGACTGTCAAAAAACTTTAAGGCTATTAAGACTTGCTTTTAAAAGACTCTCATTGCTTTTCTGTATTTATTCATTGATGAATTAATTTCCTGTCATTCATTAAAACCTTCCACTCTTTTTTCTCCATAAAATCTCTCTTCCCATCTTCCCAATCAGTGCTGTGAAACTGCTGCAGTACATAAAATATGATTTTTAGTACCACTTGGATAACATTTCCCTTCTCCTCCAATATGGGACAGATATTTTCCCAAGACAATGTAAAATAACACAGATCTTCAGATGACAGCCTGGCAATAGCTCAAAATCTGGGAAAGGGAAGGCAGTGAATCCTTTGGGGAAACTGATGAAAATGTCAAGGATAAAGAAAGAGATAAGGTCTCTGTTACTGAAACATGCTCACCCACTGACAGGGTACAATTTGCCATGGATAGAAATGATTGCAAAGATGTTGCACATCATGCAGAAAATGGATTTGCCCACTCTGGAATCTCACTCAGTGCTTTTAAGATACCGTCAAAGCTTTATCACAAACCTATCCATGACTTTGACACCAGTGCTAAATATGCTGCTACGAAACCCCAAATCAATAAGCTGGAGGGGAACCAATCCTTCAAAACCAACCCCAGCTGTCATAGTCACTGCTGTGTGACCACAGCCTTGTAGCTACATCTGCCAATGATCCATGCAGAAAACTTCCCTGTCAGAAACACTGAGATGTTCTGCATGAATTCAGGGGCCAGAGCAGAGTAAACTCTTTGCCTTGCAGAGTTACAGGCTTTGAAACCTGGAGACCCAAAAGTGATGAACAAGGATTCCCTGAAAATCAAACACACCTCAACTTTTAAAAAGTGCCTGGAGGTCTCTTGATGAAAGTGCTGTGTAACTGTTAAATGCAATGAGATCTAAACATTTGGGCAGCATCATACCACTAGTACTATTTTTATTTTCCAAAAAGGTTGCAGAATCCAGGCTTCCATTGTCTGTAACCACTTAAGATTCCAAGTTACTTTTGCTAAAGAGGGAATGATAGGTTTGGTGTCTGGGCTAAGATCCAAATGAGTAATTACATTCTGCAAGCCTACATTTGTCCTCAAGTTTTATATTAGATAAAGTTCTTTTCACTTAGCAATGTTTCTTTTTAAAGACTGACGTCTTCCAAGCCAGAGGCAGCTGCATTTCACTGATGGGTGAAATAATTCCTTGTAAACATAATTTGAATAAATCAAGTGCTCTGCGGTTTTCAAAGTGCAATGTCCACTCCAATTCATGTTCTTCATTTGTTATATGCATGGACTAAAAACCTGTAGTGCAAACAAAACTAAAAATCCATGAAATCTTTGATTTCAGGGAAGAGTCTAAGCACAGGCAGTGAGGAAAGATGCTTTGGGCAATTCACATTTGCTTTCAAGTGGTCTTTTTTTCATAAACAGCTTTTAATGAAACAGTGTTTAAACTGAGTATGATGCATGTAAAACTAAAACACCCATTCACCTGCTGAAAATCCCATTAACAAAACTCCAAATACGATTAACTGAAATTAACAAATCTGTGAACTTCCTTGAGACACATTTTAGAAGTCTCCAGCTCAGGAAATAATTAATTGATATGGGGTTTTTTTGCATCTGTTCAGAAATATAAACCCAGCAGCACAGATTAAATGTGCTTTACTTACTAATGATTCTTGAGGCATCAAAGCTGAGAAGTGATAATGCAGAAGAGCTGAAATGAATAAGTGAAAGGAAAGAGTGAAATTGTAAGGCTGTACCAAGGTGTTTACAAACCAGGTCTTGAACTTAAAATATAGTTTTATATGTATATATAAATATATTTATTTGTATGTACAGTTTAGAGAAGTACTGTTGGCAGTCTGTGGAATGTTACTCAGTACTTTGTTCCTATGTCTATTGCTTTATTTCAGATGAGTAGTTATATTCAGAGATATACTGCCTGGTTTCCTTTGGATTTTTTTCCTATGAATGATCCTCTTATGAAGAAAAGGAAAGCTGCTCATACAGCCCTGCTAGGGATAGGAAACAGCATCCTTTTTTAGGATGGGATCCATACATAGATCCCACAAGGAATAAGAAATTAAAAAAAAAAAAAAGGGAGGCTTTCTCCAATCATGTTGTTTACACCAGGCTTTTCCCTGTGATGATGGTGGCCTGGTGGTCTTGTTTTATTCCTGTTCTCCTTGGATGCACCCCATCCAACCTCCACCCAGAGCAGGACCACGTTAGTTTCTTGTGGGAATACCCCACTAGCATTGCTCTGTCATCTTGTTTTGCTGAAAGACACAGGTCTGTTGGCCTAAAGCTTGGAAGTTAAGAAGAATAAATCATAAACAATGCTATTACTGCACAATAGTTCTTACCAGGCTAAACCTTGTTATTGCAAGGTATTGATTAAATCAGCCAAATCTCTTATAGCTTAAAGGATTTTACATCATTTCCAGTAATTGCAGTGTCTTCCTAACTGGTAAAGGTATCTCTGAACTCTCTGAAGGACATCCTGGATGGGCAGGAATGAGTGATAATTTCCCAGTTAATTCTGTGAAGTCAGGATTTTGTCCACTTTACTAAGTGGAGAGCATTTTATATTTGTGTGCACATTTCTGCAGGTTCTGCTATCCCAAACCAGCTCAGTGCCATGGGAAGCAGCAGCTCAGGGCAGGGGACCACAGCCCCCACTTCTTACAGTCTATAACCTGGCACACATCAGTTCTCAAGTTGCAGGGAAATCCCACACAGGGTCTTGGTCACATTCAGCCTGAAGCATGAAAGGTGAAGACATTTCATGTTCCCTCAGTGCTGTGACTGAGATAAAACCTCTGCCACTTGCTTCTGCTCTGCCCCTGGGCTCCCTGATCTGGTATTTCTTTATTTTAATTTCTGTGAGCATGCACCCCATTTAGATTGAGGTACTTTAATGTACCTTCCCACCCAGGAAACGGGCTCATTTTCCCTGGATGAACAGGTGCTTTTCATGTCCATTTTAGACAAAAGCCTAACTGTATAATCATTGTAAAATAATTACACTTATCTTAAAAAGCAATCAGTGGCCAGCACTCTCATAGTAAATAAATTTATCAAAGAAGCAATCACAGTGAGCCATTTTCATTCATCTAAATGACAGGCATTGACATTAGAATATACCTTGGGACATCTTTCTACTATTAGCAAGGCAATTGAGAGAAAAGTGCCTTTCAACTCTGGACTTTGTTCACAGTTCATTGACAGCTCATGGTGGCATTAATAATTATGTACTGGTACCTGCAAGATGGGGCTAATCCTTCATGAAATGTCCCCACTGGCATCTCTGATATAGGATCAGGTCCTCTGGGTGTAGCATCTCAGATTCACTTCAGTCAATACCTTCTGATGTGTTGGTTTTTGGTTGGGTTTTTTTTGTTTTTTTCGTTTTTTTGTGAGTGTGTGTGGAGGGGTATACTGACACTTCAGAGCAGTAAAAATTTACAGCGCTCCAAATAACAGGAAAATGCTCAAAGTTTCAACTTTAAACACTTTTCTTCAGCTGCCTGTACAATCCTAAGCAAGTAAATAGCTATAGTCAGCCTGGAGGAAGGATTCTTGAATTCATCTCCCAGTTCTGACAGGGTTTTGTGTTATGACCTTGATCAAGGTCAAGTTAAGATTTTCTGTACCTCAGGTTCCCCATTTGCAGAATGGTAATAATAATTCTTGCTCCACAAGATGACTGTGGGGCTTAATTGTCATCCATAAAGCACCTTGAAATCCTTAGATAAAAGGTTTTGTAAAAGGGCAAAAGTAATTACTGTTATTATAGCAGTGCAGCTATAAAATATTCATGGTATAATGGCAAGTCCAGTGAACAGAAACTTGTAAGATCAATTGCTGTGCATGAATGCACAAGCACATTAGAAGGTTGTACAAGATGCAAGGCAATTTCCCTCCAACTATTTGGGTTCTGTCCTGCAGAGGGTCAAGAGCCTCAGTTTCCCACTGAACTCAATGAAAGACCCTTGCAAATAAGAAGAAATATAAGTTCAAATACCTTGAAGGATCAAAATCTTTAAAAAATGAAGAAATTCTCATAATGAAAAATAAAACAAACCAAACATGAGTGGTTATTTTCCTATGGATCAGAAACATTCTAGTAAAGTCCAGGGAACTGTTGTGCTGGCCCAGCACCAGAGAATGGAGAGTTGGATCCACAACTGACATAAATCATGGCAACATTTCTCAAGTCAGTGCAGCTATATTGATTAATGACAGCAAACTTCTTAGGAACACAGAGAACTATTGAGTGTTTTTTTAAGATAAAAATGAGAACTATTACACCAAATTTAACTATCCTCAAGCTGATAGAAGAAGAAAGAGAGAAAGAAAGAAAGAGAAAGAGAGAGAAGGCAGAAAGAGAAAGAAAGAGGAAGGAAGGAAGGAAGGAAGGAAGGAAGGAAGGAAGGAAAAGAAAAGAAAAGAAAGAGAAAGAAAAAGAATAAAAGAAAGAAAAAGAAAGAAAGAAGGAAAGAAGGAAAGAAGGAAAGAGAAGCATATAACATTCAGAAATAGCAAAATCCAAGATTTTTTTTAAAAATATCTTTTTAGCACCTGAAATGAGAGAGAAAATCACTGCTGGTGAGTAGAATCACCTACAATCTTGCCCGAACTAAATCCAGCCCATGCAATGATTTAGACCAACACTTTGCTCCAGCAAGGAGCAGTCACAGTCAGTGGGACTACTGGCAAAATTCAGATTAGGTGTGCATAAATCTTTGCAGATTGTCAGATCTGACCAAATGAACAAGCTCAACAAGCTGCAGGAGGGAGGTTATGGGAGGGAGAAGGGATGTCAGGATTTCTGCATTGAAGCAGATGGGATAATCCATCTAGTTCTCCATGCTGGTACCTGCAGAGCTTCCCTGCAAGAAGCAGCTGGGAAGTAGAGTCATGTGCTACCATTCAGCAGCAGAATCCTCGCCTCCAAATATCATCTGTTTTGCTCAAAAATCTTGCACATTGCACTTTCAGAATGTTCTCATCCTACGTGTATGTCTTTTGGTCTGTTCCTCAGACACCGAGGAAATTTCATCTTTGTAGTAATGAATTCCCAGAATGAGTGTTTGAACAATCAGACCTTGTGAACAATAAGTTTATGCATATGCATTAGCTGCTCTGGAAGTTCTGTTTAATGAATAATCATAAAGATAATAGAACTGATTTCCTGATTCGGGAAGAGTGTCATTTTGGGTCACAGGCTTAAAGGATGTGAAAAATTAGGACATTCCAGGCATGAGAATGACACCCAAAGTGATGACAATGGAAATATCAAGCCTGGAATGAGTGATGTGACAGATGAGAACACTGAAGAACTTTAAGAAGGGCAAGAAAGAATAAGAAAGAGGAAACTTGCAGTGGATTCGGTGCCTAAGATAAAATATAAGAATGCTAGATTGGGTACAGAGGGGAAAAATCAGCTTGCATCAGAAAGATAAAAGGATGAAGATAGTCAGCTAAAAGCATTTCTTCCACAGCCAGGCTCTAGAAGGATATCTTAAAGCAGAAGGGAATAATTTGGGAGCTGCTGTTCATCACAAGCAGAGAGGAGGAAGGATGGTGCCACACTGGCATGAGGAATTGGCCGCGTAGGTCAGTGACAAGAGGTTTTAAATTGTCTGCAAAAGCAATGGCTGCTCAAGATGTGATGGATACAGAGCCAAGAAGTCTTGCAGCTAGCCTGAATGTCAGAGGATGATAAGAGGTGACAACTGCCCAGGTGACTAAGTATATCTTGAAAAAAGGGGAATGGTGATGGACGAAAGAAAGGAAGAAGCCAGCAAGTTTAAAATGGGAAAATGAGGAGGTAAGAATAGGCCACCCCAGAAGGCTGTCAGAGCCACAGTCTGATACATGAAGGTAAGGCTGAGGGAGATATATCACAGGCTGAGAGTTGTGAGGTTTCAGAGAGATGTTAATAGCTTTCCATCTTTCATGTAGGCTGGAAGAGGACTGAAGTTCCCTGCACAAAATATGTACTCTAGAGTGGGAATATCATCCCCCATTAAAATGCAGCCACCTCTGGTAGGTTGGCCCATTTCATCTCTCCTGCTAACACTACCAAATAGCTTTTGGAAGAGTAAGCAGAGAGTTATTTTCCCTCCTTGAAACTATTAAAGCAATTTATGTGAGCAAAATTTAATTATCCATACTGAAATTCAGCCAGCAGACTGGTTTTACATTTCTTCTGAAGCAGAAGAAGTAGGCAGGATTTCTCCTAGCATGAAACTAGAGTGTGGATTTAATCCTGACTCAAGTGGAACAAAATCCCGAGGCACTGCTCCTGAGAGGTGCTGAGTTGACTCCAGCCCTCCCTCTTTTCGATGTGACAAAGGTGCTCATCACTTTTTGTAGTGCCCTGATGCAAGTGCAAGGGCAATTTGAAAAGCTGACCTTTATGAAGGCAAAGGGAGATTTACTCCCCTCCTCTATGGGTACAGGATTTGGCCAAAGAACACATCCCTTTGTGTTGCCAAAAAGAAAAAAAAAAATCTTGTGTTGATCGATCCTGACCCTGCAAGGGAATTGGATTTAACAAAATCATCGTCCCAAATGGTAGAGCTGGAAGATATCCAAGGAATAATTCAGGGTAGAAAAATCAGTGGGATTCATAAACTATGCTTGGACCCCTTACCACAGGTGGTGCTGGTGAGAAATGCTGTAATCCAACCACATATTGCCCAGACAAGAATTCCCTGGTAGGTTTGCAGGCCAGGCCCCAAGGCATTGCACCTTTCCTGCAACCTGGCCAGATGGGTGAGTGGGTGGAAAGTGGAGCAGACATGCTGGGGGGCTGGGAGACTTCATGTGGTTATCCTCTGCCATAGCAACCCTTCCCTGGCATGTCTTTGCTGAACAGAAGGCACAATCTTGCCTTTGTAGATAAAGATGAAATGAGAGTCTCAGAAGCGAGTCTCCTGAGCATCTGTGTCACTGTGTATTTTACAGTTTCAGTTGTTCTCTGCAGTGTCCCACTGAAATAAATGATTTTTTTTCTTGCAACTTTACATCACCTGTGGGATGATTTTCTTAAAATATGCCTTGTCTATCATGTCACACTTGATCCCTCTCTTAATGGATGGTATCATTGATTCCCTCTGTGGAATTACTCCATGCAAACAGTCTATTAAAAAAAATTAAAATTTTAAAAAATAAATTAAATATTTACTGACATATCTGTGCAACAATTATTTCCTCTTCCCCTCCCTAGAGTACTATGAGAATTAATTAGTTCTATAGATAAGTATAGCTATTAATTTTTTTAGATAAATAGTTCTATGTAGATAATAAAATGCACTACATAGCTGGAATTCAATTGTACAAATCTTGTTGTCCAAGAGGAATTTTGTCTCATGTAGCCATACATGAGTAACCTCTAAACTGGACAATCACAACACACTTGTGCCTGTCTGTGCTTTAAAATCAATGACGTTGTAGCCTGTGTAGATGTTGCCTTACAGAATGTGGATGGAAAAAGCATCAGTCCCTCAAAACTAATCCAGAAGCCTTCCATCTGCTGGTTGGCAATCCTCATCTCCCAGGCTGCCTTTTCTTTGTGAGGCAGCTTCTCTTAATCCAGTTTGATGTAAAAAAAACCTAAACCCCAACAGCTTAGAGCTTATTCCAAACCCACAACTTGTGCCTGGCTGGAAGGGGTGTTTCATGGACTTGCCTTTCTTCTGCAATTAGTGTCCTTGGTAAAACCTTATTTATTTCTCTTCTGGGCCATGTGGTAAGAGACATGTTACGTGGTCCTGTGTGATGAGGGGTGGTGGTTTCTTCCAACTTTAACCTGTTGACTCCTGATTTTATCCCAGATGTTCTGCTTGGAGCTCCAGCTCATTAAACCATATTCTTTGATTGGAGTCTCAGCTTTCCTTTAGGTTGGATGTTCCACAGATGGTGATGGAAGGCTTCTCTTTTTCTGCATCAGCAATAAACAGGCTCATGACATCTTACTATTAAGAAAAACAAACCTATGTGAAATCCAGAAGGCAGAATCCTGCCTGTTCTTAGAGCTGAAGTAAACTATTTATGGTCAGGCAAGGAGACCATGTTCTTAACAAATACAGAAAAATTACCTACATCATTCCTACAGTACTATCTGCCTGTGGAAGATATTAACCTTTGAGTGAGATGTTCAGCCCTGGTCAGAAGTTTGATCCTGAGAAACACATTGTTGTTAAAAGGACTCCACAATTCTGATTATTTGAACACATTTTAGCAGCTGCATTCATGTCTATAGATAAAAAAAAGAGCTTTAAAGCTTTTTAAGGTCTTCTAGGGAGTCTGTGTCCTTAGGGATCTTTCCATGTGTCTTGAAATAGTCGAAGTTCTCTTCTGAGGGTATTGACAGTTCTAAGTTTGCATTTGGGAATTGCAGTGTTCTGAAGATAGCAGCACAAGCACTCTGTGGTGGTTTCCCAGACTGGACCAATCCATCCAAGTTCTTTATTTCTCACTACTGAACAGCAGCTGAACTAAAACAGATTCACCAGTTAACACCTCTCACCAGCATCTCATTACAACCACTCCCCTAATATATATATTTTCTTACTTCATTGTCAGAAACAAAGTTCTCCATTTCTTCAAACCCTCTCGACAGCTACTGCATCCTACTTGGGACAGATTCTGATACTTTGTCTTTTTAGGAGCATTTCTCTACCCTACATGCAAGATGCTTAATTTCATGGAGCAGTGATCCCTGTCTCATTGAGTTTCTAAATTAAGCAACAAATTGCACTTGGGTTTCATTTTATGTATACATCCACTGAGAAACAGAATTAAAGGCAGTTTTTCTTTTTGAACAGTACAATACTTTGCAAGTTTCAGAAAGATGATGAACAAAAAGAACTTGCTGGAAACAACTGAAAGATATTTGCGATGATATTTTCAGTCCTGGCATTACTTTTATTCTGAATTGTTTTAAATTGATTCTTTTTTCCTTATATTTTTCAGTTCATGGTAAAGTCCAAAAACCAGATGTCTAAAATATTGTTGGAATAATTGTCAGTGTTTACTTGGAAACCTTTTTTCTTTTTGTTTAATAATAACATTGACTTTATTTTTTTTAACATAATTTCTTACTTAATTGCATTTTCAATCCAGAAGTCCAGAAACGTTTGAGAAAAAAATGACAAGGAGAAAAGATTTAGACAACTTTTAATGAAAACTGGTAATTTTTCAAGTCTATTTCTGAAGGAAAACTTTCTTCTTGGAAAAAATTCAACCAGCTGCACAGGCAAACCTAACAAAGCAGCATAGACTTTGTAAATCCATCATTTAAATGCAAGATCCATTGGGGTGAAATGTGGCAACTGTTTAATAATGCAAAGCAGCACTATACAGTAATTTAAGATGAGAAGACAAGAAGAATGACATATGGAATTGAAAATGCAGGCTGAGTGTAAGAAGGCAAAATGTAATCATCTGAATGTGAATTTTGCCACGGCAACAGAGTAGGCATCCCTGCACTTACAGATGTTGCCATGAAATCTTTAATGACAACTTGTCAAGGTGTCTTTTAGGTCTCCTTTTTAAGAAATTACATCCAGAAACACCTTGACCCCAGCTTCCCACTTGAGTATTGGTTCACAACAAGGCAGAGGAAAGAGGTCCCCATGGTGAATCATTAGGACCATTTATTTTTAATAGTGGTTGTATTTTTGGAGTTGGCTCTGATTGTATGGCATAAAAAGTGCTTTGACTTTGGGGTGTCTGAGCAGGTCAAAAATGCATCACAATGAATTCCACTTTCATGTGGGAGGGTTGGGATGAAAAGTCACATTTTCTTTTTTTTTTTAGAATGTGTTTGTGTTTTTAAAAATTTGAATTATTTCCTTCACCATTCATCTAATGGTTTGCTGTCAAGCCTCATTGGTTTCTTCTGATGTGGATGGGTTTATTTTGCTGCTGGAGTGACTGTATAAAGCCACAAGGGATGTATGACCTGCTGCAGTTTTTAATTTCTTCCTTTTTATTTATTGTCTGTAGAAAAAAAAAATGGCCCTTTGTTCAGCAAGGAAAATATGGTTGGAGGATAAAACAGTATTTCAACTCACCATGTCTGAATGTAAAATGTAGCATTTTGTAAGCTAAAATAAGCTGCCTCCACCTTCTCTTCTCTTCTCTTCTCTTCTCTTCTCTTCTCTTCTCTTCTCTTCTCTTCTCTTCTCTTCTCTTCTCTTCTCTTCTCTTCTCTTCTCTTCTCTTCTCTTCTCTTCTCTTCTCTTCTCTTCTCTTCTCTTCATTCTTTCTCTTCTCATCATGGCCAAGATTTCAGCCACGATGATTTTGTGAGCTTCACACTTGCAGTCTGCATTTCACAAAGCAGACACGTGAGTTGTAGATACCTGCTCTCCCTTCACAGAAAATGCAGACAAATAAGGAGTTTCAGGGCTGTCATTCACCGCTTCAGAGGAAAACGTATTAGAGTAAAATCCTCAAGAACTCTACTGCCTCATAAATAAACACTAAGTGTTGGAGGGCCTGGCTCGTGTGTAGATGTCCAGAATACACTGAAATGAACCCTGCAGCCCGTGTCTGAAGAAGCACAGCATGTGATAAAGCCATGAAATAAGACTTGTGAAGGAAACTAATGTGTCGGGCTGGGGGTCATTCCTTTCACACTTCTTCATCAGGTTTCATTGCTTCTCTCTTTGCTTTCTGAGATAACTCATTCTCAAGAGTGAAAATGAGAATCCTCCAATTTGTGAGTCATTTGAGTGCATAATATTGCTTGCAATGAGGGGTGGTTGAGAGGCCTGAGGCAAGTCTTTCCATCAGCTCTGCTGGGAGTGGGGAGGGATGAGGCTGGTGGATGAAGGAACTGTCTGGGAGTCAGACACTGAATTAGTCATCTGTCATGATGAGAAGTAGGAACTAAGCAGGTAAGTTATGGGGGGGAAAAAAAAAATCAACCATGCATCATCTTTCAGTTTTCCAGACTCTCACTTCCATTTCCTAATGAAAAATGAACAGGCAAGCAACTAAAAGTTCCCAAAACTTTAAAAGGCCATCTAGAATCTGACAGAGAAAAATATCTGCGGCACTTCAGGGAGTCCTGGATATCTAAGCAGATGGTCTGTTTGCTTTCCTGAAGAATTACAATGAAATTGATATTTCTAAAGCAACACCCAAGCCTTTAAAGATAACAAACAGGATATTGTTTGCACTGATATGTAGAAAACTCTGGTAATGAACTGTGGGAGCAGACAGGGTCTGGGCCACCTCCTTTGACCCAAGAGGTGTACCATGTTATAGGTCCAGATGGCACAGGCATGCTGAGCTGTTCTGTATGTCTTTTGTTTAGTAAATACTATATTTAATGGCCTGCCATTAACGTCTGAGCATAGTAAGTTAATTTTGCATTTAAATAGTAAAACTTCAAGGAAGTTCCTAATTGCATATCTTTTTACCAAATGACAAGCCATATGCTAGGAAATTTCAAGCCACTAATTAAACAAAACATGCCCAAGCATGTTTTTTAACAAATACTGTACATCATTATTTAAATTCAGGGCAAATACTGTTCTGAGCACTACAAATAGCTAAAATGGTGCTTAATAAGATACACCATCTGCATTTCAAATCGATGCCACCCACATTTAAATCTCTTGAATAATCCCACTGAGCTGTTCCTGGGAAAAAGAAATATATTCATGGCTCTGGCTGTGGTTCCAATCCCACCGTCCTGGGCAACTCTCCTTTGGTGATTAAACTCACTGGTGTAAAACTGCCAAAGTGCTAACTGCCAGCTTCCAGATTACACTGATTGAGAAGTGTACAAACCAAATCTAACTGTCCTTTAAAAGCTCTGAAAAGGCAGTAATTGGACATAAATCAAAATAGATGTGAGGTTGTTTCCCTTTCCCCACCCACACCCCTATATTTAGCTACCCATGCTATTCACCAAGCCTGGGAACATATCATAGAGTCATAGAATCATAGAATCACAGAATCACAGAAATTTAGGGGTTGGAAGGGACCTGGAAAGATCATCAAGTCCAACCCCCCTGCCAGAGCAGGGTCACCTGTAGAAGGTCACACAGGAACACATCCAGGTGGGCTCTGAATGTCTCCAGGGAAGGAGACTCCACAACCTCCCTGGGCAGCCTGTGCTGTGCTCTGTAACCCTCACAGTGAAAACATTCTTCCTAATATTTATATGGAACTGGAACCAGTTTATAACCATTGCCCCCTGTACTATTGTTATTCACTCCTGAGAAAAGACTGGAACCCTACAGACAGTATAATCACCAGATAACTGCTAGGAGCATCCCTAATGATCTGAGATGCAGCATACTGGGAGGAAATACACAGAATAAACCTGAAATAAAGGAAATTATGGCATCTGGGCGTAAAGACATTTTTCCACCTCTCTCTCTTCATTCCTCCCCCCCTTTGTCCCAAGAGAATGAGCCTGAAATGCAACAGCTGTTTGGTTTAGCATCTAAACATCCACCATGTACTGGGTTTGCAGGTGTTCAGAGTCCAAAACACATCGCCTCGGGTATGCCAAGACATCTGGTGTAAAGTCATGGGCTAATTGTTACAATTCTCCTACCAAGGAACTATAGGGGATAGTTATGACAATTAACATGGGCAGACATGGAGCCAGGGAAGGATGGGACTTCAGCAAAGACATCTGCTGGAAAAACAAAGTCAGTACATCCCTTTTTTCTAATTTTGTTTTCTTTTGTGGGGGTTTTTTTTGTGTGTTGTGGTGGTTTTTTCTGCTCTGCAGCTGATGTTTTCTTGTGGACAATTACACTCTCTCTGAGATTATTTATCAGTCTGCTGAGAAAACTACTTCCAGCAGAAGCCATGGGATTGTCTTAAAATCTCTGAGAGCTTGGAAATACATCCAAGGCTTCTTTTCTACCTGGCTGGGTCAGAAATATATTGAACTACACCCAGAAGATTAAGTCAGAGCTGGCCCTGACTATAAATAGCATAGAAAAGAAGCAGCTCAGGGCTTCTGCCTTTCAGTATGAACTGAATTTATTTTTTGTGATTTAGAAAGGTGGCATAAAGATGAAATGTATCATTTATCTCTGTGGTGGCAAAGGAACTGTGTGTTTTCGTAGGCATTTGGCCTGTTAGGGATACAACTGCCGGGTCAGTTGTTTTATTTTATATTTTCTTCTTAATCTGATCCCTTAGGAATGAGCCCTCAGTACCACAGTATGTCTTCCACACTGATAAGGATAAACTAAAGGGGTCTCCATGGCAGAAAGCACAGCTTGGTCTGAAATGTTGACCCACCAGCCCTGATGCTTTGAATCACAGTGAATTTTATGAGTCTTTGAGATGGGGTTGAAACCACCTTTTCCAACACTGCAGTGTCATCCCTTTCTCCCAGCTCTGCACAGGACTCATCTGTCATGCTTAGTTCATCCATGCTTTTTTGTTTTTCACTTTGGATTTCAAGAGGCCAGAGGTGAGGAAGCTATTACTGCCCTTGAGGTATTGTGTCAGCTGTAAATAATAAATCCATTAAAACTTTCTAAATGCAATCTTGCAGCATTTACTTGTTTCATTTCAGCTTCCAAACACCACTATTTGCTGTGTCTGCCAGTTGCTTTATGTACACTTTTAATGACTTTTCCTCAAGTCTCAATTTCTGACCCAACCACAATTTCTGAACCCAACCACAACAGCCCCAAAGAATCCTTTAAAGCCCACAAAGCCTGCCTGGGGTGTATATTCTAAAGAGCTCAAGCCAAAAACAACAACAACAACAAAAAAAGAATATACTGAAATGAATGTAAACCACAATGTTAAACACCTTGCAGTGCTTTGAAGATTATTCCTTACCCCACTCCATTTGGGGTAGGAGTTTCAGGAAATCTCAGTGATGTTCCCCTCTGTTCTTCATGAGTCTGGGGGGAATTTCACCACTGATTTCAGTGAAAGTAGAGTTCAATCAGTATTGACTGTTTCTGAAAATCCTATTCTTCTTGTATCAATCTATCAAATTTTAATTAAGTGCAAAGAAGACTATATTGCATATTATGGATTAATGGTCTGAAAGATTCCATCTAAATTTACATAAACCAAAGGAATTATAACAAAAGCAATAAATCTAACAGTATTGGCACACCTTTTTTCTTTATTTATTCCTTTTGTTCCTTTTTCTTGCATTTACTTTCCTTGAAAAGTAGCCAAATAGATATTCTTAATGTTCTTTTTTAAAAAAAAAAAAAATTGCTTAGTTCAGCACTGAGTCCATTTTGAGTGGAAAGTTATGAATCTGGGGGTTAATTCTAATAAGATTTTAAATGGAAATATCAAAAACCCTTTAAGCCTTATGCTAGTGTAAGCCAATATCCATAGCTAAGAAAGAAAAATAATTAATTCTCTGCAGTCAATAGAAATAATTTAAAAAGCAGGAGAGAAGAAGTTTAGCACACAAAAATATTTAACTTAATCAGCTCATACTGCAGCATTTCCTTCCATCATCTATTTGGAGACTTCAGTAATGATGATCCACACCTGACTGTACTAACATTTTGACAAATCCCTTCTTAAAATCCTTCTTTTATGTTACACTTCTCAGAAATCAAATAAATAAGACTAACTTTGTTCTATCTCATTTCCAGCAAGCTGACCATTCCTTTCCCTGAGCTTCCCTGCCTCCTTCAACATGTTTTGCAGCAACCTCTTCCATCAGCTCAGGGCAGGTACCACATTCCTGCTCCATCTCTGGATTCAGAGTCACTACACCAATGTAAAGAGCAGTTTGGGGTGATTTTCATCAGGAGTTGTATGCAGCCACAGCCATAGGGATGGTTCTGGTGAGAAGGAACCCGTCAGCAGTAACATAACTGGGTTGCAGATATTGCTGTGGGACAGCCACCTGCAAAGGCACCTGGTGCAGTTTGGGGCTGAATGCTGCTCAGTGGTGCTCAGCAACCTCTTTAGCTCAGGAAAGCACGTTTTTCAGAGTCTATGAGAACAGGGAGTAGGCCAGCCTAATGGATTTATTTACTTAGAAGTTGCAGTCAGGGAGACCAAGAAGCCTGTAGTACAGAACACAGGATCATAGAACTGCTTTGGGTGGAAAAGACTTTAAGATCAAGTTAACCCAGCACTGCCAAGGCCACCACTAAGCCATGTCCCCTATGACCACATCTTCAGGGCTTTGAAACCCCTCCAGGGGTGGGGACTCCACCACTGCCAGGACCTGACAGCCCTTTCAGGGAAGAAATTCTTCCTATTATCTAATGTAAATCTCCCCTGGAGCAACTTGAGGTCATTTCTCCTTGTCATATTGCTCATCGCTTGGGAGGAGACCAACACCCACCTTGCTCCAACCTCCCTTCAGGCAGTTGTAGAGAGCAACATCAGAGAAAGAATAAAAATCTTTGCTGCTCACTGCACCAAATGCTGCCCCTGGGAACCCAAAGCCACCCCATGCTCACCAGGAACTTGTCCCCTGCTCAGACAAAGATCAACCTGCACAGTGTCCTCAGCGTCCACAATCCTTGCAGGGATTGTAAGAGAACCCTTGAAACTTCCCAGTAACAAAACCACATCCACTGCTCATGTCCAGTTGAAAGATCCAAGGTCCTGGTTGTATTCAAGAGTCTCATTCGAGCTGCATTTTCCTACCTAACATTTGCCAGGACACGCTCACATTTAGCCACTTGTCCATGACATGATGTATTGTTCTGTAATTACTTTTTTTATGCCATGTTCCAGCCACATTCTGAATGTCACACTTTTTAATTAGCTGCAAGCCCATTAAAATGATGTCTTTTCAATCCATATACCCTGGGAAGGTTGGGCTGTTTTAAAGGGGTGATTGAAGCTTGTAAACACAAGCAAGTGATGTGACAGAATTAACTGTACTCATTGTTGGTAAAAATCAAAGCTAACAATCTGTGTATGATTATTTTCTTCCATTAAATGGTATGCTGGGGTATGCTTCTGACAACACCTTCTCCAGAACTTCTGGAGTGGTTAAGTATTTCATAGTGTCACTCTTTTGAGGTAATGTGACATTCTTTTAATAAGTCATCAAGTTACACCTCATAGCTTCACTATTTAAAGATGAAAAGGACCCCTGACACCTCCAATAAATCACCCAATTACATGCTTACATCCAGAGAATCACTAAGCTTTAGGTCTTAATCTAATTTTTGTTTGGGGCTACAATGATACAAAATACTAGATTTTTCCTTGTTTTCCCAGAACTGGATTTTTGAGGCTGACATTGAAAAAGGGATGGGAGGAAGGAATAAAAAGAAACAGAAGGGAAAAATGAAGAAAGGAAGCTCTGTGGGCTGAGTGCAGGAACACATGGGGCATAACTGAAATTCTCAGAGGACAAGGATGCTGCACAGAAGAAATGGATTGGATTTGTTCAGCTATCCCCTATATACTGTCTCATTTAGCAGAATAATGGATTTTTTTCCTTAAACAGACAAACACAGAGTAGATTTCATCACATGAGGAAATGAAAGATTTGAGATGGAAATTTTACTTAGGTTTAGGATGTTTCATTTTAGTTTTTAACCATTGTGAATTCCCCACAGGCAGGAAACACTTTTTATTAAAAATGAATGCTTAGTTGACAATCCAGTTCTCTATTGCAGGAATTTCTGTGGAAGTTCCTAATGTGGTCTCAAGGGACAGAATTGCTGCCACCACCATGACTCACAAAACAAAGTTCCAGCAAGAGGATGGTGAAGGGAAAAGGAGCCAGGACCACAGGTGAGTGCTGAGAAGTTGTTTGTGTGTCATGGATCCTGGTGACTGATAAAAGCTCTGTTCCCATCAGAAAGGTTGGCAAAAGGAGCCTTTAACCTGAGGGATCAACACTCTTGGGTTTTTGCACTGGCACAGTGGGAACAGATCTTAATTGAAAATAACTTTGTGTCAGTCACTTTTTTTCCTTTTTTTCTTTTTTTCCTTTTTTCCTTTTATTCTTTTCTCTTTTCTTTTTTTTTTCTTTTTTTATAAATTGCTTTTTAATTGCAAAGATAGTATTACTGAACCCCAGAGTATGTCTCCTTTTTGCCTGCCCCTCTTTCAGACACTGTGCTCCTGATCATCAGCAGTGAATGTATAATCTTATCTAACTGCTTAGCTCTGGCAAAGTACATTGTTAGTATTTTAAATATTAAGGGAAAATTGATTTTCCCTTTTAAAGAACTGTATTTCTCTGTGGTGGTGATTAGGTGTGAATATTCCATTACCCTTTCCCAGATAAAGAGAGCCTCCTGGGAGTGCTTCAAGGGGAAGTATTGTGCTGTAATGACTATTAGATGAGTTCCACCCCCTCAATATGGAAGTGAGCAGTCTGCAGTGATCAGTTTATTTACTAAGTAGCTACTTTAAAAAAAAAAAAATACTTTAACAATAACATGGGTGATTCCTCCATGGCAGAAACACGAGAGCTGGGTAAGAAATGGAAGGGCAAGGAGTTAATTTACCAGCAGAAAGCATCATATAAGTTTTCCCAAAAACTCTTCAGGACTTTAGGTAACTTACTAAGTAGCTGCAGCATAAATAGAAAACAGTGGGGAGAAAGAAGAGTATTACAGCTGCAAAATAGCCACAGCAGGAGGTGTTAAACCATGGTCCAGGGCTTATGGCATCAGCCATAAGATGAAAACCTAAATTCAGTTCCATCTTCTCCTTGAAGAGGTTTCATCCCCCCTGCCCTGGAGGGAGTATCCGTGTGGCTTCAATGTGGTATATTCCTAGGAGGGAGAGGGAATGTTCCACGCCTCCTGTTGAGGCAGCTCCATCTGGCATTGCTAATTAAACTCTCACCTGACATAAGGTTTGATCATTAATTGTCCTGACTGTTCCTCTTCCTCGCTTTAGTGAATATGAAACAGCAATTTGGAAATCCCCAGCTCAGACTTGTTTGTACCTCCATGGGCACATCAGGATTCCCTGGAGGTTAGAGTCTTCTCTTGACACCTATGTGATGCTTCTTTGGGAGACTGAAGCCTCAGATGAGTCCTGTGGAGCTATTTTCCTTCTCAAATGCTCCTGACAGAGGGGATCCACTTTGTATTCAATATTCCCTGAGCCCACATGTAAACTGGGGCACACACAGGAGGTGAGATACCTGTCTCCTAATACCTGCATGTGTAACGTACTAGAAAATTGGAAAGGTAGTAAAAGAAGCAACTATGTCCCACGTACCCAATAGTAAAAGGATTAAAGGATATGGAGATGTGGCCTTTCCACACACCAAAGCAAAAACAGGGGTGAAATCTGTGCCTCCTGCAGCCAGGGTCAGTGCTTTGGCAGCAGGTGTGAGGAAACATCTCTTTTCCAGTTAGGGAATATGGTCCTTCATTTTATTTGCTTTTCTTCCTGCTGCTCCAAAGTAGAAAGATTTATTATTTAATTAATTTTTTTTTAAAACTCAGCAAGAGGATTTTTCATCTGGAATTAAGTGAGCATCTTCCTGATGGCTCATTTATTTTGGTTTTCATCAAAGTGATTCCTTTCTTTCCCATATCATTAACATTTCTCTCTCCACTCTGGTAGCTGAATCTGTCAGCTGAATCTCAGGCCAAACAAAAACAGTGATTCTATGATTACTGTTCTTTGAAGACCCATGATGGTGGCAGAGGTGGGACAGTATCACTTGTGTTGATGAAAGCTGTGTGCCCTTCGTGCCACCCAAGCCCTATTACTGAGTTAGAAGTAGACTCTAGCACTAGAGACAGATGTCCTGATTTCATGTCCCGGGAGGCTTAAACCTCCTGTGCAGCCTCAGGCAGTTTGGTCAGAATCCCTCACACAAGCTTGGTTGTCTTTTCCTATTTACCAAGACAAGTGTGAACTCCTGACTGAGTAAAATTCAACTGAACCGAAGAAATTTTGCTTCAGTTTGAAAGCAGGAAGAATTTTGCCATTCTTTTAAAATGCACCTTCAGACTACAATTCAGCTGTGTGGAGATGTGGAGCCAGGTGGTTCCAGGACACTGCATTGCAGTACTTACACTGCATTAGAATCCAAATCAACCCAGCTATGAGGAAAGGGAAATTTTGATGTCCAGTGAACTCAGCTTGTTGCCATATCACATCGACAGGACAGAGACTTTGCAGCTGATGGATTATGGCAACAGTTCTCTGGTTGGTTGAAGTTGTGACATATGTTGAGCGCATTTAAAAAGTGAGTGGGTCAGATGAAAATCTGCAGGGAGAGAAAGAGTTGTTCTTTTAAGACTAAACTGACCTCTCAAGGAGGCTTCAAGACTGAAGGATATGGGAGGTGCTGGGAGACACAGACACTGAGAGTTTAGGAAGGACCTGGAAGCCTCCAGCTCAAGACTGGGAAAATACTGAAGAAATGGGGCAGAATTTGTTGAAACCCAGAAAACCACTGAGCTGACTGAAATCTAAAGGAGAAATAAGGACAGAGTGTCTTGTTCAAAAAACTTCTCTCTCCTGCTCTGTTTTACCTAATTGCTTTGAGTTGTCCTAATTAAAAAGGTAATTAGTCTAGTCTGTGTACAAGCCAGCTTTTTGAGTTTAAAGGGCACTGTGTTTTTTGTGGAGATATTACTGTATCATTTAGACACATCCTTCTGCAAGTCATGTTTGATTTGTGGTCCCATCAAAGTAGTGAACAAAACCCCACAGCAATGCTTTCCAGCCTGAATTAGAGTGCTCTGGCCACAAGCAGGAATCAACCCCATTAATGCTGGCTCCAGGAAAGCCATTTGTTTCTTCAAGCCTCTCTTACAAGTAGCTGCAAAGTTTAGCAAGAGGAATTTTGAAGAACACTAAATGCACTGTGACAGGCAGTTGTCTCCCCTTCCATGACCTGCAGGTGGTTTCTCCTGTTAAGTGTGGTCAGGAACATGAAACTGTTCCCCCAAAGGTTTCCATTCACCTTTTTTTGTGAAATCAAGGACTCAATGCATCCATGATCCAAATAACAGTCATCACTGGTGAGACACGTGGAATGCTGGGACCAGTTTTGAGTTCCCAAGTACAAGAGAGACTTGGATGGAGGTCCAAGCATGTGCAGTAAAGGGCCACAAAGATGAATAAGATATTTGAGCAGCTTTCTGTGAAGAAAGATTGAGAGAGTTGGAGATCCTTCTTTTAGGGAGGATCTCTTCAACATCTATAAATACCTGGGGGGAAAGGAAAGAAGGTGGAGCTAGACTCTTCTCAGTGGTGCTCAGTAGCAGCAAAACAGACAATAGTTGGTAATTGAAATACAGGAAATTACTTTAAAAATAACAAAAAACATTTTTACCATGAGGGTGATTGAACTGGAACAAGTTGCCTGGACAAGTTGTGGAGTCTCCATCCTCAGAGATTTTCAACCCCCACCAGTCACTTTCCACTACCACTTGCTGTAGCTGGTGTTGGAAGAGACAATCTCCAAAGGTCCCTTTTGAGCAAAACTATTCTGGGACTCTGTGACCCCACTCAGCCTCTCCATGTACCACAAGGACCTCAGCTGCAGTCTATTTTGCTAAGTACTCCAAACACTTCCCCCCAGAAAGGGGAGTGGGGGTGAGATGGGAGGGGTCTCTAACCTTCTGTGTAATTACAATTACTTCCTTAATGGAAGAAAACATGAGGCTAAACCAGGCAGGCTTGACCTCTCTTCCCTACTGATAAGGGTATCATGGAGCTAGAGACCAATCTTTTCTGTCTGACATCCCACTCTCCCTTTTCCCTTCTGCTTCTGGGAAGAAGATTAATCTTTCCATCTGTGAATTACCCACTATAAATTATTCATGGAGCACTTTTATCAACCCTATTAGCTGCACATGAATCTAGGTAAATGTCAAGTCATCTTCGTTAATCCTTCATTCAGGCTGTTGGAAGCGATGCTGTGCTGAGTGGTAATGCATTTGACCTCCCTGAGTATTCACTTTGCCAGAGAGTCACATTTTTGGTGGGAAAGTCTAAGTGTTTCTCTGTGGAAAAGCCTGGACTCTATCCTTTCTGAGTAATAGGGTAGTAGGAGGTGGCCCTGATGTTTCCGTATTTTCTTCTGGATCATGAATTTCAAATGGACCTCTTATCTCATGCCCATTTGTGTGATGCCTTCCCTGGTGCAGGTGTCCTAAGTTTTAACTTAAAGCAAGTTTTAAGAGTTCACTGCTTTGCACTTCTCCTTTGCCCTAGGAGGTGACCCACTATCTTACATATGGAAGGTTTTTCCCAGGGAGAACCTATCCAGTGGAACTAGTCTTTCACTCTAACTCTCCTGACTTTAATAAGACAGAGCAGTGGATTTAAAATCATAGAATCATAGAACGGGTTGGTTTGGAAAGGAACTTCAAAGATTCAACCCTCCTGCATGGACAGGGTCACCTCCCACTAGACCAGGTTGCTCCAAGCCCCATCCAACCTGGTTTTGAGCACTTCCAGAGTTGGGGCAGCCACAACCTCTCTAGGCAACCTCTTCCAGTGTCTCACCACCTTGACACTGAATGATTTCTTCCTAATGTCTGACCTAAATCTCCACTCCTCCAGTTAAAACCATTTCCCCTCATCCCATCACACTACACACTTGTTAAGAGTCCCTCCCCAGCTTTCCTGTAGTCCTTTCAGGCACTGGAAAGTGTTCCAAGGTCTTCCCAGAGCCTTCTCTTCTCCCTGTTGAACAACCCCAACTCTCTCAGCCTGGTGAGGTGCTCCAGCTGTCACTTGCTGTTACCAGGCACAACAATTTTCATTCCACAAAGATGTAAGTTCTTTGGAAAGAGACTTCAGTCTCAACTTGCAGCATCTGGCAACTGGCTTTCCAAGGACTTCCACAAATTTTAAGGTGCAAATATATCAAATGGGGCCAGTGTGAGTGCTCCATTCCTGCACAAAGTTGGGCTTCTTATTTTAAAATCACACTTCCAAATGTCATGACTGCATTTGGTGGGCATCTCAGTCCCACTGCTCTGTGTTAGGTACAGTCTGAGAAGACCTAAGGAAATGATTCTGTGCATGAGACAGAGGTGGCACCAGCCAGGCTTGGGTACAGAATGGGTGTCATGCCTCCCAGCCCAGCCAGGGTAGATCTATCTGGGAACAAATGCAAACCTGGAACTTTTTAATGCCCAAGGTATTTTTATGTTAATGGAAAGTTATTTAGGAATCTGAAGACCATAGATTTTCATGAGCATAACTTAGCATTTAGAAACCTGCTTTCCCTGCTTTTAACTGTCTGGTATTTCTTGTGCCTTGCAATGAAGTCTGATGTGGAACTATCCTTGTTTCTGCCATGTTAACTACAAGCAGCCAAACTGTAAAACTCTACCCCACCTTTCCTTCTGCCCAGTCCCAAGCTGTGTGTCTGCGTGGTCCTGTACTGCTTGTGGAAGCATTACAAGTCACCTGGTGGGCTTTCCTGTTTATTTGCTTGGTGTGGCCACACCTTTTGGTTTCAGATCTGGCCCTGAATAGAGGCCCAAGGCTACATAGAGGCAGAACCACAAACACCAGCTAGTGCCCAAATCCTTAAATCCATCCTGTGGATGTCTGTCTTGCAGGCTGGCACTACACTAAATATAAAGAATGAAAACAGCCAGACAATATGCTTTCTACTTCCAGGCTTTCCTGATCTCTCTTTTTGCATCTCCTTTGTTGATCCCACATGTAAAACAGAGAGTAAATAGTGACTGATGCCAGCTGGAGTGATGCCTCAGTACAGAAGTGAACTGATGCTTCCCTTTGGTATCCTTCTTTTCCATAATCCTTTTCTAATCTGCTGGCAAGGAAAGAAAGACCATATTAGAGCTACAGCTGCCCCTCTTGGATGGATGTTAATACTCAAGTTTGCACATAGGTTGTTTTGTCTCTGCCATCTTCAGGACAATAACAAATTTTACCATTTAAAATAAGAGGGGTGGGAGCATAGCCCTTGGGGAGGGGGAGTACATGACAGTGCAAGCAACTTGTTGATGTACAGTGGGCAGCAAAATTATCTGAAATAGACTTGAATCTTTACTACTAAGTAGGTTATGAGGCATGCAAATAATTCAAGTATTATATTTGAATCTATCCATTTCACACACTTGTCAGCAGGTATTTAAAAATCAGCAGCTCCTCATCTACAAGGACCTGGATTACCTTCTTCCTAATGCAATATGCAACATAAAACAGAGGTTTTTTTCCTCATCCATGTTCTTCTGCACAACAGAAAGGCTCTCCCACTTGTTCAACGAAATGTTTAAAGAGTAGCTGTGAAGTACCCAGCCTGAGTGAACAGGGGCAAGCCCTTATTTACATTGACATATCAAAAAATGAGGAGATTCCTAGGAAAAAAATGTCCTACATTGAGGTCAGTTAAATATGACAATACCACCTCTTATCTAGCACATCTCTAAGCCACAAGGTGATAGAGATTGACCGAGTCTCTTGAGGAAGTAGGATGATATGTATGCCTGATCCTGCACTCTTCCCAGACAGCCAGAGGTCATTACTACCTGAAAAAGGAGGATGTTTAGTCTGACCCAGCATGGTCATTCCCACAGTTTCTTGTTAATGGTAAAATGTGCAGAAATAGCCAGTCAGAGAGCTGTAAACTCACTCTTCTAAGTTTGCATTTGAGCAGCTATATGACAAAGATCTGGAGTATCAAGACCAGAACCTCAGTACTCTGCTGCTTTCCCGAGGTCCTGAGCTGTGCCAGCTGGTGTGGAAGGAGCTCTGACATTGCATGATGTTGCATGTGTGGTGGAAACCAAAAACACTATTAAAACTCTCACTTAGAGATCTTGAAGGCTCTGGCTGGTGAAAACAAGAGCTACCTTCTCCTGGGAAAGAGCATTTCCATATGTGGTGTATTTTTTCACAAACTGCACATAAGCTGAGGACCCTCAGATGTGAAAAACAACACCGGAGCCTCTTTCCCTTCTCTGCCTGGAAAGGAGCTTAATATTTCTCCTGGCTTCTCTTTTCTGCCCTGCACTTGCTTTCCTTTTGCTAGTTAAATTCCCCTTTGCTTTCATTAACAATTCGTGGCTTAAGCTGTCCTCATTCTTACAATATATGGACCAAGAAGAAAGTAATGTAAGCACTCTCTTGTCTTGCTGGCCCACCAGGAATGGCAGTGCTACAGGGGCTGACATTCAGTCATGATGAAGTTGGGGGTTCCATTGCCACACTATAAAATCTTATCTTATTATCCATACTTTACAAATAGGGAAATAAGAATGTTGACAACCAAGATGTCTAAAGAACATGTGGAGAGGGGAGAAAACAAGAAACTGTCTTGCATACAAAAAGAAAAAATTAGAAAAAAATATTATTTCCAAAAATAAGCAAATTAGTCTGGCTGATAGGATATACAGACCACAACCCAAATGATACACAAATACAATTTTTAGCTCTGTAAGTATCTAGATAAGCCTATCTGGCAGTAGCAGCAGCTGATACAGTGATATGTGAAAGCTCAAATCCACCAAATATGAGATTACACTCAACTTTTAGAAAGCATCTTTCCCTGAGGATATCATGGCATTTTGCAACTATTAAATATTAACTTGATATCACACTAGCCTACTGCATATGTGGTGTGTAAGGGGGCAAGAAACTATATTTTCTTATGAGACACCCAAAAGCAAGGAAAGAGAAACCCACGACTGTGGATTAGGCTTCCTGAATCTGACTGCTGTAAATGCTAGAGACTACCAAATCTGTTTATAATTCTCTAGACACAAGTGCCGGAACATGCCTGGGGTGGAAGGATGTGAACAACCCCAACTGGAAAGCTGCAGAGAAACAGGGCAGTGAAGAGACTGAGAAAAGACTTTAATATGTATCCCACTTCTGACCCAATATCCCCATAGCTCAGCCTCTCCATGCCTGTTTTCCACCCCCGAAAATGGACTGTAAGTCTTTATTTTCTTTGTCTGGCATATCTGTTCACTCTGCAGTCCTGCAGGATGGGAAGTGGTTACTATTTTGAGTTTGCAAAATGCAGAGGATGGAAGGTCCTCACTAGGCTTCAAATTCCACACTGATGTAGGCAATAATAAAAATCAAGCAGTTCTTTGCCTCTCATTGCACAGAACTGTCCACAGTAAAGGAAAGAATGTCTGGCTTGCTACCTCTGACAGGTGGGAAGACCTCACTTCTTTCCCAAAAGACTTGAGCAGTAATTAGGAAAGAAACCTTTCCTGCTGGAAGGCCAGCTTGGGTACCTGGTGGGAAGACACAATGATATCCAATCTTGAAGGAAAGACACAACTATATCCAATCTTGAAGCCAAACCACCAATACCTGATACACGAGTCTGTCTCTCAGTGTGAGGGGTTCCTGGAGCACACACACAGGTGAGTACATTGAGTGCCCAAGTGATTATCCCACCCCAGCAAATCCCAGGAAAAGGAAATGTTTGTTGCAGACTAGTGCTTCACGGAGATGCTTCAGGAATGCTCCCTGCCTCCAGATTGTAAAGGCTGCAACCTGCTCTACAGAGGAGAACAAGACCATCTTTTAGCCTGTCAGCAGCAAGGAGACAGATGGCTTTTTATGCACTAATCTTTCCCTACATCCCTAGAAAATCAAGGGATTTTTTTCAGTGAGAAACTACATGGCCAAATTCATTTAGAAGCACGAATCGCAAAACGATTTGGGTCATTATGGATTAGGCAAGCTTCCCACTTCTCTGGAAAACTAAAAAAAACTCTTTAAAAGAGCTATTGTCAGATGCAATCCTCTTTGATGCACTCTGTCCCATGTTGGCATCTCACGAGGGACCGCACGCAGAGAGCGCCTGGTCCTTCTCCCTCTCACACTGGTGCTAATCAGGGGTAAAGTTGTTATTGGGAAGACTCGGGGGGACTGGGGCTCAGATTGCCTGATAGGACTGATGTTTGGGTGTAAGAGATGGCACTGAGCAAAAACAACTCAAGGGATTCGAATTATACAACGACTCTAACAGTAGCGACCAGTTTTCTCCTTTTTTTCTCCCTCCTCTTCCCTGTTATGATATAAAAGAGGTTGGGAATCAAGTTGGCAGAGGTAAAAAACTAAATCAGAAGAGTCCATTAGCTATCTTCTCTTTTTTGCTTCTTCCAGGTGCTCCCTATTGTAAAAGTTTCATTCATCACATGTGAAATTCCATCACTGTCAATCCCGTTCATAACAGGAAAGGAAATCACTAGAGCTGAGCAAATGATTTCATGATTACTGACTTATTAAATGAATTTGTTGTACTTCACAGCTGCCTTTTCTAAAATTTCATGCCATAGGCTGATCAGGAATGTTAAAATGTAATTAATATCGCTCATTTATAACAGGCTGTAGAAGTCACACTGGCTTTGATGTAGCACCTGGATGACCGTGACCAACCAGACTTTCTAACCTCCACCAGCACAGGCTTTTCAGGAATTCACTTTAGAATCACTTTTGATCTGTATATTTTTTCATAACTTTTCAGGATTTCAATCCAGAGGGCTTTCTGAAGTTGTCTAATTTAAATCTCCCCAAGTTCACCTGTTTTTTCCTGAGTAACTTTGGTAACTTTGATGAAAATAGATGTGATTTCTGATCCAGTGACAAAGAAGAGGTTGAAAGAAGCAGTTTTGTGAGCAGAGGAGCTGAGGGAACCAACTTCATTAGAGATCTCTGCCTTCAGAGCACTAACTCCAGCTCTCCCTCTGAGACTCTCAGTGTCTTGCTGGGTAAAAAAAAAAAAAAAAAAAATGTGCATTGTGCCTACTTCAGAGCTAGGTGTGCCAGCTGCTGGGCCACTGCCTGCATGGCTGGACTACTGACACCAAATAAATTGTGTAATGTGAGTTCTTCCTGTCTTTTAAGATCAGAGGGTGCAAATTCCCTTCTCTTTCCTCTGTTCAATGACTTTGCCACCCTTGTGGATACTGAATTCTCTCTGAATCTCCTACCTCTCCCCCTTCAGATTTGATTGGGATTGACTAATGAGTTTCAGAAGTCATGAGGGAGGAGCAGGAGAAGAGCTGGCTTTTGTAGACATAAGATCACATAGCTGTGCCTTCTTAGGAAATTAATAATGAATGCAAATATGACTGAAGAAGGAATGAATGAAGTTAACAGAAGAATGTTTATCTTTATTCTTCAGGCTCTGGGGAAAAAAATCTCAAGAGGGAAAAAGCCCATCTCTATTACATTAGCTTCTATTCTCAAGCAATAGCACTTTGATTTTGACCCTCAGCCAGGATCAGGAGCTGGCCCTACTTGTAATTTATATATCTACCAGTATGATAAAATGAAGAGTGAATCCTTCTGAACAACAGCTCAAAAGTCAGTAGGTAGATTTAATTTATTATTTCTTTTCTAGAGAAGTATTTGGGAATTGTGATTGCCCTATTTTTTAAACAGCCAAAGCATTTATTTAGCTTTGTGTATTTTTGAGAGCCCTACACTGGTTGCACCAACCACTGCAAAGCTGCAGTGATGCTTAAGAGCTCTCCTTTAAGAACTTGACATTTGATGAGATGTTATTCCCCTCTTGCCCTCCCCTGTGAAACACCAGCTTTTCTGCCCACATTCTGGTTTCACAAGTTCTGCAGTAATATTTTCAGAAGCACTAAGACTTCATGTAGATGGAGAAAAGCTCACACAGCTGTCTTTACCAAAGAAACCAGAGGCAGTAAGTAATTAACTAGAACCAAAATTATTTTGCTGGTGTATCAAAGTCAAAATCATAGCAAACCTTGCAGAACTGGTAGGGAGGAGGCTGGAAGGAGACATGTGAAGCCATGTGCAATTGTGGCAAACCAACTCCAACATCTCTATAAAAAGTTCTCTCTGGAAAAGGACACTTCAGTTTCATAAATTTGGTGTTGTCTGACACTGATGTCCAGTGCCCATCTGAGAAAGGGGGAGAAATTTGGAGCAGTCTTCTATCTGCCATAGTGGTACTGAGCCTGTGCCCATCAGGGAGCTGCCCAGGGATCCAGCACACTGAAGGCACCACACTGTCAGTGTGCCTGTTGGCTTAAGAGAAAGAAATTAGGAATTTTACCAGCTGTACTTATGGAAGCCCCTTTTCTGGGACATTTCCAAGAGTTAAACTCTTAAGTGCTGACATAGGACACAAAACCCCCTCTTTGTGATTTTATAACATCATTTTCTCCAAGGAACTGTGACTTCCAGAGGTAAAGAGCTTTTTCTCTGTCTTAATTTTCTACACTGATGTGACTGCATTGCTTGCATCAACTTTGCATAAGCATAAACCCATGTTATATAGATGTGCTGCAGCAGTAAGAAAATAGTTCCACTTGACTATCCTCAAGTGCTTTCCCTCTGACACCCCTGAATAATAAGGACATGAACAAAACAGTCCCACAGACATAGCTGCATCTTTGTTTAAAAGTCAAGATTTAATCATTCATAATTTGGGTTTCAGAAGAACCAAGGGAAACTAAAACTCAGACGTGCAAACCTGAATGGCATTTGTAGAAATCCAAGTAGGGACAACATGAAGATGATTTCAATAAAAAGGCAGAAAATTCCTTCAGCAAATGATGGTCTGGAGCTGCAGCAGCACATCACTGCATAGATCAATTTGCAGTTACTTACTGGGGAGAAACAATCGTTGCATGTTTTATTAATATTTGTTAAAGCAAGCCAGCTGTGCACTGTATGACTTGCATAATATGGCACCAGTTCAAATTATTGATTTCCTTTCCAAATGAGTGAGAATATATACCCGAGTTCACAGCTGAGAACTGGGTTTACAAAAAAAAAAAAAAAAAAATTATTAAACAAAACAAAAATAAACAGAAATAAAACCAAAACAAAAAAAGCTGCCTCCTGCTTTCAGTTCACAAATGATGTTGGATTTTTCAAGTTGACATGCAGCAAAATGAGAACAGCAGCACATGCCACATTGTGTGATGTGAATCGAGAGGAAAGCCCCAAAGACAGACTTGCTTTATGCCTTATTCATTAAAAAAAAAAAAGAGAAACTATGGAATCCAATTATTTTTAAATTTAAAGTGCTAGAGAATTTTAAACAATGTGCCTTGAGTGCTGCGTTAGGTTTTCTCTGAAAGGGTACTACTTATAACTGAAAGTACTGTGGGAAAATTTCCCCTGTCTTCAAGGGAAGAAAATCAGGAGAGAATATGGCCCAGAATCTGCCTGCCTAACTGACTGTCACCTAGACTATAAATTTAAATATTTTTCTCCCTTAATGCAGATGAGAGTTCTCTTTTACCTTCCAATCGTCCTAGAAACTTTAACCATTGCACAGATTATAATAACCATTTGAAATTAATGTTAAAATTCAGTGCATACAGGCTTTCAGAAAACATTCTCACTCCTGGTGAAATGAAAACTGCACAACCTTAAGTGTGATGTTGCTGTCATTTGGCTGTAATTAACTGCTGAAGATCTGACTCAAATTTATGAAGACATAGGTCAAGTTAATTGTTTTGTTGCTTAGCAAAAGAGAAAGAGAACTCAATAGGGTTACTGGAGCAGCAGCTACCTATGGTTAATAAAGATTCTGAAATATTGGTTTCTTGAGACCAATACAGATTCAAAAATATGATTTCCCACAGCCTGCTGAGTTCCAGGAACAATGACTTGTTTCCCAAATGTCTGCAGATGAACAATGAAGTTGCTGCAATTATGACCAAAGGTGTGTAAAAGAGAAACACAAAAAATTCTGTAGGTGGAAGATTCACAGCTTGGACCTCCTGTGTTTACTCCAGACATGGTACATAAAGACCAGACGAGCTTTTTTAAAAAACAACACCCACATATTTTAAAATATAAGCTTATATTCCAAAAGGAACAAAGAGCCAATCCATAAATGGAATATTATGAGTCAGACACCCAGTTAGTTTTAGGGATTTAGCTGCTAAGTCCTGTTGATGTGGCTGTTTTACTGCTTACACTAGTGTAGCTGTATCTCAATAAGGAAGGGATTTTTTTATTACTTCTTTTTTAGGTCAGTGAAATCCCTTTTCCAATCAGGCAGGAACAAGGATGTCAGTGTCACTGTCCTGGTCTGAATTTACAGAGCTAATGTGAAAGGTTTAGTTGCCCTTTGTCAGCAAGTCCATGAGAATTTGGAGTTTAAGTCCCTGTGTCTGTGGAATTCAGGCTGCCTGAAGACAGATTTTTAAAAGTAGGAACCTGTCTGTATCTGTGGGCAAATATCTGAGCTTAAAAATCAAGTTGACTAATCAATCCAAGTAGGGATGATCATATAAATCTGCAATTTTTTACTGATGCTAAAGTGTCATATAGAGAAAAAGATGAGAGACACACTAATTAATAACCCACATTTGCACTGATCATCTTTGCTTATGCAAAGAGCAAACAAATTTACCTCCATAAACATAAAGAAGCCAACTAAAGCTCTATAAATGTATAACCCTACCAATCAAACTAAAGGAAACAAACAAACAAAAAACAGGATATTGCTCTTATTTCAGCTTTGAAGGCTGCAGAGGTACCAGGGGAACCTGGGGGCAGAAAAAAGTCTGGGAACAACTGGGGACTGGTGTCCTTCTGATTCCATCCCAGATGCCAGGATACTTCAGCTACCAGTGGGGTTTTGGCCCACCACTAGCTCCTTCATGGAAAAGAATATTTAAATTATGTGTAAACGAAAGCTGGATGAAAAGCTAGTAATTAGGCTAGAAATTAGAAGAACGGTGTTAGCTGGATCTATTTTTCTTAAGAAAACTTATCTACCTATCACAGGCCTCTGCCTTAGAATAAGAAGAAAATCCCCCAGAGATGTTAATTTCTCTGCATCAGCTATTGAGAGTCCAGATAACCACCTTGCAAGGTGCCAAATTTTTGGAGAGCTGCAACTGCTCAAAAATAAATCCGATCCCCTGGGCCTCCCTGGCCTACCCTTTCATCTTCACTGTCCTTTGTAGCTGCTAGCATGGTCATATAGACTGAATAATCCTGTTACTTGGAGGGGTCCTTTCTATTTAGAAGGACCATTTTGCCATAATTTCTTCCTCCTCTTTCTAGTTTTCAAAACATTTCTGGCATATATATGATTTTATATTCCTTCACCCTAGCAGAAAGTGGCTGCAAACAGATTTATCTCACTGTAATATAACCAAATAAATTAGCATCCAAAAGAACTTTCTGTCAAAGCCTGCAAGCCTAGAGGCACAGGAAAATTGGTATTACTGCAGAAGACAATTATTTGGTTTAAGACGCATAAAGATTCTACAGGGATTTGATACTAGCTTAAAATTTGCAGGGGTGTTATAGCTATAAATCAAGAGGAAAGTAAAAAGCCTCAGATGGTCCAATTTGCTGACAAATTCCCCTCCACGTTTATTTTTTTTTAAAAAAATAGATCTAATAGCAAACAAGGTTTGTTACTGTTGGATTTGTTTGTACTGTGATGGCATTTAAAGTACTGCTGGAAGCTTTCCAAACTCACTATAAGATTCCATAACACTCTGAAAAGTGTACCTTACATCCCCTTCCTGCCTCTCAGAAGAGTGTTGCATGAGAAACAAAAAAACCTCATTAAAGAACCAGATATTGCTGTCCTGACTTTGAGCAAATATTGGAATCTGGGTCCTAGTCCAGGTTTTGGAAAAGCAATTAATTATAGCAGGTGCTTCAGGTATTAGGTGCTCAGCTAGAGACACCTTGAAGAAGGCTGATTTTCAGCATGTTCTATGCTCTGAATATAATTAATGGCTTTCAAAAATTCCTGGCTTTCCTGGTGCTCTCTGATGAGGAATTCTAAATTCCCATGGATGGATTTATTTTATCAGCTTTCTGGGGTTTATTTATTTGTGGGACTGTTATTTGTTGGCTTGGGCTTTTATAGACACGAGGACTGAAAGGTCATTCCTAAAAGGCTATATTCTATGTTCTTTTTAAAGCATTTATTCAAGTGATTAGTAGTATTTACAGCGTCCAAACATGGATCATTTTGGTTAAAAAGATAGCTGAAATGCAAATGTCACTCTGACCCCTTGATAGGGGGTTGAGTGTGTTCCCTTTCTCTTTAAACCATCCATTTTCCACTCAAAAAAAACCCCCCTCTGACAGCTCTGTGATCTGTTCCAGCAGGGCAGATCTCTATAATTCTCATGTTGGCATCAGAATTGTATTTCTACTATAAAATTAACTACTCAATCATCAAATAATGCACTTCTACACAATATATTTTTTGACTACTGATGGTTTTTTATGCATACCCCTTTTATTTCAGATAAGCCTAATCATGCTTGGCTGTACCCTTTCAAGACACACAGCATGATTTTCTTCTTGTAAGCACAGTGCTCTGAAAAAAACTCTGACCCAAGATTTATGAAAATCTCAACATAATTTCAAAAGACTTACAACTGCCTACATTTTGTCCTGCTATTAAGCTTACCTTGTATCATTTATCATAATTTCCTGACAGTAAGAGAAAGGAATCCACTTGGGAATTTATATAAAATGAACTTGCATTTTGAAGTCTAAAATTAACTCCTCAGATTGATTTCTATGTCCCTCTCACCCTTCAAACAGAATGCACATAAAGATGTAATATCTGTCCATAAAACTGTCAATTTATGGAACTGTTACATGCATTAAAAAACCAAGGGAAAAAACAATGAACCTAGCTTCTTCTCACCTTCTTCCTAAATATCTTTTTGCTGCAGAACATTACTCCACTTGGTTTTAGCAGAGGTCCTGGCTGCCATTTGTGTGTCTTGCTCTACATACTGTCAGCCAGCAACAATTCAGACCTTAAGGCAAATTTTATTTTCTCCCTGAGTGTGCTCTGTTTCAGTTTTTCCATCATCTGTGGCACATTGCACATGGAGTAGTTGTCACAAAATGTCATAACTGGAAACACTGGAAAAACTCTCACCAAAGAGATGTGGGATTTTATGGGGACTCAGGGTAGGAAGTGTGGGCTCCTGTAGATTTGGACATATCTGGATTTCTTCTCTTGGTGCTCCTGATATTGCAGGGAGTGTTCTTCCTCCTCTCTCCAAAAAAATGGCTGTCACCTCCTGGTAGCTACTTGTGACACTTTACCCTTGGTACACAAGTTGGTAATGAAAAAAAGAGACCTCAACCTTGCCTTGAAAGCCTCTGAATCCTTTCAGTTTATTTCACTGTCAACAACTACCCATTGTTCAAGAAGTCATGATCCATGCCTTAGAAATCATAGCTACAGGAACACCCCTCTGCTCTCAAAGTAGCAAAGAAAAAGAAGTACACTTTCATTATAGGCATATCCATGTTATTCAAGCTGGGGGATGGTCTCCACTGATTATAGAGGGTGATACTTTGGAGATCTTTGAAGTATGAGAGGCTGAATCTGGATCTATCAGCCTCACTACACTTGAGGATCTAGCTGCTATCCTGCAGTTGCACCCCTGGGAATGTGGGAAAGGTCACTCCTCACCTCAGTCCTTCTCTACTTCTTCATTGCATCTGTTCATTCCCACTCTATATTGTGGCTTTTCCTGTTCTTTATCTAGTTGTGCCTCTATTCCCTGTTTACTGCAAGACTCAGCCCCTACGTTGGCTGCAGTCAGGGGAAAATCCTTATGGTGACATTATCTACAAGGTTTGACACTTTACAGCATAAAGGGCAATGCCTGGGAAGTGCAGAGTGGTGCAGCACAGATTCTGGATGTCAGCATTATCAAAGGGTAAAGTTTAACATCATTTTCAGCTTGTGTTTTAGCTTTTAAAGCAAGCTTTGCTCTACACTTCTTCCTGTGCTCCAGACGGTGATCAACCAGATGCATTTGTGCTTTCAGTTTTAGATTAATAAATCCTTTTTGCTTTCTCTTTCCACTCCACTCCAGCTCCCACTTCTATTATCATCTCCCAGTCTCAAAAAGTAAAGAAAGCTGTTGATGAGCACTTGATAGTGTTGCCCTCTTTTCCCCTTATTTGCAGAGAGTTACATGTTAACTCCTACATTCATCAAGATTAGAATTTTTAAATATGCAGACAAAAGACAGATAAGTGTCCAAGTCGATGCCTTTCAGAAATTAGGAGTCCTTGTGAGTTCAGATCAAGTCAGTTTTTTATCTTTGTCATTAAACCCCATTGTTTTTCGTGGTTTTAATCTTGCATTGTATTTTGCATAAGCAGTTATGACCCGAGGCCAAACTTTTCAGCAGTGATGTACAAAGCTAGGCACCCATTCCTATATTTAGCACACAGTTAAAATGATCCAGTTTTTAGAGGTGCTGAGCACCCTTAAATTCTTGTGCTGTTTCTGGGATTTCTGTGTGCTCATTACAGTGAAAATTCATGCAATGTTTAGAGAGGCAGACTAAGGTACATCATTTCTACTGCCTAAATCCATACCTGAACATTACATTTAAAGGATTTCTCTTTAAATTTTAAATACTTTGCTGCTGCTGAATGAATAAGTTGAGGAAAATCAAGACTTTTTTCCAATGACATTCAAACAATTTACCCAGTTTATATCTATTCAGGCCCATGAATAATTACCAATTCTTGATTCCTCTAGTGCAGATGTGTTCCAGATGTCATTAGTGGATTGTTGAAGTGCATTCCTAAAATATCCTATGAGGATGTCCATTCTTACCTAAGCGGTGAATGAAATCTTTCAACAGAGTCATTGGTCTGCTTTGCAAGAAGGGATATATTTGACAAAATGTCCTGTGTTCTTAACATTTTGGAGCTTTTGGCTCATCCAAGTCGAAGTAGCTTACTCCACTGCTCCTGCCTTTGACATCCAGATAACAGCTAAACCGTAGAAGAAGGAAATGACAGTGATTTTCACATCTGCTTAAGCCTTGTTAATGCTCTTGAGTATAGTCCTTTTTGCCAAGAATACACTCCTGAAACATGTTAAAATGAAATAAAAAAAACCCTTCAGATGTCCTCCCTGCTGTCATGATTTATCAGACAGATACAGTACAGCACATTTCCTTGCCCTACTGTGGCATTTTTTGTTGGAGCACTGTTATGGTTTGAGGGGGCAGAAACTAATTTTATAGCTTTATGAGATGACCTCTGATGGCTGAGGTCAAGAGGGACAGAAGATGTCACTTGGGACCCCAAGGAGGTCCAAGGAGCAAAGCAGGGAAAGCTGGAAACACCTGAGTATTCCCTTTCATTTTCTCCCATACCCTTTAAAACACCACAAGGGTGAGAAGGTTGGGTCCTGGATCTTTTCTCTCTTCCAGCAGACATTTTGGAAGAAGGCTCCTGGCTCTCCATCTTCATCTTGCCACATGCTCTGCAGAATCTGACTCTCTTTGTTGCTGAGAAGAATCCTGGCCCTTTTTGCCATCCACACTCTGCCTCAAGACACCTACAGTCTCTTACAGCAGCTCCCATTGCATCATGCTTTGTATACATATGCATTTGTGTATTTCTATATTATTCATTACATTGCTGCATGTTACTATCCTTCCCTATTCCATTAAACCCATCCTCCTTTCCAGCCTTGAAGTCTCAATTCCTTATTCCCCCTTTTTATGTTCCCCTGGGAAGGCAGCGAGGGGGTGGAAATAAGAGAGCAATTCAGTTCTCTGTGTTTTAATTTGCCCTGAACACTAAATGGAGACAAGCACACACAAAAATTACTAGTTGTGCCTTTTGGTTTTAATCTTGTTAAGATTTCTTTGCCATGAATTGCAAATAGATAACAGGCATTTCCACTTTTCTGATGTCTTTATTCTCCTAGGGACTTACACGACCCAGCATCTCTACATTTGCTGTTAGCTGTAGTTAAAGTATCATTAGCAAAGCTCATAGTAGTTACAAGCCACAATAAATATGTTTGGATATTTTATTTGAGGGAAGGTCAGGGGACTCTTGGCAGGCATGGAGAGCTCCAGCAGCACTGACTGGCCTGACCAGCCCAGTAGATTAAAAGGCCAGGCTCCAGCTGTGGGGTGTAAACTTGTTCATATCAAAGCCTTTAGATGTAGTGTCTTGTCCTGAAGGTGCTTATGTTTGTGGCTTCAGTAAATGTTCTTTTTCCCTCAGAAGAACTGACTTTTACCAGCTAGCAAAGGTCTTCAAGGAACCATTCATTTATCCAGTGAGCTCTGCCTGTCACCTTCTTATCTCATATGGCTTCATGGATCTTTCTGCCACATCCAGGAGTTAAAGGCAATATATCATCCAATTATGCCAGCCAGCCACCAGCAGAACGTTTGTATCAGATGGAGACACAGGGCTAATACCCAGGATATTTGCAATACAACCTCGGTGCAAAGGGATCCTATCAGGAGGACAATCAGACCAACATTATTCTTTAAAATGACCTGTAAATATTAGGTCAGCTTGTTCACCAGCTTTATGGTGCCCCTCATTTCAGTGACAGTTTTTTGTTCTGTTATCTTTAGATCCCAGCTGGGTTTTCAAAGAGACCTGTTGACAGCATATTAACTTCATTATGCTTTTCAAGTTAACTGCAAAAGGTCAACAGAGAGGTTTTGGGGGTTTTAGTAAGACATTCTTTGCATTGTTACACTCACATATATTTTATTATCAGCTTTAAAGAAAGATTACTTCAATTCACAGCTGTTGAAAGCAGGTTGGCAGACCTAACAGAAGATCACAGTAAAGAGAAAACAGAAATGGAAACAGAATGGATCTCAGATGTGATTTGTGCAGACTTGAACCAAGTCTGAGTATACAGTAAAAACATTTTAAGGATCTTTTATCCATCTTTTTAACCAACAAGGCTGCAAAAATATTTTCTTCTTCACTCAGAAGCCTGGAAAGGATCTGTCTGCTTCTGAAAGTTTCTGCTCAAGGGCTTTCTAACAACCTATTCAATAGACTCCTATTCATTTCAGTGGGACCCCAAATTATTTTTTTTCTGTGGTGAACTTGCATGCTTTGTCTGTTTTAGCCACATCAAAGGGAACTGTGAAAATAGCAAAGCCCTCCTGACACTTGAGGAACTACTCCAGGTAAACGTGAAAGAGCCAGAAGTGAAATCCAACTCCTAAATCATATTTTCTTATCACAATCCTAATATATTTTTTGACCAGTAATGCAGAAGGAAAAAAAAAAAAAAAAAAAAAAAAAAAAACCTGAGTCATTTCAACAGCCAGTATGATTTAAGAATGACCTGGAGCAAATCATTATTTGAAAACGATGCCCCTGGTACCAGGGATCTGCATCCATTCTGCAACTTGACAAGTTTTTATCTCCACCTCAGGGGACAGTTTAACTTTGCATCACTCCCACATGACATGACTGGACAAATACATTCTACTAAATGTTTTTGAACTTAATTTCCTCTCTGCTAAGTTCTCAATGCAGCTTCAAGGAAAAAAAGAAGAGAAAAGAAAAAAAAAGAAAGAAAACAGGACAGCATTTACAGCCCCTCCTGCTCCAGGAATGCAGTCAAAAAAAATCACATTATCACTTTGTGTCTGTAAAACAGTGTGTGGCTCAATTCACAGACTGTCCTGCTGAGAGTACCACAGGAAAGGAAAGCTTTTCTTTGACCAGTGAAAGCAACAGAAAGCCTTGAAAATTTACAGAAGAGACCAGTCATTTATGTAGATGCACCTAAAATCTCAGTGTCTGATCTAACGTCATTTTCTAGGTCCTCTCATTAATTAATGGAAAAGGATTTTGGCACCTATGGAAATAAAATTCACCCCTTCCTAAGACTGATTTCAAATAGTTGGGATGTTTCCTTTCTCATTGACTGCAGATGATGTGTTATTCAAAACCCTACAAGAACACTATATCAGTAAATATGTTTCAGCAGCTGGGCTAATAAGGACTGTCCAATGACAGCAGCCTCTGCAAAAGAATTGGATGCCCTTACCAGCAGAGACAAGAATTCTTCCTTCAATAATAGGTGGCAAGAAGAGTGGCTCATCTTCCCCTCCAAGCACAGTAACTGAGAGATATCTTGGCACCTGGGGGCTGGCAATCTCTAATGAGACATAGGACCACCAAGAGGATCTGCAGACTATTGTTTGGTTGTCCAGGTAGGTCAGCTTTAACTCCAGGTTGTGTTGATAAACCCACAGGAACTTCACAGCATTTAACACGGACTTTTCCATGGAGGTGCCAGGAGATAGAGCATCATGCATAGCTTCCAGGTTGGACCTCATCTCCCTGTGGCACAGGAGGATTTTTGATTGCCTGCCTGAGGAAGGGAGAGCAGATGGTGAAGGATGAAAAACAAAAGGCAAAGGAGAGGAATGGTCTCAAATTTCCTCTGAAATCGTGCTTTCTATTGTGAAGATGGATTGGTACAGATGGTTTTGTTAAGTGACTGCTCCAAAGATGATTGAAGACAATAGAAGAATTTCCCTCGATTTTGATGAACTTTTCATGTTTCTGGAGGACTGGACCTCAATCAGGAGACCCCCAGTGTGGGTCACCAGTATGATCAAACTTTGGGGGAAAGGAGAGGTTCTTATGAACCCAGATCAGTTCATACATTCCATAGTCCCCAAGTTCCAGATTAAATATATGTTGAACTGAGGAAGTTTATAAAGGTTTGTAAATAACTCCCCCAGAAGTGTGACTGTGGCCACAGCATGTGTGGCATCTCCGAGAGGGAGGGCAGCCCTTCTCCAGTGTTGTTTGAATAACTGGAAAATCACTCACCCATTATTATTTTATGGCCACAGCCACAATCCTCCCTTGAGCTCACGCCTCAGCTGGGGATGCTTCATTTCCATTTAATAGGATGAAAACCATGTGGCTGTGAATCATCTGGTTCTGCCTCTGCTGCCCTAACTTGAGCACGTTTGCTGTATTCAATCAGCTGTGCTACAGTTCAAATTGATGGCAGGGCTCACATCTCATTTCTACACACAGGGGCTGTGAACTTTCTGAGGCTGCAAACATTTCCCTTGCCAGCCTCCTCAGTTCTAGAGGCCTCCTCCTTGCTTTTATTTTATTTTTTTTGATTGCTATTGTGTGCTGGATACTTTGCAGACAGAGTAGGTACTGTCATTTCTTAAAGCTTCCATTAGCAGTACTGTTTTCTTCCTGTCCAAGATTTTCTGCCACATTTATTATCACACACACTCCTGAGTGTGCACATGTGTCAGGGTGCCCATAAATCACTGTGCAGCCCTAAGCACCCTCTACAAGTGCAATTCCATGGTGCTTTAACTAAACCAAACCACAGCCTCTGCAAATCACTTTCCTCCCTTCACTCCCAGCCTCACATTCCTACCTTCATCTTTGAGCTGGCACTAGGAGGTTGGTTATAAAAGTTACCATTTTATGCAGTATCATGCAATGAGCTTGCTCAGGGAGCAACTTAGAAGTCAGTCAGGATATTTTTTTGGCCACCCCATTTTCCTGAGCTATGTCATTATCCTGTACTGGTAATGCAAGTCAGGGGATAATACCTTGAGGAAAAGGATGGGATTGAGGGTTGTATGATAGCAAACCCAATTCAGAATGGTTTATGTGGGTCTCTGCCTGTGTGGGTACATATGTGTGTTTTTGGATGTTCATTTCTGAGCATAAAGTGAACAAAAATCTACAGATCAAGCATTTCTAGACTGTTACACCTATCACTGGGAGCATAAAACCCTTAATGAAAAGTTTGAAAGAACCCATTGGATATTTCAGGAGCTGGGGGTGGTGTTTGGCAGGAAGGTAGGCAGCAATCCAGTACTCATCCTGACCTGAACAGGGTCTCGGGCAAGCATACAAAAGGATGGCAGTGAGGTTAGGATGTGTTTTTTGCAGGTGGAGGATAAACCAAGGATAATGGGGGGATTAGACTTTGGTTGATAAGCAGAGAGGAAAAGAAACGATATGCAACAGGGATCTTGGTGTGAAAAGGTGGAGGGATGTGCAGGGTAGATGCACAAGATAGGTGTGTTTAGCATCCTAACCTACAAGGGCAGGGGGCAATGAATAGAGATTTTCCTTCATTTCTATTTACACTTTTCTAAATCCAGATGTAGGAAATGCTAGCAATATCTGCCTGCAGTTCTGCCACTGTTGCTGATGGCTATGTTCAGCCACTCCATGGCTGCCAGCAGCTGAGAAGCTCGTGGCTGGGTTATGTGGCTGTAGGCTGCACATTGCCTCACAACTGATGTAGTGGAAACTGGGATACAACTGTACTGGGTCTGGGTGTATCCAATCTTTATGGTGATGTAGGATATGTAAGGCCTGACACCTCTTTTGCTGCTATGTGGAGAGTGAAGGCAAACCACCTCCTTCCACCTGCTTAGAGTAATAGTAGTTTCTCCAAGTGAAAAGCAGCCATTTGATAAGCTTACCAGGTAGTCCCTTTGCCTTCACATTCATTAGTGTTCCTCTTTGTTCTCTGTTTGGGTTGTGATTTATTTCTTTCTAATATTTTCCACATCAGTAAAATTCTATTCCTCTGCAAACAAACTCTCCTAATATCGATTTAGTCTCTATTACAAATGCATTAGTTGTATTATTATTGCCATTATTTAAGCTTTTACTCCTGCCCCATGACCCACAGGAAAATGAACATTTCATCCTCTCTCTGCATAAGACATTTACTCACTTTTCCAGTATTTATGCTACAACTCCCAAGTAATAAAAATCCTTTTCCCTTTGTTGTTGGTTTTGTTGGTTTGTTTTTTTTTTTAAGGCTAGCAGCAATTTTGAAGGTCAAAACCAACTTGTATTCTCTGCTTCTGAAAGCCATTAAGTTTTACTTCATGATTTCATGGGTTCATGGTTTTTATTCCAACTTTTGAGTCATTTGGCAATCAATATTTTGTAACTCATTTTGATTAATGTTTGGAAAATAATAATCACCGGTGAAATAAGAAAAAAGGCCATTGTTTCAGTATGATATATTGTTTTGCAGTTTCATTAAACATTTACCAAATATGCAAAATGTGTGATGAAAAAGGGCCTTCTGGGAGGGTGAGTTTAAACATCCTAAACAATGAATTTTTCTTTCTTTATCCTTCTGACCATAGAGGACACCTAAGATCAGAGAGGTCTTAGCTGAGTCCCCTCAGTTCCATGTCTTTAACTGGAACAGACCCAAGATGTGATTTTCACTGAAAAATTTGACATACACTAATTCTGGTTTGCTGGTTTGGGGGTTTTTTTTCTTCTCCCACTATCTCTAAGTTGCATTACAGCACCTCTGAGCTCCTCTACAAAGACAACAATGATTTATACCTGAGTAAATTTAGCTGTAGCCATGGTGTTATCCAGCAAGCCCAGAATCAAACAGTAAGTTCTGAACCTAGTTTCCACCCTGCATCCTCCTCCCATCTGCTAAATATTTCCTGGATTTCATAAGGCTGTTTCCCTGTGTCCTTCTTGATCTTGATCTGCCACTCTCCTCGAGGTAAATCTCACACAAATGTTCACCATTTCTAAGCAGGAAGCTCAGAGATTGATCTGTCTGCTCCAGAATCTCCCTTCAGGCAAACTAACATTATCTTGTATTTGATTATGTACCAGTTCAAGTTCAGCAAGGTTAGAACAGAGCTTATAATCCTTCCCTGTGATCCCTCTGGGCTATCTTCATTCTCTATAGCCATTCTTGTGCTCATCCATGAATTCAGAGAGCATTTTATGTTTGTATCATCCTTCAGGCAAGGAATCTTGGTTGGGAGTGGGAAGGAATTATCCTAAAATACCTTAAAATAAAAACAATCAAAAAATTCCAGCCTTTCCTCATGGACTTCAAGGCGAAATTCTCATTCAAATTCCCATCTCTTGGGATTCCCCTTCTCTAACTTTAGCTGTGCTAGGTATGTTTGGGCGTGCCCACCATCAAGTTTAAGATCAAGATGTAGGTTCATGAGCAGCTGGCAAATAGATACAGGAACCCTACCCAGGTTATGTTTTCCACCCCTTTAGACAGAGAGGAAGACAAGATGCTGCCAGGGTAAATGTAGCTGTGATGGGCAAGTGTATTCCTAGATGTGCTTATTTCCTCTGAAAATTCAGAAATGGTCTCCAGTCATATTGAACAGTACCATCCAGTTCTCTTTCTCTTTCTCTACTTCTGAGGCTAATTATGTTCATTTGTCTTTGGTCTCTTTTGACATCTAAGTTCTTTAGGGAAGATATCCCTTTTCAGTTTCCATAGTACCTAATATAGGAGAATCCTGCTGTGGCACTGCAGCTTTATGGTACTATGATAAGACAAATAAATAAAAATAAATTAGCTATAGGAGTAGGACACACAAGTCCATGCAAGAAACTTTCCTTGAAAAGTAATTGACCTCAACGTGCAGCCAAGGATGAATCTAGCTTGTGATTCCTTCCTATAACTCTTTTTATTTTAGTCATCTTTGGACTAGCAGAGATGGTTATTTTTTTCATGCTAAGAAACAATATTTTATGGCAATATTTTTTTTTCTTTTTGAATTAAAATGTATTTTAGTGAACAGACTTATTTCCTCATTAAAAACAAATATCAGTCAAGAGCTGTAAGAGAAAAGCTCAAATACATCACAAGAAGGAAATAGGCTGAGTAGCCTACCGTGCCCTTTCAAAAACTCAAACAAATACTTTAAAAAGAAGGGTCTGTAGCTGCTGGTTCAATACATGTTCACTTTACAGCTTAAATTATCTTTAGTCACCTACAATTTATTTATAAAAGTTGACATTAACTTACATGTCACAAATCACTTCTCACCCCCCAAAAAGCAAAGAAATACCTTAAATGAAAACTGAGGTTTATTTTCTGAAGGTCATGAGTATTCAGTTGAGTACCCAAGCATGCACTTACATTAATTGCCTTTGATGGGATTCCAAGTTAAGCATATGATTAAATGCTTTGTGGCAGAAGTAGAAATTAAACATATTCTTACATGCCCAGAGGAATTAAGACTGATTCTAAGGTTATTGGACTTACCAGATATATTTCTGTCACTTTTGGAACTACTCAGTGGCGTGCTGGCACTAGGAAACCCTAACAGGGAAAGGTGTTGGGTTTGTGATGTGCTCAATGCAGACATTGACATCCTGAATTTTTTTGCAAAAAAAGGAAGCCTGGTAGTGATAGAGCTGAAAGGGAAAAGGGTCAGAATAAGGGCTGTAAGTTTTTATTGAGTTTTTTCTCCATAAAAAGATTTCCCACTCTTGAGAACCAGTTTTTTCGTTACCACAAGGCTGAGGCATGGTTGTGAAGCAAAGTCATCAGCTGCTTCGTTTGTCTGAGACCATGAAAAGCCTTGCTGAATCCCTTGTACAGTCCTCGTATATTTTACATTCCCCTGCTTCAACATGCATCATACACATAAAATCTAAAGCAGGATCAGAAATATGTTGATCACTAGGAGACCATTGTAAATGCCTCAGGTAATTACATGACAGCTGTGAAACGTGAAGTGATGCAGAGGAAGCCAAAAAGGAGGAGGGGGATTTAGAAGCAGGCAAAATTTGATTTTCTCTATAAGAAAGTAAACACTCAGTTTGGCAGCCTAGCACTGAAAAAAGCTTCCATGGGCTCTTTAAAGGGAGAAAAAGCAAGATCTTGTTTATTTATTCATGTGTACACACACACACTGAGGAGTGGAGGTAATTACATGACATTCAAACGATTCCTGCATTCGTGTCTGGGTTCATCTAGCAGTAAATGTTAAGGTCATTCCCAATTTCAGAGATTACTGTGAGACTAATCTTGCACTGAACTCCAGGCAATTGAAAAAGTTCAACATAAATGTGCTTTGCTGACACTGAAAGAAATTCAGGCAGGGAATTGGCAGACTTGAATCTATGCCCTTATTAAAGCCTATTTCTCCCACATGGCTTAGAAAGTTCAGATTATTTTATTTTTTTCTTAACAATCATAAAAGATGGCTTGAGGTATAACTTCTTCCACCCTGGTGACCCTGGCCTCTGCAAGAGGTGACTACCACAGGGATAGTGGCTTTTCATCCACGTAAATAAAAACAGAGATTTAAATAAAGGAAATAGAAAAAGGCTGGTATTAGCTGGAGACACACACAGGATGGTCAAAGAGCACGTACCTTTCAGATACTGCAGGAAAAGAAAAAGAGATGTAGGCTGGAATTTCTGACTACCTGCTGAAAGTAGGTAATGAAGAAGAAAAGCAACCCAAGATCTCTTCCTGTCTTGGTCTCTAATGTGATCTCTTTTAATCTTTAGCATCTTACTCCAATTTTTTATCTGTATGTGGTAGGTTGACCCTGGCTGGATGCCCACCAAAGCATCTCTACCACTTCCCTCCTCAGCTGGACAGCAGAGAGAAAATATAACAAAAGTCTTGAGGGTGGAGATAAGGAAAGGGAGACTGCTCAGAAATCACCATCATGGGAATCACAGACCCAACTTGGGGAAATTAATTTAATTTATTACCAGTCAAATCAGGGAAGGGCAATGTGAAATAAAACTAAATAATAAAAAAACCTTCCCCCCAGCCCTTTCTTCTCTCCAGGCTCTTATTTCTTCCATGTCACTAGACAGATCAGTTTCAGATAGATGAGGGAAGCACATAGTCCACTCCAACGTGCAAATTCAACATACTCTAAAAAGTTGAAGAGTTTTAAGAAACAAAGAATAAAAAATGACTGCTCCATGACATCAGGCAAATGCAATACTGACTGAAAAAGAAATGTCTAATGAATATTGTACTTATAAGGGATGGAGATTTGTCATGTCCCCCCAGAGAAGACACCTGTTCAAATATCCTTGTCGGGATGATAATTAGAAAGATGACTCTTATGACTGGGATGCTAATGAGAAAAGTCACACATTTTACTGCAAAGTGTTCCCAGATTAGCCTGGATAACAAGTGAGCTGAACTGTTACTCGTCACCATAGGAATCAGAGAGTCCCTAGTCACAAGAAACCAAAACTGTGAACACAAGATATTTGAGTGTTTTCTTTATCTGTAAGTGCAAAAAGGTTTGGGACACCCTGGGCAAGGTCTGGGGTCTGAGTGCTTCATGCTATGTATCTTAACTAATCATTTTTGGTTTATTACTAAAAAAAAAAAAAAAAAAAAAAGAGAGAGAGAGAGAGAGAAAAGGAATCTAATAATCTGAGTCTGTTAACAGGACATTCTTGCTCATTCATTCAAGAAAATCCTTCACAGATAAGAGTAGAGTGTGGTACACATAGGATCTTGACTCAAAATGCCAGGTGCTTTCCTAGATGGTACAATCAGTGCCAGGGGCTGAGACTATCTTCACTTCCATGAAAAGCCCTGATCATCAGTGACAAAATCTCACTTAGAAATGAGATCATGTCAGATGGGACATGAACACCACATTTAGTAGACTATGTGAGAAACACTGCAAAATTGCAATGGCTGATCTTGCCCTACATTTATCAGAGGCAAATTCCCAGCAGTTTCTTTGTAAGGTTGCCTTTTTCAACACTTCCATGAGCATAGGTTCAAACACAAGATTTCTTTGCAGTCGTTAGAAGACACAAATAAAAATATGCTTGTGATTTATTATTACACACATTCAGACTGTGTAGTGAAGCTGGAGTCCAGTGAGTTGTTTTAAAGTAATTGAATACCACTGTCAGAGAGGGAGAAAGGCACTCACCACCTGTGGTAGTTGAAAAGAGCTGATATAAAAACAGAATTAACCAAGAAACTACCATCTAAGTATTCCCACAGGGGCTATCTGGCAAGACCTGAAACATTCCCTGCCATACCTGTGAAGAAGAAGAAGACAGTCAGGTGTGAAATGCTCCTGTGAGGTGTTGAAAGGGAAATGACCTTCTGAAAAAAAGCCTTGGATGCAAGATTTGCCATGACAGATGTGTGTGAACCTTTGACTAGAGTAATTATGATTTTACATTGACAAAGCATTTCTCATCCCAGGTCCCATGGTGCCCTGTGTAGGTTTACACTGTTGAGGTGTTGACACTTTTGATAGCAGGACACCAGCCAGATAAATCAAGTCACACTGAGTGTGGCATTGAGGAAAAGAGAAAATACTGTGATGAGAAAGAAAGCTTGAAAATGTAACCCAAAGGAAATTGCAGAGCTAATAACACAATGTCTAGTTTGAACAGTTTATTTATAAGATAATTTTGCTGTATCTTTGAGGTTGATACATGACATTTAAACAGCAATTGTTGTAAATACTGAAAGCATAAGCTTTGATTTCAAGTGCTGAGACCCTTCTCCTCATGCAAACATTCTTTTTATAGATTATTCCATACCCTAGGGTTAGTTCAGAGTATTTGGTTCTTTAGCTTTGGAAGAATGGCCACAGATCCCACCTAACTTTTTACTTAAATTTGAGAAGCTCAGGAAAAAAGCCTTCTCACCTGTGCACTCCTGACAAAGGAGACAAGAATGCTTCTGGTGACGACTCAGATTTTGTAAGAATCTGTATTCCTAACCTCATTTCCTGCTTTAGACATCAGGAGGTCAGTGTGATCAGATCAGGCCCTACTGGAGTACTTTTTTCTTTAGTCAGGGGCACTGAAGGATGTAGGAGCAATCTTAAAACACTGATTACCTTTTTTTTACCCACTGATTGTGGTTTATGGTGTGGATCAATCCAACCTGAGAACCTTACATCTCCTTTCCAAGGCAATGTGTCTGAAGATCCAAAGTTGTTATAATATGCTGATAAATAACCATGAGAGAAGGACTTGTGTGAGTCAAACGAAACTTGGGATGGTTTTGAGCCTGATAAATCTGATACTAAGTTCCAAAACTTCTCTGCCATTTGGAGCACGTGCAGATTTAAGGACAGATTTTCTAGTAACCTCTATGTTAGTTACTTTTTTTTTTTTTTTTTTTTTTTTTCCTTTATATCCCAATGTGAATGGAAGTAAATCTTGAAATGCAGAAGAAAAACACACCTCTTACCTACTGATAGGAAAAAAAAAAAAAGAAAAAAGGAGCTCTCTGAGGGATGCTTTCTGAATTCCCAGGAGGATTGACCTCCAGCCTTTTCTTCTTCCTGGTACTGGATGACAAAAGGACTTGCTCTTTAAAGAAAAAATAATAAATGGAGAAAATGTGCTGTAATTAGATGGCAGGAGGCTTGCAATATCTGCACAACCTTACTCATATTAATATTTTATGCTAACTGGGACCCATCATGCATTCTTTAACATTCATTTTTTGTGCTTCACAGGTTACAGACAGGTCTTCACTCTTCATGTCTGGATAAGAGTAAATCAAGGACTTTAGCAAACATTTTACAAAAGAAAATGGGAATAGTTTGGGGGACTTTTTGCCGTGGAAAAGTAAAGACTATGATTTACCCACTGCTGGGACATCTACTTATACTACAAATTACAAGAGAAAAAAAGACATAAAATTGCCTGGAAAATTGCTTTCAATTATATATACAAAAATCCTATATTTGTGGGGGTGAGGGGGAGGGTGGCTGCAATACATTAAATTTGCAGCTAGTTTCATATGCATTCTGCCATATGCAGATTTAGTTTGGAAGGTCAGTGAGTTTGATTCCTCACTTCAAATTCAAGGAAATAAAACTACCCAGCTACCTCTGGCCTACATTTGCAGGAGTGCATGCCCAGCTTTCCTTCATTTGATGTTACAAGATGGAATTTTAAAATGGATTTTAGCATCCTGCCAAGCATCTGCTCAGGTGGGGTCACCAACAAAATTAACTCTACCTTGAAAATGCATTTTCTGCACAGATGTTACTGTCTAGATCTCCTTTGGTAAGGAGTGGACTGAGAGCCTAGTTTATCAGCTCAGTAATGAATGCTAGCACACATGAGCTTTCCCTGGCATGATAACAAAAATCATCTTCTTTCTTTACCAAAGTCCAGAGTTTGACAGTGTGATGGAATGTATGAATGGGATGATCACTTTTTAGCTCAGGGAAAAAATTAACATAAAAAAGTTCATCCTTACCTTGAAGTAGTAAAGTTCTGGATAGCAATTTTCAAATCTGACCATTAGGAGTTTTTTGAACACACTTTCCACAAAAGCTGCAGGGCCAGGGTTTCCCTGGTTTACTTCTGACATTGAGACAAAATGGGAAGCTTAATAAAGCAAAAGGGTTATCAGAGTTTATGGTTTGTAAATCTTTGTCCTGACACCTTGGTTGAGCTGTAGGGGGTAGGTGGGTATCTTCAGACCCTTGATGGATACAAGGCAGTGGTGATGGATATTCAGCTACTCCAATTTCTTGCCCTATAACTCAAAGAATACTGAAGAAGGATAAGTGGGGACAGAACTTTACTGGGAAGAAGGGCTGTCAGTTAAAATCACAGAGCAAATATGTAAAGAAACAGCTGAGATTTTCATACCAAGTTTTTCCATCCAACTTGAAGGAAGGAGACATCTGTAACTTTAAAATAACATTCTGCTGTGTGACCATATTAATCTGCTAAGGCTCTTCCTTTTCTGTTAATTTCTACTCACTCTACTTTTGCCTTTCCTATAATTGTTTCCTATGGACTTATAATTCCCTCCATCTCTCTCCATCTTTTCTTATTAAGTCTATTTACTTGTTTCTCCCCTTTACTACTTAAGAACAAAATCATGTTGGACTTCTGTTTGAGTAGTTCTTTCTCATATTAAAGTCCATTTGCCTTTCATCTTTTGTCTCCTTTAGGGGGGATTTTCTTTCAAATGTGTTTTTTCTTCAGCTTCTTATTTATCTTTTGATTTTTTTTTCCTTTGCAGATTGATATTTTGCTCAGATTCCTCTTTATTGTTGCACAGTTAAATTGGTATTTCTCTGTTAGGCCATAGACCTTGTAAACCTGGATCTTTTTTATCCATCAAAAAGATTAGAGAAAAAAAAAAAGAAGAAGAAGAAAAGGAAAACTCACTAAGAAGGGGAAAAAACCCAATACATTATATGCATGACATTCATTTGGAGGTGATTCTGCACTGTGTATTATTGTAGCATCTTTGACTTTTACTGGGATCAAGGCCCCATTGTGCATCATGAAGGACCAGCCTTGCCTTAAACAGTTTATACTTTAAAACAAACAGGATGTATAAACAGTAGAAGAATGTCAGGACAGCTTGGTGTCTCATCCAGATGCAGAATTTAGACTAAAGAACAAGGTCTTCCAAAGAGCTCAGCTACCATTTAGGAAGCAAAATAAGTCTGAATTCCTCTGCTATTCGTCTCTCAGCCTGAGAAGTCCTTTGGGCTAGCTTGAGGGCTTCACTGACCACTAACATATGAAAGTCATGCAAGAAGAATGACTTAAAGGCTAGATTTTCCTCAGGACATTGGATATGAGGCAGTGAAAAGCTGGAAAATCTGGTCATAAATGTCATGTAAGAATTGAACTGTTCTGAATTTATTGCTTAGTGACTGCAGAGCAAAGCAGAACAGGAGTCCCAGTGACTGGCTGGGTGCTTTCTGAAACTTGGTCAATTAGAAAGGCAAAGAAAGGGAGGAAGGGAGGGAGGGAAGAAGGAAGGAAGGGAGGGAAGAAGGAAGGAAGGGAGGAAGGAAGGGAGGAAGGAAGGGAGGAAGGAGAGGGAGAGAGAGAGAGAGAGAGAGAGAGAGAAGGGAGAGAGAGAGAGAGAGAGAGAGAGAGAGAGAGAGAGACAACAGTCNGAGGGAGGGAGGGAGGAAGGAAGGAAGGAAGGGAGGAAGGAAGGAAGGGAGGAAGGAAGGAAGGAAGGAAGGAAGGAAGGAAGGAAGGAAGGAAGGAGACTCAAACAAGTTTTCTAAATTTCCACTGCCACTATGAAAATAAATCTAAACAAATCTCACACTAAGGTTTCTTCCCTTCCTACTTCTACATGACTTAGAATGAAGAGATATTCTTGAGGAGAAACCCCCTTTTTTTTAAGGAAAAAAATTGAAAGAACAACAACAAAAAGACCACAAAACTCCAAGGCTTTCAATGCAAGTCACCTTTAAATAATCCTTTCTGCAAGTAATGTTATAGGACCTTCAGGCTGATTGGGTAGACTTGGATAAATCAAGAGTTTGACTGACAAGATTCCTTGAAGAAATTGTTTTCTGTTGTCTCTGTTCGAGTAATAAAAAAACTTCAATTAGGGGAGGAAAAAAGCCAATTTAACACTGAGGATTTTGCAGTGAATCACAATGTCTCTGATTCAGTGTATTTATCACCACGTTTCAGTTGAGTAAACACACTGTTGATTAGAATCCAAGCCAAATTATCAAGCAGCATGCTTGATGTCTGTTTTTATGTTGAATTCACACCGTATTTTATTTTAAGACAAAAGCAATATTATGAGATTTACCAGCATCCTTTTCTTGTTGCATAAGCAGTCCAAGCCTTAGCATCCCTGGGACACACACATGCTGAGTTGGTTACTACAAGATGGTGAAGCTGGTGATTTGTTTGGCAAAGCCAGTTTTTAAAAAAACAGATTGGTGTAGATATTGCTGGAGCTAACAAGTCCCTGTCTTTTAATGATTCCAGTCAAAAAGCAGTTTGTAAATGCTGCTGTGTAGCTTCCAAATGTATTTGGAGAAAAACACTCACTTATCCTACCACATTACATTTCATTAGTGTAAGGGATGAACATGACAGCAGAAAAGTTCATGCAATAAAGGCTAAAACACCAGGCAGCATTTGTAAATGCCCCTAGGACCAGATTTTCATAGATCTCCAGGCTCCTACAGATACAAACAGACACTTTCTGGAATTTTCTGAGCGTGCCTACACATGTTAGGTATCTGAAGTACTGTGGGGGAAAAAAAAAGTTATAATTGTGCCATTAATTATTTTTATAACACACACAAAATATGATTTGTGACTAATGATTTGTGAAGGAAGAGAAGTGGTCTGATTTTTATACATCTTCCTGTCTATGTGAAAATCTTTGCAATGTGGTTTTAGTTTGTCTTTTGAAAAGGTTCATTTTGATATGATCTATCTAATAACCAGACATCAAATGCAAATTAATTAAGCCAGACCTTGGTAATGAACTCCCTCACTGGAGGCAGGTAGATACTTCTGATGGGATTCAGGCTACTGGTTCAGTTATCTATCTCCAGATGAACAGCCTTGTAAAAATATCCTTCACTTCACTGCTCCTCACTTGGATGAAATACTTAACTCTCACATGACCAAAATTCAGTTAGAAATCCTCAGAGTAAAGGGTTCAGCTGAGGGTTAAAGCAAATTATTCAGAAAACACAAGTGCACTTACAACTGTTATTGGAGACATAGCTCACAGACATTAGAATTACTTTGTAACATTTCATTTTGCAGTGGTAGCCAACCAGAGGTCTGACAAAGTCTGGGTAGATCCTTCTGTTAACACAAACAAAAACCATTAATGGGGTTGTACATGTATGTAAATTAATTTTTACATTTTTTAAATTATGATGCATGCAAATGCTTTAAAATAGAGCTTAAAATAAATATTGTGTCAGTACAACCCGGTTAGGTTTTCCTTGAGCATGACACTTCACAAAAAAACCCCATTTTTCTCATAATTATAAAAAAGAGTGCACTACTGTAATTCCTAGGTGAAGCAGAAATTAGAGCATCATTTTACAAACTACTCTACCAACCTGAAGACCCCATCTCCTCAAAATCTTAGACCAAGACAAGAAATCCAAAGACTGTATTTTCTTTTAAAACTGAACTATAAAGCCAGTAGCTGTTTGGACACTAAAGGTTAAAAAGGTTAAGTAGTTCCTGGTGTAAGTAGGTGAATGATGTCACAAGTCTGGAGAAAACCCATCCATTTCAGACAGAAATTGGCTTACATACAACAGAAGAACCATTCTCCCTCCTTGGTCCTAACTAAGTCAGAATATAAAATTCTTAATGAATCCATAGTCAGAATGATATCTCAGAAAAGGACTAATGAGGGTTTTTTTGGTTTGGTTTGGTCTGGTTTGGTTTGGTTTGATGGTTGGTTTTTCTTTTGTGGGTTTTTTTGGGGATTTTGTGGGGGGTTTTTTGTGCTCAGTTGGTTGGGGTTTTTTACATCAATATCAACAGTGTGCTTCAAGAGAATGCTTTGAGAAAACATCTCTAATCTTTCATCTCCTCCACAGTGAGCTAACTGGCCTTGATTTTGATTTCTTACCTTGGCCCAAGAGTTGAGGAGTTGGTCTCTCAAATGAAACTCCATACTTAATACTTTGTATTTGACTGTGCAGCTGCCATAAAATGCAGTCTGAGTGCCTGTGTTAATAGATGGGAAGTCACTAAATCTAATTTTTTTTCCCTCTGTAATTGCATTTCATGCCATCAGCTATGAAAATGTGCCCCACAGAAACTTAGTGATTCTGCCTGCATTACCTCACCTCCCATGGGGATACACACTCCCTGCTAGCTGTCTCCTTGTCAAACCCAGTGATAAACTGCCACTTGTGAATACAGCCTGCTGCCAGTCCTTTATTTTCCCAGTTACATTTATCAGGAACTTGGCTGTAACCCTCCAGGCCAGCCCTAATAAGAGGCAGCTTGGGTTTCTAGAAGAGGAAATTTGGGAGCAGAAGCCTGAGCATCCTTTGTCAAATGGTGATTTGGAAAGAAGGTTGAATTATGTGGTTGAAGTAATGGGTTTGGAAAATCAGATTATGATCTGTGACTTTGGGTAAGTCATTCTCATTGGCATTCAGCTCTCTGAGGACAGACAGGTGTCCAGTGGTACTTTAGACACCTCTGAGAGACACTTGACTTCCAGCTGTCTTTAGATCACTGTAATATATCTGCTGGTCCTCCAGGGTATCCTATACACTCAGGGTCATCTCAGATGGTGTTGGCCTCACCCTTAATTCCATTCCTCCTCTATGAAGTTATTTGTTTAGTAGTTTGTGCTTTTGCCAATGTTGTTATGAGTGACAGGGCAGAAGGGGGCATAGGTATGACAGGCATCACCCTGAAGATTTTTGATTTAAGCATCAAACAAGGGAAACAGACACTAAGCAAATGAACTGGCACTACAAAGGGAGAAGAAGAGTCTTTATATATGTAGGCCAGATGTACTCTGGAGAGGCTGGGGATATATAGCAGTGCTGCAGGTGTAGGCACTATCCCCTCCTAGCAGGATCACACACATCAGAATGACCCCTGACATGGCTGAGGAAGCAGAATCTGCCAGTCCCTGGGCAGTAACTTACACCTTACATAAATTAAAACATGAGCAAACAGAGTTCTGCTACAATTTTTACTGTTATCATGAGCAGGTTAGAGAAGACACAGTGGAGCCATTCCTTTCAGTGCCTACAAAACATAAATCTATCTCCATACCATAAATAACAAGTGAATGTTTGCTGCATTCATTTTAATGCTTCCTTGAATCTCTTGCTTTGTAAGAAAGAGATCTATCCAGCAGACTAAGAAGACTCCCAGGTTTCTCATTTTTCCAGATTGCATTCCAGTTGCATACAAGATTATTTACCATGCTAGTAAAGAGCTCTCTGTACCTCCCCAGAACAGCCACAACCTGGCCTGAGACCTACAAGTGTCTGGTCATATTTATTCCTAGCATTTTAAATCTTCCATGTACCAGAAAGAAGACTGAGTGAATCAAAATATGAAAATCTCTACTGCTTTAATAAAACACAAGTGCAGGACCTAAGTATCACACAGTACTTAAGTATCACACAAGAAAGAAAATTTCTGTGTTACTCTTCATTGCATGAGGTCGATGTAGGAATGCTGATAATGGCATTTTAAATTAAAATAAAATAAATCTTTCTTTGGAGGGCCCCTAGGGACTGTTATTAGCTGCTTTTGCTGCATCCAAAGTTATTATTTAACTCTGTTGAAAAAGTGTCACCTGGTAGACATGCAGGCTAGGTCTAGTGCATTATCAAATAGCCCTGACAGAGACAACTGCTTATCCAGTTGGGAACAGGCTCACTGAGGGCAGGGTTGCATCAGCTTTCCAACAATACTGAACATTCACAGCAGACAGCGTGTCCAGTCCTTGAATCACTCACCCCTGATGGAGAAACTTTGCCTCTGGCCATTTCAGGACTACCACAGCCAACATTTCAACTCCACTGCCACTGAAGGAGTGGAAGGTAGGCAGGCAAACACACTGCACCCAAAATAAACTGTCTTTGTTGGGGCTTTTTGATATCATGTCTCCAGCCCAGTCATTTGTATTTCTATGTCAGCTCGAAGCACTTTTTCTAAATCTGCCAGTGCTGGACATCTTTGATTTGTGAGAAAGGTCCTTCAAAAGTCCCATTTTTTTTCTCTGTAGCCACAGAAACCTCCTGTGCTCTGAGGGCATATGCCTCCTGGACCAGAGGATGTATTCCCAGCCCCTGGGCTGGCTGCTCCTGATTTACACCAGCCTGGGGCTGTCTCTTCAGAAAGGCTTTAATTTAAAGTGGTAACTTGTGCAAAAGTGCCAAGCTGCCTTGTCTTTGCTAGGGTTTTATCTCAAAGTAATGATGTCAAGTTAATTCAAGTTAAGAACAAGTCTTTTTTTTTTTTTTTTTCTTTCCTAAGTGAAAAGGAAAGTCAGATCACAAAGATGACTTTTCAAGTAACAGTGTTTTCAAAGCAAGCACAAAGTGAGCTGCAGCAATCTATCAGGCAGACTTCACTGTGGAGTACACTAATTTCCCATTTCCACTTCATTTTGTGTTTAGCATTGTAATTTGTACATCTCAGAAGTGCTACTGTAAAACTCAGACAAGCAAAAAAAAAAAAAAAAAAAAGGAAAAAAAGAAAGACAAAAAAGCCCCTAAAGCAAATCAAGAATAAAAAGCCACAACAAAAAAACAGAAGTGTCTGGACTTATCTAGAATATCAATGTGTCCACAACAAAGGCTCTTTGTGAGTTAGCCCAATCTGCATTGCCAGTGCTCTTAATTCTGCAAACTTTTCACATCTCCTTAATTGTTCTCTGTGTTAAATCACGCTTGTATATGAAAAAAAAAACCCCACCAAAATAAGAAATTAATTATCTCCATTATCCCTTAAAAGTGATCCAAAAATGACAGGTCTTTTATAGCTCTGAAGAACGTGCATACACAAGCTGTAGGAGTCCCTGACATGTTGTTCAAAAATTAAATAACATGTATTCATCAGACAATGGACTGCTCTTATACAGTAAGAGAATATTCAATCAGCTGAAACAGATGCTTAAAAGGAACTCTCATTCTTGAGGCAACATTATGTTACTGACAGGTGCATAAAAGCATCTTAACTGTACAGACCAAAGATGCAAAATCAAATGAGAAATCCTTTATGCTTTTTCATTTTATTTTTTTTTTTTTAGCTGAGATGAAAAACAATCACTTTTAATGGGAAGCTGGAGCCATTTTTGCAGCTGATGCCTGTTCTCATTGTTTCAATGTGTGATCCAAACTTCAGCTGTGAGGAGAGCAGTGCTGGGGAGCCACTCACAACCCATGGAGTGGAGTGTTCCCACTCTCAGGGTGTCTTATGCCCAGCCAAGGGTTGAAAGGAGACTTCAGAAGTAGTTGTATGGGAGGAATAACTAAAAAGAGAAGAAGAATTCTTGTGTGCAATTTCAACACCATTTCCCACATCGAAAAAGAGCTGCTGTGCTCCCATTGCATATATGGCTCATTTGCTGTAGAGGAAAGGTTTAAAGTCTACCTGTATTTTATATGATAGGAGAAAGGAATTAAAAGATAGGCATATCCTCTTCCTGAAAGCTTTCAGAGACAGAGAAAAACATCGGATGAGTGAAGTGTGTACTAGGCAAGCAAATTACTTGGATTTGAACTTCTGGATTTTCTAGCTAAGTAAAAAACTATCTGAAGCAACTGAGGCAAGTGGATTACTGACTTCTGCTGCTGCTTTTCAAAGGTGGCTTCAGCTCTTCTGCATGTGTTGTCCCTTCCACCTGAGCATCACAGATTTCTCGGCCCCTTTCACAGCTGAACGATTAACCATGGTGTTACCTATGTGGTAAAACTCTGAACATTAAGAAATATCAATCAATCAGACAGATCAGGCTTCAGAAAGGAGACAAGAAACTTTCAGAAATAGAATTAATGTAGGTCAAAACTGCATTTTCAAATAGGAAAGCATTCTGTCAGGAAGTATCTGACCAGTTTTGCACAGCAACTGCATAAATTAATACCAACACTTTGCCAAGGGGCAAGGAAGGGGGGAAGCCTGTTAGGGAAGTTCTCTTGCTTTCAACTTTAGTTTTTTCTAATTCCCTCCAGAATACCAAAGACTTTTTTCCAGGGCACGAGGAAAGAAAAATTACCACTTTTGTCTTCTCTGACTGCAAGAAATCTCAGTTGCAGGGAGTTGCCTTTACTGTCTATCTTCATTGGCTCCTTTTGCTTCACAACTGTAGGGTTTGGGCAGGGGGAGGTTGGTGGGGTTTTTTCTTCTTTTTTTCTTTCTTTTCTTCTTTTTTTCAGTTTCATACTGTTTTACATTTTAAATTTCTTGGTTAAATCAAACATGCCTGCTGGTGCTTCCAGTCTCTCTAAGTGTCTCTAATCACCCCAGACCAACTCCATTTCAGAACACCATAAAAATATGCTTGGAGATACTGTCTCTCACACACACAAGGGCTGCAACTGTCTTTCTCTGTCAATTATTTTCTGTGGGAAATGAACTTACTACAGGAGATGGGGAAAGTCTCATTGAAGTCATCTGTGCTGAATGGTTTCTTGGGGTGGTTTTTTTTTTGGTTCTTTTGGGGAACAGATTCAATAGATCAGTGTCCAAGACTGCATTGTCTTAATTTTTGCATGCTATTGGTGAACATAACATTGTGCACTGGTACTTAGACATATGTGCCTTTTATAAAGAGGGACTAAGGATGTTGATGCAGATGTCTTTCCCTCTGAACAGCTCAAAATGCTTTTCGAGCTCTCATTGACATGCAGTGCAGCTCTCACCACCGTTCTGGCACAGCTTTACTTGGAGCTGAGTGATGCTTGTACCAAATGTAAATCACTACACTGACCAGCTCCATGGGCCTCATCCTCAGCACTGCTGTAGCTGCTTTGCAATTTGTTGCCAGTACAAAAAAAAGCCCCCAGGTCACTGTGATCACAGGAGGGCTGTGGCTGCAATCCCAAAAATCTGCATGGACAGAGCAATGGTTTCACTGTGACCAGGATGTGGCTGAGGATAAAGGGTTGGTGCTGAAAATGCATGTGTCCAAATCTGGCTTGCTGGTACCCAGCTGGCAGAAGAGATTTTGGGGCAGTTGCCATAAGTTAAAAGTAGGAACAAAAAAGCAGAAGGCTAGTTTTTGCTCTCTCAGCTCAACTGGGGTATTGTCCACACTTTTAAACCTCTTTTGGTGTTACCCTGAATATTGTGCATTTGAAATTTCCATGCTGACAACTATTTAATGGTAATGGAGGAAAATAAGACTCATTTGGGTACAGGAGGTGAGGATTTGGGCTTGCAATGTGAAATCTTTCAAGCTTTTCTCCAAAGGACAGCTGAATGCACATGGATAAGTGCCTCTCTTCTGTTACTCTATAAATGCTCACATTTAACAAACACATAAGTAGGAAAAAAGATGTTCTGTTAGATAAAAGCCACAATTTTCCAGCCTCCACCTGCTTTACCTTATTTAAAACAGTAAAATTTTACTCTTTGAGCTGGATCAACCCTTAACTCCATTGGGGTCTTTGGCCATGATCAGAGCCCCTGGATGCTTTTAAGAGAGAAATAATTATCAGTTTTCTGAGCTAAACCCAGGCTTGGGGATAGCAGTTTGTTCTCTCTGCAAACACGTGCTGGTCAGCGGGGCCAGGGCTTTAGAGACCTTTTTTATACAGTCCCTAAGTGATAACACCAGAGTGTTTTCAGGAAGCTGCATCAGGATGCTCTCAGCCGGGTGAAAGCATTGAATCTGGGTTTCTTTTATCCCTATTCATCAGAGTTTTGTGCCTGTTGTCTTCAGTGCTTTGAAACCTGTTAGCTGAAGAAATGGTCCAAGCAGTTCAAAGGGATGAAGAAATAATTTTCTTTTTTTTTTTCTTCCCCATATTCACATTGGCACAGAATTGCTCTGAGAACTCTATTGCTTGGATGAGAAAGAATCTAAACACATGCTCAGGACGTGGCAGCAGCATCCTACAAAAATTGCTGCTTTGCTCTTTGGCAAATGCCACTGACCTTCTGAAAGACAATCTTCTGCCACAGGCTAAGAGAGTAAATTATAGTCCAAAGTTCATGTGTGATATTAGTAGTATAAACCAAATGAGAGATTGGCAAGGCAGGCCTCTATTCTCACCAGCCCCTCTATCAGCCCACCATAGGGTCATGGGGTGAAACCTCTCTGTTGAATGACTGGAGTGGTGAGGTTGCTGAGCAGAATGGGTAACAACAGCTGCATGCAGCAATATGAATTTTAGCACTGCCTCTGCATTCAAAAATGTTGGTGATGTGGTGCATATAACTATCTGACTGTATACATCACAGCAAATATTCCTCCTGCCAAAAGGGCTCGGTCCTCCTGTCAGGACAAAGCCCTCTTTTACTGTGATGGCAGCCAAGCACACCTGGTGATAGGCACAAATGCCTCTAAGTGATTTTTAATCTCCTAATCACTGAGCTGCTCTTTTCCTTCCTTTTGTCTTTTGCTGAGTCTATTCCTGCTGCTTCTTCAGTGACTCTCTGCCTTATCTCCCTCTGTGTGCTAGTGCCACAACCACTAAATCCTCTCTCATCCTCCTTGGCTTTAACTGCTGTTGTCACCAACTACTTCTTGTCAACATTATTTGATCTCCTTTGTGCTTCACCCTGTCTTGATTCATTCTACCTGAAATTAATCAGTATATGCAGGGTTGGAGATATAAGGAGAGAGAATTCCACCTTTCGATCCTTTTTCATTTGGAAAAAAGGCTGTCTCCTCACATGTACAGCTGAAAAAGGAATTGATTTATGTTGCTGTAACTCCACTGATTCTACCCGAAGTTTCTCTAATTTCCACTGGTGTAAGGGAGATTAAAATCCATCTCAGAGTACAGTACCTCACTGCTGTGGAATTGCTTTTGACTGGGTAAGAGATAGGAGGCATATTTCCAACCTGAAATACATTTTCATTGTTATCTCATACACAGGGATCAATGAAAGAATGTTACTGCAGTTCTCTGCAAATCACCTGAATTACTGATAATCCTTTAGCAGCCCATGAGCAATAAAAGGCTGTATGGCATGGGAAGTGGTGCTTCTGCATGTCTTGGATGCAGTGAAAGCCCAAAAACTGGCTACCAGATTGATATCCAGGGTAGGAGTGACAAAGAGCTGTCCTGGCTTGCAGAAGGGCTGAATCTGGACCCAAATGGTCAACCCTGCCATGTGATGACCTCCCTGATTAGCAGCCACAGTCTGGCCCTGGGTTACCTTCTTAAAATGGTTCTTTTAGTAGGAAATGTTTTATTTAAGGTGAGAAATAAATTTGTAAAGTGTAATGTAGTCTCCTGATTTGTCATGCTACAGATGCTCCATGTATCTTGGAATGTGTTTGCTGGGCTCTGCCTCTGACTTACACAGTAACTGTGCAGATACATTCCTATTCACAGACCTGGGCAGGGGCAACATTACTTTTTTTGTAAAAATTAGTTCACACCATGGAGAAAAACAAAGAGAGAGATAAGTCCAACCTTCAGTTCACTGCTCCATTAGCTTCCAGTTTGCACCAGATAAGATTTTCTAAATATTTCTAAATATTTCCTAGAATATTCATTTATACCTCCTTCATGACAGATTCTCCAGCATTTCTCTCTCTTTGAGAGGAAAAAGTACAAGCAAAGTTGTCCATCTGTTGCACTGCCTTGCCAGGAATCTCTGCACTCCTCTCTTCTAGCCAGTCAATGGCCAAACAGGTCACATCACTCCTTACCTTATCTGGAGCCAACAGGTTTTTTTCTCCACTTCTTACTTTGCTCACCATCATGATATCAGCTGATCAGAAATGAAGCAGCCACTTATTTGGGGTTTTTTTGCTTCCAAATCAGGCATAAAAAGTATTTAATCACATTCACATTGCAAAATTAATGTCTGATCTCCTCATAAGTGTGAGGATTGGTTTGCAATGAAGACAGCAGGATGCCTCCAGCAGCATGGCTATGCAGGAATAGTCACACAACTTGGGTGGCTGAATTAATTTTATTCATGGCTGCAGGCATGCCAAAGGTATGCAGTCTCTACTGGATAATGTGTTGTCCCAGCTTAGGAGAAGTTTAGCAACTTCTGGAGAGAGTGATTCCTTGCTAGGACAGAAGTGAATCAGCAGAGTCTGGATATTGTATAATTGGTCTCAGCTTTTATATTTATGTGAAAGAGAGCAGGAAGGTGAATTCTGCTTCCAGGCCTCATGCTCAGCCCTGAGATCAAGTTCTTTGGCCCCTAACAGACATGGTGATGAGAATTAACACTAATTAATCAACCCAAACAGGGTTGAACAAGACCAAGACTCCAGACTTATGTCTGATCGTATTGTTTGTGGTTATATTCATAAGTCCTTACCTATCAGAAGTAATGAGTTAATGTTCAGCTCCTGAATTCAGAATTTGATAGCACTTCTGGTGTTTTATGCAGTAACATTTCAGTGTTAAATGAGTTTACCAAGCACCACAGACACCCCTAAGAGCAGCAGTAGATGCTTTTTTCCACAGACTTGACTATCAGTATTTGACAGAGAAACTTAGTTTTTGGATTAATTTTGTTAATCTCTGTTTTTTCTATCACTTAATGTAATACATGCATATTCTTTGGTCCAGTGACTCATAAACCACAAAAGCTACAGTTCAGTGAGAACTGAGTGCTGGAAAGGACAGTCTTGTACTTCTGCTCATAATTGGTGTGATGCTTCAAACTGGCTCTACTCAGAACTATTACATTTACTTTTTAATCTTTTCCTAGCAGCATAAGGGAGCCAGAGCATCACTGCACTGAGTACCAAAAGGCAGTAGATGACATAGAGTCCAAGCATGAGACTTTGCAGAAGGTGGGAGACACAGGCAGAACCATCAAACAATCTGATCAGCCTGAAAAGCCATGGCCTCATTAAACTATCTGCCTACCATTGCCAGGGTTGGCTCCTTTCTCTTTGGCAGATCCTCATATGTTTTTCAAGCAACATGTGAAGGTGAGGAGTGAACTGGTTCTACAAGTAGATTGTGAAGTTTGCCTACAGGATTACGGAAAACAGTTGAGGAGGTCATTTAGTCTGTTCCCCTTTCTCTAGTTAAGGAATAGAGAAGAAGAAAGGAAGAAAATAAGTTGCTAGGTTTTTTTAACAGTCTGTCATGAATTCTGTAGGCCACACCTCAGGAGGTGAAGGAGATCACCAGCAGGGTGGGGAATGGCTACAGAGGTCTTTGAGAGTGCACAGTGCTGGGAAGATTTCCAATGAAGGACTGCAAAAAAAGGACAAGGTGTCTTCTTGCCAGAAACTATTTCATGACACTTCTATTTTAAAAGGATATATGTGTATGGAAAAGAGGGTGTGAAGTAAGAATGACCCGAACAAGAGGTTTCCTCTGCAGACAAACCTGACCCTAAAGACACTGCAACCCCCCAAAATGGTGTAGCTGGGATCTGGCTGTGTTGGGGGGCTCAGAGACATGTTGAGTCAAGCCAAACCTACCCAGCAGAGCAACAGAGAAGAACACACAAGTTCCCCATGGCTGATGAGAAACAGTGAGTGGATGTTGGGTAGAGGGAAGAAATAAAATTCAGTTTTTACTATAGCACACTAAGTCTACTAGGAACTTTCAGGTGAACAAGAGGAAATGTTGAAGATGAGCTGCTGTTACCTAGGCTGATCTTACAACAAGTCACACTGCAGTTCAGGCATCTGAGTTACTTTTTTGAGTTTTTCAGAAGCTTAAGCAAAATGGACCAAAATTACACTTATAAAATTAAGAAAAAAGCTGAGGTTTAGACACTGGTAAAGATGTTTCATTCCCTGTTGATCTACTCTTTCAAAGGACAGACTGCCAGCTACTGAAACACTGCACCTAACATTGCTTTTTCAGCAAACAGGGCTCACATTCCCTTAGAAAATCTGCCTGATCTTGTTTGGTTTGAAAAGAAGAGTAAATTATGCAAGTGACTTGCATAATTCTGAAGCACAACAAATTCATAAGCCCATAACTTACTGTTTACAAACACATTTACAACTCTTTCAATTTGGTAATGTGAGTGAAGGAGCAGACAGGCTCAGCAGGCACTCACCTGATTTTCTGAGCATATTTAAGAGTTTTAGTTTATGCCAAAAAGGTATAGAGGATGAGATGGAAGACAAAGCTTTTCCTGGTTTTAATTTCTAAATATATTAAGTGCAAACACCTCACTTTTATGAAAAAGTTTAACATTCAACTTTATAAATATGAATCTTTGATAGCAGTTCAGATAAAGATGATCATCTTTCTCTCTCATCACTTCTGTCACAGCTATTAGATAGGGTCCCTTTTTGTCACTCTGCCATCCAGCTCAGGATATGAGATTACAAAATTAGCACAGGGCTATAAATTCTCCCTCTTGTCTGATTCTGTCTTCAGCAAATCTATTTTCCTCGCTCAGTTCCATTTCTTATTTTGTTGGCACATTGTATTTCAGAAATAACTTGCTGCTTTTTTGTTGAGTTTTGCTATTTTTTCGGTTGCTTTTCAAGCGATTACCAACCTACAGCTAAAACAAAAGCCACATTGCCTTAATGTAAGAAGCTTTCTTCCTATGTGCAGTATGGAACACTGTAATATGGCACAAATCCTTCATTTCTGTTCAGGTTTGGAGTGTGCCTATTAATTTCTAGGGAATATATCATGACTGTCTGAAATGACTTTCAGTCTCTATACTAATTTAAAATGAAGCTGAGCTGGTTTTCATTAGAAACTTGTAATTTGCTTGGCATTTCCATGACTTATTTTCTTTGTTGATACTGCATGTAATTTCAAACCCTTTTCTGTAGCTAATCATCAAACTACATTCAGTTGAATGTCTGAGGGATGCTGCCAAGCATTTTTTGAAACTGTAGTTACAAAGTGTGTTCTTGTCAAAGGATGTGGAATTTTGCCTTTAGGCACTCCAGGTTAGCCACATTATCAGTTTTATTAGTTTTACCTTAAAGCCTCTTTCTCCAGAGCTGTGTATATGGTATTTCTCAAAACCCTCCATCTACCATTTGCTGATATCGTTGCTTGTGGTATTTAACCTCCCACTGCTATCCAGACAACACAGAGATTTACTGAATCACTGAAGCTGATTTCCTATCATCAACGACCATTTAGGCTACTTTATGCACCTTCAGCAATAAGACACCTGAAATACCCACACTGCAGAATCTTTATGGTTTGGGAGCCAAGATTTTTTATAACTCTTAAGTGCACTTTCACTTTCTTTATTGCACCAAGTATGAAGTTAAATTTACCAAGTGGCATAAATCTCTTTCACCTGGGCACAGAATGGAAAAGAAATCATTAAAGGGCCATCATCAGAGCATCCATTAAAAGTGGTGAAAGGAAGAATAAAGCTTGAAGGAAAATGTTCACAGGTTGCTGCATGGATTTTAATATCCAGGACAAGATGTCTCTCTTCAAATTTCAGACATCTGTGGTGTTGACACCCATCCCACACTCCTTTTAGAGGCTCAGAGAGAAATATGCCCCTGTAGGGGAAAGATTCTTGTGACCAGCTTTAGACACCTACTGAAGGATGAGATGATTCATTCCCTGTCCTGCTTCTGCTCTCCATGAAGTGAAGGCAAAGTGGACAACCAAGTCAAAGAGAAACATCCACGTTGTATATTTGGAGTTGGGCAAGAAGAATGTCACCATTTTGGCTGTATTTAAAAATGTGACACTAAGCCTAACCCAGCAGACCGAGTCTAAATGTGTCCCATCTTGTCCTTCTAGGTTTATGTGATCAAAGTCTTTAAAATGTCTGTTTTTCAGAAGGTCTGAGTGCTCCTGGTTCCCATCAAATAAACACAGGGACATACAGTCTCCTTGAAAAACAGTGTCTTGGCTCTTCAAATCAATCTAGTTCTGCCTCCACTCAGGCAAGTTTTTAAATATGGTTTTAGCAGGAAAATTTTCCTGTCTCCAAGCTTTAAATAGTCGCTTTTTTATGCTTTCCTAAATCCATGCTTTTCAGCATTAGCCTTAAAATGTCTCCACTTTCAAAATCTCTGTTGGCATTAGTCAGAAACCTTTCTAACAATTGCCTTTGGTTTTGATAATTACACTTCTTGTTCTAATTTTTGGGGTTTTTTTCCTCATTTTACTCTGTTGAACAAAATTAAATAAATCTGCCTCAATTATAAGTCTTCCTGAATTACCAGGCTTGTGGGCTGTTTTGGGATTCTAGTACTGCAAAGAATGTTTAAAGCAACAAGAAAATAGCAAAAACAGATGTAAGCATAATAAATTGGCAAAACTTAATTCTTTTTTTTTTTTTCTTTTTTTTTTTTTTTTTTTTTTTTTTTTTTTGTGATCTACCTACTTGGCAAACTTGTTCTAATAGTTAAGTCATTTTACCCTCAAAGAAATTTTCAATTGAAATACAACTATATACGTTTGGGGCAAAAATGAGCCTGTGAAATTAACACTATTTTGGATAGCAGCAAAAAAACTGGAATCATCTACAGGCGTTTGCAAATGTTCCAGGAACATCATTACATATGTATTTTTAGTCTTTCTACTGGCAGCAAGAGCAATGTAAGACAAATTTGCATTTCAAGGCTGGAACCAACTGCAATTCACATGGATCTGATAAAAACATCAGAAGAACAACGAGATACTCTGGCACATAAATACATTTCCTAAAATGACAGAAAAATGAGAATTTTAAGGATGCATTTCTACACCTCCCACTTGGAAGTTTTGCTACTTAATCTCCCTTGGATAAGGTGGATATATGTCTGACCTCTTAGTAAAACTCATTCACTTCTTTGTTTCTTTTCCCATCTAAAACCCCCAAAAGGAACATCTCAGGAAGCTTACAGATACTGTACAGATACTCAGGAAGAGCAGACACCTTTAGATTTATCAAACAGATTTTCACAACGGTAACAAATGGGACTTGTTCATGAGTTTTTCATGTTGGAGTTTTTCATGCTGGAGCCCCCACAGTACCTGCTTTTCAAAACTGGTCATAGAACCTCATCCGTTACTGACTCCCTAGGGTAAAGGCTGGTCAAGGAGACACACCAGGGCTTGCACACTCAGCTCCTAAGGTTATTTCACAGTAGGTTTAATGAGCACGGATGAATTTTTTATTTTTTTTAGGGAACCAGAGGATGCAGAGGGCTCTAGATCAAAATGTACCATTTAAATCTTTCAACACTGCTCTCTGGAAGTAATAGTAAGGTGAAGATAAAAAACCAGATTATTTGCACTAGATACTCCACAGGTGAGAAAACTTCATTTGCTTTTTATTGCACCTTCTGATTTGGAAGAATCTTGACCTTCATGTGATAGAAGATGTTTTATTTTCCAAACTGCTCTGCTTTTGTACAGAAAAGATGTGTGGAGATCATAACATGTCTCTTAGAGACATTTTATTATTGCACACAGTTTGGTTTGATCCCAAGGAAGTGATGTTGGACTGAAAGTACACAATCTTTACTCTCTTGAAACAGCATATGCTATTTCAGTATTGCAAACTAGAAAAGGAGTATCTGAAACAAAACATCCTTATTTCTCAGAGAAAAGGGCAGAGAAAATAAAAAGCTTACGTACTTATAAAGTAAATATCCATGACTACTGGAGAATATAACTCTTTCATTTAGGAAAGAGTTAGCTTCAATTGACACATGATCTTTCCAACAAGCAGAAATACATTAGCAAACTTTCCCAATCTAGATGCTCTGCAACTTTTTAAAATTCTCACATGTTAAATTTGGGCTTCAGGACTGGCTTTCTCCCAGCAAACCTACTGATCCAGTGCCTCTGCATTCAGCCAGGCATGGCTCTCCATCTCCCACCAGCTGGCTTCAAAGCCAGGCAGGGGACAAGCAAAGAACTGTCCTCATCGGTGACATATTTCTGGCTCCCCATCCAGCCAATGATGGAAATGCTTACAAAATGTTTTGCTACATTTGAGATGTAGCCTCATCCCTTCCCAGTACAGAGGGACAATCCCTGCTTTAGTCCTTCTGGCCACATCATAATTTCTGATACAGAGCACTCGGTATCAAAGCCTGCAGTTGTTTTTTTTCCCTTTAAATTTGCTCTCCAGGATAGCTAAAAACCTGAAGAATGCATTGGCTGTTAGTCTGTGTAAAGTACTGTTAAATTTAGCTACAACTGTGTTTGCATTTTGGGGGTGTTTACTTAAGTTAATGAGGAATGTGATCAGTACTAATGGGGAAAGCCCTCTGTTTTCATATGCATATGCAAATGCAAGTAATTAGCATGTGCAAACGAGGAGTAGGTGTCCAGAGGAAGGTTGCTGTTTGCTTTCTATCACTTGTGTGTGTTAATTACCAAAATCAGATTTGCAGACTAACCTTTATTTTAATTTTTATTCCAAGGTTAATAGTACAACTCAGCAAGTTTTAAAAGGCCAGCCTTGCACTGCAGCTTTGCCACCTTTCCTGAAATGTTATACAAAATCAGAAGCTTTCATGATCTAGGACCTTAAAATTCCTCACTTGACAAGAAACTGTCCTTTTTCAAGATACAGGCAGTTGATCTGGACATGTGCATATCTGCTATGGACACTTGTATCCAACCCAGCTTGAAATTTCAGATTTAAGTAAAACCAGCCCCAGTTTTCAACCAAAGGATTTGGTTGTACACAATTTCTTCATATTTATATACATGATATTAACTGCCCACCAACGGGTAACTTGTGAGTGTTTTGTAGAGCATTTCTAGAAATACAGCCCCCATGTCAGTCATTGTTCTGGAAATCAAGGACATTTCTTTAAATGCTTGCTCTCAATTGCCTAACTTGAAGCTCCCAGATTCGAAAACCACAGTCGTGTAAAGTTAAGAAATTTTATCTGTAAACACACATTTGATTCCTATGAAGTGCTTTGATTGCATCAGTTGTGAGTACAGGGATCCTATAAAGAAATTGAGACTATTAGACATGATTCAGCTCGGAGCCTGCAGCTTACTTGTCATGCTAGCAGTGCAAGATAAATCTCTGTCACAAAGAGGCTCTACTTCAAAATTTTTAAGAAAACTCAAAAAATATCCCACAAAAGGGTATTAATTTCTCTCTATACTCCTCTTTATTTGGTTTGGGGTTTTTTTGGGATTGGTGTGGATTTTTAATTTTTCTTTCTTTTTTTTTTCTCTGTTTGGGTGTTACCTCTTAAAATGATGACCACTTATAGTATTTTTTCAGCAAATAAGACTGCATTCTCATCAGAGCTTATGATTATGAAACTTTACTACTGTGAACTACTGTAAGCAACCAGGTAAAAAAAGAGCTGAGGATGGATATGGAAACATTTATAATCCTCTGTCAGGCTGCTATTGACCAGCTGCAAAGAACTCTTCCAAACCAAATCCTCCAAAGGCTCCTAAAGTTATCAATATAAGCATGAGCTTATGATCTTCTGACATGATGAGCTCATGTCTGAGTGGCATCCTCACCTTTCAGAGAAACATGGAATCACAGCATGGTTTGGGTTGGAAGGAACTTTAAGGATCATTAAGATCATCCTTAAGGATCCCCCTCTGCCACTAGAAGAGGTTGCTCTTTTGATGCAACTCAAGACACAATTGGCCTTCTGGGCTGCACACACACATTGCCCTCTCATGTTGCACCCCAATGTGTTAAAGCTCCTTGCATCAAGGGTGACACCACAACCTTGTACCTAACAGGAGCAACAAGGTAGAGATGGAGCCAGATTTGCTGTGGCTGAGTAGATAAGGAAATCTGCTCTGATTTGTGCTGGGTTTAGTGACCTCTCTGTGAAGTTGTCCTGGACATCCCTATTCATTGAAAACTTCAAAATCATAAGAGAAACATTTTTCTTTATCCAAAGCAAGGATTTCCCACACATCTTGCTGTGTCCTAAAGAAACACTTTGCCTCTTGGCTGGAGGGAGGCCCAGGACTGCTGAAGGATTTAAGAATGAGAATGGCACTTGAAGAGACAAACTCCCCTTGGGAGGCATAAACAGATCTTTCTGCTCCACTGGACACTGCATCCAGTTTTGGACAGCATAGCTGAAGAAAAATATGGTCCAGCTGGACAGAATCCAGACAGGAGAACTGAGAGTGATCAGCTGTTGATTTAATTGTTAAGATGAGGAAGAGGAGGCTGAGACCAAGAGTGTTCATAGGACACCAGCATTTAGGGAAACAGTGCAGCCACCACTACAGGATGCTTTTTTAGAACACAGTAAATCAAATCTGTCAGAACTGGTACAGAAACAGTCTGGTGAAATAGAGAAGTGGAGTAATTTCCTTGAAGATACTCAAAATTCAACTGGGCAAGGCCCTGAGGAACCTGATCTAATTTGGCCACTTCTTCACAAAATGTCATCAGCATCACAAGATGTCATGGGAACAAAAAAAGACATTGCCCAGTGAGACAAGAGGAATTTAGCAGTGCAGCCATCAGCTCTGGCTACAGTTTGAAGTTAGATAACCATCTCAGGGGCTAAGTATCACACAATAGAGCAAAGTACCTATGTCATGAGCCAAGAAGAAACATCAACAGGAGGTGTTTTGTCTGCATTTCAACCTGTGTCTTGCATGGCTGAGGACATCTCTCCCAGGGTTGCAGCCACAGAGCTGTGCATTATTAAAATTTAGAATTGAAGAGCAGGAAACCATTTCAAGTCACTGAATTATTATATTCTTCAACAACTGATGACATATTTTACCTTAGATAATTATTTGTTAAAGAAACAGAAAGAATAAGCAGAAGGAGATCAAGCAAACCTCCTTTCCTTACCTCTACCTAAATATCCCAGCCAGCAGGCTACAAGGTCACAGCTCCTGTCCATGGGAATCAAGCAAGACTTGCTGGCTGCAGGGGAGCTCTGGTTGAGTACACTTATCACTAAGGTCATCTATGCAAAAAGTGCACATCAGCAGCCTCCAAATGGCAGCAGTGTTTAGATCAATAACCCAGGAGACAGCTAACATAACTTTAATTTCCACCTCAGTCCAAGGAAATAAAAGGCTGTGTCTTTCTGCAGCCAGGTTTTAAGCACCAGTTTATAGGATATTTTGCAAGGAAGCAAATATCCTTCCTCTTAGTTTGAATATCACAAGGATTAAGGGAGACCCTTTAATCTAAAGAAATATTTTTTTTTGCGTACTGCTTGGGACAGGTGGAAGAAAGGAAGGAGCTGTCTGAATTACCTGACTCTGGTGAAGCAGAAAAATATCCTAGAGGCCAAACAGGAACATATGACATTTAAAAAACATGGGTCGCCCTTTCTGGCTCAATATTAAAAGTGAGTCCATGCACTGCCTCAAAGGTAACAAGTGTTTTCCAGGAGCTCAGACCTCATGTGACATTTCTGTGTCCCTCAACTCCATCTTCATCAGTAAAAGAAAAAGACAAGTTAGCTCTGTAAAACAGAAGCTTGACTTACCTGTCATAATTAACAATTTAGCAACACAACTTAAAGTTTGCACTTTATACCTTAGCAGACAGACCCTTGAGAGGTGACCCAAACAATCTGCAAAAGAGGGATCACATCCCAGAAAAGTGATTCTCAGACAAAGACATTTTAATCAAGGTTCTTTACTATTGCCAGATCTTTTCCCTCTTAAAGAGAGTGGAATTTTGCCATTGCATTCAACAGAATGAAGATTCAGGCAAAAAAATCCATCCCAAGCTGTTTTGGAATTCAAAAATGCAGCAGGGTTTGAGAGAGCAGAAGGATGGCCTTGGGAGAATGTATCACATATGTTAAAAATGTGCTTGTCCAACTAAACTGTCCTTGAAAACACTTAATAAGTTGAAAACATATTGCAAATCCATATGAACAAATTTACATTTTTCTTAAGGCTTCTGAAGGAAATTACACTTTGTGGTATGGCTAGGGAGGGTAATGTCATGCTCAAGTCACTTCATTTGTGCAATAACACGGATTAGGGAAATTGCTCTTGAGATTATTTAAAATAAACTGTCTTTACCTCAAAACATAAGTGACACTAAAACTGGACCATGTTCACCTGCTCTGTCCCATGTAGCAGATGGGGATTTCTCAATGGATATTAGGTCTGTTGCTTCTGATTTTCCAAACACACCCCAATTTTCTTCAACTTGGTAGTTTATGATTGAAGCCAGACCTATTGGAATCTACGTTCATATATCTGAGGGTATAAAACTGCTAACTAGAAATGGAAAGTATGGTATTGGATATACTGAAGACTTCTACAGGAAAAACTGGGCAGCTCGTGTACAGGAAGCCCATCCAAATGTGCAGAATCTGCATGGTGACTGATGCTCCCCAGAATCATCAGAATTATTGCATTTGCCCATATTTTCAACACACAAGTATAGGAGCTCCAGTTGCCATATATCCACAGAGCTTAATTAACACAAGAGTTCTAAATGTGTGACCATGCATGTAGCTTGAAAAATAATTTCTAAGATTGCCAAAAGTTAAACAATTCCATCTGAATTTTAAAAGTCTTCCAATGTTGACCAATATTGTTTTTCTCAGAAGATTTTGAGGACACTTGCAGGAAAATTTAGTCCTTAAGTAGTCTTACATTTAATTCTTAATTCTCATAAATTCCTAGTTCAAATGAATTCTATTATCATGTCATTCATAAATCAATCAAGCTTGGAAGTCAATTAGGATTCCTGCTGCCATTCTTTCTGTTAGAAGGCTCTGACACACAGCCACAGTCTTCTTGCAGTTACCTCTTGCAGTTCATTCTGATTTCTATCCTGAATTTATTCAGGTTTGAACAATTAATTGTGATTTGCAGCCTGTGCAGGCAGTCTATAGAGAGCTTCTAGAGCACAGACTCAATAGATAAGTATTCACTTCGTAAGATTCAAAACTCCACTGGGAAGCCTGTAGTTACCTTCCAATAACATAAAGAATGAAAACTGTTAATTCCTGTATCAGGCATTAATTGTGTTACAGCTCAAATAATCATTCCCACACTCCACTGGTGAACTATGAAGTAGCAGAGCTTGGTGTGATCATACCAAGGATACGAAGCTACTTTAATTTCCTTTACACCACATGCTCTTCATTCACCCAGCTGTAACTCCCTGCACTTGCAGGATAATTTTGAGGTGTCAGTGCTTTACACCATGCAGAAAGAGTGGCTTACCCTGACTAGGTGTGATCAATAGTGCTGCTAACAGTTTGATAACATCACTTACTGCAGTGCCTGAGTCTCCCTTGGGGAACACTCTCCACACAAACCTTACTTGGGCTCAGCACTTAAATCTTTGTCAACTGGTTTATAAAGCACAAGCTGCAAGGACTGTAGCAGAACTCAGTGAAGCATTTCAGGTCATATTGGTATTTGACTACTTCTTTTAATAATTGTTGGCTGAGTGCACAGCAACTATTAAACACAATACAGCCAGAGAATTTTTTTTTTCTCCTCTGCAATAACAAAAGGCCATAAAAGCTCATGTCTTGTAATTCATTACTTTGACTTTGCTGTGGTTCAGGACAAAAAAAAAACCAACACAGGAGTATTTAGAAGAAAATCAAATAGAATTCAACTGGTGGTGTCACCACCATGTAAAATCTGCTCTCCATGCTCTGACTAAATGTAACCATCATAATATGTAACACCTACCTAGAACTCTTGCAGAGAGGTTTAGAAATGCTGATGTGCTGAAGGGCACTTTTTTTTTCTCTTCTCAGAACAAGTGTCAGTTTTTTACTCCAGAATAAGAAATGAACAGCAACAAGCTTGTACAAATGTCCATTTTTAGGAACATGTTTTGTAGAACTGCTCTTAACTCATTTTCAACTAATGAGATGAAGAATAGTTTTCTTGAGTTTTATACATACTTTCTGGGGCTTTTTATCAGAAAAAAGAAAGCCTCTAAACTTAAATATCATTGCTAAAAAGAACAAAGCATATCAGATGGCTTAACCATCTCCTTTTCTTTTTCAAGACTGCATTCAACTGCTGATTTGGATTAAGATGGATACTTTCAAAATATGATACATTCTCCTCCAAAGGGATATAAAATTTAAAACCAAAACAATCACTAACAGGAAATTTATATTCTTGCAGACAAGTCTTCATTGTAAGAAAAAGTGAAACTTCAAAATGAAAATTCAATATCTCTGAAGATTAACTCCATGAACTTCTTTGTGCATTGAGCTAAGCAAGAGCTAACTCCACACAGAAAAAGTACTGAATTAATATAGTACATCTACCTTTGTCCTCTCAAGTATGAGAGATGGTAGAGGGGCATTTTAGAAGGGAGATCTGAATCACAGCTAGGATTTTGATGCTTCCTTATTGACTCCTCACTTAATCCAAATTTTTAGAATTTGTTGTTAACACATCATAGCTATTGAAAGTTTTTTAAAGAATAAATGAGAAATGGTTGTTTAAAAAGATTTAAAGTTTTTAAAAGTATTTAAAAGTTTTTAAAAAATATTTAAAAGTTTTTAAAGGTATTACAAACCCAAAGTCTGGCACCTACAGAATGAAGTGTCTAAAACCAAGAAGTTCAATATACTTATAATTTATTTTTACCTGAGCATTCATGTAACTGCAGGGTTTTCTCTTCAGGGTTTTCTTCAGTTATTATGAGAACAGCAGGTTTTTTTCTAGAAATGAAAAAGAAAAAAAGCAGATATTTTTAAAAAACTTCATTGCATTCCAAAATTTGATGCTCTAAGAGAAAAACTATAACCTGATGAAATAAATCATGTGATGGCACTCAAGAAATAACTCATAAACTGGCCTCAGTAAGGCTTTTGTTTCAACAGAGAAACTCTTGGGGAACCTATGCTATGGGACAAGAATCTCATGTTAACACTTTGTGAAAATCAGGCAAGCTGTTCCATTAAAAATTAAGACTTTTTACCTGTCATCTCTCAAGCTTCAGCTTGATTAAAGCTAATATTTACATCATAGAGCAATAATAAACTCTGTAGTCACAGCTATCATGCTTAGAGAGCTCACTTTTTTTTAATAGAAACTTCTAATAGGGACTTTTTTCCCAATATGCCTTTCCAAAGATAAATGTTTGACAAAGCCTTCAAAAAAAAGAGAATTCAGATGAGTTTTATGTCTTGCTATTTCACCTCATGATTTCAAATGTATTTTTGCCCTTTCTGTCTAATTTTTAGCAGCTTTTTTTTTTTTTTTAATGAGCTGGAGTTTAAAGTAGATTTTATCCCTGCTTTCCCAAACTTAAAGGAAATGTAGAGATCTGGTTGTAATCTAGCTCTGCATAGAAAGAAAGCACCTCCAAATCTCACAAGGTAAACCCTGTAAAGACTCACTGACTTCATGATTTTATTGACTGTTGAGGAAACTGAGACTGAGCACCCCATTTCTAGCTGTCCTGCAATAGGCAGGATGAATCTCATCCTTTACATTTCTTTTTCTTAAGTGCAAACTGATATTCCTCCACAAGAAATCAACTTCTGGAGATGTGGCATTAAGAATGATAACTTCTCAAGAGCTGAAAAAAACAATTCAGTACTTTGTCAGACCTGATAAATAAACTGGTTATGCTTTTCAGGAGCAGTAACTGGTTATGAAATGTGTGATCTTTGGTCCCATTCTGCTTTCCAAATATGACATAAATGGTTGCACATTTCAGAGGGGATGTAGAAGCTGCCTGCAAAGATGGAGGGTGAGGGCTAAGTGAATGAGTAACTGGATGCACACAGTTACAATTATTGCTCAAAACTGACCCCTCCCATCTCTATAGTCTCTCCAAGCTGAACACTCCTTGGTAGATTTATGTGTGTTTTTAAGCTTTTTGGAAGAGACTTCACTTCCCACAGGCTATAAACCTTAATTAATCAAACACATTTTTCCAGTGTTGGAATTTATAAAACCCAAAATAAAATAGAAAAAGAACTTTAAAACAGTTGCATAGAGCCAGATGCAAAATTCATCTGGGCTAGTTCCTTTACTCTGATACTTGCCAGTGGCACATCCTTAGGGAAGCTGCATAGCTAAGAAGACATTTATAATAAAACCTTTCCCCTGGCAAATCCTTCAGTCCTGGCAGTCGGTGGTATAAGGACTTGCCACTGCAGTTAATAGTTCCTAACTGATACAGTGTCACTGAGAAAGTCTAGTGAGGGCTTAAGTACATTCATTCAAATATCCACAACTTTTTGTGGCAATTTAATTATGCTCCATATGAAAAAACAGTCAATGGTGGGGGTTTTGTTCGTTTGTTTTGAACCAGTTGCCTGGTAACTGACTTGTGTGTCACCTATTCTGTGTATGCCAGGAAAGAAAAATTAATGATGCTTTGCTTGCTTCTTCAATGTCACTCAGTTTTCTACAACTCTAATCATGTCCATCCCAGAAATTGCTAACCTAAAGACACTATTTTGCTCCCTTCCTTACTGCAGAAGCTGTTACATACCTCTCACCATCTTTGTCATCTTTGTGGGTTTTTTCCTCCTAATTCTGACAGGACCCATTCTGAGGTAATGTAATTCTCTGGAGACAGTACAGATGTGGATTTACAAAATGTTCTGGTGGTGGTTTGGATCTCCATTCCCATCCTAACCATCCCTAAGATCTCTTCTGCCTCTAAACACTCTCTAAGTGATGCCCCAGTCTGCATTGTCTCCAATACCCCTGCTCTGAGTGGCAATAATGAACGTAGAGCTTTTTAATAAGAATGGATATTTATGGTTGCTTCTTTCCACTTGGGTACTTTATGCTTCACAACGCTTAATTTCACCTGTCTTACAGCCACCCCATCAGAATTTAAATAACAGTAATTTAAAAAATGTATCCAAAGAAGTAACATTTGGTTCTTATACTGCCTCTACCAGAGTCCACTGAAGTCAGCAGAGAGAAATAGATGGGATTTCAGTTGGACCCAGATGGTATTAAGTTGCCATCGATTTTACAATATTTTCAAAGCGGAAAACCACTTCTGAAATAGAAATGTTTTCCAACCGTGTTCAGCAGCCGAGCTGCACATTCTGGAGATTAGAAAAGGGTTTTCTTGCCCACAGAAAAACTGGATGGCAACACCACAAAAAGAAAAAAGAAAGTGGTACCACAACACAGTTATTCAGATTCATCTTAATTCAAATTGGATGGTATTGAGGGGGAGGAAATGCTGAAAACCACAGAAATAGAATTTTTCCTCTCTTGCTTCAGTGTAATTTAAAACATCAAACCATTTTTAATGAGTTTTAGTGAAACCAAGCCTTTGCTGTGACCTTCTATGCCAAAATTTCGCCTGGAGAAAATTTTCAAAGCTGATTTTTAAATCCTATAAAGCCAGGAGGTTGATTGTGGAAACAAGGCGCTAAGGATACCAATAACTTGCTCTGTTGCAGCCTTATTTTTAACTTGCAATCTGCAGAGAGGCTCCATAAGGTCTATTTACCATCTATCCCAGGGCTGAAACACTGCATGAAACTTTGTCCTTATAAAGCCATGGCATTGATATTTTCCACTTTGTTAGACTTGAGAAAACAGTGTTAGCAAACAAAAACATACAGAATGAAGCATGCACCAAGGTCTTCAGCAAAAGGACCTGATTTACAGTAATAAGCAGCAAAATGGCCACTAAGTTGCTTGTGTGGAAGGACAGCTTCTAGTGTTCTGTTAGTCAAGTGGGTTCTTCATTTCCCTTTCAGTACAGGGCTTGACAAATGTCTTCAAGGTACAGACTTCCTCATTATTAATATGAACAGGGTCTGCCACTGTGGACACCATAGGATCTCTAGGAGATAACTGTCATGAAAATAATGAGGAATGATGATGTTTTTCCCTTGGTAATTAGTAAGAAGATGACTTTGGAATCGTCAGGCCTACTGTCTAATGCTGTCTTACTGATTTCCTCGTCAACAGTTAACGTGTGGGACCTTCTGTCTCAAAATTTAATTTGAGTTAAAGGCAAGGTCCATTACCTTATAGCCTGGCACTCTGTTTCGTAGAGGTCTACCAACAAACGAGTTGGTAATTTGAAATGGAGTTCATAGTATAGTACACCACAGCACCCATGCACTACTCATCTGATCTACTCACTGCACCATTCCCCACCAGCTTTCCCAGCACTTTCATGTCCCTTCAGTGGTGTGGTCTCCTGTGAGCCACCTGCCTGCACGTGCTGCCATTCCCACCTAAGTGATGTTCCATCTAAGTGATCTTTCCTGGAGTGCATTAGGAGGGGGGTGGTTTGGAGGTTGAGAGAGGTTCTCCTCCCCCTCTACTCTGCCCTGGTGAGGCTACATCTGGAATATTGTGTCCAGTTCTGGGCTCCTCCATTCAAGAAGGACAGGGAACTGCTTGAAAGAGTCCAGTGCAGAGAGACCTAGATGATAAAGGGAGTGGAAATCTCCTTTATGAGGAAAGGCTGAGGGAGCTGGGGCTCTTCATCTTGGAGAAGAATGAGGGTTGACCACATCAATGTTTATAAATATGTAAGGAGTGAGTGCCAGGAGGATGGAGTAAAGCTTTTCTGAGGGGTGACTAACAACAGGACAAGGGACAATGATTATAAACTGGTTCCAGTTCCATATAAATATTAGGAAGAATGTTTTCACTGTGAGGGTGACAGAGCACAGCACAGGCTGCCCAGGGAGGTTGTGGAGTCTCCTTCCCTGGAGACATTCAAAGCCCAGCTGGATGTGTTCCTGTGTGACCTTCTACAGGTGACCCTGCTCTGGCAGGGGGGTTGGACTTGATGATCTTTCCAGGTCTCTTCCAACCCCTAATTTTCTATGATTCTGTGGTTCTATGATTCTAGTTTTACCACAGTCCTCGTTTTGTGAAGTTATCAGGAAAGTTTACCTTGTAGATCATACCAGGCGTGTTGCGTTGGCGCAGTTGTGGTAGCAGCGGGAAGGCCCCAGGGGCGGCTCCTGTCAGAAGCTTCCGGAAGCTCCCCCAGAGCTAAAAGTCAGACCCAGATCTGGCTAATGCTGAGTCCCTCAGTGACAATGGAGAGGACTCCGCCATTAAGANGCAAGATGTGAACCCTCATCCCTCAGGATCTAGGTAAACTCCCCGGTTTAGGAGGGGCAGAAACACCGTCTGAGGAACTGACCACAAACCCCACTCACTGTGGCCCTCGGGGTGGGAAGAAGGTAGAGAGTTCTGGAACAAAGGGATTTGAGCCTGGAAAGAAGCGTGAGGGGGGCGCGGAAGGTATTTAAGTTCTGGGGTTTGTTTTCGCCCTGTTTTGATTTGATTATTGATAAATTAAATTGACTTTTTTCCTCAAGATGAGTCTGGTTTGCCCACAACCATAACTGGTGAGAGAAACCCTCCTAGTCCTTGTCTCGACCCACAAGGTTTTAGCTGGATTTTTCCCTCCCCATCCCACACCTGGGAGAGGAGGGAGCGAGCCTGGTTCTTTGGTACCAGCTGGGCCTAAACCATGGCACCGGTCTCCAGAGTTGATCATTCCTTGAGAAATTCTATCCTCTACTTTCTCAGCACATTCCCTCTCAGCCTTTGTTTTCTTGAAATTTCTCCATCCAAACCTATAGGCACCTATAGAATTTACATAAACTCAGGCAAAAGAAAGTATTTACACCAAGCCAAGAAATCAAGTTAGGGGAAAAAGAAAAGTTGTATAGATAAAGGAATTATGATTGGGATTCACTTTCCTCATAAATTTTTATTTTAGGTGAAAAAGTATTGCTGTCTACAAACGCGATGGTCATTTGAAATGTCTCTCACAGGAGTTCATAGTATAGACCATTCCAGTACATATTTGAGGTATCTACTTGTGGTGGGGTAAATTTTAGGCTGAAGGAGCATTTCTGTTTCTGAATTGTCTGCAAATGGATGTTCAATAGCTAGCTCAGAGGTAAACTACCTGCCTTGTGAATGCCCCAGGTCAGATATGCTGTCTCTGACCTTCATTTCCTTTCCCCATGAACAGAAGGATATCATGTTACGCCTCCATCTTGCACTGGACATGCTGAAAGCAGTTTTTTTGACTAATAACTGAAGTCTTGACTAATACTTATCAACGATCTGCATTTATCAACTCTCTTTTGACTTCAGGAAAATGCTAAATGTACAAACCTCCTGGTAAAGTGTGGAGTTTAGCCCTTCACATCCAGTTTAAAGCAACAGTGGGAAACAGAGGGGAAAGTTCAGCAATGTTGATGGTGAGCAGCACACCAGGGAACAAGACAAACAATATGTTTTTATTCTGCACAGAGTAGGGCTAGGGGAAGATGATCCAGCTCCTAAAGAAAGCATTTACTTTGCTGAATGTATTGGTGCTGGAGGTGGTGATGTCGGCAGCAGGATTATTTTATGATTCTATTGTTTCCTTTGTGTACTTTCACACTTCATCTCCAAAATAAGTGGATGGGACCCTTGAGAATACTCCTAGCTCTGAGTGGCTGCAGTAAATGAAGAGGTCACCTAAACTCCCCGAACATCAACTATCCCATTTGTGAAACAAAGCTTTTCCTTTTACCTCTTTTAAGCACTTTGGGACTTAATGGACCATTATCACTGTATTCAGCACAAAGGCAACAGCTGAAACAAACAGCCCTAGTGCTGGTGATGACAAGTGAACCTTCCATAAAATCATAGAATTGTATGGGTTGGAAGGGACCTTAAAGATAATCTGTTTCACACCTGCCAGCATGGGCATGGATACCTCCCACCAGCCCAGGTTGCTCCAAGCCCCAACCAACCTTAAGGTGAGCACTTCCAGGGATTCTCAAGGCAACCTGTTCCAGTGTCTCACCACCCTCACAGGAAAGAATTTCTCCCTAATATCTAAACTACATGTACCTTCTTACAGTTTGAAACTGATCCACCTTATCCTATCACTCCACACCCTTGTAAAAAGTCCCTTCCTAGTTTTCCTACATTCCCTTCAGGTCTCTGTGGAACCTTTACTTCTCCACACTGGAAAACCCCAACTTTCTCACTCTGTCTTCATAGAAGAACTTCTCCAGCCATACCCAAAGATCAGTTATAGATTGAGAAAAAAAAATCTAGGCTGTTTAAACATATTCTCCAGTTTTCCTGTCCACTCAGGTAAAAAAGGAGAGAGAGGGAGACAGAGACAAAAAAACCCCAACCACTTCAAAGGGCCCTTCTTGCCCCTCACCACTGAGATCTTAAAGCACTCTGTACATCCTGGGTACAGCTCCCAAGCTACAGGGAGATCAAAACTGCATCTTCACCAGCTCTTTTACAAGAAAGATAATCATATTAACTACTTCACAAGAATAAATCTTTCATTTCTCTTTCACTTTGATTTTCCCTTTTTGTTTTTATCTTTAATGGGCAGTGGTTGGAGCAGCTTTTTAGGTACAAGGAGAACAAGTTTGTTGCAGAAGGCATATCTGGGATGAGACTGCAAGATGAAGGCTGTGGAACAGTCACCACATTCTAAGACTTAAAAATTGACCCAGTAGTTCATTAATCTGCTTAAGGATGTGTATCAGCTTCTACAGTGACCTGGAAGTTTGTTTCATTTCAGAGCTTCCATGCTCATCACTAAGAGTCAAATACAAAAAGAGAAAGAAAAATGAAGTCCAAGCAGAAAAATATTTAGTTTTTCACTGCTATGAATTTTGTCTTTGCAGCAAAGGAAGGAGTCTGGTCTGGTATTGTCTGAATTCTTTAAGAAAAGCTGATGACAATGTGGCAAGGAAGAAACAAGACAACAAAGCCTAGAAGGCAAAGAAACTAAAGGTGCTATCCTGCCCTCAACACTTTAATTCACCTATCTGGGCCTGAATCTGTAATAATTTGTACACTGAGGCTTTTGATGAAGGAATTCAGATGTGTCCAGAGAAGGATCCAGCTTCATGTTTAGTGCTTGCCACCTAATTTACAATATTTTGCATAAGTGTGTGATACTGTCTCATTTTGGATCAGACCTCTGATTTTTGGTAGACTGTGAAGAGACAGATTAAGATAGATGCAAATACACAGAGATGTGCTCAGCATTTAAAGCAAGTTTTTCTTCTCCACATCCAAAAAATTAACACATTATACTGCATGAATTACTTCAGCAGGTAGCATTTCAGTTTCCCAAGCTTGTTTTCCTGTCTAGAGGCAGGGAGAAGAAGAAAATAAAAAGTACTCTAGTAAAAGTAGCAAATGTATTCCCAAACTCCACAAACCTTTTCAGCTTCTGGTATGCACAGTACATCCCAGTTTGTTGTCCCCTAAAGGAAGCTCTTTATTCATGACAAAATTAATCAGCTTTTTCTATTGTTTTTTCACCCCTTCTCTTCCAAAATCATTCTTTCCCTACATCCTTCATTTTAAAGGCATTAAACACAATTTAATCTAAATAGTCAAAGCATACTATCAGTTTCCTACTGTGGTTCCATGCAACGAACACCTGAGGAAAATTGTGCTCAGTTTGAGAGGACTCATGCTATATTTTTTATCTTGGTTAGAGGTCCTTGAGCCTTCATTAAAAACACAATGGTCTTAGCTTCTTTTTGGTTTTCATTCCTGTTGCTGTAGCTGTTGAAATTGTTTCTGCATCTGCAGTTGCTCTTCAGGGCCAGAAACTTGCTGTTCATGAAAAAAAATTAGAATGTGCAGCTTGTTGTGAAGGAGCTGAAGTTTTCAGAGAGATGTGAAGATCTCAGTTTCTGTGATTTGAGTGGGTGTGTGCCCTCAGCTTTTTCTGTCCTCTTAAAAATAGAAAGGTTTAAGAAAGCCTCTGCTGACTGGCTCCCTGCTACAAAGGAAGGGGGATTTGCAGGGCCCTTGTCACTGCCATAAGTCAAGAGGTGATTTCAATGAGGACTATTAAGCTAGAAAATAGTCCTGCCAGCAGAGACTTGAGGCATGTAATAGCAGGAGGGGAGGAGGAGAAGGAATTCCCATATGGACCTGGTCTGCACTGGTTTGAGGACATTAGAAATGCTCTGGGTAAAGCTGAGTGCAAATCTGGTGGTGTAGGAGTGTGCCTTGCTCAGGGTGCTGGGCCCTTCCTTAGCTGGGGGGGAAGGAAGGCTCCATGCCCTCTTCACCACTCTCCTTGGTCAGGTTGGAGTTTAGTCTTTTATTCTGTGTAAAAATGTGGGCATCGTTTTCATATGGGCTGCCTCTCCAAACCAATGTCACTGCTATGTCTGCTTTGCAAATGAGGAAACTGAGGCACAAAGCACTCCAGTGATATGGTCTGATGTGGAGTCTGCTCCATTTCCATGCTTATTTCCAAGAAGAAAGAAAATAAAGGCTATATTAAATGTCACTTAAGAGAATGGAGAACCAAATATGGTATTTTTTTAAAAGCATAAGTTTTCTTTATTTATTTATTTAAAGAATTAATGACATAAGAATAATCAATTATTTATATGTTTTACATACCTGAAAATTACTAGTAGACATTAATATGAACAGTCAAAATGGATTTACAGTCTATTCTGAGGAACTTAACATGCAAATAGATCTAAAATTAATTGAAGTACAGGCAGCACAAATTCCTAAATACATTAGAGCAACAATGTGCTACACAGTGTGGCCTTATGTGTTGACAAGTGTAAGAATAATGACAGGTCTCTCTCCCTGGAGAAATGTAGTATGACTCTGACACCAGGCAAAGGTTTGCTGCTATTGATGGTAGAGCTGTCACTTTTTCAATGTGATGCCAAAAAAAGGAAAAAAAAAAAAATAAAATAAATTCATAGCTCCCTTCTCAGTCAATTTTGATTAGATTTGGCGAGGAGAAGGTTGGCTGTGGAGGTGGAGCCACCATATGCTGGTGATATTTGAACATACACAGAGAAACACAATAAAACATTGCTATTTCTGTGTCTGGGTCTAGCTGCTGCCCTTTTTCCAGTATACATTTAATAAGGAGCTCAGTGGGAAAAAAAAAAAAAAAAAAGAAAACAACTCAGCAAGCTGTTTTTCTATGACTAGTCCTGGACCAGCTGTCTTAACTCGAAGTCTTGTACATTTACCCAATACATGTGTTATTTTTAACTAAGAGGTCCCCTTTCCTGCAATGCAGGCAGGTTTGTTTAGCCTCCCACATACAAGTAATTTAATTGATTTCAGGGGGGCTGCTTTCACTGCTAGCACTGAACATCTGCTTAATGCTTGAAGGAGCAGCACCCTAATTTTCTTTTCCAAATAAACCTCGAGACGCATAAAGTAATAGCTGACAGACAATAACTGGGTAAAATTAATTTGCTCCATATGTGTTTACAAGACTAAGAAAGAAAACTAATATAGAGAGAGAAAGGGTAGTTTTCAAAAATCTAGGAGAGTTAGTTTCACAAGAGATTCATAAACCAGTTTACGAGCAGTTTAAGATGTTTTGTCAGGTCATTTGTACCGTGCTCATCCCTGGGGTAATCCTGGTGTTTGATGTAGGAATTAAGGAGGAAAAGAGTATGGGAAAATTGGCAGCATGATCCTGGAGTTACCTTGCTGAGCTGTGATTCAATGCCTCCTTCACTTTCTATCTCCGTGACAGCAAATACCCTTTATAACCTTGGGAGTGACTTTCCTATAGACTGTAGAAACAGAACTCATTTCTGGAGCTCTGAATGCCTCAGAGCAGCACCAGCTCCCAGTAATCCTATGGAAAACACTGCTCTTTTCAAAGGGTCCTATGGAAGGATGGAAAGATTTCTACTGCCATCTTCCACCTAATTTTAAACAGATCATTCTCACACAAGGGCCATAATAATGCTGAAGTCAGCAATAAACCTGGCTCTACTAATTTCACAGTAAAAATTTTTGAAAGGCCTACTTTTGTTGGTTGGTTTAATCATTTATTTTGGTTTATATTATTGTTTCAGGAAGGGCAGAAGTTGAGGAGAAGAGGGACAGAAGGCGTGAAGTCTCGAAGTGAAAATAAGCAGACTGTTAGGGTAAGAGCCTTTTGGAAACATGATACTTTGTAGTGGGGGCACAAAGAAGCAGATTGAAATAGTATAATTGCAACATGTGCCTTTGGAAAATAACATGCAATAACTCTGCAACCCAGGGCAGAGCCACAGGAGAGTCAAGGTCAAGTTGCATGAACAGCTTTAACTATGGCATTTCCTGAGTTTTATTTATTTGACTTTACAGCCTGAGCTTTTTGTTCTTCTAGGTATTTTCTATTGCATATATGAAACACATTAAAACTGCCCATTATTCATTAATAGCTGGTGTTTAAAAGGAAATGGAATAAAGCCATGTGGGCCATACATGCTTGTGTGGCAAAAAAATCACAAGAGCAATGTAATATTTTTCTGGCCTTATGTTTTGAGGAACTGCATAGTGAAATATTGCAAAAAAAAAAAAAAAAAAAAAAAGCTGCCTCAGTGTTACAGGAAGAAATTTCAGCCTTTAGCTCCAGGGGCTGCATAAGCCTCTATCCCTAGGCAATATTTTACCAGTTTTTTCCTCCTTTTTTATAAGCTGAGAGAGAGTGCAGACAGTGTGGTATGTTATATGTATGTGGTGGTTTGTTTTGTGTGTATATGAGGACCATGGGGCTTGTTCCTAACAATTCAGGCAGATTTATGTTGTCTGCACAGGTACACACAGGAAGCTTTTTCATTACAATGCTAGACATAGTAACAGATGAGTTCCTGATATCAAAGTATTCTGGGGAAAAAAAGAGTTCTTTTTAGTCACATAAATTTATCCTCTGGAAACTGCCAATTCAATTGTTAGATCAGCTTATTTAAATAAAGGTGAATTTTTTAGTAAGATGCTCCAAAGAAAACATTTAATTCTGTGGAAGAACAGCAGCTACCAGGTAAATAAAAGCATGAGAGGCAATTAGAGGATGTCAGTGGACTGGGCTGAAAGAGAAGGAAAAAGGTTTTCTGAGGAGATTTTTAAGCATGGAGTGCTGACCATGATGTTGTTTAATGCATTCACTAATAAATTTGGCAAAATTAAGGACTATGCTAATTAAACTGATGGGAAATACTGGGAGACATCCATGTCACAGAGGAGGGCAATCTGATTAGATGAATGGGAACTGAAATAACAGAAACAGGACAAGGTTTGATACTTTGAAATTAAAGGGTCACACACTTGGAGACAAGGAATAATTTATTGAGTAAAGCTTCAGGCTTTACAGTGCAAAGAGCTGATAGGAAAATACATGATATATTAGTCAATCAGAGCATGGCTGTGAGCCACCAACATAGTACAGCCATGCAAAAGACAAATGTGAATCTAAGGAGTGTCAGGTTGAATATTTATGATAGACACAAGCAAGTGTTAATGGCCCTTTCCACAGCAATAGTCTTTTCTCATCTGGAGCTGTGCATACAGTCCTGGCCACTCCTGATCAAGAAAGATATTAAACATTTAACATTACATTCTTGTTTGGCAGAAGAAGGAAATAAAAATGAGATACTAGAGAGAAAGAGAGGCTCTTTGACTCATGGTGCAGTAGGACACTAAAGAAGATCAGAACTAGGAGAAAGCAGACAGCCAGGCTTTAAATTTTTGATGTATTAGAGCAGCTAAGAACAATCTAAATTTTTTCTTTTTTGATGCTTTCTTCTTTAACATATTTTATACATGTTATGTATACAGAACATATTTTAACTGAAAAACAAACTGAATACAAAAAGATCAGGAAACAGATCTGCTCTCAGTTGCTGGAAGTGTCAGTGTGGTCAAGATGAGGGTTGGACCAGGGAATAAAAGTGCTGTAATCCTCATGGCTGGATTTTTAAAATCAGGTTTTATGGCACAGTAGACTTCAGGGAGATAATGAGGAAGCTGGAGATCAAGGCAAGGCCTGAAAGCAAATGAGTGACTTTGTTTAAAACTTGCCAGATGGGTTTTTGAGAAATTAAAAAAGAATCTTCTTGGCCATTCTGAGTGTTATTGGATTGAATTTAAATAGGGCCAAGACCAGTGAATGGAAAAAGTATTAAAGTTGGGGGGGAAAAAAGCACCAAACAGCTCAGGCTTAGGTGGAAATAACACTTTTAATTTGCTTGGAGGCAGGTGAGGGAGGGTAAGTTTTTACTTGTTGCCACAGCAATTATAGGTATAAGGTCAGGAATATCTTCCCAACAGGAGCAGTCTGTGCTGATACACTATGCTTTTAATAACTCAGGTCTTTTTTTGGCCATTTTCCATTGCAACAAGTTCTACATCCTAATTTTGGCTTTTTAAAACAAGCTCATCCCAGTGGTAAGAGACCACACAACAGCTAATTTATCAAGAAGGCATTTTTGTTAGTTTACACGATATTTTTTGCACAATTTCAGTCATGTACCATGAACAAATTATCAGATCTCCATCAAAGAGTTTTCAGGTGTAGGTTTCTTGAGAAAACATCCAGAAGGGAACCTAGGAAAAAGAGCCAAGGCTGAAAAGCTGCAATTCCCTCTTCACTGTGATGTTACTCAGGACAAATTCCACTCAATTCAGGATCCTGACTTCAAGCCCAAATGAAAGCAGGGTTGGCAAGCAGGAACTGAAGAGTAATGGTATTGATAAGAAGCCTGGAGCACAAAAAGGAGAAAGAAAAATAAAAATTAAGTCATATTGAAGGTTATGTTTAAGGTGGAAAGCTACAAGGACTCAGTGCTGTAGTGTATAGTCAGTCCATCCAACACATATCCTAGTTTTTCTTACTCCTAAATTTTGAATGGGTTTTGGAAAGAGATTATGACATTGCAAATTGTCTAAAGACAAAAGCAATATTCCCTCCTCTCTCTTGAAGTGGAAAGGCTGTTTTTAGTCCACACAGCAGTGTACGACCAAATGCACATACCTCAGAAAAAGGACAGAGAACAAAAACTCCAACCCAGCTTTTTCTGTATGTCAAAAAGTATTTCACTGGAATCAAAACTAAGTGGAACTGAATGCTCTCAACAGCCATCTAGGCAAAGAGAGGAACAGCAGGGGAAAATAAAAAGATAGTAACAAGCAGAAAAGCAGACAAGTTGAGGATAACAGCACACAATGAAATAATCAGAGCAATTGAATTGTACCTTGAAAGGTCACATTTACTTGGATGCCATGCAGGTCCTGGATGAGTTTAATTGCATAAAAATGTGCAGGACACTCCCACTCCATACACACCCACCCCTGTCTCCATCCATGCTTGCAGTTTCCAAGGGCTCTGTCACCCATGTTATCCCCAACCTCCTGGGGAATCAGCCCTCCCTTATGGTGCTGTGCCACCACATACTGCCCTGCTTTCCATAGGTGTGGGCTTAAACATACATTTGGGCTCCAAGTCCAGATGGTTTTCCATGATTTCAAGCAGCCACTAAGCTAGGATTTATTGATGAGCACTTTGCAACCAGCTGGTGGGATGGGTTTGATGTGAATTGCTGGTGGATGAAATCCAGCATTAACTGAGTTCCACTGTGGTCTGGGGTAGGTCACTGCATCCAAGCCAGCAGAGGCCTGATGGAGGTCTGACTTCTCCCAGTGTGCAAAAGAAGCTACAAGTTTAGTGCAACAGCTACTTCAGTGAATGTTTCTCTGTCACTTCTCCTTTCACAGCAAGAGCTCAACATAAATAACAAGCTTAGAGTTAGAGGAGCAAAGAAGAAGAGTTGTAGAATATAGTCATAGATTGGTTTGATTTGGAAAGGACCTTAAAGATTTCCAGCCTGTTCCTCCTCTTCATGCACCAAGGCACTTCCAACTAGACCAGGTTGCTCCAAGCCCTTAACCTGTCCCTGAACATTTCAGGGATGGGGCAACCACAACTTCCCTGGACAACCTGTTGCAGTGTCTCACTGCAGGTGGATAAACATGAAAGTGGTGTCTATAAAAGTAGAATATGGCCCTTTATAAAGCAGTTTATACCCACGAAACTGAACACACTTTTCAAAGGAAGGAATTACACTCTGTACACTCTTAGGGGAACCAAGGCAGGTGGGCATGGGAAATCCTTGGTGACAGGAGTTTTAGCCTTGTCTCATCCTCTTGTCCTTACCTTGCTGCCAGTGCAGATACCAACCCAGACTGTCACACCTGCTACAACAAGCACTGAAGCCTCCCCTGGGGTCGAGATGTTAATTTTCTATTAACATCCATTTATGAGTCATACACATTTCTGCAACATTAATTACACTTTGCAAGTTTCTTCAGTCTCTAACTGGTTCCACTAGCCTGTCCTTACCAGGCATAGCCATATTTTTCAAAATTCAGATTATGGTATCAAAGTGGTCCCTTCTGGCTTGAAAAAATGTAAGCTCATCAGTGTTTCAGACTGGAAGAAATGCTGTCACTAAATATAAGCCAATGTCTCTTTCTTTATCCTATCTTTTTCATTTTTTTCTCTCACCAGATGCACTCAAGGCTTGGTCTCTCAAGCTGTGCAACCAAGCCCAGCAATGAGGCTGCATTTCTGCTTGGGGGATGGTTCTGTTTTCCATTTCCATCCATGTGCACTTGCTGTCAAACTCTATGTCATTTTTGTTTAATCTGAATCTCTATCAAGCTGATTCTCTGTCTCCCAAGCCTTCCTGTCATCCAGCTGGGAAATTTTTAAAGCAATGATTTGCAAAACATTAAAGAAGGCATATAAATAAATTACTGTCTGGAGAGTGAGTCATCATTATTTAATAGGAGATTGGACCAGAAGTAGTGGCTGCTTGTTGGCAAAGCAGGCCCATGCTGCCCCCAGTTTTCTCCTCCTGTTTTCTGCTGCTCTCCAGCTTGCTGAGGGTTTGTCCTGTTCTATCACATCCCCTGATACTTTGCCTCCTGGTAAATGAGGCTCTTGCTCTGGACCCCTGGTGTCATAGGAGATAAGGGGAGGAGAGCAAAGGCCCACTGAGACCTGAGACACAAGAACCCCTCTGTTTTAAAGTAGGGTAAAGGAGATACCTTATGCCTCAGGCTCTGTTAATTACTAGTTGTTGGTGAGCTGAAGGCATACAGATGAACGTGTACATTAATGTGTACAGGCTTCTCCAACAGAAACTATGGCATGTTTCTGCTCCTGAAAACATTGGCTGGCCTTGGGAAGGGGCTGGGACCCCTCTTAACTAAGAGCATCCACATGCTGCAAATCATAGTTGCATTTTCCTTTCTATGACTCTGGGGCCTAAACTAAAGGAATTTATCCTGAGGAAGATCTGAGTGTGCACAAGAGTGTGCAAAAGAGGGGAGTAGTGCAATAGGGATCAGTTTGTACAGAAATAGAGGTCTCTTTCTCTTCTACCACTCGGGTCTTCTAGTATCTATACAGGCACTGAACTTATTTCTGCATGTCTGAAATTCTGCTACATAAGCAAGTAGGTAAGATACAATTAAAATAAAGCTCATTCACTATTCCTTCTTCTGTCCCACCTCATGCTTGCTATGGCCTAGCTCCCAGTTACAGGTATTTAAACTCCACACAGGAGCCATGCAACAACCCCTTGCTCATATTGCCTTGAAATTCCCTCCCCATCCTTTCTGTGTGCAGAGCAGATGTGACATCAGTGCAGATTTTTTAGGCCCTCAGTAGCATTTGAACAGGTATGAGATACTTTCCAATGAGAAAGCCATCTAGAAAAAGGATCTCATCTACATCTGGTGTCAACTGGTGTAATTCCTGTGAAGTAAAAACCCAAGAACCATTAAAAACTATAATAACTTCCAGTATCTGAGGGCCTGTCTAAGTCTCTGTGCATTTGGAATGCCTCTGTGCATAGGGGCTAGTACATCTAAAAGACCACCATAACATGGACAATGAGTGCTGACTAACAATTTCTTATTTTTTTGATGGCAATTTTATTTTACTTTTCTAATAAGTTTGTTTCTAGAGGTCACAGAGCAGGATCTGGACAGGTTTTCTTACCCACGCTATTCTTGTTTTCCCTATAATGACTTGTAAAGAGGAGTCAAGGGAGAGTAGAAAGAGGACAATCTTAAGAGCCAAGCAAAAGGTTCTGTCAGAAACTAGCATTGCTACTTCAGATTTCTGTACTTCTGTTTATTCTCTGGGTAAGCAAGTCCCACTCTTGCTGTGTGTTTATACCATGCTTAGTTTAGTAAGACCCTGATCTTAAGTGATAAGCTCTTACAAAAGAGAAGTTTACTCCTCTTAATGTAGCATTAATGCATAGTTTGTGGGGAGTCCCATGGGGACTCCAAAGGGCAGAGCATCCAAGCTAAGTATCTGCCTCTCTCCATCACTTACGTGGGGAATCAAGACCATACACTTCATTCCCAAAGGAAACATCTAATAGTAAAAGTGCCTTTCTCCATAAAAAGTGACCAAGAAGCAATAGAAACAACCTATGAATCCTGAGTAATGGTGCTCTGAGTAAGAAAGGGAAATTGGGAAAGGCTCCAGGATATGGAGGATGATATTAAATTTGTCTTGGCAAGGAGTCCTGCTCTTAGGAACGAGTCAACCAACAGCAGTGGTTACACTTGGTAGATAATGCCAGGTATGGCAATCCTTGTACTTAGTAGTGGCTGCTTTTCCTTCTTGGGGAATGCAGAACAAAGAGAGAGGTAACTATTGTGCCTTTATGCTCATGAAGGCTACAGATTGATGACCAAGGTTCTCTCTCCTTTTACCCTCCAACTTTTTCCTTTCTTTGGCTAAAAGCCAGGATAGAAAATATGTTGACTCTCAGGGACAAAAAATAAAACGTCCCATTGAAGTAAGTAGAAAAGAAGAAATAATTAGTGGCCCTTTAAAAAAACCAATTTGGGCTAAATTGTTTTCTATCAGCAAAGATAATAAGCTCAATAAGTAATTTTTATTTGGTTATGTTTTATCTGAAAATTAGAATCATTTAAATGCCTTGAAAATAGAACAGCCAAAGCTACTAACAAGGTGTAATTATAACATAAGATATATATAATTAAACATTATAAATTGACAAGTCCTTGACAGCCTGTAGTGAGCTAATCTCATGGTATTGCTCACAAGTGTTCAAGAGTGTTTCTGAGCTAAATGCATATTTGGATAACACATTTTCCTTTTCTAAGCTCTTCCTGCAACTAGATAGCACATTCTTCATTTCCTGGCAGTATTTACAATGGAATTTTAAAGGACCCATTGAAACCTATTAGCCCCATAGCACCCAGTAATGACCATTACTGCAAAATGTGATATATATTTGATATACTGTGCCACTGTACTGTATTCTAAAGCACTTGCACCCAGCACTAAACTACTGTGAAGACTGCTGAAATTTAGCTGGAAAGGCTGAGGAATATATGCATATCTCATTTAAAAACCCACCTGGTGTTGGTATTCATATAAATTTCATAAGCAGATGATAAATTGTATTTTTATGTCTTCCTCACCTGCACTCTACCCTCTAGTCTGTTTCCTTCCCTGAGTTTCTTCCAACTTTCACAATCTCTTAATGGTTTCAAGCAGCCACTGCATTATTTTAAATATAATCTTAAATGTTGAATTTTTCTGCCTGTGGTTAGGGTGCTCTCACTTAGACACAGAATGAACAGCAGTGTTTCTATGCGAGTTGAAAATCAAGTATCTTAAAATATTCAGTCTAAGTAGAGAATTTTTTTCATTGGAAAACAAAGATCACCAGCTCCATAGCAGGCCTGGAATTTGCCCCTGGATCCCAAATGATGATGCATGTATGTTTTTCTCCAATTATGAAAAACACTTTCAGCATGTTTTACATTCAAAGTTTTTCAATCATTAGTTTAGATTTCTCCTATCTCTCCATCCATTCTAGCCAGACTCACAGTAAGTAAGCATGTGACTGCAAAATGGGTCACTGAAAGCTCATTGAGTATTTCACCTGTTTTCCCTAGTCACAAGAAATGTTGTACTGCAAGTGTGGACAGTCCTGCTTCCCCCTTGCCTGTCTTTTAGAGTTGTCCAAAAGTTAAGAGCTGCTGTGAGTAGGAACATATAGCATTTAATTTGTTCTAGTCATGAACAGTTTATAGAAGGCTTTCTAGCTTTCAGGTTACTCTTTTTCCTGCACGTGGATGCTCCTACTCACTGGTAGGAAGACATCTGTGGTCAGAAGCTCAGCTGTTGCAAATAGGTATGTAAAGGAAACTGGGTGATTTTTGCCAGCTGATGGCCTGAAATAAGATATTTCAGCATTGAAAATCTTCCATTTCTGATTAGACAGGGAAGAGCAACACTGCATGATGTGAACAGCAGCTCTTGGAAAAAAAAAATTTAGATCAGAAAGGGGAAAACCTGATATCCCTATTGCACAAGGAGACCTGAAATTCTGAGGCTAGTCCAAGAGAACTTTTTTTTTTTTTATATAGTTGCTGAACTTTCCTGCATAACATCTGAACACTTTCCAATACCATAATGAGCCACATATCAGTTGTCACATTTGTCTCCTTTCTCTGTACCAAGGCAAGAATGAGCAGTGAAGTGCCTCTCTTTCAAAGAGTTGTGTTATTTTTTAACATGTTATTAATCAGAGTTTGTGGAGGTTGGGTGTCTTTTAGTAAATGGATATAATTTTTTTTTTTTTATGGTGGAGTGAAAAAATAGGGAAAAATATATCTGGCACTTTGAAATGTAGATGGTAAAATTTATAAGGATACTGTACTGGCCTCAAGGAATTTACTGCACCTCTGACCTTTTACTATATTGAAGAAAGTCATAGTGTGGCAAAGAATTGAACTTTTTGGCCATGATATTTACTCTGGAGATTGACATGATCTTTTAGATATTCTGAGCCTACATCCTTAGTCTTAAAGCTAACAAGTGAGTTAATGAGTGGAAAATAAATGTCTTATTTTTTCTTTTAAAGGAAGAAAAAATTATGATTAAACTACCTGAGTCAAAAAGCAGAGTTCATTTTAAAAGTGAAAAGGTGTAGCCTTTTCTAATGATAAAAATGAGGAAAAAATGAGAGCTTTCATATACCTTTATTTTGCTCTTCAAACCCTATTCAAAGAATGAGGAAGAAAAGCTAAAATGTCTGCAGAAAAGCAAAGTGATAAAGAGTTAAATACATCATAAGAGAAAAAGCTCGTAAAAAAGAGGAAAGATGAGAAAGGTGGGTATCAGAGCCAGAAGCTGTGGATGAAAACCTCTTATTTTCATTCAGAAGTTGGTTCCCTCAGAGCAGCTCCAAAAGCCAGGCTTTGGCAGGTGCCAGGAGAGGACAACAGACTAAGCACTCACCTAACACACCTTTCAAACCTGTGGTTCTTTGATTCTCAGGCATGGCATCTTTATGAGACTTACTCAGAGGATGAGGCTTTCTTTGAAAATCTTAGGTCAGCAGCATGGACAGGCCAGGATTCTTCACATGGACTTCTAGAAAAGAATAAAAACATTTGGACGAGGATTACAATGTAAAGGAAGAAAGGGAGGTCCTAGAAGGTCTTGCTGCTATGTTAAAAAAAGGGACCATGGCATCAAAAGTAGTTGTATTTCACTTACAGCTTGGGGGAAGGGGACAGAATGCACACAGAAGAGAAGGGTTTGCCTATCAATGCCTGTGTCTGTCCCCACAGCAAGGACTTTCCTTCTGGCTCTTTCCCAGAAGCTCAGGAGAGCCACTCTGCCTACTCCACCAGGCTTACTAGCACTGTCTCATTCTTTCATCATTCTTCTCCCTGAATCAATTGTCTCCTTCAATACCCTGAGCTAATCTCTCAATGCCAAAACATCTTCTCCTCCATCCTGCTTTGTACACGTTGCTCAATGGAGTCTTGGTCAATGACCTTGAAATGGAGATGTGACAGCCATAAAGAGCTGTAAATAACAAAGGTAGCTTTGATAAGTCCTGAGTTCTGGAGAATAAAAGATTTTAACTGGATCTTCTTGAAACAGAGGAACGGGACAAATCAATCCAGACCAGCTGATTTTCAGTCCACTCTTTCAGCCTGAACTGACACAACTCATGGTGACATCTATGGGACCAAAAAATCACAGCCCATGTTAAACCCAGTCAGTAGAAAACAAAGTATGTTACTCTTTTGTTTCTGTGCATTGATTCATGTCACCTTTTTTGATTTGGGCTTTTTTTTCCTTTTTAGTTATCTGTATTTCAGGAAAATAAATAGAAGCTGTATTCATAGCAGGATTTTTTTTTTTAAGCTTCTCTGTGTGGGTGGCAATCCCAGTGAATCCGAGTAACAGTGTCTATTAATTTTATTTTACAAATTTGGTTTGCATACGTAGCCAATTCAAAATATTGTCTGTGAGTCAAATACATGCTGAGCATTTCCTAACTTACAAAACCTGTGAGTAAACTCAGTTAAGATTCAACAAGCTCTACAGAGGTTAATTAAATTTTTATAGCTTTATTCTTCACTCAGTGCTGCAAAAGGCACTTCTGTTTGGCTATTGTTGCCAAGATGGTGATGGAGGAAATTGAGAACCCGGATCTATATCAGTCTTCTGTTTTGCCTAACGTTGACAAAATTTGCAGAACATTGGTAGGGCCTCAACTGGGGACAGAAGGAAGAAACAGAACAACATCTGAAAGCTGTTTGGGTGATCTGTGGGCTAGGGTGAATGTTAGACTTTTGCAGGTACAAATGATGTATTCAAACCTTCTCTCGCTGGGAATTAGCTACAGGGGGACTAATGCTTTTCATCCTCCTTTCAGGCAAAATGGACAACCACTTCAGCCACTTCTCAACCACAGCTACAAGACTGGAGTTGGACAGTCTCAGTTCTTACAAACCAGTAGTGAAGCACACAAGTGGGTTCTCTGCCTTTCCAAATTACTGGAAAAAATACTAGCTACTAGGTTACTACCAGTAGTATTATAGATACCTACAATATTTAATCTAGAAAACCCAAGTATGGAGGGGTGTTTTCTTCAACTAGGTGGAAGGCGGGCAAGTAGCAAAACAAAGCAATTTCCCAGGAGTCTTTTCCTGGGAAAAGACTTCTCCAAAGTCAATGTCCCAGGACACTTAGAATCAGTGGATTGTACACATAGCATGTGGCTGTGGTGGGAAGAAAAAAAAAAATAAAAAAAAGGAAGGAAGGAAGGAAGGAAGGAAGGAAGGAAGGAAGGAAGGAAGGAAGGAAGGAAGGAAGGAAGGAAGGAGGAAAATGAAGGCTGAAAGAGTAAGATAACAATATAGAAAATATTGAATGTCCCTGTTCAGCTTCTGCTTAATCTACTTTGTAAGTCATCTGTTCAGCAAAGTTGAAAACTTGCTGAAGTTCAGCCCTCTTCAGCAAAGTGTTATGTCATGCTGAGTTTTTAGCTTGTGGTGAAATGTTCTGCTAAATGCAGATTGATTGCTCTATTTGAACATGAGGTTATTGTTAAAATAGTGGTTAGAGGAGATGCAGTTAACATTATTAATTAAAAAGCTTTTAACAATATTCCTTACAAAAGGCTGCTTAAAAAGCTAATCTGTCATGGGCTGAAGTTCTGCCTGGGGTGGTAAAAAGACAAAAAAGGGTCAGGCTTGGTAGTTACATTTCATCACAGGAGGACAACAGTCACAGCAAACCACGAGAGGAATGAAACTCTGCAATGTTGCTTACAGGGATACTATCTGTGTAAACTCAGTAACCTAAAGTGTATCTGGGAACAGTGTTTTTTTCCCAGGAGTTATTAAAAATTATAGCTTGCCTTTCTTCTTTTTTAAAAAAACAGGATGTACCTAATGATCATCCTGAATATTCCAGGGATGCTATGATTCCCTTGCCTCAAAACTGTGCCTAAGAGATGATCTCCTTGGGGGATAGCTCTTCCTTTCTTTTTGACTTGGAAAATATCTTGCATAGTCTGGGCAGTAGCTGAGACAACTAGCAATAAAAATTGTTAATAATGTGGAACAAAGCCCTTAGCAGCAAAACATTTTTTTTCCAGGAAAAGTGTATTTTATGTGAAATAATTTAGCTCAGCCAAAGCCAAATAAGACTTCAGAGAATTCTGGATGGCCAGACTAAACTCTCTGCACAACATTCATGACAGATGAAAGTCACTGCAGATAAATTCAAGGTGATACATGCTGGAAAGGACAATTCAACTGCTCATATGCATAGCTGAGATATAAATTAACTGTAATCACTCAAGAAAAAGATCTTGCTGTCACTGTAGACAGCTCCATGAAAACATCTGCTCAGTGCACAACAGTGATCAAGAAGCAAACAAAATGTCAAGATGCATTAAGAGAGGGTTAGGGTTTAAGGCTGGAAGCATTAATGCTGTGGTCTAAGTCGGTGGTGTGCAGCCAGTCTGAACATTGTCACCAACTGTGGTCACCCCTTATTGGAAACAGAAAAGGTTCAGGAAAAAATTGGGACCATTGTTATGTTAAAGCATAGGAAATTTCTAGGTGTGGGTAATATTAAAAGAAGCAAAACAAACATATGAATTGGAAGATATTTCCAGCACACATTATAGGGGTTATTTCCCTACAGCAGATATTATAGGGGGCTAGCCACTGTCTAAAATTTGCACTGATAGAAGCAGATTTTTGAGATTTCTTTTAGAATTAACCCATGCAACTTATTCCTCAAAAACATCAGTTCAACACCTTTTAAAAATGAAAAGCATTCAAACTTACAGGTAGGTATCCCTACAAAGGGACATAACTCACCACAAGGAGACATAACTCACCATAACTCACCTGCCAAATGTAAGGACATTTGGAGGAGTTATCCCCTCTGACCAGGTTATTGAATATATTTCATATCCATTAAAGACCTCTCTGGTTTTTGCACTGCAGGTTCTCCAGTTTGCCCACCATGTCCTTGAGAATTTCCTGGCATTTGCAACATGTGCATCACGTGCAGAGGTACCACAGCTACCACAGATGAAGGTACAGAGCATGCTAATTTTTTTGCACTCTTAGCTATTATTCACCATTACTGTATTCCATTACTTTAAGCTTTTTGGCCTATTGCCCACTTGCTTCGATGTGCTAAAAATCTATATTTTGTACTTTCATATAGAATTTGTGTACTTCAGGATAAGCTACCTGAATCAATGATTGGTGAATTACAATTCCTCTATACTAATGTCTTGTAAGAGAATGCAACATGCTGTAAAGTTAAAAGAAAGATGTCAAAATGAGTGTTGAAATAAGGCAAACTCGGAATATAGAAGGAAAAGTGAAATTTAGACAAAAAGACTTGATGAATGAAAAGGAAACTTCCTATCCTTAAGCAAGCAAAAAGTATGAAAACAGAGTTCAGTGAAGGAAAAGAAATATTAGTCAAATCCAGCTCTGGGAATTATTTCCCAACAAAAGCATTTTAAGGATCTGAAGCACAAAAATCTATTTTATGCTTCTCTATGCAGTTGATCATGCATTCCTTCAGGCAGGCAAATCCTATTGACTAAACAAGATTTATGTGCAGTGAGCAACAAAGGGATCAAAACTCAGCTACTTGCCAGTTAATACAGAGCAGGACAGGAAGCAGTTTTTCTGTCTTTTTTTGATTTCTTTCTCCTATTTGATGTGAAGAATGGTACCTGTGTGTATAGAGATGAATTCCAAAACAACATTAATTGTGAAAAATTAGAAAATCTTCTCTCTCCAAGGTAAGTTGGCTGGTTAGGAGATTGGAAAGGAACAGATTGAAAGATAAATCCTAGTGTGTTCTAACAAATGTTTGCTAGGTTTTATGTAAAGTAAAATCCAACAGATTTCAGAAAGATTTTGTGATACCAACACCTAAGTGGTTCAGACACTATCTCAAGGGGAGATGGTAAGTGGTCAGATTCCTCCTGAATTCCCTTTGCAAAGCCTGGTAAAAAAACCCCAATATTGTAGACAGAGATAACCAAGGGGTGTAGCATGATGCTACTTTATAGCACCCAGACCACACAAATTTACTTACTTTACCATACACAGTGCCTGGTAGCTCTTTTCCACTGAACTAATGGCTCTTTGGAACAGCTGACTGTGTCTCTGTGCCTCTTACCCCCATTCTTCTTGAGGTTTACAAGAAATTCTGCCTGCACACGTAATGCCTTTTCTGAGAAAACTCATATATGGTTTGCTTCAAGAAAAAAAAAAAAAAAAAAAAAAAAAAAAGGTTTTGATGAAAATTTATTTTATCAAAGAAAACACAGTTTCTTAGAAATGTCCCTAACAGTCATGGGTGAGACTTTATTTTCTTTCTTTAGAGAGGTCTACCTCACGTTATAAATGTACACACTAGAGAAATACACTGCTAGCCAGCTCTTCTTTCAGGCACATAATCTCTGCACATCCACATGGTAGCTACTCGTGTACATTCAGATAAATAGAGCTCTGTTTTGGTGCATTCAATAGTTATGAGATCACCTTCCTGCAAAAAAAAAAAAGGACTGCTGTCACCAACATTATCTAATTTGTACTAAATACGTAGTGTTAACAAGTAAATTTACTGTACTGCTGCAACTGTAGGCACAGAAAGACAGAATTAAATTTATAAAGGCTACTGTATAAGAACCTGATTTTAACCCATAGGATGGTTGGATATTTAGCTTAATTATTGTAGTGCTAATTTCCCATTTTTCCAGTAGCATCTTGAAGCTGTAAGCTGAATCAACAGTCTTTTCAGTTAAATATTGTTTGTACAGGCATGTCCCTCCAGAAATATCACAAGCACTCATGTTACTGTGGTTACTGCAGTGCCATTGGTCAGCTAACCTGCATTTGCTGGTCTTTTGCATATTCTTAACCCATTGCAAACACAAGGTAAAACACACTTAAACCACCTCAATTTAAATGAACACATTTTATTTCATAGGTGCCATAGATACAGAGCCTGATCATAGGTGCACAGTGTCCTTGAAGAGTGGAGTGGGCAAAGCCTTGAAGGCATTTGGGCTGATCTCTCAGATGACCTTGCTCTGAGCAGGAGGTCGGACTAGAGATCACCTGAGGTCTCCTTTGCCCAAGGTGATTTTACAGGAAATTGAGAAAATAGTCTATAACTCATAGTGAAATAGCTACAGGTGGTTGTCCACCCATTGCAGAGTTCAGTTTGGGGGAGTGATTTTATTATGCATTGCTGGAAAGTAAAACATATTGACTGTCCCAAGAGTGAACATTTGCCCAGACAGTTCATGAAGCTAATTAAAATAGACTTGGTTGTATCACAGTTGAAGCACTACTTTCCAAAAATCTTAGTAAGACACAGTTTATCCTATGACACTGTGTTAGGTGCTCATCTCAGCCTACAAAGTAAAGAACACAGCATTCTGCAGTTGGTGGTATCTAAAAATGGAGAAAAAAAAAAAAAAAAAGTTGAGGTTTTCTGATTTTTTCCTCTAAATCTTATCCAACTTTCATCCATCCCTTCTGCTGTCTTTTGGCTTACACGGTGTGCAAGTGAGGCTGTCACCACGAGGCCATCCTGCACCCCAAGCCAGCAGCAGCTACTGGCAGCAGCAGTTACCTCATCACTGCACACAACAGGTCCCTAGGAGTACATAAATCACGTGTTGAAGAGCACCATTAAACTGGAAGTAGAGGCTTTGCTCTGTAAGGACAGTTTCAAGGGTAGAACATCTCTATGGAATATGGGTGGAAAACTGCTGTCCTACTATTTTGATAGCATACAAGCCAAACAACAGGTGGATGATGCCTTATTAAGCTTTGCACTCTTTCTTTCTCCTCCTGGTCTCTAGTGTCCTGGTGATGTTTCTCTGTCCTCTGGCTCATTAGTGTGACAAAACTGCCATTGATTATCCAGATAGGACCTCTTATTGCTGGCTTAGGGAGATTCATTTTTCCATTGTCTGTTGCCATACAAAAGGCAGAGGGAGGAAAGAAGGAAGGAATTAAAGGAGGATGTTAATCAGTATATATTTTAAGCTTTCTTGATTGCAATTACTTGTTTTTCCTAATTCATTATGAATCATGAATATTACTGTAAGCACTTAAATTAATGACATAGAAAGTTTCAGTTTTATCCATGGGTACTGTCCTATCCAGCTCTGATATTTGTGGGTGGAGACAATGATTTAGTTTTATTCACTGATCACTATTCTCTGTGGACTAGTCTGTTGAGTAAAGAACAAATTTATCATAATAAAAGTAAGCAAGTTCCTTAAACTTTTATGCAGTATTCATATCTTCCTTCCTGATCAAGTGATCAAGACAAATCACATTGGTTTTGAAAACAACATTCACACCTTTGGTTTTAATTTCAAATTAACAAATTTTGCTTATAGTCATCTGTTTGTAAATACCTCTGTTCTTGCTCTGAGGATGTAACACCCACCAAGCTGCCATACAGCTGTAATAAACTGGGTGAGAGAAGCTTTCCATGCAATATCTGCTCCAGGAGGCATTCAGAGCTGGCACAAGCACTGCATAATCCAAAGGGAATCACTTCACACTGCCTTGGTTCAGCTTGAAAGCTATGCTCCCATTCCCATCTAAATCCACTTGCATCTCCCATATATTGAAATGCTACTTGGAAAATGATATATGTGTCTCACTATAGAATCCAGTCACAGACGTAAGAACAATGTTTAGAAGAAAAATTTCATGTGTTTTAACTGACAAAGACTGGTTGAGCCACTGCTTTGAAGTAAGCAGTGATGAAGAATCCATCTTCTTCCCTGCCCTGACACCAAACCTTCTCTAGTAGGAAGATTTTTCTACTTCTAGACTCTTGAGGAGAACACAGCAGATTGTCCATGACCAGCCCATGTGGGATATAGCACCATCCTTGCAAGACACATTTCTAAAAGAAGAACCTTTCTTTCTTTTTTTTTTCTTCCACTCCATCTTTCCCTATAGGTTATGATACAGCCATTCACTGCAAACAGAATGAAGCCTCCAGGCTTTGATGGTTTCCACCTTCTAGCACTGGGAGCACAAATGAGTGATCCTGTGTCATCATTCTCAGATTTTCTTTATATTTTTCCCTGTTCCCCCTTTGACCTCCCCATGATGCAGAGAGGTCACAGCTTCTGTGTGTCCCAAAATCATTTTCACTGACCCACATAATCTAATCACATGAAAGGATGAGACGTGGCCACAACAGGACATAATCCCCTAGCAAAGTGATTTTTTTGAAAAGAGAGCTTTCCAAAATGTTTATGAGAGCAGTCCCATTGAGTCTATTCTGGCACGCTTACAGTCTCTGGGAATCTTTTGTTTTCTGCCCACATTGTGCTAAATATCAGTGCATCCACCTGAATGTTCTTGAACAAAACTGAGTTACAGTTATCTCAGCAACAAACTGGTCAGCCTTTTATTTACATAAATGGTCAAAATACTTCCCTGTTTGTCCCACTCTGTTGCATAGTGCTACAATTAATTCCTCTTGTGTGTGAGTTCTCCAATGAAACTGCTTCAGATCTAAATACATAAGGTCATGGGCTTCATTCTGTGTACTTCTTGGAGCTATTTTTCAGGGGAAAAAAATCTGAATTTTTAAGTTGCACTTGTAATGGGGAGATGGGGACTTATGGTTATATCTCTTTTCAGAGCAGTGTTGAGCATGTTATAATTGGAAAAAAAATTGAGAAAATAGGAGCTTTTGCCCCTTAGAAGACAAAAGATGATTAAGCAGTTATATTACAATCTGATATAATAGTGTCTCACCACTGACCTGGAGAACCTGTCACAGTACTGCATCTAGTACAATATTAATGTCTTTCAGCATAAACAAATGGACATACTGAGAGCCAGAGAAATTGTACCAAACACTTCAGCATGGTAAATGGGCAAAGTAATTATGTTACACACACTGCATGGAAGAAAAGAGATAATGTACACACACAAAAAATATTAACATTCCCTTTGAAAATCATTTGGGATCTATTCCCCAAGTATCAAACCAAAATTAAACTCAACGAGATTAAATTTGAATACCCTTAAATACAGAGCATCTTTGACAAAAATGATTCAGTGGACCATGAAACTCTCCCTTGGGGATAGAATACTTAACAGAACTCTCTGTAAAATGCTGGAAAGCTCTGGTTCTCACCTGGGAGGTTTGCATCAGAGCTGGTGCAAGACCATATCAGAGGTTCTACAAGCACCACTGAGGTAAAGGAGGTGTTGACGAGTTGGTGCAGCATTAGAGGTGCCCAAGTTTGGGTGCCCATGCCCCAGCTGTTGCTATTCAGCCCCACCAAGGATCCCAAGGTTCACTTTCTGTCTGTTGCAGACCCTGTTTTCCAGCATCTTTTTTGGTCTTGCAAGTCTCCTCACTCCTGTGCAAGTTCCCTAAAGTTTACAGGAAGGGATGACCAGAGAGAGATGAGGAGGCAGGGGATAGAAGGAATAATGGTTTTAAGTGATAGGACAACTGGGTACAGTTTTGAGATGAACAAGAGTACATTTAGATAAAATATCAGAAAGTATTTCCTGTGAGGGAGGTGAAACACTGGCCCAGGTTGCCCAGAGAATCTGTGGCTGCCCCATCCCTGGAAGTGTAGAAGGTCAGGTTGGATGGAGCTTGGAGCAACCTGGTTTAGTGGGAGTTGTTCCTGCTCATGGCAGGAGATTGGGATTGGAACAAGATGACCCTTGAGTTCCCTTTCAGCCCAAACCATTTCATGACTCTGTTATTATGGCTGTGCCCACCAATCCAGTTACTTGGCAGCACCAAACATCACTTGTCTATCTTCAAAGGTGCTTCATGGATAATGAGCTAGTCCATGGTTTACTGTATTTTAAATATGGCTTTGAATCTCTTCAAAAACTGTTCCACTGGTCCTTTGACTGTCTCTGTCATTTTCTGACATCTCTGCCCAGTTCAGCCTTAGGCAGTCAGTACTACTAATGCAGCATGGGGCCTTGGTTTCTACAGACTTTTAAGACCATCAAGTCCAACCATTAACCCAAGGCCACCAGTAACCCACGGCCCTCAGCACCACATCTCCACAGCTTTGAACTCCCTCCAGGGATGGGGAATCCACCACTGCCCTGGACAGCCTGACAACCCTTTCCAGAGAGAAATTGTTCCAAATCTCCTCCCAAACCTTTCCTGTCACAACTTGTGCCTGTTTCCTCTTGTTCTTTCTTGTAAGAAGACCGAGCAAATGTGATGCTTTGGAGGATCACTCTGTATAAATGCCAGAGCTAGATGCACATGTCAAGTTCTTGCATTCAGAATGTACCAATATTTGACCCGTCCTTGTATAAAAGTAGTCTGCTGAAATAGCTTCCCTCTCTTTGAAAAAGTGTGATGGGAGTTCACTGCTGTCTTTTAAATCTGCCGTGGCACTGCTCACCTTTTGGGCTGTGTGGAGAGGGCTGAAGAACTCAACATGAAAGCAGAAGGTTAGTTCACTGCCCCTTTCATTCAGAAAGGGTCTCAGCCCACATCTTTCATATACAGAAGAGGTTTGCCAAAGGCAGAAGTGATCAATTACTTGAAATGCCTGAAGTGCAACAGGTTTCAGTGACATCCTTGTGGCACATCTGTGATTTTTTTTTTCTTCTGTGTATATCTGTCCATATTTAAAACTTGCAGATTTTCTTTTTATCTGCAAGTCACATCAAGCATCCAATTAATTCTTCTGACTTTAAATACTTGTAAGAGAGAGTATTTTCTTACTCCTTTTATATTCTGTCAGCTACATTAGGGGGTTATTTTTTCTTCTTGTTCTCTTACCATGTATAACACAGGACTATTGAAAATTAGCAATTCAGAAGTGTTGTTTTCACCTGGATAATCTCAATATTGTACAAACATCAGATTTTGCCTGACCTCAGTTGCTCCCATTCCTGCTTTACGTAACCTGGTGGCTCAAGCTTCTGATCAGGCTTTGTAATTTCAAAGATGTGTCAGAACTTACATGTTACAGTTGTTTGACATCTCTAAGTGTAACAGGTAAAGCCACAGGGAAATTATTAGCCTGGAAATTGAAAAGAGTTTCATTTTATTGTGTGGAATAGACACGTACTTTTTTTTTTTTTTCTCACATCCTCATGTGTTTGCAGTGCTATGTATTTTGCTGTAATAAATTAGCCTTGTATTTGCACTAAAAATATTTGCACTAAAAATATAGGCCACATTGCAAAAGTCAATAATTTCAAAGGGCATTTTTTTTCTCAGAAGAGCTTTTTTTTAAACCAGCCATTTTCCAACAAAGATGTTATATCCACAAGGAAATATAAAAGAATACAAACTAAATCTGGTTTAAAGCTCTTCAAGTATCTAAGCTTCTCTTGCATTACAATTCCAGAACATTACTTTTGGGAAGGGAGAGTCAGTCCATTCTCCTCTATTATAATTTTTTTTTCCCTGTATCATAATTCTTCTTTTTGTTCTTACTCTTCAGAGGGGACTCATCATGCTGGGTAGCTGTGATAACAGGCTGAGGGACACTGGGCATATTTAGAACCTGAGGAAAGAGGCAATTCTTGAAATGTCTAAGGTTTTGCCATGGCATGTGTTTCTTTTTGTTGTTGTTTGTTGGGGGGAGTTTGTTGGTTGGTTGGTTTGTTGGGGTTTTTTTGGGAGGTGGGGTGCAGAACTTTCAAATGAAAAAAAAAAACCAAACCTTGCAAAGATCCAGGTTCATGTAGCTACAAATCTGGAAAATCTGCAGGTGGCAGAAGCAGCACTGATGCATTTGGGGCTTCCCCTGAGGCTTCCCATCTTCTGCTGGTACCATGCAGGTGTTGAGTGAGGGAGCATGTGCAAGTGTCATTCAGCTCTTCTTCCTCACAACCAGCACTGCTTTCCCCTGGAAACCCATCCTCTAAAATCAGCCACAAAACAAATACAGTAATGAGAAAGAAGGCAGCTAAATCTGGCCCGAAGAGGAGTGAGAAAAATTACATGTTGCACCTGAAAAGAGTTTGACACAATGCAAAGACAAACCACAAATAAACCACCATAGACTCAAATTCATTTACACAGCTACATGAAAACCCATTTTTCAACTAATGCCACCTTCCACCTCTGCAAAGACACACAGGTTTAGTAGGGTGGAGGTTTTGATGGGGGTGAACAGCTTTCATCTGCTGGTGGGCAACTTGCAGACAAGCTCACTCATAGGCTCCCATGAAGAGGTGATAAAAGGTTAAGTTGAAGAGAGGAAAAGGTGAGCAAATGTGACTGACTGTGGGATGCCAATGTGAGCTGCTGCCATCCCAAGTGCTCAAGATGGTCCATGTTGCTGGGGCCGTCATCACTATTGACTCTGAGACTTAGCTGAGCAAAAGCACTTGGTTTAAATTATTGCACTTGCTCTGAGTGCACAATGCTTGGAGTTTAAATGAATCAGAGGCAAAGAATACTTCTTATCCCACCTTTCCTATTTCAGTCCTTCAGAGAGAGAAAAAAGCACTAATGCTTAATGGCTGTGTGCACTGGAGTAATTACTAAAGAAGCAAGTCTGATATCACTGGTGAAGGATATTTAGGTAATGTAAAACTTGCATTAAATGGAGTTTTCCAGGAGAAGGTTGTGTATTCATGCTTCTTTTTCATTTGAAAAGTTTCATTACTTGTGATGAAAATATGCTGTCCCTCCTTTAAATAAAATACAAAACTTGCCATTTCCTTAGGCAGACTTCTCCAAGTTTAAATCAGGGAGCTGTACACTGGATTATTTTTCCTGCTTTATAGTAACATCACTTCTATGTTTCCTTGACTAAATTATTAAATCTCTAAGAATTAAGAAAAAACCTCTTGGTTCCGGCTACCACCAAACACTGACAAGGGTGCTGGTTTCCTAAGGTAGACAATGCCAGCAAATTTGGTTGAAATCAGTGAAGTCTGCAGATATTCACAACTCAGTGAAGGCAATGTGTGCCAAAAAAATGAGCTTATAATTAGTGGGGACATGTGAAAATGGATTCCTACACGTGCAATTGCAACACTGAGTAGAAGTACAAAGGGGAAAGGACTGAATCAGATAAGATACCTGAACAGACATTGACAATTTCACCTGATAAATTGCATATCCCCCCAAAAGATTGTCAATACGTTACTCCAAATATTTGGAACTCTTGCAAGCACTTTTCAGGCACTAATTAATTTTCTTTGAACCCCGTTGATCTGACAACCATTTCCATCTTCTGAATGGAGGATTAGGGCTGAAAAAGGTGAGACCATGAGCTAGAGATAGATTTGGGCTGTCTGACCTCTCTTGCTTTCCTCCTGGGATGGGAACAATAGATTAACATCAGAGGGGGATTCCTTGCTGCTTCTGTGTTTGTGCTTCTGTGAGGTTTTTCTGCCTTCCTATCAGCAGTGTTCAGGCATAAATTCCTTGCTCTGTCATTGCCAAGAGAGAAGCCTCTTGACACTTTGAGGCATGCAAGTGGTGTGTGCTCTTTATTTGAGTGCATGGCAGGGTGCCAGGCAGGTGGGTGGGTGCGTGGGCTGAAGGCAGAAGCTGCCAAACTCATGGCATAAGATGTCTCAGGAAGGAAATCTCCAAATCTTTCCTCTGTCAGGCAGACCCTCCTGGTTAAAGGTGAAATTAAAACCAGTCCTCCCTCATCCCCAGTACTTGCAGACACACAATGAAGTTGAGAACTTTTCACTACTGTTTTTCACAAGGAAGAGAAACCCTGTAACAGAGTGAAATTTCATTCTTTCTTTGAATTCTTCTAGCATTTAGATTTATTCATTCCTTTAGGACACCAGGATGCTTTTTGGAACTGCCCATGACAGATAATAGAGATTTTATTATTATTCTCCATTCATTTCCACTTTGTGAGAAGCATTAACAGAAATACTTCAGAATGCCATAAAATCTCAGTGGTTTGAATTTTTTTTCAAAAAGGTAATATAATATGTAATATAATATAGAAAGAAAAAAAGAAAAGGAAAAACAAAACAAAATAAAAATCTGGTTTCCTGAGAGAAATAAAAATTAGAAATGCCAAAAAGTGAGAGGGGGAAATGACTCACCCCAAGGTCACACAACGGCTTGGGAGCAACCACAGTCAAAGAATGTGAAAATCCCAGTTTGTTGCCCCAGAGAGAGGAGGATCCCATCCTTTCCAGGCATCTCTGGAAAGCAGCTGGGAAATGAAAGCATTTCTCCCTGCCTGTTTCCTTGGAGATGGAGAGCAATGCCTGTAGCAGCAAGCGTGAGGGGAAGTTGCTTTCTTGCAAACAGAGCCAAAAAAAAAAAAAAAAAAAAAGTGTACAAAGAGAGCTTTTTCAAGTGAATGTGTAGAACACAGTAAAGGGAGATGAGGTTATTTCAGAGCAGGATGTAGAAAGCCCAAAGTTAAAGCTTTCCCCCCCAAGCCTTCACTTTCGAGTTGCTAGGAGTAAGGTACATTTAATATGCAGGAGATTGGAAAAGGAAGGAGTTTGCCAAGTTATGTAATTCAGTTGGATGTTCTCACTCTAACTACTGACCTGGATCAAATCTGCTGCCAACTTGCTTGTGCAAAAGTCAGCAGCTGGTTCTAGTACTGGCCTGGGACACGTTATTGTGCTCATTGCATGCATTTTCCAATGGAAAACTTATGAGAGACATAAGAGGATAATATATTCTTTTACAGATTTTATATATATATATAGCTATACACTAGAGCTGAAAAGATTTATTTTTATGTACCTCCATATAGTTTTGTGGCTTTTGGCATTTTGTGAAAGTATCTGTGTTTGTTACAGGGTGTTTCATGGAGGAGTTTGTGTCTTGTGATGTGGGGGAGTGAGAGGAAGGGATGTGAGACTTTGCTGGGCTTAAGAATCTGTTGGAAGACCACCCAAGCTTGGGGGACCAGCCTCCAAACACAGAGCATCTCTTCCAGGACTACTTTCTAAAGAGATCTTCTTACCTCCAGACTGCTGTAGCTCTACACTCAGAAAATGTGAAGATTTTGTAAAGCATTGCCTGTCAGATTTTTATTAAGTATTGGTATCACATTGGCTTTTTACAGGCAGCACCTTTTATATCCTTGGTTAATTTTTTCCCCTTTATTTTCTATTAATTTTCATTTACATGAACAGATGTTTGTGTAGACTGCAGACAGTATTCTGGCTGGCTACTCTCTGCTGAACGCTCCTCTGGTGTGAAATAATCATGCTTTGAAATGCTGGAGAGCTGCAACTTATTCCATCCTCCCACTTTCCACCACAACTCGATTTCCTTCAGTCACCTCAGCTGTAACAGCAACACTGTTCTGACATCTTTGCATTGAAGTCAAACTCATTACTCATACTCACAGACAGTCATAACAATTCCAAAGAATCATTGTTGCAGATAAAAGGGCAAATGAATTTATGACAGCAAATTAAAGCACAATTAATAGTTCAATAGTGATGTGAATTCTTAACATGAATAGTGGTTTTTCTAGAAAGAATGCTGGCACGTGATAGTGGAGTCTGTGGCTAAGTGTTGAATAACAGAGCACACCAAAGGAGTGGTGTCACTCCTCCAAAGTTAATGAAATATTACACTGGAGCCTGGTCCAGTTTGCTCAGCTTCCAAATAAAGTGCAGGCATTTTAAGGGAATACATTAGAAGTGAAAAATAAGTAACACATTTATGGAGTGTTTTCAGTCCTGTGGCAGGCCCTGTCTCTAACAGACATGTCTCTGTTGAAGCTCTGTTAGATTAAGGTTTGGCAGAGACTTGCAAAAGGGTCATAAAGGAAACAAAGAAAGAAAGGGGAAAAAAGATTTGAATGGCATTATACTTTCCTTCCTCAAGCATTTCACTTAGGAAGGCTGATCTACAGCCAAGACAGAAGGTTGCATGTGGGTTTTTGGCTATCACAGAAGTATTGAGGAAGGAGATACACTGGGGGGTTAGAAGGCACAGACTCCAGGAACCAAAGGTCATGTTGCCCAGAAGAGAAATACAGATACATCTGTGGATATAATTGAATTTCTGGACAACAAAGAGTGTTTAAGACACGACTAAGAGCTTTGGGTGATGTCCTCTTCCTGAACTTTTCTTACCGCAGGGAAACATCTACCAGTGACATATTTTTGGTTGTTTACTCTTCCCCAAAGCTTCCCATTTCAGAGGTGCCTCTGTTAGGTTGTTATTACTCGCTGTTTTTCTGCCCCCTGTTTATTTTTTAACAGCTTCCCCTTAAAATTTTTAAAATAACTATTTCGCTGCATGCAACCAGTTTGAAGTCATCATCTCTTACCTCAACCCATGTGGAGTTAGAAAGCCCTGAGTTAAAAAGCTTTTTCTGCCCTTACCTCCTTCCTGTACAAAAGCAACCCAAACAAACAAAGGAGGCTTTCTTGGAAAGCTGACATGGGTTTTCTGAGCTCCCACTGTCATTTGTTCTTTAAGATCTTCAACTTGTTTGTTTAAATGTTCATAGCTTTAGGCCTTTCTTCCTGATTTTGTTGCTGGAAACCATGAGAACAGTTATTTGTTCCAGAAAGCCAATTTATTATTTCTTCTCTACCCCATTTATGGCTTTCCTTCAATTTATATTTTAAAAAAAGGAAAAAAAAAAAAATCTTCTTCCAATGTGCACTTTAACTCCTGAGACTTAGAGTCCCAAGCTGTGAGACAGCACATCTTTGGTGGGTTGTTGCACTTGAAAATCAAGTGGAAGACACTCTCTAACATTTAGATGATGCATGCCACAAACTGCTGCAGTCTCATCAGTTCCAGAGGATGGAAGTCAATACTCCATAATAAATTTTTAAAAAAAGGATAAATAGGCATTTTGCATTACCTGATATCACATCTTGTCAGAATGGAGATGCCTGGGGAAATTACAGATAATAACAGTCATGTGGTGGATACTTGCAATTTTAATCAGAGTTTCTCAGACTCAGAGGCACATCTCTGGGGGCCCAGGGGCTGCAGTTGTCAGAGAGCCTTGCTGGGAAGTGTGTGAGGGGTTTGCTCCATGCAACAATGTCCCACTGGGCCAGCAGAAGCCTCAAGTGATATATCAGCTTAGCAAAACACACTGGGCATGAACAAGGTAGAAGAGGGGCACCTTGACACACAGATAAGACTTGAAATCATTTGTCCTAATGAAAACTTTCCCATGGAGTGCATTTACTTTAGTGAAAAAAAAAAAAATTTACTCCACCCAAATGTAATTTTTCTTAGTAGTCCCCAAGAAAAATGGCCATGATGGAATCACAGAATCACAGATTGGATTGGGTTGGAAGGGACCTTAAAGATCATGTAATTCCAATCCCAGTGCCATGAGCAGGGACACCCCCACTAGACCAGTTTGCTCCAAGCCCCACCCAACCTGATATGACACTTGCATCATAGGGTTAGAACAGAATAATCCAGGAGACTCTGAGAAGGTGAATGCCCAGGATCACTTCTTTCTAGAACATTTGAGCAGACAAGAAATGTGAATCCACTCATCCCAGACCTCAAAGTAGAGCTCTAGACACCAGACTGTCAGTGTATCCTAGGGAAGGTAAGGGGTTGTTTTGTATATGGAACCAAAAATGCATTTGCAAAGCTTCAGTTCTGTTCTGCATCAGGCTGGAAAATATATTTTGAAACACAATTGTGCACTTCTTTCCATTCATCTGCAGAGATCAGCATGTAAAATTGTGCAATGGTCTTTTGATTACCTACAGAGTCTTAGTTCATCTATATATGTAAAAAGGTAATTCTCATCATTCAGCTGTAAATAGAAAGATGATTTCTGGCAGGCACTGAAATGCATGTGGGAATTTATTTATTTTCTACACTGAATGAAGTTCTTCATGCTAACCATTCCTGCCTAAAAGCCAATCACAGCTAGTGGCAGCCAAGCATTCATCACGCTGTTCTTTTGAGATACAGAACCATCATGACACAGAAAAATACAAAGAAGAATTAGTCATAAGAATGCCTCAGTAAAAATGAGTTCTGTGCTGATTGCATTTGAAGATTTCCAAGTGCAAAGTCAAAGTCCTCATGATGAAAGAAATTTTGCTTTTAATGAAAGCTGAGTTGTGCTCAACCACTTTGACAAGAATAAGCATAAGTCCAACAATCTAAAATGTTTAAACGGTCCCTAGGAGTACATAGTACTACAGATTGTAGTATCAACGAGTTGGAAGTTCAAATGGCTTCTTGTATTCTTCAGGATTTTTTCTTTTCCCCACAAAGAAGTATTTTAATATAAAAACTCACCCTAAAGCAACAAGCCCATTTCTTCCAGCTTTTGGTTCTGAGACAGATGAGTTTCTGGCACTATTAACAATTTTGCAAGGTATCAATAGTGGTTTGTTCCTCTCCCCAGGCAAGAGGGATTCATTAAGAGAGTGAAACTGATAGAAAATGGGGATAGCCAATTAGGCACATCTGCAGGGGTAACTCAGGGAACCATCCTGGTTTGCTAACATTATCCACACACTGAACACAATGAGTTATCATATATTTCAAGAAAATAAAGAGTCTGGGCCAGTGTATCTGCAAGTATGTGTGTGCGGGTGTGTTTGGGGATTTTCCTTTTATCATTTTGCATTCCCTGACTTTCCTGTGGGAGAATTTCTGTGCTATGATGAATCATCTGTGCAGATCAGGATTTCTTACTGTAATGGTATTTTCTGCAGTCTTGTGTTTCCCATTCTGTTTGTCTTCCAAATTCTTCTATCTCACGTCACTGGTTGCTTTGGAAATGCTACTGATTCCATGGACATTGACTGATGCTGCTGTTAACACTCATCAAGGGATAAAATGGGTTTTGACAAGCTAGGTACATAGGTGCTTATCTCCAGCAGCTCTGAGGTTTGTCTTCTCAGGATTCAGGGTTCTGACAATGGGAGATGTCCACTCTCACAGTGTTAACAGAAGACCAGATATGACATATGCAAAGGGTGGCTCCTGTAAAGTCAGCAGAAATGTAATAACTTAAGACCACAGCTTCTTCTTCTGGAATCATTCTGAGGAAGTACTTGGAAGTCAAGCTGAAAAGGCAGGAACACAACCAAACCATAAGAAGAATGAGTAATAAGAAGTGGTAAAGGATATATCTTCTCTCTTGTGTCTCTTTTGCAGTTGTTGGGTGTTCAGAGGAGAAGGAAGAACCTCAAGCTAATTGCATGATTGTTGACCTCTTTTCCAAGGGGGATATGAGGGCTACCTGCAAACTTATAGCCTGAAATTCATCTTGCAATCTCTTGTACAAACACATGGACACACTTTCATCATGCTTATTCACAAGAGAGGTTTATAAGTGCTACCACTACGTCTATTGTTACACAAACCCACTAAAAGTAGAACATGAGAACTCAATACACAGGGAAATCTCAAACCTGCCAGGTGGGACAGAGGACACTAAAGACTCTAAAGCTGCTTCCTCCTTATGTCCTTGCAGGACAGGCAATTCCCTCCAGTACTGATTTCCTGCTTTGCTTTCTCACCTGCTTAGAAAAGCTGTTCTCCTGGGAGTCTTCCTTCTCCCATCATCTTCAATGGTTGACTTTGGGTCCCTTCCAAAAAGATGTTCATACTTCCCAGAGGTCTTTAACTCTGCCCATAAAGCACTGTTTAGTGTCTCTCTGTCATGGCCCCATCCTGTTTCTCCAGCCTGGACATGTTCAGCTGCCATCAGGAGAGGACCAGGAGCTGCCTTCTCCACTGCCCACCCTCACAGCATTTAAACAGACTGCAAAATGTACATGTGCTAATAGAGTAAATTGTACAAGGAAAAATCAAACAGCTTTACCATCTGTCACAGATGTAGATAAGTGGACATGAAGCAGTTGAAACTGAAGCAAAGATCTGAAAAAAATACAAGAAAGTGATTCAGGCCAACTCACGACTCCAGATTCATCGGGATCTTCCTTATAAATAACCATAAATAAATGGTTCTAAATAAATGGTTCCTTATAAATAACTATAATGTTGTTTTCATTTCTTTTTCTGGAGTTTGATGGCACTCCCACAGGCCCGTCTGTGTATTTCCCACAGTGTCTCAGTGGAAAAAAGGCTGATTTTAATGTGAAGAAAACTAGCATGTGCCAGCAGTCCCAGTTGCAATCAATTCAAGTTACCCAGACAGGAGACAGTCGTGTCCATTTCCTTGCAAAAAATAGAATTCAGCCATTCCCATCAAGGTGAGGACCAATAGCTGGGTAGGGGTGAGGTGAGAAGGATCTGGTGTCTTCTTTTTTTTACCTATGCAATTTCATTTTAAAAAAATATAATGTATTCAATTGTTTCTTTGCCTTGCCTGCAAACAAATCACCAGTGAGGAAGAGGCTGTTTTCTGTCTCATATTTGCTGTTATAAAATGTATAAATGAGTCTGCTCTTTCAGCATTCTCTCCCTCTCATTTTGATCCCTGAATCTGAGGAAATTAGGATCAGACAGTTAAAAAAAAATCAGCAATGGAAGTTGATTTTTCTTCCTTTAAGAGCTGTCTTAAGCCTTATAGCATGCCATATGCAGTAAGCAAATATAGTTCCAACAGAGCCTGTCTGAGGCAACCATCCAATACCATCTTCTAAGTGACTCCCTATCTAAAAAGTAAATAAAACTGTGTTAAATCTGGGGAGAAGAAGAGCTTAAGCTAAGAAGGATTTTAAAGCTGTTTCTTCTTTGAAGTAGTTTTATTTCAAATCATCTTACAGTGTAAAGCTCAGCATTAAAACTCATGTTGTCTTCTCACATAACCAGTGTGGAATTCACCCAGAGTATACAGAACCAAAAAGCACACTTTTTACATCATTTAAGTGTTGCCATGTGATATGGGATATTTCCTAATCCATGGATACTATCTGCTTATCCTCTCCAGTGAGGCTCAAAGAGGCTGCATGTCCAGTTTGGATAATCACTTGATTTGGAGCTGAACTATCTCCACTTAGCACATTTTAGTGCACATCACGGAGCAGCTGCTGCACATTATGTTTGGAGAACTAATGTTACTCCAGCATGAAAGCAACAGAAATGTATACAGCATGGACAGTGGGTGCTCAGCACCTAATATTTTACCCTATGGACCTGTTCTTCTGGTATCACATTACCTGGCAATGCAAAAATGACCAGAGAAAGCCCCATCTGGAGAGGAACCGTGGTCTTTTCATTAGCAAAATCATCTCTAAAGAGATGGCAGCAGAGCTAGGTCTTGAACATTGAAATCCTGAATGCCATTTCCTATTCTGAGCAAATACAATGCATCCTCACTGATTCTTTTTTAAGAGTGGAACACTAATTGAATTTCTTTGCTCATTCTTAGTGGGATCATGGTTCACAATTGTCCTCTCGTTGCATGCCTCACTGCAATTTTGCTTTATCTCACAGACTGTGATTATGAAAACTGGCTGTGTGGCATACAGTGAATCACACTGTGATTTACTTTGAAGAGGTCAGCCTAAAAAATTTCCTGAGAGGAATTTATTAGATGCAAACCACACCAGGACTGAATTAAAATGAAGCCTAAGTGTCCTTATATCCATTTCATCAACACCATTACATTTCTCCCCCTGTTTTCACCATTATAAACTGATTGGAGGTGTTTTTTTCTCTGAAGTGGATGGGTCAAAAGAAAGCTGCTACAAACACAAGGTCAACTATGTTCCACTGAAAAGTATAATAAATAGCTCCAAAGCCTCAGTTACACTCTGTGGCAAGTGGACAAGATGGACAGAGAGTGTAATGGAAGGGTAGATGTGGGAAGTATCATTTAGGAATCACTCAGCCTAGAGGTTCTGAAAGCATTGTTACCAAATGGCATGAAATTATGGAAGCCATCATATAATAAAACAACCCTTTCCCTCTTTCATTTGAGCCAGACCCTCTTGGAGCACAGGTTTGTGCATGTCTTTCCCAGCTACATAGAATAAATCATACATATTAATGTAACACACAATTTAAAAATATCTATCAGTGCTCCACTAAGCTGTGACTGTTGCACCAGATCTCCTCCATGTAATGTACTGTAATGTCTGTATGACACCTTGTAGATTAATATTTGTGTTTGATTGAAAAGTAGTAGAGGAATCCCTGTCTAATGTCTCGAGTAGACAGGAAAGACCATTATCTTTTTGTGTTAGCTGATAGATAAGGTCAAAATAAATTGTTCCAAAACCAGTGCAGCAGATATTTCTGGTTTGTCAATAAATTGTTGTTCTGTACCAGGAATGGATGCCTTTTCCCAATCTACATATGCTCTTAATGACTTTTTTTTTATTATTATTGTTACTAGGTATACTGCAGAGATATTAAAGAGCAAAAATTTCTCTGCAATTTTGGCTGAACTGCTGTCTTTAATCATGTCACTCTAAAATGGTTTATGTAAATCAAAAATTGACTTGAAGCATAGGTTAATCTCTGCTTGAGATTGAGATGGATAGTGGAAATGCAGCATTTCCTGGCCTGATATATCATCCTGGCAATATGCCTGCAGATCTGGCAGCATGTAGATGAAGACACCTGGCAGGAGGAGAGAATTAGGAGGTATTTTTAGAACTGATGCATTTTTCCTTTGAAAGTAGCAGTGGTAATACAGTATGCAGTGCTTAAATGTTACTCTCCACACATGTTTTTTGACATATCCTGATTCTACACACACCACCAGCATGCAGAAAATACTTAAATAGCCACTAAAATGACAGTGAGAAATAAAGAAATAGGAAAAAAAAAGTATTTTCTGAATTTTACAGTAGTTCTCTTTCTTGAATTATCCATGTTAGGATTTCTTTGGAAAACATTATTTGTATCTGTAGCTGAATATTTTCTGTGGCTCATTAATCAACATTTGATTGTAATAATTCTGTATTCAAAGACTCAGTGATGCTCAGAGATATCATTTTATAGGCTTAAAATCACTCTTTCCATGACTGTAAATTGTAGAAATAGGTTTCTAATGAGACCTTTACTAATTTTTAAGATTTCCAAAATTCTGCTTCTACAGAGAGTTGTCTGTGATAATGGGAATTATTAAAGAAAATACCATAGTGATTTAAAAGCATTTAAAATGTAAATATTCATGCAATCATCCCCTGATACTTGCCCAGCTCATGATTAGGAGGCTCGAGCTTTCCATTTTTTCATTCATAAAGCCTAAACCAAGGTATTTCAAAGTATGTGATGAATTGATTTTAGCTTTGTTAATACCTGTACTAAACCAGAGCTTCCTGTCAGAAAGGCAACACTAAAAATCAGGGAAATGTTGTTATTTGAATCCCTCTAATGATGTGATTGTATATCATCTGCATATAATGAGAAGCAGGTGCATTCTCAGGCAACAAAGAGGCAACAATAGAAATTCAGTAAAAGAGAAGTCTGAGATGGCCATGGAACTTACAGAAGATAATTAATGGGCCTAGGGCACCATAAAGACAAATTAAATGGGGTATCTGATAAAACACATTTGGAAAGTTCATTTGTAAATTTTCCTGAATGACTTAAATAGCAGCTGTGAAAGTGCCAAGAGGGAAGGTGATCTATGAAATGATGTGTAAACCAGAGGCAGGCAGAAAATATAACCCTGTTAAAATGTAAACCCTAAAGGTCTCTGCTTTATATCCTGCAGAGTGTTCAGTCCTCTAGCACTGACAGGTATTCAGAGCTGGTTTAAGCAGGCTGAGGTTTTATGCACATATTAAAAAGAGCCAATCCATGGACTGGCTTTGCTCACCCCAACTGTTGCTTTCCATACTACAAATTCACTTTACATTTCATAACTTTCTTTCTTGACCCAAAGTCCATATGAATTAGGGGGGTATTTTTCCACTGACCTTCTGGATCAGATCCTAATTTATCCATTCCCATGAAAGGAAGTTCAGAGTTCTTTAACTGCTGTAAAATCAGCACTCTCAAACATTCATCTAGGCTCCGAATGGCTGTTCAATGCAGCCAAGTCTCTGTCCTTGCTCATCAATAAAAACTGTATAATCAGGTACTTACCCAACAAAAAGCTGTTCTGTACCTATATTCTCATAGTTTTGTTATTTGTCATTCATTATCTTCCTGTGAAAAGTCACTCACTTTTGTCTTTTCTTTAAAAAACATAAGTCCTATTTTTCACTTTGCCCATCATTTGCAGTAATTGCTTTTTTTCAATCAAGAAAAAAAAAAGAAGAAAAGAAAAAAAGAAACCCCAGTATTTTAGCTCTTATCTTCTTTATTTTCCCTGCCTTTCTTTTCCTATGACTTTTAAGAGATAATAGGGAAGGAGGAAAAAAAACAACAAAACAACAAACACATTGTGTTTGGTCAATAAACAAAACAAGTGTTCCAAATTAATTACACTCATTTCTTTTTGAATCATCCCCACTTTGAAATTTCCAGATATCTAGTCAAAGAAAGAAGCATAGCATGTCTCCTTCAGAAAGAGCAAAACAACTTTAAAATCTAAATAAATAGTGCATGAACACATCATCAGCCAAAATGTGTTTGCTTAGATTAGTCACTGAACAATTACAAACAAGGAATAACTATGCAAGAAAGTCAGTGTGATTTGCAAATTACTTGTGAGCAGAAAAGGAGCAGTCAAATACACTGGATAACTGATTAATTGTAATTACAATGTAGGCCCTTCATCATGCATAGCAAATTTCCCCCAATCTGATTTCAGTCAAAATAGGCTTTGGTCCACGCTAATGAAGCCTCTCCTCAAATCAATTTATTTCACTTCTACGACAAGTATTTGGTTCACTTCTGCAATAAAAATTGTACTCATTACCTAAAAAGCTTCATTAAAATTATCTGGTCTTTCAGCAAGAAATTGTCACATACTGAAGTGAGGGAAAAAAAAAAAAAAATGTTTCTACAGGACCTGTTGATGTGTGTTTGACAAATGTACTTGGATCTCTGGTAGACACCACAGATGGGCATGACAACACCAAATGCCCCAAATAAGTGCATATCAATGGATTTATTTTATTTAAACAGTTTTACAGCAACATTCTCAAGGATGTGTGTCTCTAAGTGTCTCTTTCTCCACTACTATAGCAATCCAGCATCAGCACTTGATTTTTCTAGAAAATGTCTATTTTTTGCATGCAGCTTGATAAAGCCAGCATGTTTTTGTCCAGAGTACTGGGTTCCTGGTCCTGTTCCAGCTGAAACTGTCAAGAGTTTTGCTGTGACCTCTTTGAGGGAAGGAATAACAGGTAGCTCTGTTTTGCTTGCAAATAATGGAGAGACGACAGCCTTGAAGCCCCGAGCATTGGCAATTTGCACAAACATGACAGTCTGGCAGAGGAGTGCACTTGGCAGATGCCTGTTTTCCCTCTGCTGAAGAGCATCTGGATGGGTTAGCAACTGCCAGGGCAGAAGATCTGCAGTGTTGTAATTGCAAAGAAATAGTAACAAAGAGAAACTAACCTGAATGCACCAAAACTGCTCCAAAAATTCAGATGTTTCCCTTCAAACAATCTCAAATCAGTGCTCAGTCTCTGGAAGATCACAGATAGGTTTGGGCATGAACTTTAGTGTATGAATGGCAAAATGAGACTTAAACTTGCAGGTCTCAGAGTAGAAACATTGGAAATCACTAATATTAAATCTGAAGTTAAAATTATTTGTGTTTCCTACTGTGTGCAAATGTAAATTAATTATGCACAGAAAATAAAAAAGGAAATGCTGCTCAGCTGGAAGCCTCAAGTTCCTGATATTCCAGCTCTAAAGATGAAAAAACTTCATATATGAACTTAGAGGTAGAATATGTCCACAATTCTGATTCAAAGAATTAACAACCTGAAGCTGGATCAATCACCCAAGTGCTATGACAGAATTCCTGAAGAGTTCTAGAAGTCACCCAGGCAATGATTAGTCCAGGAATTGAGCCTGACACCGGTTTAACTCTGAAGTAACACACGTGCAGTGGTGTGGAGGCAGAAGCTGGCACTGGGAGACCCATCAGTGTTCTAGCAAGAAATACAAAAAGGGAAAGTGCACTAGAAAACCAAATTTATTCAATTTTTGGAGAAGAAAAAAAGTGGTGTGGTATAAGAGTGAAGTGCACTGAAGCAACACACTGCAAAGTGCCATGTTGCAGAGCCCTGGTGAGCATCAGAGACACTCAGACTTGTAGTAAATAAATGTTATTAAGCTGCCACAATGACAGTGGCTTTCCTGTTTTCAGGCTGGTTGAGCCATCTGGCGTGGGCATCCAGATAAAAGTTATACAATTATTAAAACAAGCTAAATTAAATTAATTTAAATTAATCACAGTGTACGAAAATAACCGGCCAGAAGCATCGAATGATAGTTGTTTTGAACATGATGACCTATTTTTCTGGGTTTTTTGCTTTCTCTAATTATGAGATAACGTGCTCTCTTTGAAACCAGTGGCAAAAGTCCAGTTGAGTGAAAAGAGAGCTTTGTGCAGGGTCTTCTCTCCTAAACGAGCAGTGACATGCTTCACTAAACAACATGCCCACAGAGCACCTAATGAAGGATACAGATACATTTTTATTACTGTATGTTGGCCTGTTGTGTAGGCTGTGAAGTTACTACATTACATCAAAATGTTTCCCAGGCTATTTTGGGAAGACCTAAGAGATTTTTTTCATTCCCTACAATGTTATCAAAAGTTTGTGTCCTTCAAACTAGTCACAAATAGGTATTTTTTAATTTAGGTGTTTCCAAAATGTGTGTCTGAATGCTTTATTTGCCACAAATGCAAGTTTTCTGTTACAAATTCAGCCAACCTTTTGGTGACAACGTGTTTAAAAAACAGTGTAAAAAATGACTAACTGAAAATGGCTTGATTTAAAGTGCTGAAGAAAATGGGAAGGCGTTCAACTAACAGCCTCTCAGAGCTGCTAGAAAACAAGAGCAGTTGAGAAGGAGAATCCCAAGAAGGAGAATCCTGAAGAATTTATTTCTATATTTACCAAATCTGCTTGCCAGTACCTGAAGGGAGAAAGCAACATCTTGCCTATTACTTGGTCAGAGGCAGCCTGGCTCCAGGTTTAGGAAGATGTTTTGTGTCCTCCTGATTCAGGAGGATGTTTTCTGTGCACAAGGCTCCTGATGTGTGCCTGAATCCCAGCAGTGGATGCACCAAGGACAAAAGTATTGGAGCTTCCACAGCTCAAGTCATGAGCACCCCCAGCTTTACCTAAAGCTCCCTCAAATCCTTTCCTGTATCCTAATAACCTGTTAAAATCCATCCTAAAATCCTAAAATCTGTAGTATCCTACTACAGAGAAAAAGCTCCCTCTGAACTCTATTTGGCTTTCAGATTTTCCCTCTTGTAATTTTTTTTTCCCCAGTGACATTGGCTTTAGGCAAAGGCTTTTCAGAAGGTCTTCAAATCTATCACTGAACTGGGTAAAGAGATGGTTCAACTACTTTAACACATTGGATTGGAATCTGAGCAACAGATAAAACATGCTGTTTATTTGTCTTTACACTCCTGATGTGATGTCCCCCACTGGGCAGAACCATGTGTCACATTCTGGAGGAGATTTTGTGGGAAGCAGGGAAAATCTCTACTAGATATTGACAGAATTTTTTTTTCAGAAGTGTTCAGGAAGCAGGTGGAAGCTGTTTTAAACCAAATCTTTTTTCCTAGGTAAGGTCCATATTTCCCAGAATAAAACAAAAATATTTATCACTGTTTTTTTCCATTCTTTTTTTCATTCAGAAAAAAACTGGCTGTTTTTTTTCGTTCTTTCTTAAATAGGAAATGGTAAAAAAACATTCACTGTAGAATTCTAGTTAAAAACCTAGCTTAGAGTTGCTGTTCACCACTTAGTCAGTAAAATTAAAATGCAGAGATACTAATAATTGTAGAAAAATCCAGGTTTGGAATATGTGACTTGGACCAATATAAATCAAAAAGTTAGGCAGAGGGCATTGTCTAACTGTGATTAGATTTTAAGCTTAGAGTAGCTGCCATTTTACAAATGTCTCCCTCTTCGAAGCTGTGAACAAACTCTTTTGAGTAAAGCTAATAATCTGCATACTTTTAGTCTAAGCAAATTAAAATGAATAAATTATTCACCCAAAATGACACAGGCAGTTACAATAGGAGTCTTATCTCTTACAGCATTGTTATTACCATTATAATTGTTACAGTAATTTTCTTTTCAAAGCCTCATAACTCTGTCTCTCATGTGTACTTTTGATGCAGATTCTCTTTTAAGTAAATATCATTCTTACTCTGCTTAGGCTTCAGATTGCCTGAAATCTTTTCTTCCATAAGTCCTCACCTGAGCTTGTTCTTGATCCTCAGAGGTAATGGTGTTGTCCAGCTGGGAGAGAGAGTCTGAAGATGTAGCCCTGCTCTTGGCCCTCTCATTTAAGTTTTGTTAACTTAAAAAAAAAGCAAAAAACAAAAAAACCTCAACAGTGAAACAGCATAATGGCTCATGTGTATCTTCTCTAGGAAAGTCAGTGAGTTTTGCAAAATCAACAGATTAAATATAAGACTAACTCAGTTCTAACAAATAAACTTTCAGACCTTTAGCTGACAGTCCCTAGAAGTGCTACTTATTTTCATTCCTGTGTCTGTGTATAAATGATCTTGCCAAACAACCAAATACTGCAGCTTTTTGCATTTTCTTATATAGTTTGTTCCAGTAGGAGTACAGTTATTTTAAAATATACATGAAATACAGCAGTTATTAGCAAAAGCCTTGGGGATTGATACTGACAGGGAAGATCAGAGGGTTAAAGTCAGCTATTTGGAAATGTCTGTATATAAAAACACCCACTGGACACATCAAGAACTTGGGTGTGCACAGGATGAAGCATCATGTCAGCTCTCTGCATTTGTAAGCAAACAAACCCCACGCACAAATACCTGATTTATATGCATACCTGGGGGTTTGCACACATAAAACATGGCAAGGACAAATATATGGGAACAATTGCATTTGCCTGACTTTGAAAATCTGCCCATTAAGATCCATCTGCACATTTTGAGGAAAAACTCATTTTCTTTAGTGTTTATTATTGTGATGACCGAGTTAGCCTGGAAGCAGAGTGGAAACAGATGAGTGTGGAGAAGGGAGTAAGAGAGAGAAGTTCCCATCATATGATTAATCAGACAAATGAGGTATTGGGAGAGAACTGTTTGCATGCAGCTGAGTTTTCTAAAATGTTGTGAAGTAATTGCATTATGAAAATAATCAGCTGCTCTGCATTCTGATCATTAGAAGCTGATGATATAATTGTGTTATAATGAAAAGCATTCTGGTGATTATTCCATAGAGAACTTCTCTGCAGATAATATTGAAATTTACTTTATTTTGGCCTCTTTTCAAAGAAGCTGAAAGTACAATATAAACAGTTGGACTGTGAGGTAATGTTATTACAACTTCTGAAGTATGCCCTTCTTAAAAAGTATTATCTTGAAAAAGTTCTTTGAGTTTATCTGCATAATGCCAGCTGAACTTGTTTATGTCTTATAGTGGCTCATTAAATAACTTTGTTTTGTATTTCCAACAGGAACCAGCAATTTTATTCTTCTTTTTTCTTTCCTGAATAATTAATAAGAAACCATCTCAAAGCCATAAAGACTCAGTAATACTGCAATTGTCTCATATCCTGAATGATGTTTCATCCCATACTCTCTTCTCCTGTTACTCTATGACAAATCTGAAACCCATGTACTAATGGGGACTCAGTTTTAGACATTTTGCAGGGTATAAACACAAGTGACTTCATTGATGTTTAAAAATAATATGCTGTTTTTTCCTCAAGTTAATCATCAATCTCCTAACGAGATCTAAACACCTCATTTGAGTGATCACCTCCCAAAACCAGTTCAGTCCTTTGGGCTTTGATGGGACAAACAACTTTAGGGAAGAATCTGCTTTCCTATCGAATTTCTGACAAACTGTTGCTGGGGGCAAATTAATCTCCTGGCTAAATAAGTATAAACCAAGTTATTCTGCTGTCTTGTTAAAAGCTGTGTACTTTTCTGCTATTGCTACAGTATTTTAATGCAGCTTGAACAGTAAAACATGGGTTTATGCTCTGCTGACTACATTGCTTGCAGGGAAATGCCTGGGCTACAACATGGGCTGATCTTTGAGTTGTAACAAGGGCTTTGTTTTCTGCTCAGTTTCTTCATTATTCTTCCCCAGATAAATATGTAACTGTGATCCTATTTGAAGGGTATAGTGGCAAGAAAGCAGAGGTGAACATCATACTGCTCATTAAGACCCATTTGCTAGACACAAACATTTCCAGTCTCCAAATTACCCAACTGATTTAAATCCCCTGCCTCCTTCTTTATCCATGATGCACATGGCTGTTTCTTTACTTTATTGTTCAGTGCAAAGGGAAAAAAAAATAAAAAAAAGCCAATTCAGTGTGGCACAGGTAGGGGCAGAAAGGGAAGCAGTAAGTATTGAACAGGGGATACTGAGATCTCAGTCTCCAATGTCCCTCTCTATTGAAAAAGTCACACTAATTGCAAAGCTGATGCTAAGTGCAATGCTGTTGCATTATTATTTATAGCAATTTAACTGTGGGCTGAGGTCATCTTGAGTCCTTTAAGGGCTTTTGTATTTTATGGCTTTGAAAAGTGCATTCCCACCTTCACCACCTTGCACCTGTAATGGGCTGAATGAAGAGAGAAGGCTGGAATGAAACGCCCTTTTTCATTTGGTGATGTTTTTACAGGGGAAGTAAAAGCCCCCATCCCTCTTTGGCTCCAATTATAACAGCAAGTAATTGGCAGTGCTGGAAATGAAGCCACTAACACAGATGTTTCTTGTTGTCTTAGAAATTTAAAAGAAGGGAGAGGGAAAAAAAAAAAAAAAAAAGACACCAGAACTTGAAAGGGATCTATAGACTTCTGAAAGGTATTTAGTTGCCTAATTCCATATTGTTTTAGTAAGATTTAGCAACTAAATACTTAAAGCTGCATATATCTCTCTGCCTGTGTTTACTTAAGAAGACAATAACCATATCTTGGACCTTCAGAGCCACAGCTTCATTTCCTGCTTTGACTGTAAAGTGTCACTGCCAGATGGAAAAAGGCAGAAAAAGCCAACAGGAGAGAAAAATGTTGTTCTCCTCCAGCCTCTGCAGTTCAGCCAATAAACAGAACTTCTGCAGATTCCAACTGTACTGAAGCTGGAGTCAATGTGTCTTAGTCTATTGGCCTCTGAAGCTGATTGCTGACTTGCCCTTTCTTACTTTCACACTGTAAGAGTCTCAAAACAGATTGTAATAATGAAGTGCTGTAACAAGGAGTAACAACTGTGACTAGTTACTGTGCTTTTTTTTTTTTTTTGTCAGAGGGAGCTGAATTTTTCATGTAACTCCAATGTAATTTTTTTTGAGATGTTGCCTCTTCAGTCCATTCTCTTTTACTGCAGTAATCAAAGAGAAAAAGAATTTCTCTGATGTGTTATGTGGATCCAATAGAGAAATGCTGCTAGGAGGCTGTGGGAATTGCTAGCTGCATATCCTACTGGCAACAGATAGGAAGGATTGGGATAGTTCCTGTACTTTTGATGGGTTTGCTCTACTGCCAGAGACTGCTGAATCATTGAGGCCATAGAACTCCCACCTGGAATTTATAAAAACTTGGGGACAAGCAGCATCCCTGCCTAAAATTCAACACATTGAAGCATGTATTCAATTGACTTTTTTTGTTGCCTTTTTTAAATGCTGCCATGGAGAAAATCACCCAAAGACCTACAAGGTCTTTTCTCACCACCACCCCCCAGTGTGTCTGGAGACATAAATGAAAGCTCTGGATACGTGGCTCTTCTAGGAAAAATAGTAATCTTTTGCAGCTTGGCATTGTTTTAGAAATTTATTTAGTAGATAGCATAAAGTAAAAGTTTTCATATTGGGTCTTGATAGACTCCCCTTGGCATTTTTCTGTTGGACAACAAAAGTAGACCTGTGAGTGTCAAAGTGAGACAGTAAGAGGAACCATGGAAAAAACTCCAGTGTGGGAAAAGGCATGGAGCCACTGGTGTTGCTGATACTGGACATGGTGTGTAACAATCCGGATCAGTTACATCTGGGAGCAACATCCTCTGAGCAGAACATTTCTCTTTGTAACCCAGATCTCTGATAACAGTCCCACTAATCCACAGCTATGATTGATTACATTATTATTACACATACTCCCATGGAATTTCATGTTGATAATATTAAAACACACGTCACCAGCCAACCTTCCTCCCAATCCCATGTGCTAACCAAATGGCAGGGATGCTTAAAAAATAAATCCTAACCATTCTTACTCCTAAACCACCCAGTTTAAACCTAATTCCTAGCAGGGGGCTAGTAACAGATGGAGTGCTACAGTGTATACCATGAATACTTGCTAAGAATTGCCCATATTTTTATATCAATATTGTGGTTAGATAATAGCAGACTCGTGAAGAATCATTCCTGTGAGTAAGCAGTATGGTCTGCTGGTTTGAACTTGAATGGGGAATAACAAAAACAAATCATTCCATACAATGGAATAACTACCTGCAGCAGCTCCATTCACACAGGCAGGCAGCTCTCATTTGAAAATAGCCCACAAGCTAAATTAAAGGGAATATTACTGATTCACAGATTAAAACTTTGTGGAAGAAATTGTTAGTGCATGGTGGACTTTTGCAGCTTCTCTCAAAAAGGTCTTAATGGATGTTTTGAAAGACCCTTAGTTCAGATAGTTTAAGGGAAGCTTTTGCAATTCATACTGTTTTCTAAATGCATCATACATACCCTCAGTATCTGCCATAAGCTTAGCATTTCCTCTGGTAATTATAACTTTGACTTCTGCTTGAGTCTCCAGATCTATAAAACTGAATGTTTCACATCCCATGTTATGCTCCCTGGGTAAGAGCAGCTCAGCTGCTACTGTTGGCTCTTGGTTCTATGCTCCACTGTTACTGTATGGTTTGTAATTGCCCATTTCCTTCTTTCCCTGTTCCTAACTTAAAAGCAATGGGTTTTTAACACTTGTAATATGCGTGTCACTCAGAGCTGAAACATTTTGCTTAGGGCCAAATTTTGCCCTTCATTGATGGGCAAACTCCCATTCACATCACTGAAGCCAGGACTTGTCTGCAACTGTTTATTCCTTATTTCATTTTGAAAAGTGAGTTAGGTTTGTGCTTGGTAGCTTTGATATATCCGTCCAAGAAGCTGACTACCTTCCTAGAAATGCCCTTCCTTAAAGGAAACAATCAGCAGAATGGGAATTAAAATGAGTTGAAGCAGAAAATTAATCAACCAGGAGGCGTTAATGGATTAATTCATTTCCAGGCAGAGTCCACTTTCAGCACCCATCCACCTTTCCAATGACAGGGTGAGCAGGAAATCTGTCCCTTAACTTGGAGATCTGCCTGGCAAGAGACAAGCTCAGTGGTCAGAGAAGTGTCCCTGTTTGCTGAACAAATGGTCATTTAATCTCCAGTTAAGCAGCACATGTAGGCAAGTGCTAAACTGACCCCCAGTACTTCTTTCTCTGATACCTGCAGTCAGGTGCTGAGAAGTATTAGTTCCTTTGGGTTTTTCCCTTGCAGTTGCTCTCACACTCAAGTTTTATTATGTTTGATGCATTAAAATCAAGGAAGGCCACATGATAATGTTGTGCAAGAGAATATCTATCTTTTCCTAATTAATATCTTTAAGGTATTTGCAAACCCTGGGACTGCTAATGTTTGAACCAGCAAGACACAAAATTAGTTGTAGCACTCTTAAGAAGCTCAGGTACTGAAAAAGAAAATCACTCTGTAAAAATATTTCCCAGTCTTAAATCTTGTGCTGTGTCACAAACGAAATCATTCTAAATTCCCATGAAGTCTAATCTATTCTTGAAGGATGTAATCTATCAGTTTGTTGTATTGTGTTTGCAGGTTAAATATTCACTAATGGCTTATTAGCACATATATTGTAGATTATCAACTTTGATTAATGCTCAAGTGCTACAATTTCTCATATTTAATAAATATTTTCAGTACTCCCTTATTGCTTTATCAACATAAATTACAATAACTGTCTAATAATTGTAAATCAATACAAACCCTGCAGTAAATCATTCAGAAGAAGAGCTGTTAAAAAGTGAAATGCCAATGCAAACTTCTCTTTCATGCTTTTCTTAGACTTCGCTGATTTTTTTTTTTTCTGACCTCTCAGCAACACTAGGACAGTATAGTGATTGAATCACCTCTCTCAGACACAATTTTTCTCCTTGTCTCAATTCATTGAGATTAGGATCGTGTTCTTACTTTTGAAACAGGCTGAAGAGGCCAGTGTGTGTCTTGAGGTCATGTGGTTAACTTAATTTTACTTTGCCTCTGGCTCTCCCTTGTTTTTTCTTCTATTTAGGTATTTTAATTGAAATTTGTGCATGCACTGAAACCAGCATACCCTGCTATGCCTACCTTGAATAGACTGAACCAGAGATCCTTTTTTTTTTTTCTTTCATCACAGAGTGGGCCTTAAGAAGAGACTTCTTGTCTAGACTTAGGATGGCAGATGCAGCTTTCCCATGACTGCTTCCCGGGGTGTCCTCCACCAGCAATGGAGAGAGGGAAGTCTTTCTATAGAGCAGTTCCCAAAGTAGTTACTAAAGCAGGCAGGATACATCTTCCTCCACATGTGACAAAAAAGGGACGACTAACTTTGACTCAACACCTACCTTTGGGATGGCTAAAGTTATGGAGGATGAATCATCCTGTCAGGATACTGGTTGCCCTCCTCTTCATAGAACAAGAATTTTGTTGTGCCTTCTGTCCTTATTTAGTCCTTGCCCCAAAATGTCTCCTAGTTTTACCAAGATACATTTTACAGAATTATGCTATTGAATTGAAATCACAGGCTGGATATATGTAGAGACCAAAAGCCATGGATTTACCTGCATGATGTACTATTTAGTGAACAGGCTTCCAGTACATTTTAGTATGTGGTTATTGGTTATTTGCCCTGGATTGGCCAATCTGTTTAATGCTTCCTGCTCTTTCAAAGTGAGCCATTACTTCTAGGATGATTTCAGGGAGTCAGGATCCTCATGTGAGTGAAAGTATTTCTAACAACAAAGTCATTACTGTGTTGGACTGAGTCAGTAACTGCCAGCAGAATTCTTTGTTAAAATTACTGCCTGTTTCTGCATTAGTTGTTAAAAGTCACTTCTCACCCATTCTATTTACAAGATGTACCCTCTCTGAAGATTTCTGCTACCAGACCTCTGCTCAGTTAGGTCTTGTGCTTGATAAGCACAACTTCATTTAAGGCACCTTCCACACACCCCTTACAGCTGAACACCTACATTTGCTTTGCTGTTTGGAAACAGTCTGTCTTAAATCTTTTTAATTTTAATTACAAGCCACTGATATTAGCAATTAAATTCTTGCCTGCTGCTCAATGAACTAATCTGACTGTCAATATATTTCTTCTTAGCAACATCCTCTAATATTTCCACCCAGATTGTTCCTGCTCAGGATTTTAAAAACTGCATCTACACCTTCAGCTGCAGGCAATAAATGCAGAGACAACACCACGTATCACAGAAATTAAGTTTATCAGAGACTACAATAAGAAAAAAAAAAATTAAAAAAAAAAATAAATTGAGGTGCATGGGAGAATGAAGGGCACAAGATATTAATTCTTAGAGCCATTGTAGAAAATGAAGCCCAGGAACACTTGCTGTGTGTTTGTGAAGTGCTAAATGACACCAAGTCTCCTTTTCAGCAGGCACAAACAATCCAGGTAGATGAGAAGATGCCATTAAATGAAAAAGAAAGGAAAACAATAGAATTATCTACTTTCATTTTCCCCAAAGGATGGTGCAACTTATCACAGAAGCTACAGAAGTGCATAAACCATGATTATAGAGTCAGAACACACCGTGATGTTCTGCTGCAACTGCTGGTACAGTTGATAACATACACTTTCACTAAGGACATCTTGCATCAAGGCTATAACTTTTGGCAGTCTTAGGACTCTTTTCCTAGAAAGACATCTCAAGACAAAGACTTGAAATGATGGGGAATCAATTATGTGCTTGAGTAATTTGTAACACAGACCTCCCGTGGTTTCAAAATGTGTGGTTTGTTTCCAAAATGATTTAAATGATTTCATCCGTTGGCTTCTGGCATGCTTCTGTCAGCTAGATTAAAGACCTTTCCGTTATCAGAAGTCTTCTCTCCATGTTCCTACTTATAGATTAGAAGGTGACTTAATCATAATCTTTCCTCAGATAAACTAAATAAATCAATCTTGTTTAGCCTGTGAGTGTAAAGAAGGCTTCCCAGACCTCTCTAAATCCAAACACACTTCTAGACTCCCTGCTTTGCAAGATGCAGTTTCATATCTGAAATATCTGACAGTTTCTGCTTCTGTTTGTATTTTTTTGCCTGGTTTATTGATGTGTCTGTAGCTTAAATCAGGCCACCTCATCAAATGATTCAGAATTCTCTGTGAAATCAGCCCTCTCGTTGCAATTATTTGTAATAGCTCAAAGCTCTCATTGATACTTACGCTGTCCGATCACTTCTCCCAGATCTACACTGCAGTGGAGTTATATGGATTCTGTTCAGGTTTTTAGAGATTTCTGATGGACTATGTTCACATTATGCTTGTAAAGAATAATCTCAGGAAAAAAATATTCTTCCTTGTATTTATTTTTGTCACAGTTCCACATAGTGGTTCAGCTTTTCACTTCTGGATGGTTGTTTCACAGACAGCTTCTGATGGCAAAGCCTGGAGAACACCATGTTTTGCTTTACTTATTTATTTGCTTTTTATTAACCAGGCTTTTTCTAGTTTCAGTGACCAAATATTTTGCTCTAGAATTTACCAAAATAGCTGGAAGTGTTTACATACTGATTGACCAAAGGCTGCAAATACCACAGACTACTTTTCTTCCCTTGTACATATGAGAAGTGCTAGAGAATTTGTGACAGCATATGGGCTAGTTTCACATAACTTCTAAAATATTTCCAAGCTACATCATCCAGTGGAGTAGTTAAGAGCTATTTTGACTTTTTTACTCTGCCACCTACATGAGGAAAGGCTTTTGGAGCTCTAAGCCTAAAGTGAAACAATTTAGGGAAAAATTTTACTATATTGACAAAACTTTTTTTTTTAGTTTCTTAACCTTTTGTCTCATTGATATGTGTTTCAACAGTCATACAGAAGGTGGTAGCAGCTACCCTAAGGAAAGATTAATGCCTCTTCCATTATTCCCTTTTACAGGAAATACATGTGGCTTTTTTTTCAGTTGGAGACCACTTTTCTCTTTAGTCCTCTGCAGTTTTTATCTAGGAAGCTGTTGAAGTAGTTCTTCTCAAGTGAAAATATCTTAAGGAATAAGCACATTTCATGTGTTGTTCATGTGTTTACAGCCAAGAAGTCAAATTTAAATCAGAATCTCAGCACCATAATCTTTTAGCAAATACTACCAGCTGTTGAGATCTATGCTTCTAAAAGCAAGAAATAAAGTGAAAATCCATCATACCAGTCAGCTACTGCTTCTTAGCACCCTTACCTTGACAGATGAGACATCAGAGTGTCTGTCTTTAAGGAAATTTTACTTTTAATGGGCTGGGATCCATCTTCCTGCAAATACTAAAAAACTATGCATCAAGTCATTTCTGTGTGACTTGGGCGTGTATATATAGGCTCTCTTTTTATATGTTCTTCTGAGAAATAGCACTTATTTTTTCTTCTCCATCTATTTATTATGTCTGATCACATTTTTCATCTTCTAAAGGGTCAATAAAGTAGCATGACTGCTCTAGCTTTTTGATATGCTTCCAAATGCACAGAATTGTGAGAGTCTTAAAAGAAAAATGTAGAGACACAAAATAGGTAGAAAAATTCTGAGAAATTTGCCAGAAAATTAATTCAAGGAGATTAAAAAAAAACAACAACAAAATATTTTCTAAGTGTTGCAGTCAATGGGGTTCCAGATAAAAACTCCTTCATACACACATATTTCTATATTATGTATAATTCTGTATTATATGTATATAATAATATAAAAATAGTTTCCATATTTGTTTTATTTCCTAGTCTGCATTCTTCTCTCATAGCTGTGCAGAGTAGCATGACAAAGTATCAACAGTAAACATAATGTTAGGGGCTACTGTAGTCAAGATCAATATATAAATTTACTGTAATAAAGACAAATAAATTAGCTGGGGGTGAACATGGTGTTTAAATACTATAATCTTTGTCAACATAATAGCAACACATTGCTCAGCTCCAAAGAACCAAAATATATGAGGTAAAACAGCTTCTAATCCAGGCTTTCTGCCAGATAGGTGTGACCTTGGCAGCCATGAGAAATAACAGGCAGATTACACTGTTACATTCCTAGTACCAGAGAAACAACCCTGGAAATAGGACTTTTGAAAATTTTTGCCCCCCTGGCAAATAAGAAATGCTTTGAAAAGCCAATTGAAACCATATTCCTTCTAGACCTGGGCAGCCCTAATGCCACTGGGGTTTTTTTTGACCTGAAACTGGAGTGAGGAAAACAAACGGGATGTACTTAGTATTTTCATTTCTTACATGGGGGAGCCTGCCAAATTTCAGAATAGCTCAGATGCCAGCTTCATTATTATTTTAGCAAATAATAACCTCTTGTCTTTAAGGTTGAGCCCCTTTGTTACCCAGCTCCAGCTTGCCTAACACATTAACCTCTTAGAACTCTGACCTTTCCTAATATTCCCAAACTTTACTGTCCAGCTGTCAACTTCTCCTGCATAGCCACACTTTGTCTTCACTTCTCTTCAAACAGAGAAAAAACGCCATACTAAATTTCAAACATCCATTACCTTATCTTTCTTCAACTCCTGATTTACAGCTCCTCTCTCTCATGTAACATACCCACATCTTTTTGGTGTTATTTGTTTACTTCCAGCCTTTGCCTTTGCATTAAGAACAAAAATACTAGAATTGTGTGAATACCTGATTTAATTTTTGTTACTGTCTGCTGACTGAAATGAAAAAAAAAAACAGTTTTTTTTAAAAAATTCATTTTACTTTCATTTCTAGACAGTCTGGCAAAACTAAAAGAAAGATGAAATTATTTTGAATTGAAAATGTATTTGCTCGACCCTAAACAAAGTAATTGAAATTGTTTCTTAAGGTCCATTTTTTATCACAAAGGAATTGATTTTTTTAAGCACTATTTTTATTTGAAAAAGACTTTTTCTAGCCCTCTCCTTTTTTCAGACAGTAGGCGCATACTTCATTTTTATATCAGAAAGATTCAACAGAAAAATAATCCTGTACTCAGAAACATAGATGAAATAGAAAACATTGTAATACTTCTTTGCTATGTTCATTTATGTGCAAATTCAGCTTTCATGTCCCACTTCATGTATTTGTGGCTTAATTTATGAAGTTTGCCTTCATTTAGTTTTTGTGCAACACCTGCCACAAAAAAAATGTTTAGACCTTAGTGTGGACTTTTTATTTCTAGTCCAAACCAAATGCAGTAAGGGATGGAAATCACCTACCTTTCCTGCCCTTCCCAAATTTAAATTTAGATCAGGTATCTCACAACAAATATAATGCACAGAACTTTCCACATGAATAAAATATTGTATTTATATAGCCAAGTGGAAACACTTAAGGGTTGCTTAATGCAAAACTATTATCAAGAAAATTAATTTTGACAGGAATGTTGGCAAGAAATTATGCATTCCTTAAAGGATTTATCTATACCCATAGTTTAAACTTTTAGGAAGACAACATCAGAAAATTTAGTTAAAGTATCAGTTTAATGTCTGAAATACATTTGAAAAGCTTTGGGCAGGAAAATCCACCTTCCAAATGGCTTCTAAAGCCCAAATCTCTTGAGCACAAGTGTTCAATTACTTGAGGAGTACTGAGCTGCTAGCACATGGCTGCTGTTGGGTGACACATAGAAGAGAAAACCAAACATCCAGCCACTAAGAAACCCACTATTATTTAAGTATCTAGTGCAGCCAGATAAAATTGGGTAGAGTATATCATTATTTTCATTATATATATTTTCATTATTTTTTTAAACTGACATTTAGACAGATAATATTCCCATTGAGTCAGCATTTGTTCTCACAAGTCATGTCTCTAGAAATCTGTTGGTGCTCTGCACCTACTCCTGGGGTGAATGTGGAAACAGGAGAATGTTAGTTAAATTCTTGTAGGCTTCTGGGGTGATGGTTACCTTCATCATCACCTGTGCCCTCATGGCCACAGACTATTTAAGAAACAAAAGCTGATGGTGCAGTGTTAGATTTGTTCCCTATGCTCCCCAGCTGAAGTGTATGATGTGTTCTGCAGCCTCAGGACTTCCCAGCTCTACAGGAATGTCCCATTCAGTGGCAGAAATGCTGGTGGGGAGCAATGATCTCAAATTTTTGGCCTATTTTCAACCAAGATCTGCAGTGTCCTTTCCTGGTATCACAAAAAGGACAAAGAGTTTCAGTATATCCTTAGGATATCATATAAAATAACTGCACTAATTATTCCTAGCTGAATTCCAGAATGAAGTGAGACTGGGGGGGGGGTTTGTCTTCTTTTTTTTTTTTTTTTTTTCCTCCCTCTGATCCTCTTCTGATCCTGCGGCATTTTGCAGGTTTGGGACTATGATCAGCAATTCTATGTGAAAACTTAGCATCTGATTAAGCACTGTTGGTTCAAGCTGATAGGAAGAATTGTCTAAAAATAAGGAATTAATTTTGAGCCAGGTGTTGTGATTTAAAAGCCACGACTTAAAAGGTATACGGTAATGTAATTAGTCAGGGATGTAATTAGACTCATTTCAATGGTGGCCTGAGTGAATGACATTTCTTGCTTAGCTGTGCATTTTGGAAATGTTACAAAAACAGATTCATGTAGTTACAGACTCATTTTGATCATAAAGTCCAACCATTTCCCCAGCACTGCCAAGGCCACCACTGCCCCACGGCCCTCAGCACCTTTGAAATCCCTCTAGGGATGGGCACTCCAGCCCTGCCCTGGGCAGCCTGGGCCAGGGTCTGACAACCCTTTTGAAGAAATTTTTCCTAATATCCAATCTAAACCTCCCATGGCACAACTTGAGGCCGTTTTCTTGTGTTGCCTGTAAGAAGAGACCATCCCCTCACCTCACTACCACCTCCTTAGTTTAGCAAGTGGGGTTTCTCCTCAGCCTTCTTTGCTCAAGACTAAGGAACCTTCGTGTTCCTTGCTGCTCCCAGACCTTTCCCAACCTTCAATGCCCCCCTCTGCCCTCACTCCAGCACCTCAATATTTTTCTTGTCCTGAGGGTTCCCAAAAGGAACCTGACTCAAGTTCTCAAAGTAAGTGTCTGGAACATTGTATACTATAGAAGTGGAAATAAATAAATAAATTGGTAATTCCTTTGAGGCTCCCTCTGAATGCCTTTGCTACAACATTGCTCTCATATCATAGCCTTTATTCAGAGCAAAAAGCAATTTCAAGCAGCCCAGTTTCATGTCAGATTGAGCAAAGACTAATCAGACTTTCAATCTTGAGGATGCTCTTTAGGGAAGCATCTTATACAGACACATTTAGCACAGAGACTGATTAGCTTTCCATTTCTCAGCCATCTAGTAAAGCTTCATGGGGAAGTTACCATCTATTTAGCATGTAATCATGCATGACAGGATTGTGGTTTACTGTCCCTGGGTGCATCCAGAGCAAATGCAAGTTAATTTGACTTCTGCCATCCTAGAATGAAAGAGAAGCAAACTGATCTGCATTGGCTGCCTCCTTTCACAGGGCAAGGGCACACACACGAGGAATGTCACACTGTAGTATTTCCTTCTTGGAGCTGAACACTGCATTACAGACTGGACCTGGGAAAGCAATATTTGGGCTAGGACTGCCTTTTCACTCTTCATTGATTTGACTATGGGATGGATAGCTTGGATAGTCAAGATCATTGCTTAGGAGATCAGGTGGTACCATTTAGGTTGTTGCCCATCCTCGTGGAGGTTCTGCTGCCAGATGTCATTATCTGATTGGTTTAGTGGAAAATCAGTAAAGGAAGATGCTTTTTGAAAATGACTTAATTAAAAATGAATATAAAATAAAATTTTATATAAAATATAAATATAAAATGAATACAAAATGAACAGAACAACATGAAATAGGTAAGGATGGAAGAAAACTTCACTGAGGGTCAGTGTAATGGATGGTTCTGCATGAACATTAGGAAAGAAAAATAGTTTGGGATAGATGCATGGATTACAACAGTTAGACCAGCTTCAAGTTTGGCAATGTAAATCTGAAGACCTTTGTGGAGAGGGATCTGAATCTGCAGTTTTATCTTTATATATATTTAAATAAAACACATTTTCTTGGTAGATTTGAAAAGCATTCATTCTAGGAGAAAGCAACTGATATTTTTAATGACTAGATGTCTGTTCAAAACCAGCCTAGTATATTAAAAAAACCCAAACCAGGCATAGTTTTGCTTCTGTGTACACAAAAGAAAAATTAGGTATTTTCAAGGCTGTATAACCTGTTCCTTTTGTTTTCTCTGTAAAAGCTGGAGGAATAGGCCTCTGTATAATCTTCTGAATCGAATGTTCTTTCACATAGTCAGTGATGGATGGAATGTACAGATGTTTCATCATAATTTAATACTGAGCAAACCTCTCTTCAGTTTCCCCAGATCTCCTTATGTTATATACTACCCTGTTTAAAGCTATGACTGATTTCTGCTATATTAGATGCTTTCCACAGACTGACTTTCTTTAACACTGTCATTGATTTTTTTCCCCCATGGTGTTCTGGTTTTAGGTTTTTTGTGTCTTTTCTTTTCTTTTCTTTTCTTTTCTTTTCCTTTTCCTTTTCCTTTTCCTTTTCCTTTTCCTTTCCTTTTCCTTTTCCTTTTCCTTTTCCTTTTCCTTTTCCTTTTCCTTTTCCTTTTCCTTTTCCTTTTCCTTTTCCTTTTCCTTTTCCTTTTCCCTTTTCCTTTTCCTTTTCCTTTTCCTTTTTTTTCTTGGGAGGGATTTGGGGTATCACAAGTTATTTCAGGATGAACCTATCTTTCACTGGATGGTAGTACCAGATAAAACCCCTGCCTGCTGCAGACTTGGTATTTATGGTGGTTCAACTGTGTGCTGGCAAGTGTTACACAGGGTGCAAAGCAAAGGAAAGCTTTGCTTTGCACCCCATGACTTGTTTTTCTTGCTGTTTTTTTGTTTAAAATGTGCATAATTTTGTAGAAATAGCACTAACAGATTTTAATCATCACCAAAACCAGGATCGCTTTTGTTCCCCTGTTAAAGCTCCTTTCCTGTTGTGTCACTAACTGCTCAACAGCCACATTCATTCTGAATGTCTTCTGCAGTCCATGAGACCAAAAATGTTCCTCACTCTTTTTTTCCTACAACAAACATTTGCTCTCCCAGGTTTATGAACCATGAGTAATCCTGCAGCAACATCTGCCCTTGCTCATGCTTCAGCTTTGCACAACCCCCCAAAATGTGCAAGAGCAGAAGTGCCCCACTCTTCCATGATCCTCTGATTTTGCTGATGGTCCTGGTTTGGCTAAAAACTCCAAAATGTGAATGATGGAAGGGAAGGCCAAGCTGATCCCTAACAAGAGAGTTCTGACAAAACCATGCAGGAGATCTGCTTTGCCTTTTAGACCTGGAGGTATAAAAGCAGAACAGAACTAAGAAGTGTCAGATAAAAACCTGCTACAAACTGATCTTTTTGTTTGTTGTTGTTGAACAGACTAACACAGCTTTCTCTTATCTGATGATCTGGCTCTTCATTTCTCATTGGTATGAAATAAATACTTTTTATAGAGGAGAAAAAACAATAGCTCTGAAGATTGCTCAGATGTTCTTGTGTAACACCACTTGGATTAAGTTGGGAAAACTTTATTAAAACCAAAAATTTTAGCCTTCTGATGAGAAATTAAGTGAAATGTGCTTCCTTCTCTCTGTGTATGTGTCTGACCCTCTTATTGTTGTTTACTTTCTGCAATATTGAAAGCAGAATCGATGGACAACAGTTACACTCTGCTGCTTACAGAGAAATAGTTTTGTGCTGTCCTCACAGTAGGAGGACAGGCAAGAATTTGACATTTTACCTCTGCTGTTTGCCAACAGCCAGCTGGTCCAACAGCATATGTGTATTAGCAGGAGAATTGGCATAAGCAAAGCTTTATGTAGAGTGTGTCATTTCCTGCAATGACAGGGTCAAAAACCTGGACACAATAAAAGCTGGGGATGCCTTTCAAATTTTGAGGAGCATGTATAGAAAATATAGGACAGAAAGCCAAAGAAAGCTACATCTATACTATTAATGGAAAAACTCACTGCATTTTATGCATAAATAACTGAATACTAGGGTACTTTTAACACAAGCTTTGCTAAAAAAGCCACAATATCTTGCCTGCCTTAGAGTCTATATATATATAGACTATAATAATTAAATATATTTAATAATATATTATAGTCTATAATATAGAGTCTATAATAATTAAATTATTTTTACTTCATTTTTTAAAATACAGAAAAGTCTGTGGCTGACAACTTTTTCTTCCCTGCATTTTATACAGTGCAAACAAAATTATGCCTTCCCATCCCATTACTGCAGTTTTTTGTCTGGGAAAAGGAGTTTGCCTCTATAGGACTGTGAAGAATCTGTCATGAGAAGAAGTGGTAAAGAATTTGGGTACATTAGGTGTTTTCTTGATTTTAAGACCCAATTCCTAAAGAGGAACATTGGTATAGCCTAACTACTTTGGTTCCTAAGAACCAAAGGACACACACACTCCTCCCCAAGAATTTCCTGGACCACCTAACTTTCTCCTGATCCCCTTATTACATCCGGGGCTATGTGCAGCCCAAGGCTACGAGCCATTCAGAAATGCACCTTTGGATCACCTGAGGAACCTGAGCTGCTGGATATGTTTTCCAGCCCAGGATGGGTAGGACGAAAAGGAGGAGTCAGTCCCAGCCCTTTCCCTTGGTAAGGCCAATGTCAGAGCCAAGGCAAACTGTTGTTTAACAGCCTGGGAGGAAGGTGTGGAAGATGTGGCCAGCCTGGCTGAAAGATTGCAAACCCACAATTTGAAAGGACTCCAAGGAGTTCCCACTTCAAGGAGTGGGCCCAAAGCTGGAAGGGCTGTCATAACTTTTGGAGCTGCCTGTCCTGTGCTGTAGCTGAGCCTTGGCATATGTGCACAGAAACGCAGCAGTTTGGGACTTTCACAGACCAAAAAAAAAACCCCAAAATCCCCCAACAGGAACCTAATTTTGTAGCATTTTGCTAGAACCTTCTTGTTCACTGAGTAGACTGCAGGAGGTGAGGGGAAGGAGAGCAGTCCCCAGTCCTGCTGTTTGGCATGAGAAGTGAAGAACTCAAGAATCTATTTATTGCCTGAAACTGTAGTCTCCTGGTCTGCAGCCCACTTTTCCTTTAGCATTGGAAAGCTGGTGTTTCTAATTTCCATTTTACTGACACTAAAATGGTTCTAAGATGAAATGGAAAGGCACAGGAGGCTCGTGTGAGCCAACATGCAGGAGGTCTGCTTAACAGCCAGAAACATCACCTCTTCTCTGCTGCAAGTCCCACATCCAAGCACCCTTATTACTATTGCACCAGTTTTACTTCAGCTTACACTTTGGTTCCAGATACCTAGCACCTGATTTTTAATTTCCTCTGTTCTATCATGACGTCATTTTCCAAGTGTAGATCATTATGGTTGTTTAATTCAGTAATTTGAATAGACTCATAAAAATTGCTTCCTTTTCATCCTTAAAGATGAACCATATTTAATGGCTTCACTATACAACGTACATCTACCAGGACTACTCTGAACTTTCTTGAAAGGCAGTTTAGTTCTGTTCCACCACATTTATCTAAGCATCAAAGTCTCATTTTGAAGATGCCAAATGTTCTTTCGATTACTATTCTGGTCACTTTTGGAGTTTCATTATAAATTATAATGATAGTTTTCAGAGAGAATCTGGAGGTAAAACAGGGAGAGATTAGGCAATTTTTCAAGAGATGTCCTCTGTCACCTTATAAAGAAAAAGATTATGAAATAAAAGTCCTTAATGTTTTAGAATGTATTGGAATACCTATTTGCTTACTGAGAAAACATGTTTGGAAATAATCTGACAAAAAACTCCAGGAGGGAGAGGTGAGATGCACAGTACAATATTATTAAAGCTTATTTGCTCAGTATCTTTTTGATAAGTTTCAGCTTATCATATCCTATGGCTAGTGCTTCATGTTTAGGTGTAGCACAGTCAAAGGAGATACTCAAGAGGTAGAAGATTTTGGACCCTTTGTTGTGGTATCTCCTGTATGGCTTGAATTTTTTTTTTTGAGGGAACCCATGCTGTAAATGCAGGCTACATAAGCCTTGACCCACTTTTGGGAAAGGGATGTCATTACACACTACCTAAAAGGCACTTAAGATATTTTTGCCCACTCAATAAATAATGAAAATATATATTGAATACTTTAATGCAGCCTACTTCTTAATATTCTAAGTGGGTCAAGGCACCACAATCATGTTTATTTTTAAATAATGCTCATCTTTTCTGATTGTTTGCAAGTCTTTTTCTTCAATAATTAACATAATTTTAAAAATGTTTATAGCACCAATCAACAGATTTGAACTACTCTGACAGCTTTTTATTGTTAGGTATGTTGAGAAAACATCAGTAATGTATAGCTTGAGCACCCTTCATGGGGTGGTTTGCATTTGCCATAGATTTTTGGAAAATCAGGTACTGAATGGTGAGCTTTCGTATTTTTTTTTTCCTCTCCACATTATCTTGAACAACTTTGTCAATTGCTCTTGTGATGGAGATATTTCTATGATTGTGTCCACCAAACATATTCATAGCAAGTATACCAGAACCAGATATTCTCAGGTTTTATATTTTTTTCACAACCACATAAATGTAAACCTGTTCAGTCTTTAAACAGATTGTGGCAGCTCCCAGTTTTCCATGGTTTCTCCATGTCTAGAACCTGAGTGAATGCAGAGAATCACAGCCTCATAGTATGGTTTAGAGCAGAAGGGACTACAGAGGTCATCTCTTCCAACCCCTGCAGGGAGCAGGGATGCCTTCCCTAGATCAGATTGCTCAGAGCCCCTTCCAACTTGACCTTGAATGCTTCCAGGTATGGGACATTTACCACCTCTCTGGGCAACCTGGACCAGGGTGTAAAACCTGGTTTTACAATCCCTATTGTACAAAATTTCCTCCTTACATGTAGTCTGAATCTCCTCTCTTCTAGATTATAACCATCACCCCTTGTCTTATTGCAACAGGTCCTACCATGAAGTTTGTCTCCAGCTTTCCTATTAATCCCCTTTTAAGTACTAAAAGGCCACAAGAAGGTCTCCCCAGAGCCTTCTCTGCTCCAGGCTGAACAACCCCAGCTCTCTGAGCAGGGATTCTCCAGCTCTCTGACCATTTCTTGTGGCCATTCTGGACCCACTGCAACAGCTCCATGTCTTTCCTGTGCTGAGCATCCCAGAGGGACACAGTTCTCCAGGTTGGGTCTCACCAGGGTGGAGCAGAGTGGCAGAATCATGTTCCCTCCCTTCCCCCACAAGAGCACGATGGCTCTGATCGATGGCAGAAGTCTGCATCCTCCCAGTGTGTGCTGAAATCTGTAGCAAAGATACATAATAAAAAGCATCTGATCCATGCTGGTTTGCTGTTCCCAGTACAGAGCAGGGTAACACCAGACACACCTGCATGTGTGTGCCAACAAGCACCTTGTCCTCCAGCCAAATGTCCTTTAACAGAGTCAGAGCCCTCACATAAAGGGCTTGTTTTCTCATCAGCTTTATACAAATAACCAATTTCCCAGGAGCTCTGTCCTCTTTACTTCCTATTACTCCAAGCTCTCCCAAACCATATGAATTTATAACCTGCTAACAAAAACATTGAAGCATTAAAATAATAGCACAAAGAATGTATCCTGCTATTTGCAAGTCAACTGCAAAAGACCTGTCAGCATGTTGAGAGGGAAGGAAAGAGAGAATCTAACTAGATGATAAAAAACCCAAACAAACTGGACTTTCCCTTAACATTTCATGATATGAATTGTTTTTCATAGGACTAGCATCTCATACAGTTACATGCATCCTTTTTCTCCTCCATTCCCAGATGCTCAACATTTCTGAGACAGCTCCACTGTCTGGGGGAGAAAAGAACAAGAGAGAAGTCTGTGTGTGTTCCAACACTTTAAGCAGAATTCCTCTCAACATGTGCTGAGAAAATGCAGGTAAGGCTGGCTCCTGCAGTTCCTCAGCTCATCAATCTTAAATCAGCTTTTTTTGACCTGCTTTTTCAGAATATTGCACCCTCTGCCTGTCTACTCCCCCTTTTTCAATATGCTCTCTGGTTACCTTGTTCCTTGCTTCAGGACATTCCCTTTGCCTTCTTTCTTAGCAACCTCAGACCCCAAAAGTAAGCTGCCATTAATCAAATTACTTCTAATTTCTTGACAGAACTAAAGCACATATTGCTGCCACGTTCTTGGATCACATCTTGGTCCAAATGTTCTTGGATCACATTTTGAGAAACTGTGGCACAAGCCAACACAGATGTCAGCCACGGTTAGGAGATACAATTGATCCATCATTAATCAAAAAACCCCTTTTAACACCCATGATTAACTCCTAAGACACATCTGAATTAATTTCAAGGAGGCATACCTATGAATTTTAATTAAAGAATTACCTTTAACAGTAACTTACCAACTTTATCACCCTGCATAATGTTTGGGAGTCCCTTCTCCAACCTACAGTTCTTCTGTTGTCAAAAAATCTGAAACCTGAAAAACCCCAGTCCTTTCTATACATTTGAATGCGAGGACTCAACTCCCAGTGTGGTAAATACTGTTCCCTATAAAACTTTTGGATTAACTTTATCTTGTTATAAATGCACTGACACAGAAAGACACTTTTTTGGTAGGGTTTTTTGTATTTGTTTTTTTTTTTAACTTGCCCTATTGTTTAACACTTCCAGTGGGCCACCAGCACCACCATTAAATGACTTCCTTATGTAAGATTTCATCCATGAAGTCTGTCCATAAATTTGTTCTATCTTTATGTCTGCACCTTTGAGAGTTCACCTGTTTCTTATTTACAAAGGACTAGGTGCAATTCTCTGTATCCACTTAGATTTCACTCAGCATTGTGCTCCTGGAACAGAAACCAGAACTGTTAACATATTCTTGCAATGGCTTTACCCATACCATTGACTTCCATTTCAGAGACCACTAGAAACAGCTGAGCCAATGTTCAGAGTCATTTATTTTTCAGTCACTTGTTATACAGAGCAGTAAACAAAGTCAATTAAGCTAACAATACTGTATCTAATGACATTACTCATTTATAAGACTACAGCTATGTTCTCGTGGGTTTACAATTATGCAGATGGAAGTTAGAGCATTTAAAATTAGCCTTCATCTTGACTTTGACTGAGAATTAGGGCATGGAAAAGATGCCTGGAAAATTTTCCCAAAGGGAAAAATTTCTGTTTTGACAGAAGTGGCTTTATCTTGACATATTCATAATACAAACCAAAGCTAAAATAGATACATTTGTGGGAACTGTCATAGCAACCTGTTTTGGTTTCATTTGCCAAAATTTTGTACAGAAATTAAGCAGGTTTTACCAAGTATTTTATGTAGTTTGCATTGTGAAATCATGAAATGGAATGGACTCTGTCAGAGATGTTCCCAAAATAGGATAGTTGTAGTTTTTTTTCACCCCAACACACTGCAAGTTCTACAATCATTATAGTTTCCTAGATGTTCCTTCAACCTTTCTGAGCAAGTTCATTAATTTAATGAAGTATTCCCTGTTTTCTTTCTTTCTTTTTCTTAAGGGATGGCTTATTTGGCTGTCATTCAAATATGAAGAATGCTTTGAAAATGTAGATGTTGCTGCAGGTTTGTTCCCATTTGAGGTCTGCTTTATGTAAGGCCTTATGTAACTCCTGACCTGATCAATCAAGAGGTGCAACCATTTTCAGAAGGAATAAGCTGCATAATTCCATTTGAATGTGCATGGCATTTTTTACCAAAATCAAGATTTTTATCTGTGGCATGCTCATTTTTCACAGAGCATTCTTCTCACAGTTCCCTCACATTTAACAATTCCCTGTGATTTTCAGTATGTCATTTTCTTTCTGTTTGGAACTGTGTCTTTCTCAAAACTCAGAAGTGGCTGAGCCTGCTGCTAGGTAACTGTTTGCCTCCATAAGCCCACTGATTATTCACCCTGGCTGTGACAAACAGACAAACAGAATCAGGAATTCCTTATATCATTTTCCATTTCCATGAAAAGTGCAGACAGGGCAAAGGGGTGTGAAATGCTCCAGGCTTATTGCTCAAGATTTATTAATTTGTTCATAATCAAACCCACTGAATTTTATGTTGCTGTATTTAACTGTAGATGAGAAATGATTTCTTAGTTGGACTACATGATTTTTAGCAGAAAAAAGAAAATTTCTAATCTTTCTACAGAAGTTAATTAACAAGAAAGAGTCTGTTACAATCAGGTCAAAAGATCCATTACCATGCAAGAAAATTTCAGCTTCCAACAAACTGGTCACCACCAATAGCAGTTTGAGTCTCTGGCTTTCCTTTAACTTTTTCCATGAATTTTCTCCTCCTTTTTCCTTACAGCTGATGCTCCTTTAGAAAAATGAACTTTGTGTCATTCTCACGATTCATCAAGGCCTGAAGAAAAAGACCAGAATCATCCTTAATCTTTTAATTTGTGATGCAGGCTGCTAATGACCTCATTAACTTTCTTCAGGCCGTGGTTTAGTTAGAAGTCTCTTGTGCATTTTTACAAATGTTAATGGAAAGATTCATCATTGGGCTCCTGTGGATAGAAAAAAAAAAAAAAATTAGCAGTTTTACATGCTTCCAGATGTAGACAATAATTTCTGTAAACATTATTGTATATAAACAAAATCTTTATTCTATCTCACCACTGCTTTCTGCCCACAGCACAGAAAATGTCTTTAAGTGATTGCATTTCTTCTGATAAAAAAATGTTTAGCAAGTAACATCTCACAAATAGCTATTTTAAAACTTTATTAAGGACAGAGGCTCTTCAATATAGTGCAAACCAGGTATTAAAAACCAAGATGTACCAAGATGCAAAGTCAGATATGGATATTCTTTGTCACTTTTTGGCTACTAGAGGTCTCATAAAGACAACTGGAGTCTATATAAGCCCTGAGGAAGGACCAAAATTTAGCCCAGTACTCTTAATTGACATTGCAGAGAAGTACTATGATCCAGTGGAAGAACCTAGCAATTTTCAGGTGGATGAGCAAGTACCAGACAGCTTTCCATTCCACCTCACATGTACAGCAGGCACACCAGGACGTTATAATCCAAAAAGCAGAAGGCTGAGGACAGTAATTTCCATGAAGTGAAGCAAATCTATTGGCTGTTTTCTTCAGCAAAGGAATACTTAATGAACTGCACTGTGAGACTGGGAGCCATGGCAGCAGAGAAAATCCTTTCTGTTCCTTAGATTGAAAAATCTGAAGATAGTAATTCTTACTCTGTGACAGTTATTAGGATCCGGATATTAATCCTTCTCCCTAAGCTTTTCTTTGGCTAGGAAAAGAAAGGAATTCCAGGGACAGAGCAGTTCCAGAAAACAACTTCAACTAGTTCTGCAAAGGCACAAGCCAGAAACACACAGGGCAGTCTGAAATCTGTGCACCTTCTGCCTACCTCCCCTGCCACCTCCTGTTCCCTCTTACACACTCCTTGGGCGTCTGACAGTCACAGCCATGTGCTCTGTGTACATAGGAACACCACTGCCTTAGAGGCTGCAATATAATTTTTGACTCAGAAGTTTCATTAACTGAGATCCCTAGCAAGAAAACCCCATGTTCTGGCATTGCTAAGGATTCACAGTCATGGACAGATTTCCTGTTGTTTTCCTGCAGTGTGCAAACATAAGAAAATAGAGCTTGTTTTCCAAAAAGCTAACAACATCAGCAGCACAAGACATGAAGTGTTTACAAACAACAGATGGGAAGCAGCTAGAAAGTGGTGCCGAACACAAAAAAGCAGTGCTCTCTGCTGAAGAGCTGCTTACCTGATCAAGGTTTTGTAGGAGAGAAGAGCTTTAATGAAAGACACAAAAAATATCTATTTTTCTGACATTAAGTAAACTTCTAAGTGCAGAGAAAATGAGGTGGCTTTAAAGAAGTCAAGTCAGTTATCCAAGGAGCTTTGAAGAAGACCTGAGAAAAGAAGTTACATTTTCCTGAGTTCTTTTACCTTCTTTTTCCCTAGCTGCTACTCCTGTCCAGATAGAACAGATGATTCATTCTATATATGGGAGATTTCCCTGCAGTTGAATATTTAAAAGTTTATAGCACATTCTCTAACTACATGCAAGATTTCTAAACCCTTTTTTCTCCATCCCCACTTCAGAATATGGGGGTCCAATAAATCTACAGCATGTTGCCCTTCTTGCAGTTAAAGGGTAAGAGAGATCTCTGCAGACACACCCCTCTGCCCTGCTAATAGGTGGCATCAAAATTCAAAATAAAAATTCAACAAGATTTAAAGCCTATTCTGGTTGCCTTGAGAAGTAATCATTTAAGAGAAAGAGTCATTAATCTAGGTCATTTATCTAGTCAACATTAGTCCAACAACAGCAAAGAGCAGATGTCTTGTTTGTGTGTCTTTTTAATTTTTAAAGTCAGCTTTCTGTAAGAAATGGAAGTAGCTGCCCCATCCTCTCCAGGATAAAAGGAGTGGATACACAAACCCTGTGATTTTTTTTTCAAAACAAAGGGCATCTGCTGCTTGCCTTCCAGTTACTTCAGAGATACAACTCAGGTTAAATCCCTGGATGTTCTGCCTGGCAGATTCTTTTGAGCCAGAGAAAACAGTGAAATGGGGTGGCAGAGGGCATGGCAGGCAGGAGACTCAGTGTCAGAACCCACGCTGCAAATAACTCTTTATACAACATCCAATTTAAATGCCCTGGAAGGTCTGGTGGCTTCACTGCTGCTTACTGTGCTGCTCATGCTAATATCTAGCACACAAGTGTCTCACTGCAGAGGAGAAGCAAGAAATATTTGCAAAAGTGCCAGTAATGACAAACTTAAACCAAATGACAGGTCTCTAAAATATTTACTCAGAAGCAACCCAAATCGATTCCTATATATTCATGTGCACTCAGACAATTAAGTCCAAAAAAATTATGTCTTGTTAATACAAGGCCCTGCAATATCTTTCAGAGCTGCTGACAATCTCCCCTCAGCACAGGCAGGCAACTATCTATTTTAAAGAAACAACCTATTATTAGAGGGTTTGTCTTTAAAGACAGCTGAGCCTAGAAGAAGCTTAAGTTCCACCTGCAGCTTTCAAAGTCTGCTCAAGCTGGCTGTGAGCTACAGATCCTCCTCAACATCTCACTTAGCTAATACCTAACTGATTCTTCCCATTAGAACCCCACTACTTTTGAAACCAGGGAATTGAAATTCTCTTTCTCAATAAAACACAAACGTTTTCCAGAAAGGAACGAGGGTTCAGGATCAGATGGTGAAGTCCATCTAGACACAGAGATACTGAGATAATAACAGAAAAAATAGGAACTCAAAAAATTGATGGTCTTTGTGCAAAAAATCAAGATCTTTTCTAGCAGTGATCTGTGTAGAAGGAAGGTCTACAAGAGAGAAGATAAGAAAAAGGTGCAGAAGGTTTTTCTTTGTGTGGATGGACACAATGCTGACACTACTCTGGGGTAAGGGGGTTATTTCTGCTGCAGTATTTTCACAAGAGCTAGATGTAAAGATAAGAAGATACTCTGTGAAACTTTAAGAAGTGGACTAACCTACTTTAAGACTGGAAAAATGTCAAATATAGGTCTTAGAAAAGAAGTTCCCATTGTACAGTACTTGGATTCTAGGAAAATGGATAAAGAGCTCTATGACATGACAGATATAAAAGCTTAAAAAAACAGATGCCCAGTAGTTAAAACAGATGTGGGGACAAAACATAGACAAATTGATGGGTATATTTAAAAAAAGACCAATCAACCAATCAATTCCAGAATTTGCATGAAGACATAATATTGTGACTATATTTAGAAATATGCTTGGATTCATTTAAGATTGCATAAATTCCTTTTGTTTGCTCCAGAATATAAAAATCCTAGACTATTATACCCAGTGTCCAAAAATAACTGTCAGAGCACACATGTACCATGTAATTTTATGTCTTTGCTGGACATCATGTCACAGCTATTGCAATAACAGGTAACAGACTGTTGCTTGTTTACTACAGATTTAAAGGGTATGCAGAAGAAAATTATTTCTAGTATATCATGTCAAGGAACCTGCAAGGTTCTTGTCCACGGAATTCCTTTCTTTTTCTTAGTCAAAAAAAGAAAGAAAAAAATACAATAGATTCTTCAGAAATTCAAGTTCAGATCTCTTTGGGCATCAGTAAACTACAGGTCTGCTAAAAACCAGGACTGCTATGTTCTGAAATTTGCTCTGAGATACGCTTGAAGCCACAAATGCTAACTTACAGCTCTTTAAGCAGAGCAACTGAAAACCCCCTTTACTTCCTTCACTTTTGATCCCAGGGCTCAAACAACTTCGATTTCTTCAAAAGCAATAAAGAGCACTGCACTTGCAGAACCTAAAAGCTCTTTCTGCCACTCTCCACAACACACACTGCAAATTGTCTGCTGAGCTTGTAAGACACCACAGTGCCTCCTGTACATCTACCCTCTGGCTGATCACTCCCTGTGCTGGATCTAGGCCCTGCATTAGTGCCTTTGGACAATGATCTCACTCTTTTCCTGATGCCCTTTGATACAGACTCCTACATCTATGTGAGGAAAGTGGCAGGGCACAAACAGAGGGTCCATCAGGAGGGTGGCAGGCTGAGCCTGTGAGATACTACTTCAACGCATCCCAGGACCTTTTGCTCAGGCATATTTGTGTTTCTGAGTGTGTATTCTCCCTGCAATTCTCCATATCTCCTTTTTACTTCTATCAGCTGCTCCCAGCACAAAGCTACAGTGAGTACAACTTGTATCTGACATCACTTCTTTGAGTAACATGGCAGAAGTCAACATGAAAATCTTAAGTAAAGGTGAAGATTACATGGCCAGCAGGCTCACTGATAAATGAAGCACACCCTCTTCAGATTTTTCTGTAGTTCTTATACTAATCACTCTCATTTTCCACATACACGCTTAATATTTGGGTTCTGTGTTGTGACAGTTCCACAGTTGGCAGAGAACTAAGAAAACCAACAACATGTATTTACAAAAAGCACCCATGGCTGTTTCACTTAAGCAGAACTGTCTTTTTGTCCATCTTGCTAATCAAAGTGCCCAATATTTCCCATGAGTTGGTGATGTCCCTTTCCTATATGTAGCTGAGTGCTGGCAGTGGGAGATCCCATGGGAGTTCCAGGCATTTGCTAGGAGCTGTCAGTTGGCCTCTCTTGGCTGGTAAGAGCTACATTCATTTATAGAGCAGCTTAGCAGCTTATCTCAGCTTTTAGTAAACAGTGCTAAAAAATTCAGTTTTCTTCCTTTTCCCTCAGACAGTTAACAGTGATTAAAAAAGGAATGGTAGTTAAAAAAATCAGTTAATAACTTTGATTAATTAGCTAAAGAAAGAAATGTCTGAAGAGTGGACAGAGCCCTCTTTCAAGACAATTAAAAGAATAAGTTCATACAGCTCTTCTAGATTTTTGGATTTCTTTATTGCATTCTGGCAGACCTCTTAGCAACAGCCCAGCAATCCATATCTTCTGTCTTAGAGAAAAGTAATCTGGACTAGGTAAATAATCTGATTGGTTTCTTGAACTGACACACTGTAAACAGAAACATGCGCAGAGAGCTGAATGAGTGCTTTGGTTTGAATTTACCAGGGATGTGTTTGCAGCTTAGCTACTGGTGAAGGGAAGAAGTGATATGATTTTTCATAATGCTTATTTACTGTTTGTGTTTCTTATATGTAGACTACAACTCATGCTCATTTTGGTTAAATGCCTGGAGAAAGATTTAGCTGGCATTCAATCAGTGATGTAATGCACTGTGAGAGAGGAGTAAGTAATTGACTATGTTTATTTGGGAGCTTTGCTTGTTTACACTGATACAACCAACCAGCCAGTCCACCACCTAGAAGAACTAGCAATCCAAAAGCTAGTTTGGAGCCCAGAAAAGAAGGCAAGAAACAGAAGATAAGGGTTTCCTACCATGCTGCTGCTCCATTCAAGAGGATGGGAAAGGCACTATCAGCACCTAGAACAGTGATTTGATACAACCTGAAAACCTGTCAAGACACACATTAAATGCCTTGTTGGCCTTGACATCAAGAACTTACAGATCATTTTTAATGGAAGATCAGCCCAGGATGATCTTAGTTTACATATGCAGAACAGGTCATGTTTCAGTCCTAAATGATAGGTGAGGTTAAAATAATTCCAAGTATTTCTGCATACTACTGAGAGTGACCATTGACTTGGCAGTACACGTATGTGCCATGATAAATCTGATCACATTTCAATTCATATTTAAATGAATTCTTGCCTAAGATATTTTTCCCCCTGGATATTTTCTCCCCTGGACTCTTTTTGTGCCTTGATAATGGGACTGAATTCCAATTCATCTTCCTTCCTCACTAATTCACTGCAAAACTGAATACAGATCCTGACTATATTTTTCTCAGGCTGGGGAACAGAGAGGCAAAAGACCAAGACTGACAACTACTGCCCCTACTTGAGCCCTAATATATACCTATGCTACTAACGTAGTCTGAGGCCAGGAAATTGTTTTGGCAAAATCCCTCCAAGCCTGAAACAGGCAAGAAAAGGTAAAAGTGTGGCAGGACTCATCCCCCTCCCTTCCCTGTTGCCTCTGAGTTTACGTAGAAGCTGGGGAACCAGATGGATGCTCCAAGAAGTGCAGAGGATGAGTGGAACAACAGCACCAACACCCTGGGGATCCTCCACCACTGNGAGGGGGTGGCTCCTCCCGGGGCGAGGAGCGGCTCCGGTGGCCGTGGTGTGCGGGCGGTGAGGCAGAGGAGGCCGGGGAGGAGCTGCGGAAGGGCTGTCCCTGGCCGTGAGGGTTTCTCAAGGCATCCCCAGGGACAGGGTTGGAAGCTGGGACAGGAGGGGCCGGCGAACAAAGGGCTGGGAAGGAGCTGGTGTGGATTTATTCGCCTGGCGATCTCTTGCGCTGCTTGAGATGCTGCACAGGGGGAAGGTAAGGGCTCTCCGGGTGGACCACCGGGACCCATTCCAACAGCTGTGCTTCTCCTCTTAAACTGGAAAAACTCTGCTTACGGCTTTCTTGTTCCTTGGGCGTTTTACAGCCCTACATTCTCTGCACCAGTGTGTCAGGGTTTTTCTTCTCTGCAAAGATTTGCGTCTGTTTTGTTTGTTTTTTTTCTTGGTACCGCTCATCATGCCAAGCTTTTGTTTGTTTGTTTGTTTTTTGCTGCAGCACCTTCTTCTTTTTCTGTGCTGTTGAGTTTTTTTGGGGATGGAACATGCTGCCACCAGCTTGCTCCAAAGCCCCTGAGCCCGAGGTTCCCGTAAAGGCCAGTGGTGGAGGATCCCCAGGGTGTTGGTGCTGTTGTTCCACTCATCCTCTGCACTTCTTGCAGCATCCATCTGGTTCCCCAGCTTCTACGTAAACTCACAGGCAACAGGGAAGGGAGGGGGATGAGTCCTGCCACACTTTTTTACCTTTTCTTGCCTGTTTCAGGCTTGGAGGGACTTTGCCAAAACAATTTCCTGGCCTCAGACTACGTTAGTAGTACAGGTATATATTAGGGCTCAAGTAGGGGCAGTAGTTGTCAGTCTTGGTCTTTTTCCTCTCTGTTCCCCAGCCTGAGAAAAATATAGTTAGGATCTCTATTCAGTTTTGCAGTGAATAAGTGAGGAAGGAAAATGAATTGGAATTCAGTCCCATTATCAAGGCACAACAAGAGTCCAGGGGAGAATTTGAAGCAGGGGGAAAAATATCTTAGGCAAGAATTCATTTAAATATGAATTTAAATGTGATCAGATTTATCATGGCACATACGTGTACTGCCAAGTCAATGGTCACTCTCAGTAGTATGCAGAAATACTTGGAATTATTTTAACCTCACCTATCATTTAGGACTGAAACATGACCTGTTCTGCATATGTAAACTGAGATCATCCTGGGCTGATCTTCCATTAAAAATGATCTGTAAGTTCTTGATGTCAAGGCCAACAAGGTATTTAATGTGTGTCTTGACAGGTTTTCAGGTTGTATCAAATCACTGTTCTAGGTGCTGATAGTGCCTTTCCCATCCTCTTGAATGGAGCAGCATCATGGTAGGAAACCCTTATCTTCTGTTTCTTGCCTTCTTTTCTGGGCTCTATTCTTTTGGATTGCTAGTTCTTCTAGGTGGTGGACTGGATGGTTGGTTGTATCAGTGTAAACAAGCAAAGCTCCCAAATAAACATAGTCAATTACTTACTCCTGTCTCACAGTGCATTACATCACTGATTGAATGCCAGCTAAATCTTTCTCCAGGCATTTAACCAAAATGAGCATGAGTTGTAGTCTACATATAAGAAACACAAACAGTAAATAAGCATTATGAAAAATCATATCACTTCTTCCCTTCACCAGTAGCTAAGCTGCAAACACATCCCTGGTAAATTCAAACCAAAGCACTCATTCAGCTCTCTGCGCATGTTTCTGTTTACAGTGTGTCAGTTCAAGAAACCAATCAGATTATTTACCTAGTCCAGATTACTTTTCTCTAAGACAGAAGACATGGATTGCTGGGCTGTTGCTAAGAGGTCTGCCAGAATGCAATAAAGAAATCCAAAAATCTAGAAGAGCTGTATGAACTTATTCTTTTAATGGTCTTGAAAGAGGGCTCTGTCCACTCTTGCCATTTCTTTCTTTTCCCTTTTCCTTTTTAAAATGCAATTTAGATTCTCGCCGGTGAAAAGAGGGAGAGAGAGAAATAGACAGAGTCGGTCACAGACAGAGATAATCCCCTCTCCTTTAAAGAATGGATTTGAATTAGTGGTCATTTTATGGTGTGTGTATTATGGGAAGAGGAGGATTATATTTAGGGGAGAAAAAAAGGGTCAGAGGCGTGTTGTTTCACTTATCCGTCTATTTATATAGCATCACTTCGAGGTGAAACGTAGCTCCGTGTCAAGTCTTTTTTTAATTATTATTATTATTATTTAATTATGCTCCTTTCTTCAGGCATCAGAGGTTTCTGCTTCCCTTTTATCTATCCACTCTGCGTCTCTGTAATTTACAGTCGCTGCTGCTGCTCCGATTGTCTCAGCCGGGAGCCGGCGGGGAAGGGGTTCGGGGAGCGGTTCTGTGCCTTGAGGAGGGGGCGAGGGCAGAAAGCAGCTTCCTCCATCCCTTTCCTTTAGGCCTCTTCCAGGGGCTGAACCCTTTCAAACCACCCACTTCACACCCCATCCGGAATCCAGCCCGAAAGGTGCCTGCTCCCCCCAAAAGGATTTTAATTTTTTTTTTTTTTTTCCTCCCCCCCGTGGCAAAGAGTGAAAGTTTGAGACGCGGCTTTGCCTTTCCGCTTGGGGATGGCGAAAAGCTTGAGCCCCGGTGCTGAAAGGCGAGGGCCAAAGTGTCTCCGGTGCTTCTGGAGTGGAAGAAGTTTTGCTGAGCCGTGGTCGTGGTGGTGGTGGTGGTGGGGAGCAGCCTTGCTGCTGCCAGACTTCCCTGCTTGGGAGTTGGCATCGTGGGTGCTTGTGCTCAGGGGGAGCTTCCATACGCCAAGGGATCGGGAAAGTAACTTCTCCAGGTTTATGGTGGGGTGTAGCGTGAGGAGTAGGTACCATGCACCTGCTTCTCCACAGACTGGAGGGTGAATGCACTCCCTAGTGTCTTGCTGGTTGTGTGTGATGCCTGGTTTCCTCTTCAGGTGATGATGCCTCAGTCAGTTGAAATGATCACTTGGTGGCCGTATGACTCTCCCCACCAGTTGTGTAGGGGCAGAAGATTTATTTGACTGTTAGCATGCTCCGGACAATTGCAGCCTCTTTAAGTACCCATTTAAGTTTGTTCACACTTTATCAGGATAGATATGTTTCCAAGCCCCCTGTGATTTTAGAAACCTATAGATACCATTGCTGCCGATGCTCTAGCAGAACTCTTACCAGCCTGAATCATGTAAACACACATGTTCTTCACTGTCTTGGCATGTATTCCCGAAAAAATGTTGCTTCTGTTAACTTGTCATGATTGCAGTGAATGCTGTGGGTTTTGCAGTGTAAGGTAGGTAAGTAGCATCAACAGGGGCAGTCTTAAATGATGCAAAGAACAGATCTTGCTGCCTTTTGTGGCTATTACAATGCTGGTGGTTTTTTTCTTTTAACCTAGACTGTCTCTGATTGATACTCTGTATTGTATCAGGCGTTTTGTACTCCAGATCAAGCAGCATTCTTTCTAGAGGAGAAAAAGTACTGACTTGAAGGATGAACTTTTGCACCCCATTGTGTAAATCGTTGTTTATAGAAATACCACCTCAGCTGTGTCTAAGATAGCTGTAATTCCATTAGTGGGATCTGTTGATGACAAAAGCCTCAACAGGAAGGCTCCAGTGTCACTTGAGCCCTTACATAGAAATGCAACCCTAATTTATGCAGATTTCTGAAAGCTCATTTTTTAATATTAATGTGGAGCATGTGTGGTACTACTGAAATGCCTTTGAACCACTGAAAACCAGAGTGTTCGTAGACTTGAGACTTTAAATCTGAAGGAAGCAGTGAGATGTTCTGCCCTGACCCATTGTCTATTAAAGTCAGTTGGATTTTATCCAGTTACTTTTGAGTGCAGTAACTTAACACTGGGCTAAAACATATTTCCCAGAAAAAAATCAGAATTTTGATCTGAACAGAGGAAGAGGATCTGCTGTTTATTAAGTTATTTGGCTTCAGCTTCCAGTCACTGGTTGCTAATGAGCCTTTCTCCACTGTGCTAAAGAACTCAAAGTATTTTCTTACCATGGAGGTATTTAGCTGCTGTAACCTCATCATCCCTCTCTTTCCTATTTGAAAACCCCCAGTGGACTGAAATACTTTAAATTTGTCACTGCGTGCATTTTCCTTGCAACTCAGTTGCTGTGGCTTTTTTTCTAAGTCTGCTTTTTTCTGTATTTTTATGAAAATGTCAGCTGGATACAGCTTGCCGATGTCTCAGGAGTATGTTGTGAGTTTAAATATTACCTCTCTAGTGTTACTGTTCTGGTTTTACATCTCATTTACACATTAACCCTTCATCTGCAGCACTGCAGTTTGATCTCTAGTTCACTGTTACATCGCTGTGGCAAAGCCTTTGCAGGACTGTTTCTTTCCACAAGAGTTCATCATTCTGTAGGCTAGCTTGTATTTCTATTTTTATAACTTTGTGCGTGGCTTTTTCAAAAGAATGTTTTGGGTTTGTCATGCTTTGACTATACCAAACACTCCTGAATGCTTTTTGGAGCTGATTTATCTCAGTTATGTAGCATTCTATTGATCTCTAAATTGTGCAGTTTTTGTCATGATTGATTTTATAGACTTGCAAATAATTGAAAAAGTGTTTTGTGATAGTGGTCCTACCTTAGGGGAACTCCATGTTAATCTGTATGCAGCTGTGATGTGTAGTTCTCAAAAGCTGTTGGGTTGGGGTTTTTTTTGATATGTCACTTAACCAGTTCTTGACCTGTTTAATTACTACTATTTTATTGTCAGGCTTTCATAGAATACCACACCATGTGCCACGGAAGTTTATACATGCTTACAGATAGTATTATCTGTTGGAAATACCAATTGTATCAAATAATAAAACCAGAGTCATTTAAGACCATCTCTTAGTGTAGATGTAGTATGGTCCCTCTCTAGTAGCACACCTGTGTGAGGGCTGAGATTTCTTTTGTTCTTACAAATCCACCTCCCTTTTTTTTTTTTTTTCTGTTGCCAAGAAATGTCTACATCCTCACCCTTCATTTTTTTTTTTACACTTAATGATTCAAAACCTGTGTAGTTTGTGATCCCGTAGTAATTTTTTTTCCCTTGTTATGTATGCCTTTTTACTTCTAATAGCAGTATTTACTGAAATCTGTTTTGTTGCCAAATTGTAGTAGTTATGACAATGCCTTCTAGGTATTACATGCTGTCTGAACATGCAAGTATGAGCTATTTTTTTTTCTGTGTACAATGACAGAACCATACAACTTATTACATTTTAGAGCAGAGTAGACTTTTGCTTTTATATAAAGCTTGTTATAAGGCCTGGCTAAAGGCAGCCACAATCTATATTTTCTCCATACTTTTTCTCCAAGCAGAGGACATACTGTGGTATTAGATGGAGTGACAAGTGGTACTGGAATTAGGGAGGGCAAGTATAGAGAAATAAATAACACAATATGTAGTTGGAAATAGGAAGGACAGACAAGTTTAACTGAATAGTAATTACAGTAGCATATTTGGGTCATAGCATAAAGTGGGTTGGAGTTTTTGTGGCCTCTGGTCTTTAGAAATTGTTCCCCTAAAGCTACTTAGAGGTAGTAAGGTGCAAGAAGGAGATGTAAAAAGAAAAGGATTGGAGGTGAAGATGAAAGTGACAACCCCCCCCTTGGGTTTATATGTTAGCCAAGAGCTGCTTCTTGACCAAAATAAAGTTGTTTATTTCATATAAACATCACATTTGTTAAGACAAACTTTCTTGGGGAATTAGCTAAACAATCAAGTGCATCAGGTGTCCAGGGAGAACTTTCCCAAGGCAGCAGGAGCCCAGGTGGCTGAGCCTCCAGTTCCCCTCTGGAGCTCCATTCCTGGTGGGTGATGTCCTCCAGCTGGAATCTGGCTGGGATCAAACTGCTTCCAAGCCATGCCTTGAGCATTGTTGGAATCTAAAGAGGCAAAAGTGTTTAAAACTGCTCTAAGAAATAAGTGGAAGACGTGACAGCAAGGAGCAGAAATCAGGTTTTGTTAAATAATGAAGTGTTTGATAACTAAGTTGTTACTGTGTTCCACCTTCTTAATGGCTTCTGGGAACTCATAATACATCAAAATATATTCCAAAGAGTGATAACACTGCTGTGTTGAGCCTTCAGTTGGGCACTCTATGGATGCAAATGAATTTTGTCTCAGCTTTCTGGATAAAAGCATTTTATCTCAGTTTTCTAAAGGCTTTCCTCAACATCCTATGCGAGCCATGGAGAGAGTCCTGAGATATTTGGTTGTGTACAAGGAGGCATTCTTGCAAGTGTTCAAACAGTAAGATCTGAAGTCACGTTTACATAGCAAGGAATCAGCTCTCTAGGAAATGAACTTGTTGTGTCACTTCCCAATACAGGTGGTTGAAAATCAGCATTTTCGTTATGGAAAATCCTGGTCTTTGGGAAGATTTTTTTGGGTTGTAACAAGGTAGTGAAGATTAGAATTCCCAGCAAAAACTGCTCTTTTCCCAAGCAGGAATACCACCACCCCCAGCAATCCCCAGTACACAGTTTGGTTCAGATTTCATACCTGTCATCAGACAAAGCATTTGGACTTTATGAGATGCAGGAGAAAAGCTTTTCAATACTTTTTCATTGGATGTGTTGACAAAGCACACCTCTCTTTGAAGTACTCTGCTGAATCAGCATTTCCAACACCAAGGTTTTGTTGGTTGTTTTTTTTTTTTTTCCCCTTGGAATATTTTTTGGCTAGCTGCACTTTTCAGTCCCATCACCCCATGCATTAGTATTCTAGTATTGAGAACAGTAGAGAAACATTTTCAGTATTGCTGCAGTCTGCCAGGCTGCTCAAGTAATGAGCATTATTCAGTTAAGTGAAGCTGAATCCTGTAACAGAAAGAACATCTCACAGGGTTTTAATTTGAGAGGTATGAAAAATAGTAGATCTTGCATCTATAAAAAAAGTATCTGGATTTACAGTATTTTAGAACTATTTTTATAGATATTTCTATTTTTCCTATCACTGACGTTCTAATAATTATTGTGACTTTTCTCTCTCCTGTGTTTTTGTCCTTTTCTTTGGAGCTATGTATTTTAAAAACGAGTAAACATTATTATGCTTAAAGCAGACAAGAATAATAGAAGAAAATATGAATACAACTAGAGCTTAAATTCTGAATACACTTTTATAAGCAGAGTGTGGATGTGGTTTTGGTCAGGCTTGGCTCCTGGCTGCCCAGGTGACTTCTGCAAGTGGGGTGTAAGCTTTTAAGTTACTTAAGGCTTCTTGTAAATGGATTAATCAGTTTGTCCTCTTCTACAACTAATCAACTTTTGTTTTTAATACTTTTTAATTACTAACAAAACCCACCCTTCTATATGCTGGTGCATATCTGTCTTTATGGAAATTCTTCAGTAAAGCCCATTCAGCACAGAAGCAAAATTTCTCAGTTCTCTAGGTTGTACTTACAAGAAATGTGTCCACTGGAAATATTTTATTATATTATAAGTACAGAAATTGTCCATCCCGTGCAGAACAGAGAAAACCACTTCTGTAAGTCCTCTACATCTTTTTGAACAAAAGAAACTCCAGAAGATCTCTTCCTAAAAATTTGACTTTCTTGTTAGAATAAGGAATAGAAATAACTGCTACAAAATATTAGTAAGGAGTATTTTTATTTCTATTTTAATATCATGATGCTAGTAGCAATAGTTGCATACTTTCCAAAGGGACCATGTTAACAAACCTGACTAAAGCCTCTTCCAAAATGGCTTAGAAATATTTGCAGTTTTCACTTGCTTAGATAATCTGAAACAGGCATATTTAGTTGATGAGTTGTTTGGTCGGGTTTGTTTTTGTTCTTTTGCTGCCTTTGGAAAAAACATCTTGGACTAATAAGATGTCCTCTTTAAAGGTGTTCTGTAACTTCTGAGTCAGTTTAGAGACTTGAGTAAATAAATAGCAGTATTAAGTGAATGAATATAAATAAAGAGAATAGGTGTAATGCTCTCTGTCAAGAAATACTCTTGAACAGTTACTGAATGATCTCTCTTTCTGATATAAAATATGATCAGCTCTCATAAGTTAATTGATTAACCATGGTGAATTTTTCATGTGAGTTCCTACCTGAACTGTTCCATATTCCCCACTGGATGCAGTATTGCTTCTGTAAGCAAGATGGGGCTGCTGCATGGAGGTGAAATTTGTTTATGGCCAATGTTGTGTATTACAACTTTGGACTGTTTTTTTATATAAAAGAACTATAATACATATTTCTTCTCAAGATGATAGAACTCATGCTTAAAGTCCTGGAACCAAAAGCTGCAGTTACTTCAACATATGCCAATATATATAGTAAGAAACTTTGAATATAGAACCAATTACATTTTTTTTCCCTGCATCTCTGCATAAAAATCATATAATAAAAATCTTTAAGTTTTTTAAAGTACTGATTTACAACTTTTAATATTTTTACTGTGCCAGAATATTTAAGTAAAGTAAGTGCCTGATTTTGATAGACAAGTTGCCCAAAAGCTTTGTTAACAGTTACCTGATGTTTACAAATGTTGGCAGTTGAGGTAAAAATAAATTGTTCAGCTTTTCAAGTAAAGGTATATTGTACATAAAAACTAGAATTTAAAGTTAGAAAAATCCAGAGTAAGTGGGAGAAAAGTGCTTCCATTTGTAAAGAATAGGAAAGCAGGTTAATTTAATTCTTGAATTTAAAATCCACAGGTAATTCTTTAAAATGAAGTTAAAGAATTGCAAAGAAACAGCTCGATTTTTACTGGCTAGAAAGAGGAAACTGCCATTTGTAATGAAATTTTCTTTTGTTTTGTTTTTTTTATTTTTATTGGGGCCAAAGTGAGAGATTCCTGTATTTTTATTGCAGCGTCTGAACTCATTTCTAGTCCTTACACAGATCTTCTTGAGTGCTTACTATAATCAAGTCAGAAATGCAAATTCAGAATTACAGCTGCTTAGTCTAATTTTAAACATATCTATTATCTCTGCAATCTACATTTCCAGGGCTTAGATGCTCCACAGAAATACTTCTAAGAAAAATCAGTTGTCAGGAAGTCCATGAATGAAGGAGGATGAGGCTGTGTGTAGGGGTGGAATAAGAATAAATAGATTCAAAGAAATATTCTCATCATTAAAAACAAACAAAAAAAATAGAGATAAAAACTGTTGCTATCTTACAATTTAATTTTTTTTCATGGCTTAGGGAGAGTTGAGTGCATGGTTAAGGCAGCCAACGTGCTGAGTCCCTGCATGCTTTTATTCTCCTCTTGCACTCTATAAAGTTTTAAAGTAATTTACATCCTCCAACAAAGTTTTTTCTTTCATTCTGAGATTTCATTCTGACCTGAGCCCAGGGAATATTGGGTCAGTGCAGGTCAGATTAATGGAACTGTACAGGTGCTAAAGAGCAGTCAGGACACAGGTTCTGAGCAGGATTTTCTTCTATTCATGCTCTGTGTGAAAACAAGCATCAAACCTTATATAAATTTTATCATTCCCCTGAGTGTTTTCCTCAACTTCTAAATACCTTAAGGGCATTTGTGGAGCGTTTTCTACAGATTTACAAATACTTTTTGGCTTGCCTGTTCTAATGTTTTTTACTACCAATAGTATTTTTTGTTTAAGAACCAGAAAATACATGGGGTATCTCTGATATTTACTTTCAATTTGCATGGTAGGTATTTGCACTTTAAGAAAATTATAATTGAATATTTTAAATAAAATTTAATGATAATATGATCACAGTAACTATACCCTTGCCTCTTGTGGAACTTTTTCTAACTGCCAGCCAGAGGTATTGCTTGGTCCCAGGTGACCTCAAATGCTGCAGCATAACCTGATTTGCATGCCACAGTAATATGGAAACATACATTTACTGTAAACATAGCCAAAAAGCCTTCAGAATTAATGTCTTGAAGTAGCTGAGAAAGTTGAGTGACTGTAATACCCATGGTGACTTTTTTTTTTTTTTGAGTAGAAGCATCCCTGGCTACAAACCTTCATACGAAGCCTGAAGCTGAGTATCTTTTTCAGCGAGCTACAAATTTGGTGGCAGCAAAAGAAGATTCAGAGATGTGTGGACAAATTCAGCACATGAAAAGCAGTGTGGTTTGGATGCAGAAATAGCAGGCTTGCAAACAAAATTAGGTTGAGAGCTGTAATGATGACACAAATGCTTTTTTGAGGCTTCACACTCTGTGTTCTCCTTGTTTGCTACTGATCTTACAACTGGCTTGGCTTGACAGGTGCTGCACTTGCACCCTTTAGGTCAGATGCTTTGTCTTTGGACTGACAGACTCCCTCCCAAACTTGATTTCATCCTAAGGGTGGAGTCAGTAACTTTATTTTAATTGTTTTATGGCTTTAGGGTTCATGAGATGCTTTGACAACATGATTGTCTTCAGGTTTCCTGTCAGCTTAGTGAGTTGGGTTTTTTTGCTGGGTGGTTGACAGTCAGCCAAAAGAAATAAAAAAAATTACATAGCCCAAGAACAGCTTCTTGGCTGGTTTTCCCTAAAAAGATCAGTCAGGAGGAAGGGTAAACACTATCACAACTATTTATTTTGGAGGATTTTTTTTTAAATCAGTTTTCTGTAATGACGTAAAAATTAGAATCTCTTATTTTTGTTGTCTCTGCACCATAAAAGTGTTGGAGCTGGTGTGAGCTCCTTTCTGCTGCTGTGATATCCAGAAGAAAGGTTTCTTGTAGTCTTAAGGAGATAGCAGGATTTGTGGTGGTTAAAGCCATTTCTGGTCAACCCTTGGGAGACAATCCACAAGAATTAAGTATTTCTTGAAACAAGGTGGGAGCCAGATGGACTCTTATGGTTAGGACTGGATCAGAGCAAATAACATTTGGTAACACAATAGGAACAGCTTCCAAGGAAGGACTGAAACCACTCTTCCCAAAGAAATAAGATGTTGGAGTTTAAAAACTTGAGGTGTTCTTGAACTTTGTGAATTAGGCAGTTTGAACCTGGATCTCCAAGATTCAGTGATCTTGACCACTGGTTCCTGGCTATGCTGCTTTAGATCTGTCTCTTTCACTGCTATTCTTGTTTCAGAAGTTTTTTGTTTTGTTTTGTTTTTTTAATTGAGGTGTAACCAGGATCATGTAAGTGAGGAAAAAGTCTTGAAATCACTTTTTAAAAAATGCTTTTTTAATACTTTCCACTTGGCTTTAATTAGAAATTTCTAAAAAATGCTCAGAATTGAAATCACTTGAATCTGAAAGACGTGTTTTTCCCATCTCAAGAAATGTGCAAAACATGAGAAAAACTTCCCAGTGACCAAGTAAGTAGAAAGATTTATTTTACCAGAAGCCTCTTCCAGCATTGCAGATGGATTTCTACTAGAGTGGGTATTCACTTTATTGAAGATTAAATCCTTGATTGTTTAAAATCAGGGGTTTTCAGTGATGTGAGAAAGCTTCTACCTAACACTTCTGGAGCTGGCTGTAGTCTGTGCCTTCTACGGGTAGTAGGAGCTACTACCATGTGGTATTATAACAAAATATAGTAAGTTGCTTAAATCTCTGGAAAATCTGAGTGCTTTTCTGTGTTACCTTATAGAGCTGTTTCGAGTAGTAATTGTATCCATTGCATACTTGAAGGTAAATTATTAGTTAAGCAGGGTTTTTTCTTATAACATTTCAACATCAACAAAAAAACCCCCAAAGTGTCCTGTAGTTCAGCTCTTCTTTGCATCTGATTTCTCATCTGCTCCAAGGGTACAATACACTGCTCAAACATTGATTTTAATGAACTTTTGATGAACTTCAGTCCAAAACAAAATGTGTATATCTGTGTGGTTCTGAATAATTTCATGAAAATGATGTGTTGGTAGGGTTTTTTAAAGCTAAAAGCATTTGAATGTGTAAAAAGTGATCACAATACTGTGAAAAATAGGCAACCTTATTATAATATAATTATAATAAGTTATTATTATAATAACTTAAGTGTGCTTCAGGTGCTTTCTGGGTATCTTATGTGTTTAACGTAAGGAACAGTTCCACTGCTGGACTGTTTTATGGTAAGTTATGTTCTTAAGCTAAAAGAAGAAAATTAGTTTATAAGAGCTGTGTTTGTCTGAAAGCTGCTAGCAAATGCTTATCATTAGAGTGATCTAGAATAATTGTGATTTATTTCAGTGCAACTGAAGGTGAGATGCATTTTTGCAGCAACTTGCTCAGAGTTGCTAGATTCCAGTATTTGCTGTCCTGCTGCTATTTTTGTTACCAGTTTTTGTGCTGAAGGCTTGTGATTGCATTAACAGTTATTTTAAAACCTGCAAAACCTGGCAGAGGGCTAAGTAGAAAATAATTCTGTTTTCCATGTAGATAAGCAGAGAAATACATGAATAAAAATCAGGTTGGCCTCTCCTCCATGCTTCAGAGCTTTCCCGTTGTGGCTTTGGGAACCTTTGGGAAATGAGCCACGTTATCTTCAATTTTGTAAATAATTAAAGTTCTCTGTGTAATTATTTTTAATAAAAAGTATATTTCTAGATTAATTTGTGGATAATAATAGTTGAAGTTCTTAAGAGGCTTTTCTCTTTTTTTTTTTATTGGTTTTGTCTATTTCTGGCATGGCAGAGTGGGCTCTTACCATTAGCCAGCTTCCTTCTGTGGGAAGCCATGCATTGCATGAGGGAGCTAAACAATTTTGACAGGCTTTGAACTGGTGTTACATTGTGATAACCCTTGAAACCCAAACATGTGTCTTCTATGTTAACTCCACCTCTGGTTTCCAGAAGTCATTTTAAAAAGAGCTTCTTTGCCACTCAGAGCATCAGAACTGGATCCTGTTTGTCCTTGGAATTAAGCGACAGGGATGAAATTACACATGCTTTTGTGATCCTTATTTTCCCTGCCTAAAGAATGGTCTGGTGACCTTATGATGACACTGTAGAGAATGTGTGCTTTGCTAATTGCATTTGAGATCTACCCGTGAAGTTTAAACCAGATGCATTTGTTCTGAAACACCAGTTCTTTTTTTTTTTTTTTTTGGGGGGGTGGCTCTCACTGTCACATCTGGACCTTCACTGCCTTAAGTGCCAGGGGTTGGTACTTCCTCTCCTTGTGTCAATGTGATTGGCTTAGTGTAGGACAAGAAGCCCATGTTGCATTTATTCTTAAGTGAAGAGAAAAAAAATTACTTTCTCTGGAATGATGACAATGAGCTGTTTATTACCACAAGCTGTGCATTTTATTTTCCTTTAGTTAGAAAGCAGTGATTTGTCTGAATTTTTGGAGTGCTTTTTAAGTGAATAATGATATAAGAGCCTTCTTACTTGAGGCTTGTAAATGTAGTTATTTATATGAGGAAAAACCGTTCAAGCATTTATGCAGGGGAGAAAACTGGCTCTGGATGAGTGTAATTTCTCTTTCCCATCTTCTCTAAGCAAATTTGTTTTCTCTGTGCAGTGAGAGCTCAAAATGCTGCCAACTTTGGTTTAGACACTCAGGATCTCCTTCTACCGTTTCCCTTGATGAAGTGACCTGGTTCCAACCTCACCTGTTCCTCAAGGCAAAACTTTGTTCCTTCCTGGCTTCAGAGGAGAGTTACAGCCTTTTCCCTTTCATTTTTAGCAGACCTGGGTTCATCATACATTTTAAAGGCAGAACTGTAATTTTCTCTGGTCCGGTGATACTAGCATGCTGCTTAATTTCTGTGGGGGTTTGACCCAAAACCAATTGAGAAATGGATGAGAAGAAGAGCTGCACATTTGCCTCCCACTCCTTTGATTTCTCTTTTGATTCCAGTCCTCTCCTAAGGTAGCAGAGTCCATGCCTGGAGCCTGGGCTAAGCCTCCTGAGTGATCCGTGCTGCGTATCCACTCTGTTTAGCCACCAGATTATTTCAAAATTGGTAATTCTGCCATTGGGAATTTGCAGTCATTGGTCAAATAAGTGTCCAAGCAGCTTTCCTAAAGCATTGTCAATTATTGACAGTAAACATAAAGAGAAGGTGTAGAGGGTTTTCTATCAGTAAAGATGTCTCTAGGTAGGAGCCAAGAGTGACCTAATTTTTTTTTAGATACACCAGCAGGATCTGTCTGTAAACAGTTTCTAAGCAACAGCTGCCTGTCCTCTGAAAAGAATGTAATTTTTTACCCATGGCTCCTGGATTTTTTAGCCCTTCTGCCCAAAGCAGTGCCCTACATTAGGGAGAGGTTGGAGGAGTCAGTGATGATGGTTCTCCTGTTTTCCTGGTGGCAACCACAGAGAGTTCATTGGGATATATTTGAAATTAAATCGTTTCCTTTATGATTGTTTTTTCCAACAGCTTTGCTGTCACAGTCCAGCACTGTGAATTATTTCTGTGCAGTGTCATAAACATTCTGTCATGGTCAAAGAACCCATATTTCTACTTCCATTTAAGTCTAAGAGGTAAAAAAAAAAAAAAAACCAAAACAAAAAAACCCACAAACAAACAAACAGAAAAAGCTAAGCAATATACATATATATATATATATATATATATATGTATAAATGATTACTTGGTTTGAAATGGTTTAAAGCCAAACCTGACTTTTCCCCACAGTATAACAGGGGAGTTGTGTGGCATCTGTCTCAAAGACTGAGGTGGTTCAGAGCAGAGAAAATGAGAGCCCTTTGTTATCAGATTTTTATTAGCTGGGAGCCTGCAGTTCAAGTGAGCAGGTATTTGAGACTTGCCTGCATTAACCACTGTCAAATAATTTGCATCCAGAGTTCAGACAGTAACAACTACCCAAGGAAGAGAGCTGACCTTTTCCATGCTAATGTAGTGGTAAATAGGGGGGAAAAAAAAAAAAAGAGAGGAGAGCAATCTCAGTGGACATTGGTTAAAAGAAAATTATCACTATTTTCAAATAACATTTGCTCAAAATTGATCACAGGAACTTACAAAGAGCCATATTAGATGAGGTACTGAAAAAGAATTTTTAGAGGGATTTTTCTTTGATATGGTTCGCTACCAGAATTTTTTATAAGAATGTTAAGCTTGGAGCTGTGGGGATCAAGTAAATGGTTCAGGGTATTAGAACTTAAAATAGTCATAAATGTCAAGTTCTCTATCTTGCATCTGAGCTACCTTATCTTGCCTTAGCTGAGCCTGCTGTTGAGTTGGGGAAGTACAGATCTCATAGAAAACAGGTTTTGCACCAAAGGACATTGGAATGGAATATGATCATAAACTCATTTAGTAAGAGGTGGGGAAGAGTCAGCTGAAATTTGTCTCCTTTTGTATTTCAAGTAGCTCTAGAAAACCAGCCTTTAGGAAAACGTGGTAGAGGTTATTTACAGAAAAATCTCTTTTTTTTTTTAATATTAACTTCATGCTCCCAATGTTTTTTGCAACTCTATGAGCCAGCAGATAATGTCCTAAACTAAGACATTAAGAATCATTCTCTGCAGATCATGGGGGCAGAAGTAAACTTTGCTGAAGATTTGAGAGAAATAAGAGCAGCCTTGTCAGTCCCTCAGGGTGGTAGGACCTGCAAAAGTGTTTGATTGATTTTACTTATTTATTGTTAATTTGCTCACTGCTACTCTTAGATTTAAGTGGTATTTCACTTCAAAAAATAGTCTTACAGCTTTTACTTCCTGTGCCTGTGGATGTTTGGATCAGATCTGAGTAACAGTCATGCTTGAAAATATAGCCTATGGCCTGATTTAAGGGAATTGTAGAGTTTTTCTTCCCCAGAAGAGGTAAAATCATAGGTCTTTGAGTGCTTTTGAAAAAGATCTCTGTACATGTCTCTTCTGTTATTGTGAGAAACTGTCTTGTTTCTTACAGTTGTCTTTATTTCCTTTGTTTGATTTGAAATTCAGAGATGTCTGCTCTGTACACATGGGGAGTTAAAGTAATTGAGGTATTTTTCTGGCCTTCATTAAGAAACGAAACTGAGTAGAAGGAATTCTGACTTAGGAAAGAGAGGTCGCATGCTGTTTTGTGCAACGGGGAAACAAAAGAAAAGGCAGCTGAAAATACCTTGTATGTTTAAAAAGCTAACATTAAAAAACATTGATGAAGAAGGCATGTGAAATGTGAGCTTTAGAAGAACTTCTTATGGAAAGGACATTAAACCTCAGATTTGTGAGGTTCTTTTTTAGGGGCTGCTGGGGTGGCTTCCTCTCAAAAAACATAAAACCAGAAGAAAGACTGAGGGTAAATTTTGTTTCTTTGCTGTTCTCAGCATTATCACCTTCTCCATTACATTTGGCCAGGAGTAGTGTATTGTTATAAAATTCAGACTAAATGTAAGCTTTTGTGGCTTTATTTCTGTTTGCTCCTTACGTAAATGAAATGGTAATTTAAGTCAATCAATAACTGGTTGATGTTTCCCTTTAGATTTGGGCCAAACTTACTTGAAAATTTCTCTCTCATAGAGTACCAATTCCATGTCATTATTTCTCTGTTATTCTGCAAGACATGGGTAAATCCCAATGGAAGTGTCTTTGTTCCTGGATATTCTACTCTATACTAAATACTCTTTTCTGTACAAACAGAATTCTTCCATCTTTTGCAAGCTCATTGTTTATAAAAACCCCTCCCTTTTAAAAGCAAACTATTGTAGCTCTGTGTTTCCTGCATATATTAACAAGATGTTTGAAGGCTGAAGGGAGTGAACATTCAGTGACTCATCTTCTGTTGAGAAAAAAAACCTGATATATTTGTGAATGAAATCCAACATTGTCAAGTAGAGCAGGTAGTTTGCTGGTTTTGTGGTTGGGAGGATTTATTTATTTTGTGTGTGTGTGTGTGTGTATTTTTGCTTTTAACAGATGAGCAAGGTAGGAAAGTTGTAACAAGAATAGTGTAGAGCTGTCTTACACATTTTGCACACTGGGAAGAATTGGATTTAGTAGAGTTGTAGTATGACTAGGAATATTTGCCCTGTGTTTTTTGAATAGTTTTTCAGACTATTTAAATCATAGAATCATAGAATCATAGAATCCTAGGGGTTGGAAGGGACCTCGAAAGATCATCTAGTCCAACCCCCCCTGCCAGAGCAGGGCCCCCTAGAGTACATCACACAGGAACGTGTCCAGGTGGGTTTTGAATGTCTCCAGTGAAGGAGACTCCACAGCCCCCCTGGGCAGCCTGTTCCAGGGCTCTGTCACCCTTACAGTAAAAAAATTTTTTCGGATATTCAACTTGAACCTCCTATGCTCCAGTTTACACCCATTACCCCTTGTCCTATCACTGGTCACCACTGAGAAAAGCCTAACTCCATCTCCCTGACACTCACCCCTTACATATTTGAAAACATTGATGAGGTCACCCCTCAGTCTCCTTTTCTCCAAACTAAAGAGACCCAACTCCCTCAGCCTTTCCTCATAAGGGAGATGTTCCACTCCCTTAATCATCTTAGTGGCTCTGCTCTGGACTCTTTCAAGCAGTTCCCTGTCCTTCTGGAACTGAGGGGCCCAGAACTGGACACAATACTCCAGGTGTGGCCTCACCAATGCAGAATAGAGGGGGAGGAGAACCTCTCTTGACCTACTAACCACACCCTTTCTAATGCACCCCAGGATGCCATTGGCCTTCTTGGCCACAAGGGCACATTGCTGGCTCATGGTCATCTTCTTGTCTACCAGGACCCCCAGGTCTCTTTCACCTACACTGCTCTCCAGCAGGTCAGCCCCCAACCTATACTGGGACATCGTGTTGTTCTTCCCCAAATGCAAAACTCTACACTTCCCCTTGTTGAATTTCATCATGTTTCTCCCTGCCCAACTCTCCAGCCTGTCTAAGTCTCTCTGAATGGCAGCACAGCCTTCTGGTGTGTCAGCCACTCCTCCCAGCTTAGTGTCATCAGCAAACTTGCTGAGGGTACATTCTATACCCTCATCCAAGTCGTTGATGAAGATATTAAACAAATTAAGCTCCATTTTCCTTATTTAAGGAACTTTGATTCCTAAACCTACACAAAACCACAAGGGATTTTTAAAGAAAATTGAAAGTGAGCTAAGAACTTGATGAAGCTCCTTGAGTTTTATGTGTTAGAAAAAGTGTAGGATTTTAAGAAGTATAAAACAAGCAGAATATTTTCTTCATTGAGAAGAAATTCTTCACTCTCAGGGTGGTGAGGCACTGGCCCAGGTTGCCCAGAGAAGCTGTGGCTGCCCCATCCCTGGCAGTGTTGAAGGTTGGATGGGGCTTGGAGCACCCCGGGCTGATGGGAAGTGTCCCTGCCCATGGCAGGGGAGTTGGAACTGGGTGGTCTTGAAGGTCCCTTCCAACCCAAACCATTTCATAATTCTTGGATTTTGGCAAGAGGGCTTCCAGATACGACTCCAGGATTAGCTGCTAACTTTATTGTCTAATTCTTGCCTATTTTGTTAATATTTAATGTATTTGTTTGAAAAAGGATATAAGGTGACAGTTTCACTTTATTGTGGTTTTTATTTCTTTGGTTTTTGTTTTTCATTAAAAAAATGACTTCACTTTCCATTATATTCCTACGTACAAACTATCTGCATTCCATTCGGGTGCCTGTCGCAGTTTATTTACGTGATGATCTTGAGGGTTTCATTGCCATTTTCAAGTTTTTCTGAGTTCCTTTTTTCTTTTAATCTTCACAGAGATTATTTTTGTTTTCAGACACACCGATCAAAGATTCACTATCAAGATGGAAACTGTTTGAAAAGAAAAATTCTTCTGTGGAAAAATTAATCTGATGTTAGCTAAATTGCTTTTATTTTGTTTTTTTGGTTTTGGGTTTTTTTTAGTAACTAGGATTTCACTGTCACTCATTCACTTTCATTTCCTTTAGCCTGCAAAGGGGAAGCCTGCACTAGTCAGTTGTTAATTAATCCCATCAAAATTTGTAGCTTTTAATGTTATACAAGTAGTTACTTCTTGTTTTAATGCTGGTAAAGAAGAAAATGCATGTTTTTCTTTCTCTTCAGTTTAGGGGATTTTCAGTTTCTGTAGTCAGACAAGAAAAGTGTTTGGAAGACTGAAAAAGAAACAGGTTAGGGATGTTCTCTGTGGTCAAGGCACATAGTGATTGGAATTGCCTGGACAGTTTGCAAACAATTCAAAGGACAACCTTGCAATTAGTGTTTCTGGATTTGAAGTCATGGAAAATACTGAAAGCTGTTAAATACTTATATACCTTTTTTTTTGTTAAATTTTTATTTTTGTGAGCTGATATTATTCCCAACCTCTCCAGTTTCTTCTCAGATCTTCTAGTGGTGAAATCAGTACCCATCTGAGATACTGATGCTATGGTGCTGAAAAAATATTTTAATTCTTTAAAAGAACTTCATGTAATAAAGTTTGATTTTTTTACGTTTGAGATTCCAATTTCTTTGATATTTTTTTTTCATACTAATTTTGAGGTAGTTACTTGCAAAACTTGGTAATGCAGAAGCCAGAGCATCTCAGATTTAAGTGATCTGACCATATGGATATGGCTGTTTCTTTTCCAGATGAATGAATTTAAGGATTCTCAGCTCAATATCTGACAATGTCTCTCTCTGGAACTGTACAGTCTGTATCCATGTGTGTTTATATATGGCTTCTGGTTCAAAAAGTACAGTTGTAAAGTGAGGGATATTTTAAGCATCAAGTACTGTTTTTCAGACCTCTTTATGTAAGAGATCTCGAAAAACCTCATACTGAAGTGCCAGTTGTTTCTGGCACCTGGATTTTTCTACGTTTTCAAGTGCAGGCAGTTGTTTCTTATTTATTTCCCTCTGTGTGGCTGGGACAAAAACCAAATAGGTTGAGTAGCTTCTGTGTGTTTTTCTGATAACCCTTTTCTGTGTCCCACTGAAGAGCAGAGATTTATGGTTGGAAAGCCAAGTTTGTGCTCTCTCCCCTTTCCCAGCGTGCTTTCACATGGCAAGTGCTGTCCTGCTCCTGCTACAAATGGATGGAATCACAGCAGTGCCTAAACCCCGATGATTGCAGATTTCTTTGAAGTCCACGGGTGAGCTGAGCATCCTCTTAGAAAGCTGTTCAAACATCCCCTCTGCTGAGCCCCTAAGTGTAGCAGACTTCCCACTGACTTCTACGAAGTTGAACTTTTCTTCTCTGCTTAAAATTTATGTGCTCCTGGGTTCCTAAGACTGCTTTTTTTTTTTTTTTTTTTCCCTTCTCTGTGTGATTCTTTCACCTTCAGTCAATAATAGGAAATCCTGTGCAAATTGAAAAGCCTGGAGTACCCTGGTGTCAGCAGGCAGGCACTGTGCTGGATTGTTCTTCAAGTCAGTTCTTTTCAAAGGGGAGGGATTTTGTTTGTTATAAACATATATAAAAATCCCCCTGTTTTTCCTGCTTTGCCTTGAGGTGTGAATAAGAACATAATCAACTCGGCATCCCTTTTTCCAGCATTACTGTTAAAAAACACATTAAACTTTTCATTACAGTCTTTGAATTTTCAGGGTTTTATATCACTTGCTAATTTACTCATTATAAGAACATTCCCTGGAAGGTCCATGTTGAACCAGGCAAATTTTATTTGCAGAAAAATGCTCTCTTTCCACCTGTTCAGGAAGACTTGCAGTTCACAAAAACTTGTAGTAAAAAAATCCAGACCCTGTTGTTCAGAGTGAAGGATATAGCAGATTAGAGTTCTGTGTATGATGAGAAAAAAATATTTTGGCTTATTGACTCAAGTATTTTTCCAGTAGTTATTTTTCTTTTTTATTTTATCCATATGCTTAGAGAAGGCAACAACTGTAGAAACATTAATTTCAAAGTTCATTGTGGAAATGTTCATTTCAGAGTTCAATAAGTGGTGATATTTACATATATTTCTTGCTTTTTTAAAAAAACTTATTTCAAGTTCAGTATAAGTTAAATAATAAGATCTATTTAGTAATCCCTGAAAAGATTTTTTTTGTTCTCTTTTTCATTATTGTCCATTTAATTATTTTGCTTTCTGTGTGTGTATCCCTATAGCAAGAATTTATTCCCTAATGCATAACATTATTGCAGTGCTTCTGGATTTAATTCCTGTTTTAAAAAATGGGGAGAGGGGGGGAAACAAGAGAACTTTACCTTGCAGTTGTCATACACAGATGGTGAAGAGTGATGGTTTTCCTGATTCTTTAAGAGGGTTTAAGTTGGTTTTCAGAAATTTGATTTTGAGTCTTGGACAAAGATCTCATTCCATTTATGCCAAACACTATGTAAATACTATGCAAAACCAGGTTCAGTCTTTCTGTTCAAAATTAAAAATAAAATAAAAAAAAGAACTGGATTAGGTGGACACCAACCCATCCCAACCCAACCACCACTGAGTTTCTGTGGTGCAGCCAAGGGAAGTGTTTGGAGGAGGCTGAAAGAAAGCAGTGAGGGGACATTGCTGGGAAAGAGTTTCTTTGTTGTGTAAAACACAACTTTTGAGAGGCTGCAAAGTTACCTGTTTAACAGTTGACTCAGCTGTTTTGTGGAATCTTGATAGCTGAAACCAACTTTCTGTTGCAGAAGGCTTTTTTACAGTAATTCTGTAGCTCCAGGGCTAACTTCAGCTGCTGTTGATGGTTCTTGTTCTGCACCACCTCCTGAACCATGCTGCAATATTTCTGCACAGCTGATCTGTGCCAAATTAAATTTCTGTATAGAAAACACTTATTTTAGACATGGATTTTGTTTTTCTTGGTTTCACCTACTTAGTTCTGCACCTGAACAAGTACTTGTATGAGCAGAACATGGGCACAGGAATAAGTTGGGAGCAAGAGGTGGATGCTGCTGAAACCATCACTGCTGCAGAAGGAAAGGCTCATGGAACTACAGCCCAGTGGGTGTCTGTAGCAAAGTTTGGAAAAGATTTAAAAATGAAGGTGAGTGATGGGATGCAGGAAGGTGATTTGGTTCGTGGAAGAAGTTTGAGAAAGCACCAGCTTTCCAAAAAAACCTATTTTTGTAAATTTGTAATAGTATTCTTGTAATAGTTTCCTGAGTGTGTCTGATGGAATAAGCTTGCTGGTAATAGAAAGTGAGATGCAGGGTGATGGTATCAAGAAGTTCAGAGGAAGAAGCTTAGCTTCAGGTGTATGGATGAATCAGAATGTCATAAGAGTATAATTTTATCTGAAAGTTGTAGGTGCAGCTTGGATTGGACAATATAAAAGGGAATCCAAAAATAGTACCTGCATAACAGGACAGAGAGTAATTTCATTTTTCACTGTGGATGTGATTATTCAGACACAAGATACAGAAGCCACACAACTTCCTTCTGTGTATCTCTAGTTTCTTGGTAACTGCTTTCAAATTTGAGTATCAGGACAGAATGCAGTATGACAGTTCTGTTGCTTTCCATGTGACCCTAAAGACTTTCAGTCATTGCTTTTCACACTATTCCCACTGTCTCCAGAAGCAGTCAATTTTTTTTTTTCTTTCTCGTGTTATACTTTTGCATTTTTGTTATATTGCAACAGTTTTCTTGACTGATTCCAATCTACTAAATAACTGATTTTGTGGCTGAACTATTTTCTTTGTTGTTCATTTATCTATGCAGAGTTTGTATTTTTTTATCACTTTACCTGTTGTTGCCATTTTCTTTTTCTTCCCTCTTTTAAAATTCCTCTTTTCTGTAGAAAATAAATTTTTTTTTTCTTCTACCTGAGAAATCATACCAACATCTAAACTGATTCTCTTGAGGCAGGTAGTTGAATTGATTATGGCAGGACGATGTTTGTGCTGGAAAAGACTTGTAGCAGCAGGTAGTTAAAGCATTTGATTTGTTCGATGCTCATTAGCCATGGTGAAAGGGAAGGAAAGCAGTGAAGCATCCTTTTGAGGGATTATTTGTATTGGTCACCTGTGTGTTGGTGTAAGCCTTTGCAGTTTCTCCACGTTAGAAAAGTTATGTATCCAGCTCCTAATTGTAGCCAGACACGTCAGGAAGCACATTCACTGGGTAAATTCCTGTTCAGTGGCATCTGAAATTTCCTCCCATCTCTTCCTCCACCAGTTTGGTTTTGACTCAGGCTGGTAACAGTTTCATTTGTGCACAGCAGAAAGTTTAAAGATAAAAACCTGGAAGCTGCAATGTGGAGTTTCACCGGTTTAATCCCTACAGTTTGCTGCTGGAATTCAGGCATCATTTGCAGTACAGGTGGAGTTATCCCTGGTGGGTTCTGAGCACTCTCAGGGCACCCACCGCAGCTGCCATGTGCTCCTCTGCCATGCAGGAGCAGGAAATCAAGATCATCCATTCTCTCTCCTTCCACTACCACCTGCAAAACAGCATCACACTTTCAGAGTTTCTTTTACACTGAGGCAAAAAATTGGGGAGTCCAGGTAGCCCAACATCACAGTGGATGATGTTGGTGGGTCATATGGGGAATGAGCTGAGATGGGAGGAAATCCAGGCAGAGGAAACAAGGCAAGACAGCTCCTGTACCATGATTTTGCTGTGGCAGCACTACCAGGTGCAAATGGGCTGGGCTGAACTGGTTCTTGCTGAGTTTTTGTGTAGAAAATTCGAACTATTAACTGAAATAAAAAAAAAAAAAAGTTTCAATTTTAGAGCTCTATTTAGATTTCTTAGCAGCATATCAAGGTAATTCTGCTTCAAGAAAGAGAAATGGCTTCAAATGTTTTTTTTGTTTGTTTGTTTGGGCTACAGTAGTTTTTTCAAACTTTTAAAAATCTGTGTTAGATGTTGCTGCTCTACTGTGGGTAATGGAGATCAGAAATCTGTGAGTGATGTCACAAATAGTTTTGGGGTTTTTTTAAGAGAAACTGTCAGTCACATGTAAGGGATATTACCATCTTCTTCCTAAAACATCAAAAATTTAAAAGTATGTGTTTTCCAGATTGATTCCCCTTAACCCACTCGTTTTCTGTGTATAATTATGATCATACCACTGCTAGCTTCATTTCAGTAATTATCAGTATTAAAACGAAAAGCCTTGATTTTTCTGTCAGGCATTTTAACCAGTTCCTCCTCTGGCAGCTTTCACTTGCTTCCTTTGGTCTCTTTATTGAAAAGATGATCAGTTCTGTAGGATATGGAGTTTATAGATACTTTGTGGTTTTCATACACTAAGGAAAAATTAGTCATCACTTTTTAAGTTTTGATTATTCCTTTTTTGTTCCAGAGTTTCAGACGTGGATTTCTTTTTTTTAATTGAACTTAGTTTCAATACTGCAACTCCTTGACTTCTGAGTGAAATTGCTGTAGCAATATTTTAATAAAGCTAAACCAGATGAAAAATAAAATACAATCTGGAAACTTGTGTTCCATAAAAATCAGAATGAAAAGTAAAAGAACAGCTCACAGGAACTGGATTTGGTCTTCATGCAGGTCAGGCAGCACCAGCAAAGTTTCTCTGTATAGAGTTACACCTTCTGAGTCAGAAGAAAAGCAGGAAAGAAGCAGTATTTAGGCTGTTATCCCCTTGCTGCAGCTCTCTGGACTCAATTTCCCTGCTTTATGTTGCTGCTTGGTGTGTGGTTGTTGCATGCTGGGTTTAGATGCTCTGGAGCACAACGTGGCACTGGATAAGTACCTGCTCCAGAAATACTTTTTTCCAGCATACTTGTGTTTCCAAGGTGTCTGTCACTTCTACCATGTGGGGGTGTAGCTTTGAGACCTCTTTTATTAAAAAGAGGTAGAAAATGAGGAAGAGGATTTGGAGACATTGACCTTTTAATTTAGTAAGAGACACCAAGTTTACCATTCTTACTCCAGTAAGTGAAAGAGCTTGAAGAGTGAAAGGCTGAGAGTTGGTAGGAGAATCTTTTTTTGAAGCAAAGTTAGAGATTATGTATGCACCTCATGGGAAGTTCAGCTTTCAGATCTGAGAATATTGCTCACACCCTGACTGAATCTACTGGCCTGTGAAAAGCCTGCCCAAGGGACATCTTCTCCACCCCCAGCATTTTTGGACATATGGATTTTTCTGCCTTTGGAGTTATTGAATTTCTTGTTATTGGGAGGTAGATTGATAGGTCTCTCTCTCCTTCCCCCAGGTTCTGCTGTAGGAATTCACTGAATCATTCCTGTTCAAGTCTTTCTCCTTCTTACCCTCTGAAACAAAGGCAAAGAGTTCATGTCATTCCAAGTGGCTAAACTCAAGTTTACAAGGACCTGAAATTAAAGGCTACCTGGGAGAGATTTTATTCCATCTTTGCTTTGAAGGTGCTATGAGAAAGTTGCTCAACAGCTTACTTTGAGTTTATCTCAAGTGTGTTTTCCAAGAAGTCATCTTAAACTTAAACTTCTTTAAATCCAGAATGTCTTCAAATAATTGCTTCAAAAATACATTTACAGTGCTGTAAAGCATTTTATTTAAACAAAAATCCTAAACCAGTAGTCCGTGTTTGCCTCTTGTAATCACAAATGCTGTGTCCAAATTTCTTTTCCCCAGTTTTTAAGTAAAAATCAGTATGGAAAGAGATGAGATATCTCCAGTTCTGCAGCTTCCTTGTCTTTATTTGTGTTAAAGAATTGTGATATAAAAGAAAAATGATTTGAAGCTAGTTCCATTTTTCTCAGCAGTTACTTTTCTAAGAGACAAATCTTGATCAGTGGCCTTTAAAACCATTTGATTTACATTTAAATACAATGCCTCCTCATAAAAACAAAGCCAGGAAGCTCCACAATATTCACATTTAAACACTATTTTCTGCCAATCACTATAAAAACAATTTATGCTAAACATAGCTCTGCAAAATACTACCATCACGAATGAAATCAGAAGTCAAAACTTGACAGATTGAGCCAATGTTGTTATCTTTTGTATTTCCTTTGTGCTCTTTCTCTTTGGCTGTCTGTTTATGAGCTTTTTAAATTCCACTGGTGAATTTTTTAATAATTTACATGTAAAGAGTGCTAGATAATTGATAAAATTTGTATTTAAATGACTCTTAATTTAATGAAGCATGTATTCAGGAGAAATGCATTATTTTTATTGTCATTAGCTCTGTATAACATGTTATAATATGAGTGATTTTATTTAATTTTTAGTGTGCTTATGTTTAATATATCCTTTCAATTTTAGAAATTATAGATTCCAAGTAGATCTCAGGTTATTAACACAGTTTTATTATTTTCAGCTAGAACTGAAAGGCAACTTTTGGCCTTGGTAACTCTTGTGGAGAGAGTAAAGGGCAGTTTTAAACTCTCCCTGTCTGTCTTGCATGGGAGGATAGACTTATACAATATAAAATTCTATGGCAAAAACCCCTCAAAAAGTATGAGTTTGAGAAGTACTCCTGGATAAAATAAGGAAATAAAGAAAAATCTTTTTCAGTAAATATTCTTCTGAATCTACCCCTCTTCCTCCCACTCTTTGATTTCAGTATTCTGAAAGCTTTCTGTCCTTTCACCAAACTATTGATTGAATTTTTAGAATGAAGTGTTCTCTTACTTTCTCTAGCTAAGTTGTACAAGACAGTCATTATAAACCTTCTGAAAGCAAAATTTTAGTTTTCAAAGACATGCAATTAAAAGAGAAAAAAAAGGTTTTTATCCTCAGCTTCATTATAAATTGATGAACTTGCAAATTTAAATTAGTTTTGCTCATTAGTTTTCATCTTAGTGAGCTCGAGGTGCATTGTATTGATCAGAAGTTCTAAAAGTGGTGTAATTAAGAACCTTAAGTAATTTCTGACAACACAAACTGGTGTTGATCTCTGATGTGATCTCTGCTTCGAAATACAATAGATTCTTGTTAATTTGCTCAGATGGATGAAATCTATGGAGATTTCATCATTTGTGTTACTGAATAGATATGAAGGGCATTGAGTGACACATCATATCTTGCCAGTTTTCATTTTTGAGGCTCAATTTAATGTAATACTGATAGGTTGGTAATAAATGCTCCATTTTATATTATTTTAAATAAAATTTCTTAAATATTCTTATTTAAATTAGTTTGTTTTGGAATGTGATGCATGTTGTCACCTCTGTTATTACCTAAAAATCTCTTTTTTTGAGATTAACATTATACTGAAGGTTTTTTCTGATAATGACACAATCAGAATCTGTCCTAAGGTGTTTGAGGCTGCCTTTTAAAAAAATAATTAACTATATTTCTTTCAAAGAATGACTGTACACTATGTACTACACTGGAATTAACATGATGCTGTGAAAGAGCAAAAGGATAGTCTATGAATCCCAAAAGGATTTGCAAAACTACTCAAAAAATAAATAAAATTTAATAATTTCTCTTTTGAAAAAAATTTTAAACCTTTGTACTCAGTCTAAATATAGAGCCTGGTTCCTTAATCAGAAGCTTTGCTTCTGTGTGCTTTTTATTTTGCTTTGGAAAATACTTTAATGTGAAATACATTTAAATTCTCTTGCATTTTTATGTGATGTCACTAGATAGTCCATGTACTAAGGCAAATTCTTGCTTAAAATATCTTCAGAATCCCCTTAGAGTTTTGGAAATGCTAAACTTTGGAAGGTTAACATCTCATTTCCTCTAGGGATCACAGAACATTCTTCTGGGTGAAGTTTAGTTTTTAATTATATGTTAATATAAATCTCTCAGTGTCAAATATTATTATGTCTACTTGATCACAGATAAAGAAATCCATCTTGCTGAGGGAAAGCATTATTCAAAATACATAAAATTTCACAGTACAAATTGCTGAATGGTGTTCCTTGGAATAGTTGCTATGGAAATTATTTTTTTTTAATTTCTGTGTACAACAAGACATTTAAAAACCAGAAGAAATTATAGAGAAAGTTTGAAAAACTGAAGTAAACCTTTTAGTGGGAGTATTCAGAATAATCACTGAATTCAAAGCTACCTAGTACTGTCCTGTTCCTTTTTGCTTTATCCATTCTGTTCACAGACTGACTATAAATTTCAGTGGTATTGGCATAGTAGGTTCTATATTTTCTTTTTGTCCAGATAGAATAAACTGGTTATATTAGATATTAGCTTTATAGCCAATTTTTTAATATGCTTCTTCAAAGCTAGAAAAAATAGAAGTTGTTACTGACCCAAACCAAGGAGTAAGTTTGAGGTCCAGGTTTCCTCTCAGCAGTTCCTTCCCTGGCCCTGAAAGTGAAGAGATGAAAGTCAAGTGTCCTCAGTAATGTTTATTTCCTTGCAAACAGCTTGTTTTCTTTCCTTGCATCAGATCTGAAAACATTAAGAGCTTTCCTAGACCAAAGTCAGTAAACAAAGATCTGACACTGTAATTTAACAGTGATTATTGTTCATTTTGCTGGTTCTCCAATGTGGGATGCTGTAACTAGGCAGAAATTTCCAATTTCTATCTACAGTGACTTCTATCTACAGGTAGGCTGGCTGGGTCTCACTGTGGTTGAAATCACCTTCTGGCAAAGGGTCAACAGAGCCAGCTAATATTCTTCTTGCCTGAAAAGCTTTGGCACCATTGAGCTGAAGAATCATAGAGAAGAGGAGCTATTTTCATGGGCACAGTCACTACCAATTGGGCTGTACCAATCAGCATCCCAACCTGTCCCTTTCTGTAGACAACCAGGTTCATTGGTGTCATCTTTAGGAGACATGGTCCAGAAGGATTTTATAATTAACTGCAACTTATTGGGAGGTGATACCCTTGACTGGCATTAGTGGTATAATTCAAAGTTATGTGTTAGTGTAGAGGTTCTGCAATGAAATAAATGTTCCTGAAAGGTCAAATTGAATGTATGCAGTCAGGTCTGTCTCTGTTCCCAGATTTTATGAATGAAAACATAATATTGGGCTTGTAAAATCATATCCTTTCTCTTTTAGTGGAAAGTAGCCCTGTTAGCATACTTCCTTTAGAATTTGTAACTGCCTGTGTAATCTGGTGTGAAAAATGAGATGCTTTGCTGTTTCCTTGAGTACAAGGTTGTCTTCTGTGTGGTCCTTATTTCAGCTGATTGCTTCCTTTGTGTTCCACAGGGAATGCCATTATAACATTTTGGCATGAGTTAGTATGTGGGTATCCATGTCTGATACCAAAATTCCTTCTGTCAGAAGCCTTGCTGGGTTGTCTCCTCGATACCTACCTCAGTCTGAGGCTTCCATACTTAGCAAAGGAGAGCAAAAAAACCCAGCAGGTCTGTTGGGAAAAATTAAGGTGTTTTGCTGCATTACAAGCAAATGATTGTAGTTTCTGCAGGAGATACAGAACATGAGGCAAAGCTTCAGTGGTTTGTAATACTAGAGTCCTAAGTGAAATATAGATACATATTACCTTGGTTTGTTCTGCTTATTATTTTATGAAGCTGAGCTTTTCTTCCTCCCCTAAGACCTTCATGGAATATCTCAAAAATTGTAATGTGGCTGTCAGTGGGAACTTAGCTTTTCATTTAGCTTTCCTAGAGTTGCTGGCATGTTGTAACTACTTTTCCCTTCCCCATTATACCTTCTAAAGTAAATAGTCATTAGAGAATCTGACTCTATATTTTATTTATAAGCTGGTTTTGAGCATTTTGTCATGTACAAACTGAATCACACATGAAGTCAATACCCAGGCTGTAAAAGAAAAGTAACTACCTACAAAACCAAGCTAGGGTACCAGTGTGGAGACAGACATATGTTCTGTACCCCGAGGGTTCCACCGTGGCTTGTGGGGTCATTTATCAACTGTAATTCCTTATTTTCTTGATAAAGATGAAACCGTTAAGGTAATAAATCTGTCTGAATGATGACATTTTCAAATACTCTTTGTAGGTTCTCTTGCTACATGCTCCTTCACATTGATTAGGTGGAGATGTGACAGTAAGCCAGAACACATTGCAAGATGAGTTTCAAGGGGTAAAATGTAATCCCCCAGCTGGCAGGTGGGGGGTTTTCTAGATGGGAAGTGGTGACACACGTTTGATCTGAAAATGGCAGAAATTGTCCTAACCTGGGAGTGTGTTTGGGCAAACATATTCATCCAAGGTGAGCTGGGCACACAGTCAGTGCTCCTCTTCCTGAACAAAGTTGGGACCTGGCACAGATCCTGTTCTGCTGGACTGAAATGTAAACCATGCTGTAACTTCAATATTGTAGTACTTGGTACCACTGCCCATTAAGGGGGGTTGGAACTCGGTGTTCTCTAATGCCCCCTCCAACTCAAACCATTCTGTGATTTGTACACAGGAACAAAATTGGTTTCCCCCCTTCCCTCCCCTTCAACCAGGTTATTTCTGAAGTATGTGTTTTTGCTTAAGAGTTCAATAAGTGGAGATTTTGGTTATCTGACATTACAAGAATGTTGTGTCTTTTACTTTGTTTTAGTGAAACTGGAAGTGCTTTTCAGCCTTATCTGGAAATTCTATCCAGTGCTCTCAGATTCATGAGTTTTAGTATTGTGTTGATCAGAAATAATGTTTTCTGTGAAACAGCATTCTTGGGCCCTTCAGTTACTGTAGGTGAGCCTAGGACAAACTAGTTTTTTCTGCTGAAGAAATGAAGAACTTGGTGGTGGAAGGGATGGCAATTTAAATACTTGGTTAAATATCAGGGAGCATGTAGCTCTTCAAAGAAATAAAGTCCTCCAAAACAAGCTGTTGTCTGGAGGAGGATATGCAGATCAGAAGATATGCAAGTATTGGATTTAAAGATAATTAGTATAAACTGATGATCTAACATTGCTAATAATGGGAATTTATGTATATAATGGCATATGGGAAAAGCTAATTAGCCACTTGTACCTAATAGTGCATAATAGGAAATGGGAACTTAGAGACAAATGCACAGAGAACCCATCAGGCTCTTGGAAACAGGAGCCAGGATTCAGATTTCTTTGGATTCAGGCTTCTGGATAGTTAGATGCTCTCTGTGTCCTTCCTGAAAAGAAGTCCTATGTGACAAATGGCATTTCAACTTGGCTTGGCAAGTCTGGGTGAGTCAGACCTCTGTGAGAGGTGAGGCTGGAAATGGACTTGGGCTGGAAAACCAGTAGGCACTGGAAAGCTGAACGTGGATGGTGGGCAAGGCAGGTAATGCATGTAGCATCCCCTGACAACAGGACTTTGGTGGAGTGGAAATTGCTTTGAAACTTTGCTGACCAGCAGTCTGAGGGAAATTCTGATTTTGGATGCAAAAATCAAGTTGTGAGTGGAAAGATTCCTGTAAAATTTTCAAGCTGTGATGTGTAATTTAATATTGAAACACTTCAGTTACTGCCATCTTTGAGGAGAAGGAGTTGGTGTATAAATGCTTGGTAAATAAGTTGGTGCTTCTTGTGTGACAATGAGAAGCTCCAAAATACTCAGCTGTCTCTTGTAGTGTAAAGTTGGCTTTGTAGAATTTTGTCTTCTTAATAAAACTTAATTACCTGTCTATTATGTTCTTCTGTGGTGAATGTGGAAATTAAGAGTAATTTGTCCAGTTGGTCTTTTTAATTTTAGTAACAACTATGCATGCTTTTCTTATTTCCTAGAAGGAATAACTTTAACTTCCTAGGTTAATCTGAAATACACCTACCTTTTTCTTTGCTTGTTTTAAATTTTGGGGGTAACATAGGTTGTACAAATAAAGAGAAAGAGGAAAGAATTCCTTAAAGAGCAACAGTCTATCAACTCTGAAAATATATTTACTGACAAGAAGGTAAATTATATATTTACTATGTAACTAGTTCTCCTTGCATTTTTATAGCTGTAACTTTAACCTTTAGTTTACAACAGCAATAGCAAAATATACCCCAGTCTTTTGAGACATTATATCTTATGATATGAATTTGGAGCTGGGCAGTTGATAAGGATGGGATATGAAAAGGAAGAATCATTGCCATAGGGAACTAAAGTGACAGAGGAGACAACTGATGTGATTTGAGCAGGACAGTTTTAAAGGTTGCTGCAGAGAGCAAGGTCAACTGTGTACAGAGCTTGCCCAGAAAATGTTACATTTAAATTAATCAAGTTTATCTTTATGGAACTAGAAGTAGTTGGATCCTTACAGGGAATGGCTTTTATCTGGCCGGGACAGGCTGAGCTACTTTTCATTCCTCTGTTACTTGTTGGTAAAATGAAACAGTTAATCTTAGGGCATTTTAGGAGAATGGAAACAGGGATGCTGCATAGATAAATCCGAATGAAAGTAAGACAGAGCAGTGGTGATTAGGACATTGATTGTATCAAGAACATTTAAGAAACTGTCATTCATTCCCTCCCAGGCACTTGTCTCTCTAATGACGGCATCAAAATTCCCCCACATAATCTCTTTTGACTTCATGCTTTCTTCTCTGCTGTGAATACCGTGTTGCTAAACAAAATTAATGAAAAGAGAGAAATCTGTGGCTCTTCATCTGAAGAGAATAGTGTAGGAATTGCAAAAGGTGACGTTGTAACCGTAAAAGTGACAATGGATGTTGAAGGTCTGTTTCCTTCAGATCATCATATTCTCAGAGGGAATGCTCCTTTTGTCCTGAGATGAAGACAGATGAGAGGAAAGATGAGGACATGTCATTAATAATGCCAACATTTCCATACAAGTGCTATCAAGATGTCTGATAATGTGAGATATTTGCCACAGTGGTGTTATTTCAGCTTCTTGAACTCAGGCTGTGTCTGCTATTTCAGTGGCAAGAGAAATAAATAGTTATGCTTTTCCCCCTTGTGGTTTTTACTTTTTATTATTCTTTTTGGTAGGAAAAAGAATGATTAGGTTGAAATCCTACCTTACTCAATTTAAAGGAACGTACATGTATGTATTTCTGTGATAGTCTTGGCAAAAGAAAGGCTTTTCTACAAAAAACCTCTGGTCCATAGATCTTATTTCCAGTAGTTTAATTTTTAGCAAACACTACCTTGAATTACCCCATGCAGATGTACATTTTAAACCTGTCCTGCAAGCAAAATTTGCTATGCAGAGGGTTGCTACATGTTAGATTTTTAGGATTAGCATTTTGTACAATTCAGCAAATGCTGTGTGTGTGTATATTATGCATGTAATTATTGTATCACTTAATGACTTGAGTTCTGCATATGCTAATAGGTTAGATTAATTTATAGGTTTGATTAAATGTGCTCTTTATTGTGATGCATAGCTAAGAATTATCTTCAGTTAATATTTTAATTTACTTTGTTTACTTGCAATAAACTAGTGAAACTATGTACAACTGGTTTTTCTTTTCCCTCTAAATTGCACCAGTGGTTGACAATACTTGTTCAAAAGCTTCCTTATTGTGCCAGTTGTGGTGATGTTCCCAATTTCCTAGCTCAAAGGCATGGAATAGTTCATATTCACAATGAACTTCTAGGGGAAGCTGAAGAAGTGATGCTCATGGAACCATGTAAAGAATGAAATGAGCTGAGAGCCAGTAAATGTCTGGTGCTACTGCTCTTGGAAAGTTTTACTGTCATAGATGCTGTCAATAAATATAACTTAAGGCAGAGATACAAAAAGAGAGAAATTAAAAGTTAGGGGTGGAAGGATTTCTTTTGTTATAATTTTTTTCTGGCATTTATACTGCAATCCTTTTTGTAGCAAATCTGGACTTCATAAGTTCCCTGGGCACTGCACAAGCTATTTTTTCTTAGTAGCAGCTAAACATGTGAGCACTTTGAAAGAAAAATAGAAACAAGAAAGCTGAGGATAACTTGACAGGTTTTCATAATATGACCTGATAGATTATTAGTTTTTCCCCCACTGTGAGAGTTTTAGAATTTTTAGGGTTTTTTTGTGGCTTGTTTTCGTTCATGCTGGAAAAATGAGGATAGGATGAGTTTAGTGATATGTTTTTGGTTATAGTGTATTTTTTATGGTGGAAGTTTTTAGAGTTCTTGTAGGAAAAAATTGGATATACTTTTGAAACAATTAAAAACAATCTGGGGGGATTAATTTGGTAATAGTTTTGTATCTGGAGAAAATCAATGTCTTTTACACTAACATTATAGCAGATGGCAAAGAAAAGACAATCACAAGTCATCTAGAAATGAAATGGGATGTTTTCTGCTAGGGTGTCTTTTTGATTTGTCAGATTATGTTGGTTTTGGATATTCCAATGGGATATTTCTTGGTCTGTGACACACAGGGGAGAAAAAAAAAGTTTCAAAAGGAAAGTATTTCCTTAGTAACATCTTGTTTCAGAAGAGTTGGCCTTTATGACATTAAAAAAATAATTAATTGCTGGTATGAATGTTTGAATTCCTTCCTGTGATCTAAGGAAGTAATTAAATGCTGTTAAATAGAATCTTATTTCTTTGATTTTGAACTTTGAATTTTCTCATTAACTACTACCTTACCATTAAGTAATTGTGCAAGATCACCATAGATTAAAAGTAAGAGAGAGAGGATTTAAACCTGTAGTTCTTTTTTTGAGAATTTGTGAACTGTTGAGGGTCCTCTAGAAGCTGGGACTAGAGGAGGGAAGAAGTGCCACAAATCATGTAAATTTTAGTTGAATGTGACGTTTTATTGTCAGATTAAAATGTTAGTGAGGAGCTGATCAACCTGAAATGGACTAACATGGGTTTTGTTACTGGAAGGAGGCACGGGGGAGAGGGAAGTGCACATGGATCACCCCTATGGACAAGGCAAAGAGAAGGGTCCTCGTCTTGACTGGTAAATAAGTCATGGACACCTCTACATGATGGACGGATCTGTTGTCTTCGGGGTATTTTCTGTCTCTTTTGGCACCAGGAGCCCATTGGGTGTTCCCTGAACCTCCCTACTGACTTCTAGTGGTGGGAGAGGCACTGAAAGCAGAACCAGTGTATTGTGTGTGACTTTACCACTCGAAGTGTCACCACCAGTTCAACACTTGAGTTATTCTCGGTGCGCGTCATTCTCGGTACTGATTCCTCACTTCCAGGAACATTGTAGATCTCTGATATGAAGTCATTTTCTTGAGTGCCTGTGCACTGAGTGATTCCTTTCTGAGCCTCTTTTAGGAAATGAGGCTGCTCAGGCTTGAAAGGCAAATTGGAGCTGTCATCTCTGTGTTTACCCTCACTATCTGTGGGTTACTCCACTCCTGCTCTGCCTCGTCAGGGCAAAGCAATTCCTTCTCCAGTAGCTTGGGACGGGGTGTCCTTGGTGCTCTGGCACACAAGAGTGGGAAAGGGAGTAGATTCTTTTCACTCCAAAATCTTGGCCCAGTCTTTTACTCCCTTGAGGTTTCCTGGAGATTGTCTCCAAGTGGTTTGTCTTTCTCTTTTTGCATTGTGGTACACAGTGGGTCAGGTAGGGCTGCATCTAATGAGGAGATTCCTCAGGGCACAAGGGAAAGTGCTCAGTGACAATCTGTCAGGTTTGCTTTGGGATTGTTATTTTTTTTTCTTTGTTGTTTGTTAATGATTGTATTAATTTATGAGTTGATGTAAACTTCTAACACCTGCCATACCCCATGACAAAGAGTTCCAAAACATTTTCAAAGTAATGTAGGTTTTTATTTGACTCTTTCTTTTTTTTTTTCTTTATTTCATTGAACAAGACAAAAATGAAATATTGCTTCATTTTTATCCATGGTACATCAGGTTTTCTTGGGTGCATTCTATGCCCCCTCAGTTTTTTCTTCTGCATAATAAGGATTTTTAATCTATTTAGTTTCTCCTTGAAGTCCTTGATCGTCCTTGTTGCCACTGTGTAATCTCTCAGCTCTGCAATATTACTTGTAGAAAAGTGATGGCCAAAGAGTATTCATTATGTGAATTTCTAATGGCATAATGATGTTTTCTTTTTTGTTCTCTTTTCCTTTCAGGATAATTCCTCACTTTATTTTTGGTTGCAACTCTGTGTTAAGCTGGCATTTACATAAAGCTATTATAATTCAGAGATTGTATTCCTGGGTATTAATAACCTATTCCAGAGTCCAGCATTTCATGTGTAATAAGGATCCTGGTCCTTTTTTCGTCTTTTTATCACTTTACATTTATCAAAGTTAAATTTCACCTATCTTTTTTTTATAGCCATTTTAAGAACTTAAGAGCAATTCTGCTTCAAAGTGTTTGTTTGGTAGGAAGGAAAGAAAAAGGAAGAAACAGCTAAATGATCAAATTGTGTGGGCTGGCATTTTCCATGTCAGTAGATGTTGTATTCTGTCCTGAGATCAGTTAATTTATGGTCAATATGTTTCTCAGACACAAGAGGGGGAGGAAAGGACATAAAAGTAAAAGAGAATATTAAAAGCTGGGCCATCTATAGCTTGTTGAAATTGTAAGAGGATGGTGGATCAGGGAGGCAGTATGAGATACAAAAGCTGTAGGATTACCAGAAACCTCATGTCTTAATGAATAGACAGCTAAGATGTCTTATAATAATGTTGGATATGGACTTTTTCAGGATACTGAAGCCCTGTTAAAATGTGTTGCTACCCAACAAGCCTCACAAAGTGCTTAGAGCTAAGAGGAAGACCAAAGAAAAGAACTACCATGGAAGGAAAAAGTAGAAATGTGATACAATTGTTCACTAATCCCTTTCATTTTGATTCTCTCTTTCTGATTTTTCTTTATTATAGTGGCCAAGCTGTGTGCTAATAAAATCTAGCTTTACTAATTCAAAGCCCTTGTATTTTTGGTTTGCTTAATTGAAAGAAAAGTTACAAGTAGATCCAGCTCACAGTAGTGGTTGATGTAGGACCCAATTACAGTCATGGTGATGAATCTGTGAATGTCTCCCAAATTGTTAGAAATTGCAGCTGTAGTCTAGACTGGCCACTAATTTTATTGAAAGTGTCTTGTGTTCTCTTGTAGTCACATCATAGATTGCAGCAGCTAATTTTAAAAAAGGGTTTCTCTACAGATTTTTACAACAGTGACTGCAGAAGTTCTAGCTAGCATAGGTTGACATGTCTGCATGAATGCCAATTGACTGACAAAACTAGAAAACTGTAGATTTGGTTTGCTGCTTTATTTTTTCAAGTATTTTTTCCCCTATAATTCAGGTGTTGTATTAAGCAACACCATTCTGGCAAAAATATTGTTTTCTTAAAAAATACAGTTTTGGCTCTGTTGAAAAGCCACATTATTGTTTAAGAGCCACTTACATTCTGCAGGTGTTACAGGTGTTGTTGGCTTGGACTCCAAATTAATGCTAGGAGGACAACACAATTACATCTCAGACAAAAAGGAATGAATAAGTCATGAAATATATGAACAGGGAAATCACAGCAATCTCTTTTGTCCTTGGGGTGGTTGTTTCCTTCTTCCTACAGTTCCTTCATGGATGAGGTGAGGAAAAAATGTTTATCTATGAGCACTATGCAGGATGCAATGTTAAATCCATGTTGCAAACCAGAGTACTAATAAAATTCCCTAAGGAATGAACAGACTATGATCAGGGTGATGTTGGACACTTTCCATGCCTGTGCAATGAAGAGAAACAATGATGACACTTCTTGCTATTGAATTATCTTCTTAGTTTTCTTTAATTCTCTTAGGAGGACCCTGGTAAAACCCAAGAGCATTCATGCATCATTGTGAGGGCTGGCACCATGCACTGATGTTGGAGACATGGATGTGAGCCAAACAAAAAGCAAATTGCTGTCTTAAAGCTGATTTTCTTCATAGTAAGATATAAAGGAGGAAACTTCAAAATAGTGTTATGGTTAGGAAATTACTACAATGGTAATAACTTTTTATGCTGCTGCTCTTTATGTATAACATGAATAACAGCTGTCACTAGGTTATTATCTTTCCATAGCTGACTTCTGTAAGCAATCCCTTCAGCTGAAGCTGGGGAAACATTGCTTAAAACAAATCCCAGCATGTTCATTCCTCACATGAAATTATATTTTGTATTTTGTGGGTGGTTTTGAAGAAATAGAGGATTGTACCACTCAGTGCCAGTGGTTTTCCAGCCGTATGAATGATGTTAGCATGGAACATAAAACTCGAGATGTCACTGGCCTGTCTGACCTGTAACTGGCACGTTTGTAATTAGCAGGAACTCTGAGATGTATATACTTCTTATCTTAATGGAAAGTAGTGTTGTAGATTGTATACACTGTTCACTCCTAAAGTTCAAGGGTCCTGGAATTCAGTTCGATAAAAGCTGAATTTAGTTATTGCTGGAGTGTGTGAATGGACTTCTCTGGAACCCTGGTTATTTGTTGGGTACTAGAAAATAGTCTTCAAAGTGTTTACATGGCTGTACAGAAATGTACAGAAATTCATTTCCTGAAATGAAGCCAGGTCCCATTATTTGCTTTTGTTTTGTTGAGTATTTGGATGTCTTGTGTGGCATGTGGGGTTAAGTATTAAGTTTCCAAAGGTGCAGTGCAGTAATAGTTTTGTGTTTTGATGGAACCAAGCACCTATAAACATCTACAGAACATCAAGCAGTGTGTTTTCATACACTGACAGCATGGCATGCTGGAAGGAAAAGGTGTGATTCACCTACATAATATTCATCATATCTTTAATGAATCAGTTCTCTCTGTAACACTTTGTCCCTCTGAGGCAGGGAAGTTTAGCATGTAAAATAATCAGGGATGGAAAATCCATTTCAATTCCTTGTAAATTGTTCCCCATAAATATTTTATCTGTTTAAAAATATTTTAAAAGCCCTTTATTTCTGTTTAGAACTTCTAAATTTCATCTTTTCACTCACTGGATTTTAGTATACTTTAGCCTGGATTGAGGAGTCTGTTACTCTAATTTTTATTTCTATAATCTCTGAAGTTCTCTTGTCTCTCTCTTTACATTACATTTTTCCAAAGCTGTGTGTAGATTTGTGGACAAAAAGCTAATTTTTTTTCTTCCTTTCTTAAAGTTATTTTCATTAGGCATGTGATATGTACTGCTACAGCATTGGATGTCATCTTTTACATTAGAAATTGTATGGGTGTGCTCTGATTTTCTGTATCACTTCTTTTTGAATCAAGGACTGCTCTGAGTAGGAAAGAGATTTTAGTAGCTTTAATTACATGAATTCATTTGAGGATATAATAGTGTTGTGACTCCTATGCCACATTGTGTTTCAGTAGTTCTGAACGAACAAAACTACAGCAACTCCTGCAAACACAGCTGGGCAAGGTGAGAATTTTTTATATCATCATGGATAGCTATTTCTGCACATGAATAGCATCAGGACAAGTTTCAGTAATAAGTGGAATTAAGCAATTTAGTTCTTGTCTTGATGGAAACAATTTTTAAGGACAAATTTTTGATTTGCTCTTTTTTTGGGATTACTGGAATAACAGTGATAAATAATTATGGAATGGTACATGTGGCTTCTATCAAAATATGAGGCCTGTTCTGAATGAGTTCACTAGGGACAGAGCAACTTTCTCTAATGTATTTAAAAATAGAGCAGATTTAATGAATGCAAAGTTAGATGATAAAGTCCCTTACATTTTTTTTAGGAATTTCTCAGGGGCAGTTGGTGAACAGATTGACAAATGCAAATAGCAGCAAGGAGACAATGTGTGTATCTGGAAGTTGGTGGGAATGTTCAGAAAGGTTTTTAATGGCCATTAACAAGAACTGCTGAAGAAATTGTCAACTGAACTCCCACAGGGTCTTTTTTGAAAATAATCATGTTTGATGTGTTAATGCCAGAGTTGCAAAAAGCTCCTTCTCCATAGTCTGGAACTTTGTAGACTTCACCAGGGCTAGGGGAGACTCTTCTCATCCAGTATGTCAGTGAAATTGTACAAGGTTTGGGATGGTTGTGTCTGTCATCCACTTAATTAAAAGATTCTGTTCTTTGCAGAAAAAAAAGAAGTGTTACATTTATAGGAACAAGAGGAAAAAAACCTTTTGGTTAAAATAATGAATAGTTTGATAATTTAAAGCTTAATGGAGGAGAAAGACAAGTAGGGATGATACTAGCAGTATTGTTATTCTAGTAAAACCACAGCAAAATAGTCTTAAAAAGCCAACTAAACCAAGAAGGCTCAAAAACCCCCTGAAGCTTTGACTCTCCATGGGAACCAAATGTAAAGTGTTTAATTTGAGGGCAGCAATGGTTTATCTTGTGGAAGGGAGCTCTGTGCTTGAGAAAAGTAGAAAAGCAGCAAGGAAACAGGAGTTGGGGTTAATTGTAGTTTCCAGCTAGGAGGAATTGTAAATAGGGTTCTCTCAGTAGAAGGATGACACCTACATGCAGAGCCAGAAACTTGCTAAGTCATGGCTAGAGCCAAGTTTAAAAACAATTTTTTTAAGAACTCTTGGAATGAGTGATACAAATTCTCTGTTGCAAGGGAAGCAGACGTGTTTGTTTAAACCAAAGATGCTTAATATTTCTCTGTTTTTGTTCTTCTGCAAAACTTCAAATCAGTGTTTCTCTTAAGAAGGAACAGAACTTAAAAGCTTAAAAAAATTATGGCTTTATTAGTCAAAAGGAGAGTCACTTAGGTAAATTGATCCTACATACAGTAACCTAAATATCTTATGAAGGTATTACTTTGCTATATGCAGAAATTTGTGATCATTTTAGCAGGAATATGATGGAGAGAAACTGCAGAGCATGGGATCTGCACCAAGGACCTGATTTAAAACAAATTGGGTTTTGCTGTGTTTGCAATGTGACCCTGTGTGAACCAGCAGCAGTGAGCCCAGGGCGTTTGATCACATCCAGAACTCTGGGAGAAGACTTCATTTGGAGGCACCAAAGAGCTGTGTGAATACAGAGCAATTTGTGGAAAAATCTTTGGTTGTACAGAAGTGACTTGGCAAGCGTTTGACTTGGCTTGGACTCCCTTTTAGTACAGAATCCTTAAAATCTTCTGTTTCACTGAGCAGGAAACTCCCCTACTTTGAGTGCAAATGCTATTTGGTGGAAAAAAGAATGTTCTTATGAATGATGTAAGATAATTTTTTTCCATTAAGGAGTTTTATGTATGGCTGGTTTAAAACAGCTTTCAGACACTTTCATTGCTTCCCCATCTTGGAGTAAATTACTTTTCACATCAAACAATTTTACTCCTACTATTGATTAGAGCATGCAAATGCTCCTACCTTAGTGTTGACTGATTGTCCTCAGATTCATTGTCCAGTTTGTCTAAAGCTCTTTCTGAGCAGCTTGCAGCTCCAAGTTATGCTGGGACAAAGGGGATGAAGGGTTCTACAACCACTGCCACATCCTGGTACCACATTCCTCAGGACCATCTCAGGCAACAGATGTGAAAGCCCCAACAGTCAATCTGTAGCCATAGGTGTGTGAGCCTTTAACCTAGAACTATTTTTCTAAGCCATGTAGTAGTTAAAAAAAAATTTTGGACACTGGTACAGTCTCAACTTTGCACACGAGTTGGAAAGTAATTTTTTTCTGCTTTTAGTTAAAGCAGCAGGGTCATGCAGGTGGGTGTAGGTGGAACCTTTCTGCTATGTTTTACCCTTACACTGGGGGTTCCACCTGGGAGTTCTTTGTGGCCTCTGATTTCTGAAGGCAATTTGTCCTTCTGGCTTAGTCAGGTCTTGGTGTAGGCAGTTGCCTCCAAGATGAGCTGGTTAATGTGACTGAAAAGTGTGAATTACTCATCTGTTGCCTTTTTATAGCTTTCCTGCTTCTGTGTCAAGGCACTCCATGGTCACCATCCCACTGGCTTTGTTACCAGGGTAATCCTCCCCTTGGCAAGGCCCTTTCCTTCTTTACTGATTTGGTTTATTGGCCAGAAGTCTGGGTTTGCAGAACCTGTGTGTTTCAAAACTTTGCTTTGTTGAGGCCAGACCAGAATCTCAAGCTGAACAGAGGTGGAGGATTAGCAGAAGAGGAGAGGGCTGCTAATCCAAAAGGAAGCTGAGAGCTTAGAAAAGCTCAAATTGAAAATTCTCTGTGGTTAAGCTTGGGAGTGGGCCCTAAAGGTTTATTTTGGCTTGTTTTTTTCATCCTTAAGTTTTAGAAAAGGAGTCCATTTATGAAACAAAATATATTAAAAACTTACCCAAACATGCAGAGACAGACCTACAAACCATCCTGCTCCTCTTGTTGTTTTTCTTTGTTTTTCTTTTTTCAGTTTTTATTCCTGTGTTTCTTATTTAACCTTTTTTTAAGCAAAGCATTGGGAGCTGCCCATCTCAGCTCTGATTTCAGCCAGATCTCCTGGACGCTTTACCAGGCTGTCACTGACTAATAATTGGTGCTTCATCTGTAGAAAAGGATCTTCTCTGATCCCCTTTCCATTGCTCTTTTACTCCTTCATAGTCTCTACTCCATTAGCATTTTCCCTGTATTTCCCTTCCCTGCAGTTTTTCTGCACTCATTCCTCTCTCTGTCCTTCTCTACTTCCATTCTTTTGTCAGTAGAGGCAGAGCATGGGCACATGGATGGAGAACAGTGTTGGACACCAAGCTGCCTTGAAAATCTGAGCTCTTGAACAGCTCATCCCAGGTCACTGTCTGTATCTGCATTGCTCAGTGCTGCAGGATCTCAGCTGTGTATCCCACCAGGTATCACTGCAGTGCTCTGCCAGCCAGATGGGTCAAGAGGTGGGGTTTCTAGGGCTGGGGGCATTGCTGGTGTTTCTGATGTCTTTCCAGTCTGTTCTGTGTTCTGACTAATTCAGAGTCAGCTTCTGCATCTCTAATATCACCCAGATATACTCTATAGGAGTATTCAAGGATGTAAGCATGCAGGTATTTAGATTTTTAGCTCCCAGGGAAGCACATGGATGCATCTGTGAAGTCAGAATTTTCCTGTCTCTTTCTTAAGAGATTCTCCATCCTCCTGTAAGGAGTTCCTTGTGCTTCACACAAGCCTGGCTGTGTATAAAGAGCTGTTGTGACATGATTCTCAATCTCAGGATGCAAACAGTTTCTCTGTCATCTTCAGTCAGTTTGTGTCCATGCCCGTCCTCCCTTTCACCTCCACTGCCCCATTTGGAGCTTTGCTTCTTGCAGGTGCTGTCACTTGGGTGGCTCTGAGGTCACTGAAAACTTGTTTTTCTTCTGTAGTTACTGTTCAACCAGGTCATGTGGTTAATTGAGTTTATAGCATTGGTACAGGGGAAAGGGATAGAAATGTGCAGAAAGAGCTGACCTGGCTGCTCAGCTGGACAAGAGGAGGGCAGATTGAAGCATGTGTGGAAGTTCCCCATTGGTCTGGATATGTGGACTGAAAGCCAAGGTTGTCATTGGTGTGGCAGAATAAATTATGAAGCATGTTTTTGTGTGGTTTTGGTTTTGTTTTTTTTATAGTCCATATGAATCTATTAAAGCACATCAATTTAATATTTGGAAATGAAGGCTGATTTCTTATCATTTTGTCTTTTGTGTCCTCTCCTCTTACTGTATTTCTACTTTGCTGAACATCTTTTTTTCTCTTCCATGAAGACTCATTTTGCCTTTCAGTAACAAATACACTGTTGGAAGTACAGAACTGTACTTCCAGTATTACTAATCTAGTATTGCCATTAGATCAATCCTATGGATTTGTTATGAGAATGTTTGGGTTGTTGTTTTTTTTTTTTTTAATTTTATTTTTTCAATATGAAACATTCAGCATCAGTTTAGGGAAAATTTGGTTCAATAGTCACAAGATACAGTTAGCATCTTTTCCTTTATCCACCCAAGCAATCCCTGGTCAGTTGTTCAGTCTAGGAAGATTGTTGTAGAAATGGCAAGGAAGAAATATTCCATCTTTTTGTGTATTTGCACTTGGGCAGATAATGTCTTTTTTTTTTTAGTCTTTTGTCATTTAAAATTTCTATAGTAACAGCAGCTGGAGAAATGTTGAGGAAAATGCACTAATTTGACTTTTTAAGATTTCACTGCAAATTTAAAACTTCTAGGTTTTTAATGAGGCTTTTTCCTCTGTATCTTTTTTATAGTTGAAAGCATTTTGCTCACACATTAATATTGTATTTTGAAGGATATTTTTTCTGTTTCTTAGGAAAGATTGAAACTGAGGCATATTCTGATTGGAACAACTGATCATCCAGGTTTTCTTTTATGTCACTTGCATGGTTGCCCTCCACTAAAATTAGCTGGCTTTTGTAGGCTTTGGACTGTGTTAGAACTTGGAATATATTTTTGTATAATGAGAGGTGTATGTGTGAGTAGCCATGTCAACAGATAGTGAGGAAAAGCATGCTTAATAAAAGGAGAAAAACTGGATTTTATAGGTTTATAAGTATCATAACTCATCAATTATTGACTAGAATAATTGTATACTTAAAATTTACCTTTTTAATACAGAGACCAACGGGAGTGGCAACTGTCTTTACAGAAAAAAGCAACAAGTGCTGTAAGAATTAAACATTGTTGGAGAAATGAGGACAAGCTGCCACATTAACTTTGTTTACAGCAGCTAGAAACTGTCAGTTTTTCTTTAATCACATGTATGGGGTTTTCAGCATGGTAAAACATGTAGCCTAATGATTTTTTGCAGAAGGTTGGAAATTAATACTTGCTGTTTTAGCACAGATATTATCAGAGTTCTCATTTAAAAAAGAGTTGGATTGGGACCAAAAAAACCCAACAACAACCAAACAAAAGACCCAATCTAAACCATCTTCCCCATCCTTCACTTTTTTCCCACTCCTTTGCTTCCAACTCTTCTACTCCCCTGCCTCTTCCACCCTGAGGGCACAGGGGTTTGGGGGATGCTGGGGGCTGCAGTCAGATCACTTTGTTTCTGCTGCTCCTTCCTCATGTCTCTCTCTTCCTCGTGGGTGACTCCTTTCTGGGGGCTGCAGTCCTTCAGGAGAAACCTGCTCCTTCATCCCATCTCCATGGGATGCATTTCTTTCGGGATGTATCCATTTGCTGGGCTGTTGGGTTCTTCAGTAATATCAGCTCTGATGGGGTCCTCCAGGGGCTGTAGGAAGCTCCTCACCATGGGCTGCTCCCCAGGCTTCAGGGGAACTTCTACTCTGGTGCCTGAAGCATCTCCTCCCCCTTCTTCTCTAACCCTGGGGTTGCAGGATCATTTTTCAGGCTTTCTTTACCTCACTCTTCATGCTGCCAGCAGAGTTTTTTTCCTTTTTAAAATGTCTTTTCCCAGAAGTGTCACCAGTATCACTGCTGGGCTCAGCTCTGTCCTGTGCTGGGTCTATTGTGTCTGGTACGAGGCAGCCCTTGGCCTCTTCTCCAGAGCCCACCTTGCAGCCTCATCCCCACCAAAACCTTGCCATGTGCAGCATAATTGGGTATCAACTCTTAAGGGGAATGGGGGAGAATAAAAAAAATAAATATAAATGTTGAAGCACTCAGTGGATGTGGCAGTGAAGCACCTGGGAGTTCTTGGGAGAGAAGGAACATGAATGAAATTATGGAGATAACTTTTATACACGAACAGGAACAGCATATATGGTAATATCTAAATACATTTTATGCAATATCTGGATATTGCACAAATTATTTTCATGGATGTTGTGTAATTTTGTCTGTTCTAGGGAGTATGACTTCTGCAACATCACCTATCATTCTGAAATGGGACCCCAAAAGCTTGGAAATCAGGACTCTCACAGTAGAGAGGCTTTTGGAGCCACTCGTTACCCAGGCAAGTATCTTCAATTTGTTTTGCTTCTTCCTTTAGCCTAATGCTCTATTTACTCATTTTACATAATTGTGTTAATAACCCTTGATAATAAAAACTTGAACAGGTTTTGTTCATGACCTCTCATGGAAAGCTCTATTCAAACATGTTTAGAAGTTCTTGTTCTAAATAATTTATAGTCTCAAAGTATGAGCAGGAGTACAGTAACAACTGAGTACTTATGTTTGTTTTTTAAAAGCAGTTGAGAAATTTATAAACCAGTCAGTTTAAGACAGGGATCTGACCTGCATACATACTCTTGGTTTGTTATCATACCATGGAAGACAGTTTCCCATTGAAAACGGATGGAACCAAACCAATTAAAGAAACTGTTAAAACCTGTTGAATTTCAAGCTGTGATGGATTAGGAGTGAGTGCTCAACCTGTTATTTTGCAGCTGAGTAAAATTTGCTAATGGAAGCAAAAACATTAGTTCATTGGTCTAAAAAAAGCAAGAGAAAAGTAGGTATCATGTAGACTATATAATATATATACTGGTGTTATTCAGCTTTTAACAAGTAGACCAGTTTCTTTATTGTCAGAGAAGATGTTTTTGTCTCTGCATATCACATTTCTCATGTCTGTACAAATTTACATGTTCTGTGAGGGCACACAGGAGCAGGAGATGGGTCCAGAGAAATATTAAGACATCAAAGTTCTGTTTCCATGAGTGGGTTTCTGTGAGCCAGGTGCCTTTTCCTTCCTGAGATGCCATTAATAATGGGAAGCTGGTTACAGAATTTTATTCTAGTAAGCTTCAAGTTGGCTAGATCCATGATTTCAAATACATACAGAAAAGTCATTTTCTTCTAGGAATGCTCATTATATTAAAAATGAATGCCAGCCAACCCCATCTGTCCATCCACCTGTTGCTAGCAATTTTCTTGTACACGTTTTAGCTCTTGAGACTGGTCTGCTGGTTAGAAACATTGCCCTTCTTTTGGGTGTGAGACCAGGCTGCATGGTTTTGTTTTCAGAATAAACCTGATAAAATTACAAATCACTTGCTTAATTCCCCCCAGATGATGTCTCTGTATGGTTTCTATGCTGCTCACATGCGAGCCACTACACCTTTTCTTATTTCTTTGTTTTTGAAAAAACAAGAAGTTATCTTTATACATATTATTCTGGACATGAAAGTCTCCAACAACGTACACAACTTTGCAGATTCAAAGGCCAAGTGATTTATGTTTTATTTCACAGTCAATGATTTTTGTGTTTTATCTCCACTGTTTTGTTTTTTTTTTTTCCAACACCTTGCCCAGAAAAGAGAATACATCAGTTGAGAGGTGAAAGTACTATTGTAGTTCCAGAGTTTCTCCAGGTGCTTGGGTTATCTTTTGGTTTAGCTAGATTTGTGTTTGGTAGCATGCCTCAACAAATGGAAGTAAAGAAATGAGAAGTTGAACTACAGGACATGGATTTCCTCAGTGGTGGAAATCAGGGTTGCCTGAGCTCCTTACCTTTGTGTTTTGATGAGGAACAATGTATTTCTATTTTAGAAGAAGGTCAGGAAGTCTAGAGAAGGTAAAGCACATTCAAGAGGGGATAAAGAAATGTTTGGCTTGTGTTTAATTCAAGATTTATGAACATACCTGTTCTGTTTTCTTCATTTCATAGGTTTCTGGATAGTATGGACATATAAAAAAAACTTACTTGACCATGTAATTTAATTTCTTGTGTTAGAGAAAGAAATACTTTTCCTTGTTTTCCTTTTGAATCCAATAAAGAATGTTTGACTAAATCATGACTTTGTGAGCCAGACAAATGTAATCATGAAAGCTTCAGTTTGTGTTTATCTGTTGCATTTTTAGCTTAACTTAAAGCAGCTTAAGAAAGCTGCTCTTTCTGGTTTTGTCTGATAAGTTAACGATCATCCCAGTTTAAAGACTTTTCTTTTTTCTGCTTGAAATTACATACACAGTTTGGTCAAGTCAAGAATAGCATCTCCTTTACCTCTGGTAAGACTTAGATTGCAATCTGCCCGTGCAGTGACAACCTCCACAATGTACATTCCACTATGCAAAGATTTGGATCTCCTTAAAAACTGTGAAAGCATTTTCCTTCCTAAAGAGAACATAAAATTTGAAACTTTATCTCGGCGAGTAAATAAAGACATAAATATTTATTCCTGGTTTAATTTGAGCTCCTAAGGCCACTGTAGATTTGTAAGAAATGCTTAACATAGAAATTGTAGAGATGTGAAGTTCTTCTCTAAGTCATTACAGACAGGATAGGAGGGAGAGAAATTAATTGGCCACAAAATGCAACAAAATTGTGCTGCACAAGATTGTAAGTGACTTTGAAGGAAGTCCTTTGACCAGGACTTCGGAGTAGGGGACATCCTGAGGTCCCATGCCTCTAAAATTTCTTTGATTCTCTGAATTCTAGCACCACCAAGACAAATCCAGGTTTGATTTTGGCGTTCACATTTGAATATTTAGAATGCCCCTCTCGTTGTCCAAGCTGTGTATGGTTTGGAGAATGCTTGAAAAAGCACAAGGGAGACTTTGAACTCCAAAAATGCTAATTGAGCCTTTTGAGTCTCTTCACCTGTGTGTGTTTTGGGGATTTAGGCTCTGAAATCTGTATATTTAGGCACATGAGTGACAAATTTTCAAATGGTGGCCCGTCCACTGATTTCTAATGCAATTTTGGGGAGTAATACAGAAATGTGGTATGGATTTGAAAGAAACCCCTCAGTAAGCCAGGAAAATGATGCATTAAAACTGAACTTTAGACAAGCTCATTAGTGTTCCACATGAGAAAATATGGATAACTTATGAATTGATTTAGAAGAAATTATAAGACAGGAAGGTTGTCTGAGCTGGAGGAAAAAAAAAACAACAAAAAACCCCCCCAAACCCATTAACTGATTGTGAGAACACATTAGAAACAACAGAGTTGCATTTATCCTAGGAAACTCTGAACTAGCAAACTAATTAAAACTTTCTTTGGCTGTCAGAGATGTAAGATTGGTGCTAGCTGGGTTACCTGTTTTCCCAGTGCTTGTCATCTTGTTTAAAGAGTAACAGATCTGCTCTGCTACATGGTACTGAGATTTTGTAAGAAATGTGTGATTGAAAAATTTATTAGAATTTCTGTTCTCAACAATATTGAATTTAATAATTGAAATATGTTTCTTTTCCCTGGCTTCAATGTCACAATTAGCTAAAAGTAGAAAGCAGTTGTATTTATGGCTAGGTTTGTTTTCTGAGAGTTTATAACATTTAATTTTTTCTTACTTTCTTACAATTTTTTCATTCCATGAATTTTTTATACGTAAATGTATAAGTAAAATCCCTCAGGGGATAATGCTTCTTATTCTCACCTTCATGCACAATAACCAAAATGAATTACACTTCCATTTGGCAGACTGTGGGTGGTTTTCATAAGGAAAAGAAAGAAGAAATTTAGGAAGGGCTTGAGTGCCCTTACCTGATATTTTATGTGGAGCTGTACTAGAGAGCTTGTGGAGGTTACCCGTAAGGACACAGAGGACATTTTTTTTTTCGTGGTGTCTGATGGATTTGCTTAATAAAAAAGATAAATGAGTAGTAGTTATATATGATAAGGAGAGAAAAAAACCTACCTCAACAAAGAAATAAACATAAACCAGCAATATCAATGCATTTTTTTTTTAAAACCACCAAACATACCCCTATGTTAACACATGGATGGAGGAGCTGTATATAATTTTTGAGGATAAGGTTTGCTATTTTGATGAGATTTCAATTTTCTATTTTTTTTTCTTTCTTCTATAGTTTTTCCTGGGTATTTTAAATAGCAGTGTGGCTGTTCTACAAATTGCTTTGAGTACCAGTGCTGTGCAGCAGCTGTACTTTTTTTGGGAAATTTTATTTTTTGGGAATATTATGTATTATTTCAGAGTTGTAGCAATAGCACAAACAAACAATAGTGACTCTTGCTGATGCAGACTTTTAATGACTGATTATGTTTTTCTCAGCATGACACATTTTTGTTCTCCTGGAGTTGCTGTGAAGAGACAATTGTTTGCATGGTTGTTTTTCTATTGTTGTTCCCAGTAAATTTCAAGATGCCCATAGCTTACAATGAACCAGTGGTCTGTTGTAAGGCAGGCAAAAGTCATTAAATGATTTTGCAATTTATTTGTATGTAGTATCACTCAGTAAAATTAAGTAGCCTGTATCTATAAAATCAGTCCGTCAATAAAATTCTAAATAGTTTTAATTAGTGCAGTATCTTTAGAAAAAAAAAATTATGGCTGATGCTATACTTCATGATTTCTTCTCAAAGACCTTCTGCTTGATCACTTCCCCTCTGCTAACTGTTCTCCATGGGAAAAATATTATTGATTATTGTCATCAAAAAAACACATTTATGCACATGCATACAGAGGTTTCCTTTTGGAGGGTCTGTGGATGTATTTGCATGTTTCAAACAGGCTTAAGGAAAAGAATAAACTGCTTGCCTCATATGTGTTCCACTTGCATTAGGAACTGGGAAGATTTTTTTTGCAATTTCTGGTAGCTGGATTCAGTTAACTTACCTTCAGGAGAGGCCTAAGGGAAAATCATTAAAAAGGGTTTTTTTTGACCAATCAAGCTCAATTCAGCAGTGCTATAAGGTCCATTTATCATTACTATATTTTAATTGAACAGGTCTGCTTTACCAATTTTGAAGTTACTTTCTGTTTAAGCTCTGTTTCTGTCTGAACCCCCCAGATCTGGGGTGTTTCTGGGAGGTCAAAGTACACATCAGTCTTCTCTGCCTTGGGCAATTGGGTGATGGCCATTTGTGTCAGGAGGTCAAAGCCAAATCCTATCAGAAAATGCATTTGGAGTTCTTTTCTAAGTGAAACCAAACATTAAACATTATTTGGGAAGTTATTTTGGTGAACAGGAATAGAATCCACCTTATTTTCTCTAACATATGACATATAGAGAACATATAACATATAGAGAACATATTCTCTATATATGACAACCTGATCTAGTTGAAGGTTACTTAGTGCAGGGAGGTTGGACAAGATGACCTTTAGAGGTCCCTTTCAAGCCAAATTATTCTATTAGAAAAATAGTAATTAAAAAAATACTGAACTACAACCTGGCAGATGCCTATGAACTTTGAGGGTGTTTTTTTTTTCATCCATTAGATTTTCCAAGAAACATCTGCTGCCTTCTGGCCATCACTGTTTCTTCTTTGCCATCCAGTTCAGTAACATCTGTGCCTCTCTGTAAACTCTAATTGAGTTCTACTGAGTGTGGAAGCTTTTTGTGCTGGCTAAGGGAAACTTGAACTAAATTTTCTCTTTTCTATTGTTATTCTCCCTTGCTGGAAAACTGTGTACTATTTATAGTCTGTAGTGTCCTGTAAGGTCTGGACCTTGTCAGACTTATGCCTCCCAGTGACTGTTCACCTGTTCAAAGGTGTTTAGGTATGTGCTTGTACTTCTGAGTTTCTCTATATGCATTTGCTGGGGAATGAAGACCTGGAGGGCTTTAGATCTCATCCAGGGGGGTTGGAACAAGGAGATCTTTAAGGTCTCCTCCAACTCAAACCATTCTATTTTTCAAATTACTTTTCAAATTCTAATTCTCAAATTACTCCCACGTTCTGTTTTTATGGAATAATAGTGCTTAAACTCAGAGGAATGAAAGATGATGCCTACTTTTTTTTCCCCTCTTCTGCCACAAAAGCCAATATAGAGAGAGGGTGAGAAAATTGTGATTAGTGTATAATAGCTGGAGATTCAAGTTATGCTGGGAGTATCACAGGTGTGCAGTATATGTGACTGAAAATGATTATGCCTACTCTACTGAGTAACTCTTTGTATTCTTAAATGCTAGACTTTCCATTGAGAAACTTCAGTCTTTTTCATCATTAGCAAATTATTAGTGGTTCAGGATTACCAGGAAATTTTTTTACTGTATGTGTCTTCACCCAGTTTAACTTGAAAGAAAAAAAAAAAAGTGTTTACTGCCTTTCAGTTTTGACTGAAAGAACTATAATGCATAAACACCAAGGAAAGATGGATAGCTGAATATCAAGCTGGATTAAATGAGATTTTGCTGATATTTCCAGTTGTGTTGCCAGTGCAAGCATGAATGAATGACAGTGGAGAGAGAGGAGGAAGGAACTGGATGAATTTTGCCTTAAGGGTAGGGCATTCATCAGGGAAGAATTAGTACAAGCAATTGCACAGCTGAAGCCCAGGAAAGGTTTGACTACTGTCTTCATCCTGCCTACTGCACTGGAGTTTGGAATTTTGTCCAGATAATTTCCTCACTGTCATCTTTTCCTGCAAATGGTTTTCTTGTGGCTCTTTTACAGAAGAGTTTTCAGGAAATGGTGGGTTTGCCTGGGATTTCCAAACTCTAAGCAAGAAAATCAAACTAATAGGAATAATTACTGGAATAGCTTTTTTCTACTTGTGTCCTTGAAGATGTGTAAGAAGATGTAGTGAAGCAGAGCTGAGCTTTTTTTCTGTCTTTAAACATAGAACTCAGCAGGTTCTTAACAATCCTGTTAATTTAATCGAGGTCATCTCTGTAGAAGGGGAACATCTAAAGGTTTGGAGGAAAAATTGGCCATGGCTGCATTTTCAGTTAATTCTGTTCAGTTTGCTTGAAAAGCATTTATATGTTCTTTTTCTCCAGAATATCTTGTGAGCTACATGTTGCTTCCGAAAATTCTCACAGTCGACAAAAGTATTAGCAAATTATAGTCTTTTATGCCAAAATTGCTAATGAAATCAGGACAGGTATATCAGCTTATGTTTTAATAGATGCTTGTATAGTTCATAGCCAGTGGCCTTGCTATAAAAATAATGGATTTGATTTTTGACTGTTAAGTAATTTCTTGTTGGTATCACAAACTCCTACTTACTAGAAGTATTTAACACAGATTTTCCAGTGCTTAAAATAAAAGACTTCAAAATTAGTGCAGCAGATGTAAACACTAATATAATAATTTATGTAACTATAGTAGTTCTAAGTCTAGGATGTTTTTGTAATGTAATGGAGTATTTAACAGGGGTCCCCATTTGAAAGCAATGTTTTTAATGTCACCAAATGTGAATCAAATTATTAAAAATAGTGTCAGTCACACATTGCAAGCAGGGAGTTGGTATGATGATTTGTTAAGCAGCAGCTTCAAAATAGCTGTTCTGATATCCAACTGAATGTGAGCTCATGGTAGCAAAAGCTGGTGTCATTCTTCAGTGGATCAGCTGGTTGGTATAAAGTGAATTTAATGGATCAATATTATTGTTATAACAGTATTAATGAGATGAACATTGGAAGGAGTCCCTGTTCTCAGAAAGATGTTGACAAATTGGAAGGAAATCAGAGAAGAGTTTTGTGTCTTTCAATGGCAGAGTAAAATCTTTTGATGTATTTCATTTATATGCAGGCTTATAATTAAAAAGAAATTGTATTAAATTAACTGCTGGTATTGATTTTTAAGACTATTTCCAGTAGCATTTATAGAGTAAAGAATATTATAGGGTTAATTGAAGCTAAATTAAAATACGGGATTCACACTCTGAAAATAAAACATCCAAGCATTAAGATCATATTCAGTAAGAATTTTGCAGTATTTGCAGGAGTAGGCTGTAGTAAGTTTTATGATCTCAATCAAAATACCTACCTGTATGAGCAAAAAGTTTAATTGTAGGGAATGTTTTTCTATCTGACAAATTCTAGCTGGAAACTGAAACTATAAATAAACTATAACTAACATGCCTTAATAGTTATCTAAAACAGTGGGCAACTCAGTGCTACCAGAATATTTGACTAAAAAAGTGGCCAGGTTTTTGAAGGACATGATTTGAATATTTTATAAAGTGCAGTGGTATGGAGCAAGAACTATCTGAGCTTTTGGTCTATTTTCAACAAGACATTGATTTTCAGCCAGAGAAATGTTGAGGTGTATTGCAGTTTTGCCTTAAGCACATGGTCTAAATGACAATGTTTATATTCCTATTTGGTAAATTAGTTTTTAGTATCTCCTTCCACAATCTCATAAGTTGCTGGTGCTCTGGAATATTATGTGTCTTAGAAGCAAATGCTCAGGCTGTGAAAAAATGCCCTTTTCTGCTTTTCTCTTTCAGAATGATTAATATTTTCCCCTTGATGTGGTGAAGTTTTGCTCTCATTAAGTATGTTTCTGTGCACTCTGATAATAATTCAGTGCTTGTTGATGAGACTTCTCAAACCTTTTACTACTGTATAATGGGCTTTTTAAGCATATGTAACTCCAGGGTAGCCTCTTCCACACAGATCTGTTCAATATTGTGATGATGACCTCTGAAGGATACACAAGCAATGTTGCTGTGCTGAGCAGAAATTTGCCTTTATGTAGATACCTGGTCTTCAGAATAAGTCTTTTTAAAATCCTAAATGAGGTCAGTACAAGAGTTTTCATTCTGATTTACATCGTTGGGCAGTTTTGGAGCAAGGGATAAGTTTCTTGAATTTTCACTCTTGGTTGATAGCTAGCTAAGAAATAGCAGGGTATTTTGCAAAAAACCACACACACATCGTCCTTAAAAAGTATTCCTGGCACCTTATTTTATATGTTTTTCTTCAGAAATTAATTTTAAAGATAAAAATTGATAGAACTGACCACACAGACCCTTTTAAATGAAGAAGTACAGCTTCATTTTTGCTTAGGAAACAATAATTGTGGAAGAGGACAAACCAAAAGTAATTCCTCACCTGCTAAAAGTTCCTGCAGATATAGTTCATCAGGCTGTGTTCACTTTGCTTTCCATTTTCAAGTCCCCTGCTTGAATATTGAGGTTGAGGACCTGGGATTCCTTTGACTCCTTCTCTTACTCTGAAAATAAAATATCCAAGCATTAAAATCATATTCAGTAAGAATTTTGCAGTGAGCTTTGGTACCCGTGGCTTAGCAGTGTCCTGTGCTGTGTCCCTCCCTCTGGATCCTGGAGCAGAAATGTCACAGCAGAACTCTGCACTGGAACTGGGCTGGTACTTCATACATCATCAAGTCCATTTCTTGGTTGAGGACCTGGGATTCCTTTGACTCCTTCTCTTACCCCGTATCATATGATCCCACATTTGAAGATTACTTTTTTTTTTTTCAACTTTTGAAGATTTTTCCACCTTTTGCCCCACCTCTAAAGCTCTTGACAGCATTTGGCATATTCAGCCCCTGTTTCATTCTTCAATTTGTTTGGGTTTTTCCCCCTCAATTTTATTTTGCTTATCAGCATGCATCTGAGCTGGAAGGAGTGGGGAACAGATGGATCAGATGGGGCATGTGAATGGCAGGAGGGGTTGGAATTAAGTGATCTTTAACATCTCTTCCAAGCCAAACCTTTCTCTGCAGTCATGTGAATCCTCAACTTATCTTCCTGGTTATGTACTTTCTGGGAAGCACTTGTTGAACCAAGTCCAGGTGTTGTCAAAGTTAGTTCTGGTCCTTTTGGTGTACAGCAACCTACTGATTCAAGCTGTGAAATCACAATCTCCCCCTGTGCTCCTGAGCATCATATTCTTAGACATGCATTTCCTGTTCTGAAATCTTATCTACTGGTACTAATGGCTAAACTGTAAGTTTTCAGAGCAGGATTTTTGAGAAATGAGGTTTGCAACAGAAATTAATTTTCCTGATTGATTCCATTTTGCTCTGTAGTAATGAAAATGTATTGTATCTGCTTATGCTAATAGTAAGTTCTTTTATTAGAATATATTCATATAGAAATGTAATGAACCCAGTGTACTGAATGGCTACTGAATACTGAGTTGTTTCCAGGGGATATATATAAACCTATTCAGTTTTTCCCATTGAATTACATATATCTGCACTCTGTTGTGCAGAATGATTAAGTTTTTACTACTCTGCCTGAAATACCTGAATTGCCAGCTAGTTTTTTACTTTCTTGCAAAAGCAATTGGCTCAAGAAACAAGAAGAAAAGGGATGCGTGAGGCAGTGTAATATTTATATTTTTTTGTTTCTTTTTTAAACTGGAGAGACTTGATGCTTTCACCTAGTGAAATATGACCGTGTTGTCTATTGGAATGTGATGCATTAAAAAGTTTGTGGTAGAGTTTTTGCCCTTTATAGAAAAGGACTTGATTTGAGGAGCTGCTGTGTGAACAAAACTGCAGTACTTGTTAGAGCAACTGGCAACGTGGAGGTGTCTTCTTGGTGTAGAACTGGTTATGATCAGTCAGTTCATTTTATACTATGGCCAGGCCCTGCAAAATGTGTTTTTCTTTATGAGCTGCTCACATGAAGAATAAATTCACTGTCAAATAGTTATTTTTATTTGAGAGTTTCTGTATTTAGCACTATTCTAGCTTGTTAGTTCAAGATGTATCTGCCTTGCATCACTGATTTCCAACCAGAAATGATTACAGCTTTACAGACGTGCCTTCTCATCCAGGGCATATTTTTTAATTGCATTATTGCAAATATCAAGAATTCAGGAAATATAATTAGATTGTGTGTGTGTTTGGACACACAACAAGAAAGCTTGGGCTGTGAGCTGCATCTGCTGCTTCCCAACGCCCAGATGGATCTGGAGCCAGAAGTTTCTGCTTCCTTGCCAGCTTGCTTGAACAAGTAAGAAGGAGTTAGGGCTGTTATTTTGTATTTTCATGTTGGTTGGTGTCTTGTTGGGTTTTGGTCTCATTCTTAGGGACTTTGCTGTGTTCCTGGCTTGGTTGCTTGTTTTTCAGGTTTTCTTGGGTTCATCACCTGCTCAGTGGAAAGCTTTAGTGCCATGCCATTGAGAGTGAAAAGCTGGTTTTCTATTCTCAGTCAAGATAAAATTTAGGAGCCTCAGAACTTTCTCAAATGCATTTTATCATTGTTCCTCTGCCTTTGTTTGCTGGGACCAGTACTTGAAACTTTCAGGCCAGACCTGATTTTGAAGTATGTATACCTCCTGACATGGTGAGACAATTTTCTTTATTGTTACAGCAATATTACAAATCCATAGGGTCCATAGTCTACAAAAATTGATTTTCCTCTTGCAGTACACGAACTGCAAAGGTGGAAATTATTACTTCAATTATCATCCTAGGGCATTTTTGGATGTTTAAATTTTACTGAACACAAGTTACTAAGTGCTTCGCAACTGAAGGCTGAAATGTTGAGCTCAGTGTAGTAGTCACTGCATAATGCTCTGTACATCTTTAATGAGAGCTTAGTAATATATATGTTCTTTGCACTTCACAGCCTTTTTCATTGATCTGAAAATGTAGTAAAATTGGTATAACCAAGTTAGAGAATTCTGTTCTCCTTTCAAATGATTAGCCTTGCAGTTGTTTATTTAGACTTAGCAGAGTATACTCAATTAATTTGAGGGAATTTGCCCTTCCTGGCAACCTTTTTGGGTTGTTTGTGGGTTTTTCAGTGGTTTTTTTGGTTTTGTTGGGTTTGGTTTTGGTTTTGTTTACATTTGGTTGATTTGCTTTTTTTTTTCCCCTTCTTTTTAGTTTTGTGACTGTGCTGCTTTTACAAACCAGCAACTAAGCCTTTAGAGCCAGGAAAGACCATAAAACATCCATAGAATATTTATTTTTCACCTCTGATGGAAAAAATGAGATAATGAGCCCAGAGTCTGAATTTATATTGAGCAGCTTGAGTTTTGTGTCTACTCAAACAGGGAGGTGTGTTGTGTGTTTTTATGTATGCTTCTGTCAGTGGAGAAATTATGTCAGAAACTAAGACAGAATACATTAAAAGGCATATATGATGCTTCTCATTTCATTGACAGTGATGTCTTATCAAGTCCTATTAAGTAGCCAATAATTTGGCACTTCACTCCTTTGGAAAGGGGGTCCCTACTCCTGTGAGGAATCCGAGTGCAATTTGCTATGAGTTGTACCCTGAGTGCTGGTCTGGTGCATCTCAGAATCCTCAGTTGAAGAGGTTAGATGCAAATCTTCTTTTTACATGTATTTGTTAATACATTGCTCCATTAATTCCTTGTCCAATGCAGTCCCTCTGCTACTTGAAACCAAGGACTTTGCTGACTGCAGCACTTGCATTTGGATGGGGAGTCCTGTTCCCTGGTGCTTCACCTTTTATTTCTGTTCTAAGTCTTGTATAGGATTGAGTGAGTTAGTAGGAGGTACCTAATACAGTCACATCCAGTTGAGAAGTGGTTGTGGACTCGTCTAGTACAAAGGAATCTAATGATAAACCAGTAGAACACCCAGTGGCCATAGTCACTGCATGTTTTTTGGGCACCCTTAGAAAAAGTCAGGCAATAATCACTTTCATTTTTGGTTAAGACTTTCTTCTTAAATCTCAATTCTGAAGAAGCATTTAGCTTGCTAAAATACTTCTAAAAATGCAAAAGCTTTGATGCTTCTCAGGAGCCTGTATTCTAACAGTAGAGAAGTAGTTATTTTACTCAGACTATTTCCCCATCCTATAGTAGAATCAGGCACAACTCCAGTGCTGCTATGAAGGACCTGACTTTCCTGATCTTAAATAATTAATCTGCTACTGCTTCTGTTGAACTATGGCTTGTGGCTTCCACTGGACCTGATACCAAATGTTAGAGTATGACAGGGAAGCCAAAGAATCTTCATATTTTATGTCATGTGGCCCTCTAATCTCCTTGTCCTCTTGCCCTCCTCTCCAATCCTTTGCTTTTGCCAAGAGCTTAGTTTTGTCCCCCGGCACCATTCTTTGCCAAAATACCAATAAAACTTATGAACTGTATGTCAAGAAAGTGCAGTTAGATACTTTTTAACTGGCAGGAAAGCTACTGAAAATATTTAAGCTCTCATTCTTTACAGAGTGGAAATACTGTAAAGAGAAACAGTTTTAAATTTGGAGATGATGGTTTTAGAAGGGTTCTTTTGTTGTTGTTGTTGTTTTTTTAGCTTCCTATAATATTTTTAAGCAGGATTGTCTTACTGCTACTGTTTGACCAGACTGTTTCTTGTCTACTAGTTCCTTTGGCTATAAAATTTCCAGTTATGACATCATCAAACTATTGTCCTGTGATAATTTCTTCTCTTTTTTGCTTCCTTCCTGTTCTTCTTGGTTAAAACATCCAGGTACTCCAGATTCTTATAAAATAATTGCAATAGAAACTTAGCTGCTCTTTTAAACCTGGAGATTTCTGTGCCTTTCTTGTGGCCACTCTCTGTGGTGGTCCATGTTTTCCTCTGCCAAATTCCCAGTAGGTCCTTGCTTACAGTAGGCATGTCAGTAGTTCCTTAAGGCTCCCATGGTGATGTCTGGTTCCTAGGTACTTTGTTCTTTCTGACACAGCCTTTGGTCTAGTGTGTTTTTATGACAAAAAAGGCAGGATCAGCAGGGTTGCATTTTTTTTTTTTTTTTTCCTTTTGGTTTAGAATTTCCTGTTATAGAGAAAATTATTTCAGGTTAACAGGCTGTTGGGTCTGAATTCCTCAGCTGGTTATAAATTGAGTTTTGTCTCATTTAAAGAAATCTCACTCATTCACTGGAAAATCAGTCATGTAACAAATGTTCTGTATACTTGGCAGCCTGAACTATGTATTTAATTACAAATTTCCCATTGAACTGCTGGCAAATACTTAGCTAATGTATACTTTTTATGAGTCAATTTGGTTGCAGTGAGTCAGCTGCTCTTCTAACGTTTGTCTTTCACGGATGTGGCCACAGAAAGCTGAGGCTTCAAAGGCCACATATTAAGAAGATACATTTTCAAATGTAATATATCCTTTTTTATGACATCCTTTTCCTCAACTGTGCTACCCCATAGTGTACAGCACATTATCATCATTGATTTCCTTGCCAGTGGTTGATGTAAGCTTATCTGATGTGTGTTTTGAGGTTTATTCCGTAGGTATGAGATGCTGTTGCTGTGCCCTCTCTACATGAGATGATGGATTTGTCATCGTGGTATCTAAACATTCCACAAGAAGCTTAATTAGCCAGAAAATGAATATGTCTAATCAGCATCTAATTTCACAAAAGTCCACCATGGTTCCTGCATTTCCATTTATGTAAGGCAGAACTATCCAAATACAAATTCTTTCTTCAAAGTGTGCCTGATGCTGGATTCATTGAGTTCTGCTTTTGTCCACTGAGGGCGTGTGGTTAACTTGATATTCATAAAGCCCTCTATTAACATTTATAATTGCATTTTCTACTACTGCATAACTCACTTTTCTTGAGACTTTTAAGATGTTCCTTGCCCTTGTAAATTTATTTATTGCACTCTTAATTTAGTAAATCTCGTAGAAGACTGAAGAAGTTTACACAAGTAACATGATCAAAGGCTTTTTTTCTTGAGTTTTGTTCTTGTTTGACATATTTTCATTTTAAATAATTAAATCTATATAGATCAATTGTTTCTGAAACTTAGTAGAGATCTAGGTTTAATAGTCTCTTTTTTGTAAAGATTCTCTGTTTGCTACAAGGTGAATATATAAAAAACATCAGCATTTTCCAGTGCATTTTCCATATCGATCAACTAAACATGATTAATTGACCATATTGATCAATCCTAATTAACCACCTCAGCCCTGAATAGTCAATTACTTTTATGGCAAGAATCACACATTACTCAAACGTGTTTCCTTTTATAGGAAGCCTTTTAGAGGGATGCAGTCTGTCACATCTCCCCCTCCCCAACCAAAAGACAAAAAAATAAAAAAGAAAAAAAGAGAGAGGCTTCACCTTGTGAACTAGTTTGGGTTTGGTCCTAAATTAATTTAGAAAATATATTTTGTTAACTTTCCCCTCCCCTCTGTAAGACATCATATCATCCTTTATTCCTCGGGCCAGTTAATACATTCTAAATTTGGATCTAATTAGAGCTGAAGTGTGTGGGATAGTTAAATATGTAGCAGGTATTTCTCTTTGCCACATCATGTTTATTCATTTATCATCCAATTTTTTTTTGTACAAGTCATTCCACCCAGGGAAACATAAGGTGCCTCATTAATTCCCATACAAGTGGTAGTAAGCCAGCCAGCCCATCTGCAGCTGGAGGGATGTGTGCTGGGTGTACTGGGAAGCAAGTGATGGAGAGCTGGGAAAATACAACAACACTTCAGAGTTTAAGATGCTCATTGAACTAGTACTCACAGAACAGTCTGGTCTTACTTATTCTGTGCACTTCATCCAAAACAAAGAAACTACTTTAAGACTTATCCTCTAAAGGTAGATTTTAATGACAACAATGTTTTCCGAGTCTCTTACCAGACTTGTAGAAAGGCTTAGCATAATCTAGTCATAATGAACATCTGACCTGTTTTCCTTTTCTTCCTAAATGGCTGAAGGAAAAAAAAAATCCAAACATTCCTAGATGAGACAGATGAGCAATTTTATTTCTTGAAAGAAGAGAAAAAACCTTACAAAACCTGTAAGTGTTTGGGGAATGTTATAGGAAACTTGGGATTTTTAGAGCTCAAAAGAGAAGTTGCTGTTTTGTGAGGTCTCTTTTGAGGTGCTGCTCTTTTTTTTGTTTGTTTTTTGTTTTCTTCTGGAATGATTCCAGCTATGGGAGACTGACCAGGGAGGTCATGGAGTCTCCTTCCCTGGATGGATGTGTCTCCTTCCCACCTGGATGTGTTCCTGCGTGACCTGCTATAGGTGACCCTGCTCTGGCAGGGGGGTTGGACTTGATGATCTTTCCACGTCCCTTCCAACCCCTAATTTTTTAAGATTCTATGAGCTTTTGAATTGTTCCTTCTTATTGTTCATGTTTAGATGTCCCCAGAAGGGATCACTTGGTCACATTTCAGAAAATTTTGGAAGTGGCAGTAAAAGCAAAACCAACCATATGTATATTCTTGTTGGGCAACCTCTTTGCCATCTCGTACCTTCATAAATTGCATGGCTGCAGTGTTAGAGATTGGCACACTGGGTCTCCTCCACAAAAGGGTTGTAGTAGATTGGCAAAATAACACACTTTAAGTAACATTGATCTGGAAATGGTAAAACCAGTGTTGGTGGTCCTGTTCACCCAAAATTTTCCATCCAGAATGGGAAACTGGAGCTAGCAGGAAGATGGAAATGTGTAAGTACCTGGGAACATAGTATGAGTAGTAGGTTGTGTCAAGTCTAATACTAGTTCATGAGCTGAGTAATTCATATTTCTAGTTTCAAGTTCTTACAATAAATTTTTACATATAAAAATAATAATTACAATATTACAATAAATAAAGTTCTTACAAAATATTGAGACTAAGAAGCTAACTTTCCCTTTTACAACTCTGTTTCTTGTAATTTTGTTGCATTACTCTGGAGTTCTTATGTACTGTGAGCAATATACTGGTTTCTTTTTACTCATTAGATTTATGAAAACATTAGATTATTTATTTCAAGTAATTCTACTCTACTACCATACTGTACAAGTACTTGTTTAATGCTGAGTTCCTGCTTAAGTGCTATCCTGACTACGTGTTTTGTTGAGATGGAGTCCTGATAGGAACTGTAGCTTTCAGTCCTCTGTTTCTTTTCAGCTTGTTTGTTACCTACAAGTGCCAGTTAAAAATACAGGGGGGAAAAAGGAGAAAAAAAAGAGTCTGTTGAGGTGCAAAAATCAATCCAGGACAGCCCTATTGATTTCCACTGCCACAAGCTAGAAGGAATTGGATCCTGCCTGTTTGTTCTTTAAGTGGTAGGATCTTAAGATTTTGTTATAGTTGCAGGGCAACATTTGAAGCATTTATACCAACTAGCCTGTAAAATAGTGTTTTTCAGAAATTTAGAACTGAAGTTTTATCATGTAGATTCTACAAGTATCCCTGGATTTATCTCATAACACACGTGCTTTTAGAAATCGATTCCAACAGGTAAATGTAAAATCAAGTTATACAAAGAATCATTAAGTGCAAATGATTTTTCTCAGGAAGGAGTGTCAGAGATAAAAAAAAAAAAATTCTTTTAAATTCTGTATTTTGCTAGAAGAGATATTCAAGCTTTAAAATTCTGTCATTTTTAGATGTTAGAATAAAAATTATGCAGTATGTCCATACCAATGCAGAGGCCGCAAAAAGGTAATTAAAAAATGATGCTGCCAAAGAGGCTCGTTGCCATACCCTGCCACTGCACATATGAGTGATGTTTTACATTACTTATTCAGCTACTCTGTACCATCTTTGCTTTCAACACTATCAAATGCAACAGCAGACTTGGGCAGATTTATTAGCATTTGTTACCATATCAGTGGAGTTGAATGACCCCGTTGCTAGGATTTTTTAAGAACAGATTTTTCAAGTGGGACTAAATATGGGTTTTGGTGCCCTGGTAGCTAAGAAATTTTTTTTTTTTTTTTTTTGGCAAAGAATCTAATTGGTCCTATTGACAAATTCTTGAAACTCTCTAACATTATAACACTCTGATGGAGGAACTGTCAGGGTGTTGAGATAGCTGCCACATCCAGGCAGCCCCTTTTTTGAGGCAGAGTGCTTGTAAAGAACAACAAAAACCCTCAAGGACAGACGCTGTGATAAGCACCTGATGCTTCTAAGGGCTGTCAGGCTGAGTTCTGGCTTGTCTTGTATCCTGTCTGCACCAGAGTACAGCAGCAAATGTTTAAGAGAGATCATAAGGCTTAGTAAATGTGCAGAGATTTCTGTCTTTGAACTACCCATTAGGAGGAGTGAAGAATTTCTGAGTCTCAGACTTGGGGGCAGAGACAAAGTATAGCATGAAGGTTACACGAAGGTAGGAAGATTTTCTCTCTGGTCACTCTTCTTTAGGTTTCTTGTTCCAGCTCCACCACATCTTTTTTGAGGGAGTGATTTGGATCTCAGCTCACTGTCAGCAACACTTCTTGAGTTTGTGCAAAGATAGGAAACGTGGATTGTTGTAATCCTGTTGTAACAGGACTGGACTGAGTAAGGAGAATTTGGTGCCATGGATCTTGACACCATTAGGGATTTTAATAGTACCTGAAATGCCATTCTGAGGAGCAAGCTGTGGTTTAGATACTGTGAGGTTGGATTTACTACCAGGTTTCACTGTCACTATAGGTGACTCAACTGAATGGTATTCTGATTTTATTCAGTATTTTAGCTGATGGTGCAGATGATGGAATGGAGAGACACCCTCTGCCTTTGCAGAGAACACACAGATAGAGCTGGGATTGCAAGCTTGCTCTTAGACAGAATTAGGAGTCATCATAACCTTGGCAAATTGCAGGTGGTAATCTGAAAATGTAGAATGTAATTGAGTACAGGAAATTAGAGAGCTCTTCACTTGGCCAGACATAATTAACTTCATAAATACACATCAGTGACCTGCCATAGCAGAGGAGGCAAGGGGTGGCAATCATACATCATATCTGAACATGTCAAGAGTGTCATGATTTACTGAACTAAATTCAGTAATAATAAATGCACTAAATGAACTAAATAAATGCACTAAATTCAGCTGCAGAACAGAAATACATCTTCCTGAAAAATAATCCTCCCATGCTTTTCAGCACTGAGGAGGGATGAGCTTGTCAAGTAAGATATAATATGATGTCCAGTTTAGGCCCTGCAGTTCAGGAAATAAGAGCAATAGCAAAGATCAGAAGTCTAGAAAAAATTCTGTGAAATGTTGGCATTTTGTGAAAGATTGGACAAACTAGAGGTGATATTCCAAAGAAAGAAGTCTGAAGTGGACTGTAACAGTTCTCAAGTACATGAAGAGCGAATGGGAGAATTTGTTCTCTGTACTGTAATGTAGAGGATGAGAAATAATGGACTTAAATTGGAAAAGGGAATATTCCAGATACATATCAGAAAAAAATAAACTAGTGAAACAGTGAACTGGAAGTCATGCAATGGACAGTGTTCAAGGTCGTTCAACTGGAACGGAGAACTGTTCCCTCAGTGGGGAATGGCAAAGGTAGAGTTGTGTGTTTTGAGGTGAGAGAGCCTAGATAATTTTTTTAGGTCCTTTTCATGCATGTGGTATCAGAATGTTTTATTTGGGATGGTTTGTTGTTCATTCCCCTCCTCTCTGAATTCCTTTCCTTTTAAGTCTTTGCCTTTTTGACCATCTGTGAGTAGTGGCATTTGGCATGCAGAGTCAGTCACAGCATCTCTTTGATCTCATCTGAATAGTGAGAGCTTTGTATAAATCCTTGTTTTTTCCTCACTTTGCATACATTTATATTTTCAGTAGTGAATTTTATCTACCATTTTTATGCTAAATGCAGCAGGTATCATTTTTGCTTCTTTATGGTCAGCCTTAGTTTTTATTATTTCATTAACATAATATGGTATTTTAGGCATACCGTGTCATCTGTTTCTTTTCCCTTTATTCATATTACCAGAATTCTTCTTAAATTGTTCAGCCTTTTTCCTTTTTGCTAAATTTGAAAGCTGAAATATCTCAGTTACAAGTCTGTTGCTGGTGGAAGAGCAAGTAAGGAAACTGATGGGCATCTTTGATCAGAGATACCCTGCATGTAAGATCTTGGGTGAGGGGAACTTAGCTGCTACATTTTAAATTACTTTTTCTACTGAGATGTATTATTCTGGGGTCTGTGAAGGTTATGGCTACAACCTGAGAAATTTCCTGAAAAAAAAAGAAAAGAAAAGAAAAGAAAAAAGGATGTGAACAAACACAAGGCTTAATATTAAGATTTTTATTATAAAAGAAGCAGGAGAAGGTCACATGGGTTGTCTGACCTTTCTTTCATTTCAGTTCTCAAGACATATTCATTTATGAAGAAAAAGATGGACAGATTTTACTTTTCTAAGAAAGCTGTAAGGTTTTTATTAAGTGTTGGGATTTGGATCAAGGTCTGGGTCAAGATTAAACAACCACAAGATTTGTCCTCCCTCAGAGACTGATATTTAGAAATAATAAGCAATCCAATTTTAACCAAATATCGTGGGATTTTTCATGGGTTTTTTGCCTTTTTCTGTGGAAATTGTTTCCTGTCTATTAAAAGTATAATTCTTTTCTCTGTGTTAAAAACAAACAGGGAATGTTTCCTGAGGTGTGTGTATGTATGTCTGTAGGCTTTAATTTTTAGAGAGTGCAGAATTTCAGTTTAGGACTGAGGCTCTTTATTCTGGTAACAAATTATTCCCTTCCACTTACTCTGTCAGAGCTTAATATTCTTGCTAAGGAAGTTATGGCTCCCTCCCCCCAGCTGGTGCTCAACTTTGAGGCTAATAAGTGACCTAATACCTTCTTAAAAATCGAGGAATTTATCAGCTGGAGATAAATCAGCAGACATCCTTCCTGTGGGAACAGGATTTGAAATGAGGACTTTATCTTTGAGTGCAAGCTGTGTCCCCGAGTCATAGCAAAGTGGAGTTGTGATTCATTACAAAGTGTTCAGGCATTACCATCATGTGCCTAATGAATAAAATCACTTTTTTGGACCTCAGTACCTCCTAGGTTCTGCCATGGAGCAGAGCTCCACTGTGCCACGTGCTGTATGAACTGGCAGCAAAGTGGCTGCTCAGATTTTCCAGTGTTTCCCAGTCTCTGCTACTTTCCCATTTTTCTACACCTCTCTTTCATATTCAGCATTGGGAGATTTGTAGAAAGCTGTTTAAAAGTGGATGGTTTGAAACAAGGCAAGGCTGCTGCTGAAGCTACAGGTTTTTTTAAAGACGTTGAAGTACAAGGGGGAGAACATCCTTCAGAGCATCTGTAGTTACACAGGAGCTTTTTTGATTTTAAAAAGGTAAAAGGTGGGAAATCTTGCCTATCACTTTGTGCAAACAAACATTAATAAATTTTCCATTCAGTACAGATTATATTAAACAGATCATAAATACTTAACTACTATTTAGATTTAAGCTTCAAGTTTGGTTGTTGGTGCCAGATGCTGGAAATATTTAAGATCTTTGTGTGCATTCAGTATGTAAAAAAACCAAACAAAGTGTCATTTAGAGAAAATTGTGTCTCTTTTAATGGCAATATTGGTTGTTTGCTACCTGTTTTCATGCTCCACTATTATTCTATATGTATTTTAATTTTATCTTATCTACTTTTATTGTCAGTATTTAAAAAACACAGTTTCTGTGTAGCCTTTGGGAGAGAATAAACCTCCCAGTGCCTGTTCTAGTACTGAGCAGCTTCTTGCTCTTCTGAAAGTCTGAATGTATTAATAGAAACAGTTTCTGTCTAATAGTGGAGGATATCTCTGGATATTTACTTGTGTTGATTTAGTTCCTTAAGAATGGAACCTTTCCTGCTGATTTTGTTTGGGTGAAAATTTTTCAAACCAACAATAACAACAAACTTTGATTATAGAGAAGAGTATTAAATAAGACAGAATGGCACCCAGGAAATATAAATCTTCCTGATTATTCTTTTGTGGCACACTAATTATTAATTTTCCTGCAAAGAAACACTTCCTGCTACTCAGTGTGTGCAATCCCTTTTTTTATTAAATATATATGCTTCCAGGAAAGTTGTGTGCTCTTTTTAAACTCATCCTTCTTCATTGCTGATGTTGTCAAGATGTTTAAGATGCTCATCAGACTTAACAGAGTTTCTTGTTAGCTGACAACAGCTGAAGCAGAATGCTTCTACTCTTCCCTCAGGAATCAGTGTTAAAATAATTCTGTTGCAGTATTTCTGAACACAGCCACTCCGTTGCAAACCTTTGTGACTGCAGTGAGATTCCTCTTCCAAGTTTTCTCTTGAAGTTGTGGATTAGCTCTGAACAATTCAGCATAAATTCTTATTATTGGTTTCTGGAGATTGTCTTTGCCTACTGTAAAAACAACCTGACCAATCTTGTTTCTTAACAGGCTTGGAACTGTTTTTGTTGAAATGCAGGTTCTTTGCTTTCATGGTAAAGCACAAAAATTTCAAAATCTTGTGATTTCTGGAGTTTCACAGTCCTGATAGATTTCTTTGGATGAAATACATGTGCTGACAAGTCCTTTATTCTTTCTTGGGAGCTGTGATTTGAGATAAGGTAAAACAGAATTCAAATGAATTTATGTCAAATATAGTCTACTGAGCTAATTAAATCTATCCTGCATTTAGCTTTTAGAGGAATGCAAGTACCTGGCTCTATGTAATGCAGAACTGATGAAACTTTACAAAAGATAATTCCACAGGCTGTGTTCCTTACTTTTTCTTCCAGTTCAGATATTAAAAGCAAGCAAACAAAAGACAAAGCCCCCAACAACATGTTGAGCTATTCCTTCTGAATTATTTTTCCACCTTTCTGACAGCTTTTCAGCACAGGGAATCACATTTGTTTGGCATAAAATTTTGTGAAAAACTAGTTCACTTAACAAAGGCGTTCAGACTTAAGAATAGGGATTTTTAACACTAAATGTTTTACTTATTAAATCATACCAGGTAAGTATAATTAGTAAGTCTGACCCTTTATCTTCAAACCTTAATGCTGGTAATCAGGAAAAACCAAGTTAATGCTCTAGCATGAAAATGTATGTAGAGGGGAAAAGGTTTGCACTTTTTTTTTTAAGGGAGACAGGCCAAAAGTAGTAAAACAAAGTAAAATTGGAATAAAAGAGCAAAATCAGCTTCCAATAGAATCTAGCTTGAACTTTTAAATGTAGCATTATAATGGATAACAATAAAGTCTGAATGTGTTGACCGGCACTTAAAGTTAGAAAGTTCATTTGCTCCCCCTACCATTATTGTATTTTAAAGGTCAAGCTGACCAAAGAAAATTGCCTTGAAGGAGCCCAGGATTTACATATTGAATGGGAAAAGTGCAAGATCATAATTTTTTGATAGCACAATCTAAAGCAGTACCTTGCAGTGATACCATGAGTCATTGCAGAAGGGCTCTTCTGCTGACTAACATAATATTATATATGTTAAAATCATTTGTAGTCAGGCAAAACCATAAGGCAGAATACTCTTGATTTTAAATTCACAGTAGTTGGCCATTGTGGGCTTTAGTTTAGCTCAATTATTCTGTGAATAAGACAATTTATTTAAGCCAAGCAAGAATCCAGCATGGTTGTGGTCTGCTGGGGTAGCAGGATCAGCAGGGAATCTTGTTCATGGTGGGAGAGTGTTCTTACCTAAAACCAAAAATCCCTGAGGATGCTGTGGCAGAGGAGACTGAGCAGTCAGCAACAGATGTGGCAGTGAATCTTTCTAGTTCAGACCTGGCCTTAAGTACAGTTTAAGCCTGATCCAAAAAGAAGAGGTTTTTTTTTTACAGTAGGCTTTTAGATCTCTTTTATTTCTGCTTCTTCAAGAACCTCTGGTGACACCTCCAAAAATTCATCTACTAGCTATAAAGAAATGTTTTGGCCTCAGTCACAGTCTGAACACATCATTCTGCCACCCTTGTGGACAATTCCCATAAATAAAAAATCACCTAGTTTTAATTGAGAGATGAATCTTATTGAAACTGATGTTCAGTGATGTAGAATTCTGTCCCATAGTGATTCAACAGCAAAATTGCCTTGTGTTTATCTCTCCAGAATGTACCAAGGTTAATCTACATATTACACTTTATCAATGTAATTCCCTTTACATTTATAAAGGAATGTTTTCTGTAGCAACTCAGGATCATGTGCTTCATAAAAGACAGAAAGAAAATCAATTTCTTTGTTCTTTAATGGTGTTCATGTAATGTACAATAAACAGCAAAAATGAGAAGTTATCTAGAAAGAGTGCAGGAGGTGCATTCATATTGAAATGCAACTTGAAAAACTCATTAATTAGAAAAAACAAAGAAGAATGATTTAAAAGTATACAAACCCTACCCAGCCCAACTATAAACATGCTCCTAGAAGCAGCAGAGTACTACTCAGTGTAGTGTGCAATCTTTCAAGTGGCAGAGTGGAAGAATTTTTGTTTGGTTTGACAAGGTGATTGTGCTTTTAATCCTTTGCTCTGCTGTCACTGTGGTGCTTAACCAATATTTCCACGGATAGACACTAATCTTAATACTTCTGTTCCCAATCTCCAGAGTTTCCTAGGTTATACTACAGATAGTATTTTTACAAGCTGTTACACATTCCCTATGGTAACTGCCTGAAACTTTCCATATTGTACATTCAGAGGTATTTATTTACAAGTTTTACATCTTTGTGAGTCAATACATTTTTTTCTTTTCTTAGTTATAGAGTTTTCCTAGTTATAGAATACAAATTTCTATTGACTATGTGCATGGCTCTGAGGACAAAGAAATTGAACTGCATCCTCAAAGATTATATTGGGTGGTTTTCAACATGTCTGGTAGTGTTTGTCAAGAACTACCATTCTTTTCTTGAGCAGTGAAGAAATTTATGTTACAGAACAGTTATATTCTCTTCTGGAACAGTTGTATTAGAGAGCTTTGGCATTTTGCAAAGGCTTCTTTTAATTCAAGAAAAGACATCTAGAAGGTGCTTTTTAGGAATCTGACTGGGGGAAAAAAATCTACTTTAAAAAAAAATAAATTCTAGCAGCAATAACCTACTGAGATAATTGGTGTAAAATTTAATATGGAATTATATAATGTTAAGGATGACATCCTTGTTAAATAGCTTATTGTTAAAAATACAGCCTGAAGTTGATATACTTCAATGGTAATTATACATAGGTTCTTTAATTAAAAACTGATTTTGTGTGGCTTTGCTTGTGCTAAAATGTGTTGAAAAACAGCTTAATGCCACTCCCCGTGTTTCAGCTATAACACCCTCTTTTTGGCACCTGCCCTTCTGCCATTTGTTCCTTACTGGGAACATATATATCAAGTTCTTTTCTTTTTCATCCCTTGAAGCTTTCCTTGGCTGTCACTGCCCTTCAAATTTCTAATGCTGTCTGTCCTTCTTCATAGGGTTAAGTTTGATCCAAAGTTATTGTTCCTGCATAACTATTCAGAGACTTGTTATTGAGAGTGGTTAAGGGACAGTGGGTTACAAAGAACAATTTCACTTGCAGCAGGAGGGGAAAATAATGTGCTCTCTGTACCATGGGGGGAAAACCACAACCCTAAATTCAGTTTTCAGGTAGGCAGGCAAATGCCTAGCACTGTGGTGGTGAGAAAGGCTTAGGTACCATCTGCAGTGGGATAATTAGTTGCATTACTCATGGTTTTGTTGAAACAAACAATGAAAAAAAAAATGTAGATGTCTACTCAACTAGATTTATCCATGGAATGTGTGGGACAGAAGTAGCTGTTAGGTCTGTGTGGGATAATATTGCTGCTTTCTGTGCTTCTGACAAAAAAAAACCCCAAAAACAAAACACAACAAAAACAAAACAAAAAAAAAAAAAAAAAAAAAACCAAACAAACAAAAAATGCAACCAAACAAAATGAGATCAGCAGAAGCAATACAGAGATGGTTTCTGTTCTTGGCAAATCCTGGGAGAAAGCCTTTCCTGGAGAAAAATACTGGGAGAGAGAACTGTTCTGGAGAAGTTCTACTTTACCGTGTCTAGAATTCTGTTTCTGAATAGATAATTTGCATTAGCAAGCTGTACTGCCACAGCAGGTTCCCAGTGATGGAATTCTAAAATAAAAGCAGCTTTATTTGTGTTCCTGCATAGCTCAGTACCCTTATAAGAGACAGGGATATGCTTTGTTGAATAGTGATATCCCTCCCAGCCCTAATGGTTGTCCTCTAGTGGCAGATACACCATAGATATGGCCATCAAAAGCCAGCATTGCATCTCATTTTAGTTGAATCGTTAAAAGTTGAAAGCTCAGTCAGTTGGTATTAAAAAACCCAACATAAATAAACAAAGCAACCTTTCAACAAACTCCCAAGTCTCCCACGCAATTTGTCTGTAATAATCCAAGTGTACTCTTTCATTTTTTAGGATGCCTTTCTTTCCTATATTGCTGTGGACATAACAGAGAGAAATTGAGTGCTTTGTCTCTTGTAGGTAAAATAAAAGCTTTGCCTTCTCAGCCTCTATACAATCTTTGGAGGACAGGCAGACTACAAAGCAGGTCAAAAACTGGCCAGATCTCTGGACTTCAAGACTAGTGGTTGAAGAATTGTGGCCACCAGGGGCTTGGTGTAAAGTTGATGTTGTTTACTATCTTGTCACTGCTTTGGGCAACAGGCTGAAGTGCACCCTTCCAAAATTTCCAGAGAAACATCAGTTTGGGAGGAAGGTTGAAATGCAGAAAGCTGGGGCTGCCCTGAGGGGTATCTCACCAGGCTGAGGAAATGGGCTGGCAGAAACTTAATGAAGCTTGATTAAAATCAGTGCAAACTCCTGCAGTGGGATGATTCCATGATACAGGCTGGGGATGGACTGCCTGAGCTCTGCTCTGCAGAAAGGGCCATAAGAATCCTAGTGGACAACAAATGGAACAGAAGATTTGGAGAGCAAAACTGGGGGAAAGAAAGCCAAACTCCTGCTGAATTTCCCTGGGGGGGTTTAGCATAAGGAGAGGGTCAAGGTAAGGGATTGGTCACCTCTGAGTAGGTGTAAGACAACATCTTCAGTACTGAGACTTCATTTGGGGCTCAGGAGTAAAGAAGTCATTGCTGTATGGGGATGAGACCTCATCTTACATCCAGGTTGGCTCTGCTTGGATGAGGGCCAGGGCTAACCACCTACAGAGGTGTCTTTCAGACAAAATTAACTTATGCTGCCACATATATAACATAATGATTTTTGAATTTTAAGTCGGTGAAGGAGATTTTAGACAGTGTGTGAAATATGCAAAAGAAGCAGCTGAAAAAAGCCCCATGCAGGGAATACTCTCTTCTGTCTTTTTGAGGGAAAATTTAGAGGTGCTGTATTTTTACAATCTCTGCAGTGTTTTCTTTGCTGTTCACAATGTAAGCACGACTGGAATTGACTGGTGGAGGTGTGGCTATTGATGCTGTTGTGTGTGTCTTTCAAGACTGCATTACAAGTGATTTCAGAGCTGAAACAATTGGCAAACTGAAATGGAAAGACTGAAATTTTGGAAGCTGTCATCACCATGAAATAGGTGACTGAAGGCAAAATGTGGCAGCATCTGGAAATCCATGATCAGAAATATTATTTTGTTCAAAGCCTGTAATTCAAGTTGTTCTTTTTCCAAACTGGGTGCCTGAGTGTGTGCTTATGAATTGATTAAGGGTAAAAAACGGTGGGGAAGGAAAATATAAACTATAATAGAGTGGTCTCATCTGGTCTGTCTCAGTTCAGGCCATCTTGAAGAGTTATGTTTTCATTTAAACAAATTTAGTTTAGATGAGGATGTAAATAACATGGTAATAATATTGATTTTAACCTGTTCAGACTTTGCCTTAAAGAAATCTGTACAGTCTTTTTAGAAAAAAAATATATTTTCTTCATTTTCTTGGTAGTAATTTTAAGTAATTTTCTTCATATTCCCCAGTTGTTTGTTATTGAAAACAAACAAAACAAATCACAAGGAAAAGTAAACACCAAAACAAACCCCGAAGAAGTTAATTTCATTATTCTTCATAGTACTGGAAACAGAATTCTGAGAAAACTAAACAATATCCATTTATGGGGGATTTTGATTTAATGTTGTTGTATAGATTGAGTGGAAGATTGCTTGCTTCTGTTTTCTGCTGCTCTTTATTGGAAAAGTTTTCATGAAAAAAATACATATTACTAGAGAGAAACTCAAGTATTAACTCACTGCCTGTGTCTGAAGTATTTTACTTCCACTATTTTACATGAAGGGAAACTGAAACTCCAGGGAATCTTTTTCCCTGGTATTTTTAGTGATGTGTAAGATTTCTTTAAACGCTATATAGATGAGTTCACAAACAATACCATTCCCTTTGGGAAACTGAGGCTCTGTCAGTAGGTGATGGAGGATGCTCCCAGGAGTTCCAGCTTCTCCTCTGCCTGCTGGAAGCCTGAGGAAATCAGCATCTCTGGGAGAAACTTAGCAGTGCTACCTGCTTTCCTAGTTCCTTACTATTTTGGTTTACTGTCCAGTTAAAAATTATGTAAATCCTCTTATTTTCTTAGTCATTGGAAAAAAAAAAAAAAAAAAAGCAAACCACAAAACCAAAGATAGATAATATTAAAGTTTCTATTCTAGATACAATGTCTATTAAGATAAGAAAAAACCCTTTGTTTTTTCCCCTTCAACATAAATAACCCCAGAATTAAGTTAGCAAAAGCTGTAGCAAGGAAGGTGTCCTCTCTTTTGCTTTCTTCTTTTCTCCTGGCCAGTGCAACTCTTGCCTGCTTGTGGCTGAGAAAACCTTAAATAATGCTACCTTTACATTTGATAACAGATTTTTAAACCAAAAAAGGAGTGTGAAGAAAACGCTCCGTTAAATATCAACAAAGAAATCCTCTTAGTAAAGGGTGAGCTGTTCCTTAGTGCCAAGCAGAGAGCTGGAAGTCCAGGAGAGCCCGGGGTTTCACCTGGAGCCTTCTCTATTGCTCTGACTGTGCCCTCATGTGGTGGAATAATGAAATATCTTCCTCGAATGGGAGAAATAAAGATTTTGGACTGGGAGAAATAAAGATTTTTAGCTAAATGGGTGATACTTTGATGCTAAGGAGATTTTTGGTGGGTTTTTTTGTTGTTGGACACTTCTCAAGGGATGAGTAGAAATGAAACAACAGGGTGTTCTGCTTGGCTTTTTGGAAATTTGGAGGAGGGCAAAGTGATTTCATTTTTCATTGGTTAATACTCCTAATTCTAAGTATAGGAGTGCAAACTCATTTGTTGATTTTCTCCTGCTTAATATATAATACCAATAGTCTTTTACTTTTGAGTACCCCGGGACTTAATTTTGTGGTAATAACACATAGCATGCATCTTACGTGTTTGTAAGCTTGATTATCAGTTCTGTATTCAGTTTTGAAATGAATTAATGAGGTTTTTTTCTTAATTTTTATTCCTTGCAATTCACATGGAGTGCTAGCAGCCTCTCCAGGGCTTTAGATGCTTGCAGCAAATTGCATATGATAATCTCTTTTCGTAGACTTATGAAAGGAGTGTAAAAAATTTCACCCACCCCAAATTAAAAATGGGTAAAATTAGAGAAAAAGAGGAAAATGCCCTTATGACCTTAGTGACATTTACTGTTTTAATTAAAAAGGAAATGAGTTGATGTCAGTGGGGATTTGTAATAATGACTTACTAACTATGAGAAGTTGAATGAAGTTTTTTAAATGCAGAAAAATGACTTAATTCTGTTACTACTTAGTTCTTGCTAAGACCACTCACAAAAATAGAGAGGAACAATTTAACATTTAAGTTTTGTATTTTACTTGGGTTTTAGGTAAGCAGATTAAGCTGATGGTTTTGTTGAAGACAGTTTTCTCCAATGTGATAGTAACCAATTGTGTAATGACTCCAATCAGACATCCACTTAAGCTCTTCTAGCTTGTCAAAAGCTGGAACTATCAAAATTCCTAACAAGAGACTAGAAACCCATAATCTGGATGGGGTTTATTTAGTTCTGCAACAGAGAGTGGATCCCTGGGAAGGTCTTGGGCCTCATGGCATGACTCTGTTGAGTTGACTCCTTTGGCATGGAGGTTGAAGGAGCTGTGGAAACTGAATAATTGGTTTTATGCCTTCAGGGCTTTCCCTAGAGTCACAGTCAAGGCAAATTGTTTGGGTATTGTGGGAAACCTCAAGTCATGTATGAGCAAGTGAATCCATAGGGAACTTGAGGAATATAAATGTTATCTTTCATGGGTGGAAAATTAAGAAGTTCTTTCCTTTCTCCTAAGTAACTGCTTATATGAGTTATAAGAAAAAATGCTGGAATTCATATTGGCCTTCCAAATAGCATCACAGTAGTTTAGTACCAATTAACTGTGGAACATTGTCACAAAAAAAAGAGAATTTAAATTTTTTTGCATCTAATTTAATGCAAATTAGATGCAGAATACATTAGGGGAGACAACTTCTATTGATTCTTATTTCAGTTGTGGGAGAGTCAGTTCAAACATATTGCAGGTTTGTGTCTGTTGCATAGAAGAGAATTTTTCAGCAAGTTTTGTAGGTGGAAAATACATAGGGTTTTTATTTTTTATTGTTCTTTTTGTTAACAGAATGAGTGGTAGGAAATTCCACAGAGAATAAATACTTGCTGAAGAACTTTTAAATACTTGCTGAAGAACTTTAAAAGTGCCTTATATAATATTGATTCGTGTTGGCTGTGATATAAGCCTCTTGAATACTGATAAGAAAGCTATAAATTAACAGTAAGCATGTTGCTATCTCTAAATTACATCCTAAAGGTACATCATGTAGACAGAAAAAAATATGCAGATTTGTTCAGGAATTTGTATTTGGCAGCAGAAATGGGAATCAGAGCAGTTAGCTGTCCTCCAGCTAGATTGGATTAAAATACACTGGCTGTAATCAGCGTTGCCTGATTTATCCATGTACTTCACATCCAAAAGGTAGGTGTGTCACTGGCATTTTTCAACATCCTAGCTAATAATTTATATATTAGAGAGAAAAGTCTGCTGATATATCAGTTCTTGTAACCAACAGGTATTTGCCAAGATGGAAGGGAACTGGAAGGTGGACAAAAAGACTGGGTTTTAGGGTGGATAAGGAAAGTCATATTTGTCAATAAAGAGCTAAATATCTATATAACAGAAAAATAATTTCAGTTTTAGGAACTAGCTGCACAGCTGGTGCTAATTGTGCAGAGATGATTACAACAGTTAGTTATGTAAGCTGTTATGATTTGTGGGCTAAGGACAGTGGCAAATGGAGATGGTAGAGAAATTTGAACATAATCAAAAAAAAAGGAGTTATATTAAGGACAGATTCATACTTAGCAGAACATGTGTGTTCACAATTCTATTGGTGTAACAAGGAAAAAACCCTACATTTTTAATGTATTACTAGAGAATAAGAACAAAGATAGAAAAAAAACAAGTTAGCTGCTTTTCTGTTCTCTATGGCATGGAGGAGAAGGGGTTGTTTGAAGTCTTTTAGACTGCAATTAGCTCTGTAATATCTTGCAGCTGGATTAGGATTACCTGATGAGCTACAGCTGAAAGTCGTATCATCAAATGAGTTAAATAAAGGGGCTGGGAGTTGCTGAGGGCTCCTAGGGACGGTTTTTGCGAGGAGCTCTGGTGTGAAGCTCTTTGCTCCAAAAGTCAGAACCAGATCTGGCTAATGCTGAGCCCCTCAGCCACAATGGAGGGGACTCCACCATTAAGATCTTAAAGAAGGAGAAAGGAGCAAGGAGCGACTGTGAGACCTCAGGACAGAGGAGAGGGGGAAAGCAATACCGGAGCAGAGAGACCAAGATCAGTGAGGAAGGAGTGGGAGAAGATCCCTGAGCAAAGGTTCCCCCGCAGCCCATGGTGAGATGCCGGGCTGTTCCCCTGCAGACCCTTGAGGACCATGGTGGAGCAGATAGGGCCCTGCAGCCCCTTGAGGACCACGGTGGAGCAGCTGTGGATCTGCAGCCATGGAGGAGCCCGTGGCAGGGGAGGTGTCTGCTCCCGAAGCAGCCCTGGCTCTGCGGGCAGCCCGCGCTGGAGCAGTCTGTGCCTGAGGGACTGCACCTGGCGGGAGGGACTCATGTCGGAGGGGTTCCTGAAGGACTCTCTCCCGTCAGAGGGATCCCGCCTTGGAGCAGGGGAAAGCTGAGAGGAACCCTGCTGCCTGAGGAGGAAGGAGAGGCAGAAACACTGTCTGAGGAACTGACCACAAACCCCACTCACTGTGGCCCTCAGGGTGGGAAGAAGGTAGAGAGTTCTGGAACAAAGGGATTTGAGCCTGGAAAGAAGCGTGAGGGGGGGATTTATGTTTGTGGTGGGGTTTTTTGGTTGGTTTTTTTTTTGTTGTTGTTTTGGTGGTGGTGATGATACTTTTTTGTTTGTTTGTTTTTGTTTGGTGGCGTGTTTGTTTTTGTTTCATGAAACAAACTTGTTTTGGAAACAGGAGGAGTCTGAAAAACAAAGCTCAAGGGAATACCTTAAGTATAACCGGTGAGGCAATAGGATAGTTCACTCGAGTGGAAGGGTAGCTTTATATCTAGAAGCAAAAGGGCCTTTATACTAAAATGTCAGTGCTGTCTTTTTTCAGGTCATTGAGTGTTTCCAGCAGCTTGGTGATATATGAGTTTATCAGAAGAGAGGAATAACTTGTAGCTGTTCACATTCAAGAAATGCCACTGGGATGAACATGTAATATTTACTTGAAAATAGAAGGGACATAGGGGAAAATACTGTGGGNCTGCAATTAGCTCTGTAATATCTTGCAGCTGGATTAGGATTACCTGATGAGCTACAGCTGAAAGTCGTATCATCAAATGAGTTAAATAAAGGGGCTGGGAGTTGCTGAGGGCTCCTAGGGACGGTTTTTGCGAGGAGCTCTGGTGTGAAGCTCTTTGCTCCAAAAGTCAGAACCAGATCTGGCTAATGCTGAGCCCCTCAGCCACAATGGAGGGGACTCCACCATTAAGATCTTAAAGAAGGAGAAAGGAGCAAGGAGCGACTGTGAGACCTCAGGACAGAGGAGAGGGGGAAAGCAATACCGGAGCAGAGAGACCAAGATCAGTGAGGAAGGAGTGGGAGAAGATCCCTGAGCAAAGGTTCCCCCGCAGCCCATGGTGAGATGCCGGGCTGTTCCCCTGCAGACCCTTGAGGACCATGGTGGAGCAGATAGGGCCCTGCAGCCCCTTGAGGACCACGGTGGAGCAGCTGTGGATCTGCAGCCATGGAGGAGCCCGTGGCGGGGGAGGCGTCTGCTCCCGAAGCAGCTGTGGCTCTGCGGGCAGCCCGCGCTGGAGCAGTCTGTGCCTGAGGGACTGCACCTGGCGGGAGGGACTCATGTCGGAGGGGTTCCTGAAGGACTCTCTCCCGTCAGAGGGATCCCGCCTTGGAGCAGGGGAAAGCTGAGAGGAACCCTGCTGCCTGAGGAGGAAGGAGAGGCAGAAACACTGTCTGAGGAACTGACCACAAACCCCACTCACTGTGGCCCTCAGGGTGGGAAGAAGGTAGAAAGTTCTGGAACAAAGGGATTTGAGCCTGGAAAGAAGCGTGAGGGGGGGGTTGGAAGGTATTTAAGTTCTGGGGTTTGTTTTCGCCCTGTTTTGATTTGATTATTGATAAATTAAATTGACTTTTTCCTCAAGATGAGTCTGGTTTGCCCATGACCATAACTGGTGAGAGAAACTCTCCTGGTCCTTGTCTCGACCCATGAGGTTTTAGTTGGATTTTTCCCTCCCCATCCCACACCTGGGAGAGGAGGGAGCGAGCCTGGTTCTTTGGTACCAGCTGGGCCTAAACCATGGCACCGGTCTCCAGAGTTCTGAGAGGAACCCTCCTCCTTGAGGAGGAAGGAGAGGCAGAAACACCATCTGAGGAACTGACCACAAACCCCACTCACTCCCTGTTGGCCCTCAGGGTGAGGAGAAGGTAGAGAGTTCTGGAACAAAGTGGGAAGAAGGGAGAGGTGGGGGAAGGTGTTTCATGAAGGTGTTTCAGTTTTGTTTTGTTTTTTTCTTCCTTTCCTTTCTCTGTCACATTTGCATCTGATTTGGTTTCCCCAAGTTGAGTCTGTTTTTTGTGCAACCATAGGTGGTGAGTGAAATTCATCCTTCCCTTGTCTCGACCTGTGAAGTTTTTAGTTGTTTTTTCTCTTTCTCATATTTCTTCCTTCTCCTTCTTGTATTTTCTCCTCCTCACCCCACAGTATGGGGAAGGATCAGGTGGCAGCCCTCTGGTTCTTTGTTAGGGCACAGCAGGTGTGTGGAGTAGGAGAGGCAAAGTCCCATCTGTTTCTGCTCTCGTTCTGGATGGTCAAAGTGAAGGTCACAGTGTTCAGGTCTGTTAATGACTTTATTTGGAGTCTCATCTCGTAACAACCATGCCAGGGCTTTAGCCCGGACCACAATCTGTTTATCTCTCAAAAGTATTTTGAAAACTCTTTGCTTCACTCTGCTGCCAAAAGAAACAAAGCAACCAAGAAAACTCAACCCCGAGACACTTTGGGAAGTGAGGTTCTTGATTTCCAGATAGTCATAGTGTTTTGTTTTGGTGGTGGTGATGATACTTTTTTGTTTGTTTGTTTTTGTTTGGTGGCGTGTTTGTTTTTGTTTCATGAAACAAACTTGTTTTGGAAACAGGAGGAGTCTGAAAAACAAAGCTCAAGGGAATACCTTAAGTATAACCGGTGAGGCAATAGGATAGTTCACTCGAGTGGAAGGGTAGCTTTATATCTAGAAGCAAAAGGGCCTTTATACTAAAATGTCAGTGCTGTCTTTTTTCAGGTCATTGAGTGTTTCCAGCAGCTTGGTGATATATGAGTTTATCAGAAGAGAGGAATAACTTGTAGCTGTTCACATTCAAGAAATGCCACTGGGATGAACATGTAATATTTACTTGAAAATAGAAGGGACATAGGGGAAAATACTGTGGGTGTTTTTGTTTGGTTTTTTTTGTTGGTTTTTTTCATGTTCTCAAATGCTTCAACAGCCTTGGCCATGGATATTTAAAAATCATAGAATGATTTGGGTTGGAAGGGACCTTTCAAAGTCATCTGTTTGAGTACTCCTACCACGTGCAGGACCTTTTTCCACTAAGACTGAGTTGCTGAGAGTCCTGTCCAGCCTGATGTTGAATCCATCCAGTTATGCTCCACAGGTGCTCTGGTCAGCCTGTTCCAGTGTCTCATGATCCTGCTGGCTGTGCTTTTGATTCAAGACAAGATATGTGTGCCTGTCTAGGTTGTAAGCCCACAATGCTGGCTCATTTTTCATTTACCAGTGTCTCCACTGCTTCCAGTCCTTTCTTCATCCATTCTATACTGAAGGAGTAATAACAAGGCATCACTTGTAGGTTAGTTATTACTGACAAACCACAAGGATTAGTAGTAGAAATAAATATTTTCCTTAAAAATTGTCATAGGTAAATTTTGTAAATTATAAGTGAATTTGTACTTGATGAAAATTTGTAAAACTTGAGTTTAAGCAGATATTTAAGGAGATATTGAGGACAGAGAAGGTGGAAGTAGTATAATTTTTAAACTTTTGGCCCATGCATTTCAGGAATCTTTGGGGAAGGCTTTAATTCAAAGGTCTGGCAATGTTTTTCTCCAGTTGCTGACTGAGGTTAAATTTGATGAGTATATGACCCTAGCTCTGTACCTTTCACTGCTGGCATTCCTGCCCACTCATGACCTCTCTGCTAGGGAAGTCCATATTAATAGAATTTTCTGCTTTTAGCAAAGGCATCCTTGCCTTTCTTTTGTGCTGCTGGAGCTGTATAAGGAAGACTTAATTCAGGATGGGACTGAACTATTAATTAGTGGAGTTCTGTTTTTCCAGCAGAGATCTGTAGAACTGTATGAAACTGCTTTAATAAAATAAGAGAACAAGGTTCCCTTGTGTGATGACAAAGCCAGGATCATTATAGGGCTGCCAAATGAGCTTATGGTTATTATCAAGTGATATATTTGATAATTGCTCAGAATTTAGGGTGAGGTCTGCATTAATTAGTAATAGAAGCTGATACATTCTTCTTTTTTTGTACCAGCATAGGCAGGGTATTTAAATTAAAGCAGTTAGCTTTAAAGCCCTGCCAGAAAACTGAGTTCAGTTCTAGTCTTGTGTTTTTCTTTTTTTTTTTAATGAGTTTTCATGAGTGGTTTTCTTCTGTAAGGGTTGTGTATTATGCAGAACCCAACCTGGTAGTGCAAAGACTAGAATCCAGAATTTCCCTTTTCCAAGGGAATGTCTGAACCCCACCTTGAGGATGGTTTCTTTCCTTCTGTAATGCCTTTTTGGTCATGTGTGTTTTCCATCTCTTGCTCCATGATGGTCCACTTTAATTTAGAAGGAAGAATAACCCACTATTCCAGTTAGTGCACTGTTGATTTATTACAGTACTTCATTGGGAATTGGGAGATTTCCTTTGTGTCACACGGGTCCAAATTTCTACTTTCCTCTTTATTTTTTATTAGGCCATCATGTTAAAGTTTACAGAATATTTTAGGGAACCTTGAATGAAAACTGCTTTACAAAGGAAAAGTCATTGTACTCATACAAATCATTGCATGACTTGTTCCATGATCCATTTTTGAAGCTCTCTTGTTGCACTTTTGCTCATCTTTTTTGTATTGGAGGCCCCAAAACTGGGCATGATACTCAGGGGACACTGCTACTAACTTGCTATTTGTGAAGGTCCCTTGAAGCATTTTATTTATTCAGTACATGTGGCAGTGGCATCATTTCAAGAGTGAAGGAAATAGCAGGGACACTGACTGAAGTGACCATCTCTTCTGTGATTATCAGTTGAGGGATCATTAAAACTGACAAAACCCTCTTTTTTTTTTCTTCCCCAAAGGTAACAACTCTGGTTAACACAAGCAATAAAGGACCATCTGGCAAAAAGAAAGGGCGCTCAAAGAAGGCTCATGTGTTGGCTGCTTCAGTGGAACAGGCAACTCAAAACTTCTTGGAAAAAGGGGATCAGATTGCTAAAGAGAGCCAGGATCTCAAGGAGGAATTGGTTGCTGCCGTAGAGGATGTACGCAAACAAGGTACGTGGTAGAAAACTTTGTGACTGTTTTATTTGATGCTTTTCCAGATTCCCTCAAAAAACCCCAAGTAAATCAGCTGATCTGATGTAATATAATTAAAGCTGAGTTCTATATTACACTGTATTTGTAATATGGTATCTAAGTATTAAAATAGATGTACCTTAATGAATCACAATGAGTATAAAGAATGTTCTAACTCTGGTTAAAAAAAAAATCCTTATTTTTTCCTTTCAGCTGTTCTAGCACTAAATACCAAACTCAAATATTACTTAGCAGCCATGCTGCCCAGTGCCAAAGCTTGCTGTTTTCAATCCTCTTTGTATTCTGCTGTGTAACAAAATGAACGTGATTCACTTTGCTACATTTGAGCAGTGCTTTAATGCCTGTGAATGCAAATGTAGAATTAGGATTATGGTGCATATGTTTCTTAAAAATCTATCAAGTATCAACCAAACAGTACAGCATTATGTACTTGTGTACACAATGACACAAAATTGCTTAGCAGGGGACTCAGGCTTGGTATAATACCATTTTCTTTACTGGCAGTAGTAGTCTTGGCTTTTCACAGTTTAATATTTGATATTATAAGAAAAGTGCATTCAAATATGGCTTTGAAATTTTGAAAATAACATGGATATCCATGATATCATAGATATTATCTGACAAGTTTCCTTCACAAGGGAAAATGTATGTTAAATGCTTTCAAATTTACATGTGTGGTAGGGGAAAAATATGTTTTCAATATATACCTGTAAAAAAACCTTCCTTTTTATTGCCTCCAAATGTAATTATGTTTATTGCAGCATAACTAAGTACCTTTTAGGTTTTTTCCATTATAAATCCTATAATCTAACAATACCATCTGCCAGCATCATCAGTCTTGGATCTTCAGAACAAGACTATCAGATCTCCAACTGAGATTTTAAAAGGAATTTAAAAGACTTCAGTATAAAATACTGATTTTCAGTGAGTTTGTCTCCCAGCACTCATATGGTGGTGTATTCAGTTCAAGAAAATTGGACTCAAATGATCATATGAGCAGGCAGGGTTAAAACCTCATATACATAAACACTGATTAGTGAGTGTTCCAGTCTGATTTAACCTGAGGTGGGTTTTTTTTTTTTCCTCCTAACCACTTTGTGTTTGGTTTCAGTGTTTTCCTGTTCCTGTGTGGTTTGTGTTTTGGTTTTTTTTGTTGTTGGCTTTTTTTGTTTTTGTTTTTTTAAATATTCATTTGTCAGCACATCAAAGTTGAGTATTTGCTGTATACTCTGTGTAGTGTTATGCCAGTATTCTGGAGGGTGGTGCGGTATTATTGGTTTTTTTTCTTAATTTATTCAGGATTTTGATACCAATGCCTGCTTGTTCTTTTGTCAACAACTTCAGCTTCTTGTTGCTTACATTACTTTCTTTGTGTTATGTCAAATTCTAATACAGCATCTTTAGTGCTGATGTGGGTGGAGTGCCCCTGTTCCCCAAGAATTTATCACTCTCATTCTGACTTAGTTTGCTACATTCTCTCAAGGGAATTTCTCCTGAGGTGTAGTCATCCACCTAACCTGTTGTGTACTCTCTGATCAAGGCAAATGGGCCACTTTCCTTAGCATGGTATCACAGCTCCTTATTCTCTTCCATTATCACTAGAGCTTTCCACTAGTTAACAGTGATTTCTTTGTAGAATAAGTGGTTAGAGTTTTGGTTTCCTTCTCAATGCAATATATGACTTTTGAATTGATAATAAGCCTTTTATTCTTGCTTTTAATCTCTATTTAAAAATGCAGGAAGCAGAGAAGGAAAAAAAGACCTTAAACAGTATTACACAGAATGCTTGAGGCATTCATCTTTTGTCAACACTGCAGGGTAGGAAAAAGTCTGTTGGAAAAGTGGAGCAACTTTTTTGGGTCTGTACAACATGGGTCCATAATCAGGAGAGCAGGAGACACCAAACCCCATTATTGGCCCACATGAGCCATGTAAACCAGAGCAGCCTGGGTGAAATGATCTGTTTAGTTCAGTGACATACAGAGCTGGATTAATCAACTGTGTTTTGCCAGAATATTGCCAGTTGATTTTCTGGCAAAATTCCAGCTTGGGTAATTATTCCATCAACCTAAAAAAGTCTCCTGGAGTTACAGCTGGCTCTGGTGTGCTCCTCATTTCCTGCCCTATATTGCTGTATACTCTTACGTGGTGCTGTAGGCACCTGTTGCAATTCACCCCAGGGAGAGTTGCTTTCCATTGCTAGGTATGAAATGAATGTACTATATCATTGGAAAAATACCTTGGAATGCAGAAACTATATAGGTTCAAGATGCTTGTTACTTTAATAATGTGGAAGGGTAAAATAGATGTGGGTAGCTCTGTGAAACTCTCAGTTTTGATCTGCAAAGTTGAGTTCTAAAAACACAACTAAAAGCAATTTTGCATGAAAATATAAATAATTAAATTACATAGTTAAACATATTTTACATTTAAAATAAAATCCTTAGCTGAATACATTCCACTTTGGTTTGTTTGGTTAATAAGAATTCAGCTAATGGATATAGACTTAATCAGTCTCTGCTAGCTCTGCAGCATTTTTCCTAGTGTATAAAACATATGGGAGTGGAATTACTTCACAAAGGTGTTTCTGTAGAAACCACTAACAGCCTTGTCACAATATAACTATCACACAACACGGGAGAGGAGGAAATTCTTTTTCTAGAGAAAGCAGATGGAGAAACATGGTCTGTTTTCTGAACTTAAGTTTCAACTCGTGAGTCCCAGCGACAGAATTCAGAATGCAGGGATGATCAGCAACTGAAGGTATTTAAAAATGTCTCTTACTGTAAAAACTAAGCAATTATTACTTTGGGGCTTTTGGGGCATTTTTCTGAGTCTTTCTGGCTGATTGTAATTCCCAAAGTCTGAGTTGAATTTAGGAACTGTAGGATATTGGGTTTGAATCTGGCAAGTATGATGGAGGATTAATGGATACTTTTAAAAAACAAACCCCCAAAACTCACGGTACTGATATTTTATCACTTAGAATTTCCCTACATAACTAGGCACATAGCTAGGGTTTCTTACCTAAGCTAGGGCCTAGAGAAATGTCATTTTTTAGAAAAAAGTATATCTGGTATTCTGAACCTTAAACCTATGTTTGTTCTCCCTGCATTATTTAGAATAATTTTCAATTATGGTGTATGAAAATGTTTTGGGTTTTTTGAGGGGGGGATTTATGTTTGTGGTGGGGTTTTTTGGTTGGTTTTTTTTTTGTTGTTGTTTTGGTTTGGTTTTTTTTTTTTTCCTTACAGAAGTTAGCAAGCATTATTTTTAGATAGAGAAAAAGTGTGTGTGTAAAAAGAAATCCCTGAAAAGCAGTTATTTTAGATCAACTAGACTTAGTCATTTCTGAAAGATGAAGTGAGGCTTTTGGTCAGTCCTGCTGAATGGGAGAATGAATCTTAGTCTACACTTTTGAAAGAATCTGTATGTATAATAAAAAACATTCTCTACTTTACAATAGCATAGATGCTATTGACAAACTTGTTTTTTTTCCAGTCTCCTGTCCAACAGGAAGCTTTGAACATGTACATTTAAAGCCTTATATTTAGCAAGTCACTGAAGCTATAGTCTAAAAAGTTTTATCTTGTTATTCAAAAATATTCATAATGTATTTTGAATTGCTTGTTGCATTTGGAAGTGACTTCAATTGTTATGCATCTTTGCAGTGCTCATCCTGAGCAATGTGGCATGCTAAATGTCATTCTATGCAAATAGGCTAATGCCAGCTCTTCCAGACCCTTTTCAGACCATTAATTATCTTCAGCTCTCAGAGAATTCAGCTTCGGAAAGACATTATTTCTTTTCTAAAATGATTTAAAACACCTCTGATGAAAGCTCAGACACTGTAGAGAATCTCAAGAAGTTGTTGTAGAGATAAGGAGTGACAGAGTTTGTCAAATCCAGTGGTGAGGCTGCTCCATGGCCCCAGGTCCAAGCAGGAGGGAGGTTGAGTGTTTCCATTCCCAGGAGGCACATGCACACCAGCACAGCTCCTGTGTAGCTGTGTCTATGACTGAACACATGCATCAGACACCCAGCACTCCCTGTTCTATCAAACACCCACACAGGTTGCCCAGAGAGGTGGTAGATGCCCCATCCTTGGAAATATTCAAGGTCAAGAGGGCTCTGAGCCACCTGATGAAGATGTCACTGCTCACTGCAGTGGGGTTGGACCAGATGAGCTTTAAAGGTGTCCTTTCCAGCCCCAACCATTCTGTCATTCCATGAAACAAACCCCACAGCACCAAGTGTCTTATTCTCTTCCCCTCTCTGCCTGATTAAAATTGAAGGTGCCTTAGTGGGAAACCCCAACTTTTGTGTGGATAATGCAGATCCCTTCAGCAGCTGGGTTCAGCTTCTTGGGCTGCCCCATAGCTGCTCATCCCAGTTCCCCAATTCCAAAGGGCACAGACAGACACAGACACCTGGAAGCAGATGCTTCAGTCAGCTTCCAGATGCTGTGATCTCTTCTGCAGCTGGAAATCAGAAAATCTGCCCCATGGCATGGCCAGGCAAGATTTACCAGTGATTTGTTGACACAGAGTTGGCCCCTATTATCCTCATAGAAAGAAATGAAGAAAAATGAGAAATGAAATGCATGCAGGTGATTTTCTGTGTGTGTCCTTAATGATTCAGTCACATGGGAAGGTGTTGGAAGCAACTGGTGATGATGGTTCCTTGTAAAGCCAGCTGTGTAAGAGCCTCTACTTATTCTCTGCACCATTTTCAAAAGATTTATTTCTCTTCCAGCCTCGGCTGGGCTTTTCCAGTATTCATTTCACTTGGAGTATTTTGTTTAAGCTCATGTTAGTTTGAATTTACAAAAGCAACTTTCAAGTCACAGAAAGGTTTGATACAAAGGGTAGTTTGTGTTTGATACATTGCCCAAGTATGACAGTTTGAGAGACATTTTACAAAATCAGAGATATATGTTTGAAAAATATTATAAATGAATGTAATAGGTGATTTTTCTTTTTTCCTCCTATATTTATTTACATTGTCCTGCAAATTTTACTACTGTCATGATTCTGTAGCAGAGAAGAATGAAATTGCTTCAGAACTTCAACTTCTGACAGTTGTCAAAAAATTAAATTATACTCACAAATTTAGTGTTAGAGAAATAGTGTTTCTTCCAGAAATATTTGACTCAATTCTAAAATTATATCCAAAGATTACTGCTTGTTACTTTGTAAGCAATATTCCTCTTAAGAAGGGTTTTATTTGAGAAAAGATAGCAGAAACACACTACATTTAAAAAAAATAGAAAAAAAAAAATCTATCAAGGGCTTGTAACTGGGGCATATTTTGAAGTAAATATTTTACTCTACCACCCATGCCAGGATAGTATCAGTGTACATGAGATTTCTGAATATAGGTCAGATTTAGAAAATAGTTATACTGGGATTGGAGAAAAAAAAAAAAAAAAAAGGGTCTTTTTGCTACTTGTTTCCAAATTGGAAGAGGTGCCATAGCCAGTTTATCTTGCCCTATTCTGGCTTCCAGCAGTAATTCCAAAGCTGGGAAGGGCTTAGTTCCCAGTCAGTAATCTTCAGCAGTATTAAATGCACAGCCTTTTCAATTAAGTTTTGAGATAAATACAGATTTCATACATGCCAGAAAATCTTCTTGCAGAACATGGTTGGTAGCTAAGTCCTCTCTGTGAATAATTTAATACAGAGATTTAAATTGAAGCTTTTGACCCCCACAGAAGAACACTGTGATGCTAAAGCTGTAGAGCACCATGGGATGAGCATCTCAACCTCTCCTTTTGAAGCTGTTCTAATTTATGTGCTAGTAAAACATTGTCTGGATCACAGCTGTGTGCTCAAAATCACCACTGACTCATTGGACAGAAATTCTGAACTGAGTTTCTTTTTGTTCAACCCAGCATTAGTAAAAGAAAAAAAAAAAAAAAAGGACAAGTTTGATTGACCCTTTGAACTGGAATATCAGTTCTTTTAGTCTGTCAGATCAAAAGTATTTGGAAGGAGTTTCTTTTCAGCTTGGCAGTGGAGTGACCTTGGGTGACTCTGTGCTGTTGCTCCTAAAACTTCCATCACCACTGATGGAATTTTTCAGCAGAGCAAAGGTAACATGGGTTTCCCCAGCTCTCTGATGCAGCAGTGGAGAGGGTGAGGGAAACTGGGAGGGTGAGCTGGAGAGGGGCTGAGATGTTCTCTTGGAGATGGAAGTGGAATGGGAAGTAGTCCATTCAATTGGAAAAAGCCAAGGAAATGAGCTTGAAGTTTGGTCCTTTAGGCTTCAGTCTGATGCTCCAAATGAGCAATGGACAATGTGGGGATGTTTTACAAAGAAAGCCTTCACCCAAAGGGAAATCTGTTTCCTCCACCTCTCCAGTCCTTCCCCTACTGCTGTGCTGAATAGCAAAGCCAGGATTCTCAGTCTTCCAGAAACTGTAGCTAGAAAATTTCAAAAGCAATTCAGTTATGAGTACGCCAAAGAATGCTACTAAATTTTTTTTTGTTGTTGTTCTTTTGAGGAAATGTGTAAATGAGGTGGTAAAATATGCTTCTAGTTTAAAAAGGTAAGATTGGTTGGTTTTGTGCTGATGGTTGGTTGGTTGTTTGTTTGTATAACATAATGGTAAATACTGCTGTAACTCAGCTAAGAAGTGAGAACCTGGGGTTCTGATCCATGTTACTGACATTATTTCTTCTACTTACCCAGTCACATTTAATGAGAAAGATATAAGCAGTTCCTGGAGCAATAAACTTTGCCTGGAATACACCCTCCTCAGTCTTCCTCCTGGTCTGAAAGATGTTCCTTCTGTGTTCTTTGTTTTTGACTGCTTTTTCCATGGCAGTCACCCAACTTTAAAAGCAGTTGTGAAGAACCTTCATGCTCCTGTACAGATGAGGCTTTGGTTTTAGATATGGTTTCAGAAATTGGTAGTCAGTGGGAGAAGTAGTAAAAATGACAGCATGAAAATTCAGAATACAGTTTATAATGTCTGAATCCTAAAAGGTGGCTCGTTGATATATAAAAAACTTTAATTTATTGTCTTTCCATTTACCATTTTGAACACATCTTTGGAATACATTTTTCATGTATTTCAAAGGCCAGTAGTGTGAGTAATACTTCCCACAGTGAGGGAATATAAAATGTTATAATCAAATAACATGCAGTGCTTTCCTCTGAGAGGCGTCAAGTAACAGTATTTTGATCACCAGCTATCTGATTTTTTTTCTCATTTTTTTTGTCTCTTGATCAGAAACAAATGCTTTCTAAACTCTGCTAGGTCTTATGGCTGCTGTTTTTATATAAAAACTGGAAACCAGAGACCATTCAGTAGTGCCTATGGACTTTAGAATTATAACTACTAAAAATATGGAGCGATTTTGCTTTGTTATGTTTGCATCTCTCATTCATTCATAATTGTTTCAGATTTGACTTTCAGAACTGTGCTTGGCCTTTTTCTGTGTTCTTTTTAATTGCGGATAATGAGTTCATATCCTCTGTGTATTAGTATGTGTTTTCTGCTGTATCTGATGAAACATATGTTGCTTTCCTTACAAAATTGTGTCAACTCCATCTTCCTTTCACCTCTTTCTTCTGGACCTTATGGTTTTAAATTGCTTCTAATTTTATTACTTCAGTCATGGTTTTATAGCTCTGAAATCTGATTGTCCACAAACATGGATGAATGAAGGCATTGTTCAGTTAATACATTTGCTATTGGCTGAAGCAGTTTCCATTTTCTCCTCTCATTTATCTTTTATTGTGCTCCTTCCCTATTGCCTCTACATCCAAGAATGCTTTATGTCAGAAAAAAACTTATTTCTGTTTGTTCTGAGTCTGTATAGCTCATAGGAAAAAATCACTGTCAACCACTAGGACTGTCCTTTATAGCCAGATGGGCATGGCAGAAATTATGTTGAGTTTATAGAGTAAGATTGAAACAAAAAGGAATAGGTAAAAATTCTTCATTAAAAGTTAAGAGAAACTTTCAAAGTGAAAGGAAAGACGTTCTGAAATAATCCAGAAAAAGCAGTGACAAAGGCAGAAGGTGATGGGGGAGTTGTAGGATAAATCTGTCTGCTGCTGGTAGGTACTGGAGGACTGCGTGCTGTGGTTGTAGGTGGCAGCAAGTAGCTAGACATCATCATCTGGGGATCCTGCCAGTCACACATTCCTGTCCTGAGTATAAAACAATCTAGTTTAAAGTAGGGATCATACCCCAGTATTCAAAAAGTAATTTTTGGCCTATTTTTAATTGTATAGAAAGGATACCCTGAGGTTGCATGGTAGGACTAACTTTTCTTTTTTCATTTGTCTTTCTTTCCACTGTAGTTTCTCAGTTTCCCTTTTGTTTTCTGCACTTTGATTTTCCTGATTAATCCAATCTCCCTTTTCTCAGAGAAAACTAAAGATGTGTGATTTCATTGCTATTTGCTATTTTTTTCCCCCAATTCAGTTTGAGGTGGAAATACTCCGTTAACTCTAAATATTTTAATTTATGGAGCGGGTATGCTCAAGCTAGGCTAGTACAAAAATCTATATGGACTAACACACCTGCTGACAAGTGCATCAAAAAGATGGAACTGAGGATTAATCCTGATAGTTAATCACAGTTTTTACACCTCTCATGTTTCTTCTTAGGCTTCCAGTGTGACACCTGTACTTGCAGCTCTCTGTAATGACTGCTGGTTTTGAGGTTTTTTTCTGCTCTCATAAAAAAATCTTAACAGTAATTACTGTTCATGAACCTTTTAGCATACAAAACATACTAATCTACCTTTCTATGGGGGTCTCTAGGTGGACTTGTGCATTTTGAGCCCTGAGTCAGAGTGTTATTTTACAGTATGAACTTCAGGTATCTCCATCTCCCTGCACAGAAGCTCTTGAAATTTTGCAGCATTCATGCATGGAGGGGCTGTGTTCTATTAACAACTGTATGATGGATTTCCAATTGAAAATGAAATGAAGTGTGAGGATATTAAAATGTTTCCAAGTCAAGTTTGAATGAAAGATTGTTAGTCAGTGAAAATTATTTTTTAGAATGTATTCTCGGTTTTGGAAATATAGGCTTATTTTCATGTAGATTGATGCTTTGGGCATGTTTTCAAAAATTCCTGAGAAGTTCTGTTAGGGTGTCAAAATAACTGGACTGGGTCTCAAATATGGGTTCCTGTAAATGGTATGTGCAGATTATGGGAATGGATAGTAGAAATGAAATAACTATTATTTAAAAGTGCTGTTGAACCTTCAGTCTCTTGCTCTATGTAAACCTGCAAGTGGTCTCCTTTTATTCTTTGTTTTCTTCTCTCAGCTTTTCTTACTGTAGGTTTATGCCACAGGCTTTCCCTGTGGTGGTGACCCTCCTTGGTCTGCTTTTCTCCTTTCTTTTGCAGTCTCATGCTGAAGTATCTTTTTCAATTTTGGTATTTAAATTTTCCGTATTATTTTTTTTTTTCTCTTGGACACAAAACCTTAAATTTTCCAATGCTGACATACCTGCTCTCTTAATCCCAGTCAGGGTGTTGAGTAAAGGCTTTTTAATTTCAGCAGTGGTTCTCCCCCCCCCACGTTTTTAATAATACCATTAATAATAGTCTTTGTGCCTCTCTTATTTTCATAATCTGCCCATTTCCTTTATCCTCAGGTCCATCAGAAGTCTGGGTGATGGGCAGGCAGCAATATCTTTTGCTGTATTAAACTCCAGGGTGTAAGTGTGCTTAGAAACATGCTCGGTTCAGAGCCCTGTGGTCTCTGCTTCTGTCAAGTCATTCACAAACAGGAACCAAGTGGCATAAAGAGCATAAATTAACAGGGATATAAAGCAATGCAAAACTGACCCCTTAAAACCATCAGTCTCACCATCAATCCTCAGGGATTTCCCTGAGCTGACAGAAGTAGCTTGCTGCTCCCTCTGCTCTCAGAGCTCGTTGGAAACTTTTGATGAATTTTGTTATAGAAGATATGTCATGCTGGAAAATATCAACCCTTTGAGGCTTATCTCAAAAAAAAACCATCAGTTGTATCTGAACTTTTTGTCAGGCCATTTTTTTAATGTGATAATAGAGAATGATTGAGCTGATCTTATTGAACTAAGTGCACAGTGCCTGGGGCATAGATATAATCTACCCATGAACTTGCTTGGCTATGCATTATTTGTCAGCCTCTTCAAGCCCTACAGTGAAAGTAATATCCAGAATGATTAACTGTGTCTGCCCAATAGAGAATGCCACAGGAATTTTCTTAGCATCCTTCCTTTTCTATGCCTGTTAGAAAGTTGTGTGTGCTTTTCAGTTGTTGTTCCTTTCTCCATCTGATACATTTCACTCAAATTTGTTTACCTCAATCCTTTTTACAGTTCATAAATTGTTCTGCAGAAGCCTTTTAAACGATTTAAGTTCCAGAGGTTAATTTCTAGGACTCCAAGGAAATAGTTTTTCTTGGTCAGTTGAATTCCTTTTAGTCCCTTTTGACGATTCAGTCCAATTTTACAATAATTATTTAAATAATTATTTAAAGATGGCAGCTTTCCCTAGCAATTGCCACTTTTGTTAGTTGAGCAGTTTTGTCTTCTTAATGTGATAAAATAATCGACTTGTTTTGAACAAGGGCCTGTGAGTTTTCATCTTCCCAACACTAACCACAGTCTTAAACATCTCAAATGTTCATGTTGATGTTCATGAGCTCTTCAGTTCAGTGCAGGCTAATCACTTCTTTAGTTTATCCCTGAAGGATGTTTAACTGTGGAGTAGCTGAGAGCTGCAGACCAAGAGGGATTACAAATGGTGATGTAGTCTCACACCCAAAACAATTTGCTTTTGAATTGAAATTTAATTAATGTGTTATTATACTTCAGTGTATCAGTGATGTTTCAAACACACTATTAATCTACACTATTAATTAGAAAATTTCTTTCTAAAATGTAACATTTGTGAAAGAATTGGTTTATATTTTCATAGATAGAAAACTAAATACCATAAATTTCTGTATTCTTGGTATTTTACTGTCCCCTAGGAAAGAAGCAGTTGGGTTAATTCAAATTACACATTTTAATGGTCTATGAAGTGAAGGAGATGATGTGCTATGGGATCTAAATGACTACTTTGACTCTAAAATACATACTAGCTTTAAGGTTATCCATTATGCTTTGAAATACAAAGTGGTTCATGTTCCATCATTTTATCTACATGTCAAAAGTAAAGTGAATCAAAATTAAGTGAACTAGATGGTCTGTATAATCAGTTCCAGAGAGACACAGCTCTAACAGCTGAAATATAATGGGAAAAGATCAGGCAAGATCATATATGGCCTTTTCTGGCCTTGAAATCTATTAATATGATGAGAACAGTGGTCATCCTTCTACAGACAGAGAACAAAATCCCAACTGCAAATAAAATGAGAAATGAGTTTAGGTGATGTAGCAGTAGAGATGTAAAATAAATATATTAGGGAAGGGAGGAGGAAGATTTAACAGCCATTTATGTGAACCTTTGGGAAATTCTGAATAGCACTTTTAATGCATATTTATATTTAAGGATACAGCATTCTTCAGGATCAAAATGCTCTCTAAATTTACTAATGATTATTAAAATGTCCAAATAAAGATTACTACTGAAATGAGCTAGTTTCCATTATGAAGAATGGATTTTAAAGAACTGTAAACACAATTTGGTATTTTAAGATGAGGGACAACTGATGGATATTATTATTAAAGTGGGAGTAATGTAGATAGTGAGAAGCCAATTGCCAAAGACCAGGCTTAGTCCATTGTTCCTGAATCGAAAGTTTAACTATTGGCAAGCATCCTGGAAAGCACAGTGAGTGGTCCTGCTTTGTGTGGGGAGTTTCTAGCCAAGTCCAGAGGAAGGTGAGCAAATTTAAGAACTTTGAAGAGTTTGGGTTTGCTTGTTTTAACAACACTGCAGCATCTGTGTGGAAAGGATAAAAAACCTGCTTACATATCTAAACATACCCAATTAGTAGCTATGTTTTTCCAGATCTATAATTTTAAAATATAGTATCATGAATACTGTTACACTTGGAATCTGCAGTGTCATTTGGGTCTATACATGAATTTAGAGTACCTTCCTAATAGTGCTTTTACTTTAGTGACAGGGGGACCACTCTAAAATGATTTAATTAGGTCACAGATGAGTTGTCATGTCTTTCTAATCCTGGATATGTACAACAAGAGACAATCTAGAAAAGATGCATAAATTAGACCATAGCTTTATTAATTTCTTCCATTTGAGACCTGTCCAGGAGTGGTACATCAAAGCAAGCTGTCATTGCTTCCTTAATTATTTCCTGCTGCTTGGAGTATAGTCAGCATTCCCTATAGATTATGGCTGTTCTCTGAATTGCTGCTTTGTGCCCACCATCTTATATCTCTTAATAAGCACTTGGAGGCTTTGGAAAAATGGCATTTTGTCAGTGTATTAAGGATTAATACTGGAGGTCTTAGTGAAATAATGGCTGGCACTGTTTTTTGTCTAATGAATAAAGTGTATGGATGCTGCAAGTTATCAGGTGCAGTATTTCTTATAGCTGAGAATGATACCTCCTAGAAAACTGCAGGACTTACCATGTGTGTTCCAGAAACCTAATTGTTTTATGGAGCTGCAGAAATTATTATAGGAATGGATATTTGATGGAATAAGAGCTAACCAAAGTGCTGCCTTTCATCTGTCATGGCTCATTACAAAAATGCCTTTACAAAGGAAAAAAGGGACAATAGGAAGCAGTGGAAGAGGGATAGTTACTTAAATTGAAGGCCAAATGGGGCATGAGAAGAAATAGATATGAATTATCTACAAATATGGTCAGAATGGAATTAAAGTGCCTGCAATGTTAAAAAAACCTGTCAGATGGTCAGAGTTCATTTTGAAACGAGTTTTCTACTTCCAGGAGAATTAATTGGGGTTAAATATCTGAGCTGTGTCTAAGATGGGAGTTTGGTAAGTTTGTGAGTGTAGTTATTATCATGTTAAGATTATTAATAATTGTATTATGACATGCCTGTCTGCAGTGGAAAGGAAGCAGACCTGATGACTGAAGATGTCTGTGTTTCCTGCTTTGACCCAATTTTCACTGGAAGCAATTAATATAGATGAAAAAATAGCTTAAAATTAATTTGGAAAGAAATAGATAACTGAAAGTGAGGTTATCTTTTTCCAGATAATAAGGGTTCTCTGAAAAATAATTTAACTAGCTGTAGCTGCAGCATTACCCTTGGCCTAAGAGTAGTTTGATGCCATTGCTGTACAAGGATAAAAATGCTAATTGGCATTGAGATAGACAGTCCATCCTCCTCAGTAACACCTGGTTTTCTAGGTTATTAGATTTTAAATTGTGAACTACTAGTTCTTCTTAAGTTTTAATCAACCTTCTATGAGCCTTTTTATTAATACTTAAACTGTTGGTTTTGACCTCTGCATTATCTACCATCCACCAGATTTCACTTGCAGATCCATTTTCTAGTTGTGTCTCCTTGGATAGCCAAGCCTAAGAAGATAATTTTCCTGTTTGCTTTCCTGGTGTCACTTGCCATTTGCCAAATATTATTTCTTTTTTTTTTTTTTTTTCTTAACTATTAATATTTATATGAAGCTGCGGACTGGTAATTTGGCAGAAAACTGTAAAATCTCTTTAACACCAAAATGGAAGTTAAACAATTTGTAGACACCAGATTCCAAAATCCAAAGCTTGCCTCGGGTGCTGTTTCATTTTGGATATACCTAAAGTTGAAGTAACTTTGACATAGAAAAGTCTACAAAAAGCTGTGATAGTTGGCTGAATGAATAAGAAGAGAAAATGATCCCTTCCCAATTGTTGCACTGCTTGGATGAATGTAGTCACCCACAATTTGAATCACATTCCCAGATAAAGACATTTTAATTTTGCCTGTGCTCATGTGATAGACTCAAACCTCTTCTTTGGTCACTCTCAGCTCCTCCTTTTACAGGGAATATTTTGAGTCCCTGACTCAAAATTTTTCCCAATAGCTGTTTGATTTCAATGATGTATCAGAAATTCTTAGAGGCCTTAGAGTTCCTTGTCATTTCTCTGAAGAAATGAGGTACCTGGAACTCTGACTCTGCAATAGAATATACAAGCACGTTCAGAAATTTGTTTTGTTGTCTCCTTATCTGACAATGTTTGTTCCTTAACTCTTAAGAAATCTTTTGAGGTATAGCAATTTCTGAGAAATGAGCTTTGTGAATTATTGCACTGCAAGTGTACATACTCAGCTTATCAGCCAAGATACAGTGCACACAAATGATAATAACACAGTCCCAGTGGTAATAAGGAAAAAGTTCTGAAGGGAATACACGGGGGTTGTCTTAAATCTCTCCTACACTATTTGTAGTGTCTTATGGGAGGTTGTGCCATCTGGGATTTTTTTTGTTATAATGGTCTTAAAAGGAATGTAAATGTGGAGTGGGTTTTTTTCTGAGTTCCTATGCTGGAGACAAACAGTTTTTTTTAATAATAGCAAAGTTTGGATTAATATAAAATCTCATTTGAAATGGTGTTTGCTCCTCTTTCAGCCTGATTTCCTAGGGAAATAATGCTTGCATAATTATTTATCTGTTTCTAACTCCTAATTGTTGTCCAGTATCAACCTACGCAAAAAATGTAAAAATAATTTTAAATGTCTTAAAAAAAAAAAAAAATCAAGTTCTGTTTCTGACAGATTGAAAGTGTCACGGAGGAAAAACAGTGGTGTGAGTTTTCAGGCAGTATAGTAGCAAAAATGAATATAAACTTCTTAATACAGCTACACAAAGTTTTTTATTAGATGAATAACAAAAACTGTGGCTTGATTTTTTTTTTTTTTTTTTTTTTTTTTTTTTTTTTTTTCTCTGGGGGCCTCAGTATTTTGTATCAAATTTACTTTTATATTCAGAAGATTCATCCTGGGTGTTTTAATCACAATTAGGAGTCAGTTGGCTTTCACTTCTGATGTTACAATACTGCTTGCAGCATTGTTATTAGTATAAAGATTTTTATTTTAGTTTTAATTTTTAGCTTATTTATTGAGTTGGTTGTATTTTCTGGAAAAAAAATAAATTTAAAACCTGTAAAATTTATTTAAATTATTTATCTTTTTTTTACAATTCCAGGAGAAACAATGAGAATTGCCTCTTCAGAGTTTGCTGATGACCCATGCTCCTCGGTGAAACGAGGCACCATGGTGCGGGCTGCTCGTGCCTTGCTTTCTGCTGTCACCCGCCTGCTCATCCTGGCTGATATGGCTGATGTCATGAGGCTCCTATCACATCTGAAAATTGTAGGCATTTTTATTGTCATGTGTAGGTTTTGCATGTTTCCTGGGTAGAAAAACAGGGAGCAGATCAGTGATGTCACTGTGCACGTTTCTCACTCTTTTTTCTTAAAGTGACGATGAAGAGGTGGGAGAAGACACGTGGTTACAGTGGCCTCATTCATGTTCTGATTTAGCAAAAAGTTTTAGGAGACTTAAAGGAGAAATTGTCAAATGTCTCCAACCACTAGTACTGCTCTTAAGCAGCTCACTGAACTGATGTATTAACTCACCTTGCATCTTATCCCAGTGGTTTGCTATCTCAATACTTGTAAAGTATTGCTATCTTGTGGCAAAGCTTAGGTACTACAGTTAATCTACTTTTTTTTTTTTCTCTGCACAACTTCTGAATGTATCAGAAGATTCAATCTTTAATTTAGAGTGAGACAGTACTACAAGTGTCTGATCAGTCATCTAAGAGGAAAAATAGATTCAAGAGGAATTAAAGGCTGCCAGATATTTGGTATGGATTCAATGTGGCTGCCATCATTCATGTTTTTATACAGGAGTATTAAAAGACTTAACAGTTGAAACTTGGAACTATATTTGTTTTTATTTTGTTGCTAATTATTGGGCTATATTAATTTTATTGGATAAAAAAAATCCTCTGAAATAAACCAAAACATTTTAGGAACTCATATACAGCATACTTTAAGCCAGCAATATTTTGGTTGGTTTTTTCACCTATTTTTTATGTCATTTTAAGTGTTGCTGTACAATGAAATGTTCTGGAAAAACAGTGAGAACCCTTCAACTTGGAAACAGTGCAGATAAGCTGAATGGTTTGAAAACAGTTTTCATAATGAAAAAGGCAGATTTTTCTGCCCAGCTTCTCGTCAGCTCTGCTGTAATCAACAGAATGCTGCTCTCCTAATTGTCAGCATGTGGCTCTGATTCTGTGCAGTGTAAGCACTGTCTTCCTCTAATATGCTTTTAATTTTTTCCTCACTATAATCCTCCATGCTACTGTAATTCAAATACTCCTTTACTAGAGAGACCAACACTTGAATATTAGAAATAAGAGATTTGTTTTACACATGATAAAAATCAGATTCATTCTCTTTCATAGACAAAGACACATATTGCTCTCACATCTGAGATTTCTTCCTTCTATCACAGCAATGTACTTTATTTATATTATTTACTTAAAGGTCTAATACTGTTTTGGAGTGAGTGTGTTTCCTTACACAGGTTGTATCCTAGGTTTCAAGGCCAGTGTCTGGCAACATAGTTTGAAATCTCTGCAGTTGTCAGATGGTGTTATTAATCCTGTTTCAAAGAAGCCAGACACTTCTGGTTGTTTTTAGCAAAATTCACCTTAAGGACCTTAAATTTCATTTTTATTTTCAGGTTAAAAAGAATATTTTACTTCTGAGGACCGTTAGTGTAAATATTCTATTTTACCACTTTATAATGCATCTAGCTAGAGATGAAATTAAAAAAAAAAAAAGATACTAGGGGAAAAAGTATTTATATTTTAGAAAATTGATAAAGGCTCTTGTATTGACTCAAAGGTAATGTTCAAAGAATGGTGTAAGTTAACCATAAAATTAATAAACTGAAATCTTTCTGTATGTTCAAGTTATGAAGCTTCATTCATACTGAAATGTAATTTAATCAGTCTTCACTGAAAGCATGTCAAAGGAGTGAGTAATGCTTCAGACTTCACAGGAAATAGGGTTTTCTAATGTTTTAGAGCAAATATAAGTAGGTGCTCTCTGGAAGGACATTTGGTAATTTCTTTCAGAATATTTTTGCATTACTAAAATTAGTAATAGTGTTAATGGCAGTGAAACTTGCCTAACAGTCAAAATATCTGATATTAATACAGTATGTGATCATGCACATACAGATTTTGAGTCTGTTTTTATTAATTACGTGGTAGTTAATCAGAGGAACCCATCTGTACAGCTGAGTTGTGCATTTTTGAGGGTAGGGAACTTGTTCCAACATTAATTTGTAAAAGAAATTACAATTAAAAAAGGGGGGTGTGCTCATGTTCTTTCTAGTGCTTCTCATAACCAGTTTATTAATTTTGGAATTTCAGGGGCTTGTGCCCAGACTGATACAATAAAGAATGATCAAGATTGTTCAAAATCTGATTATCAGAGTGGAATCTGTAACAAATTCTCCATCAATTGTATTTAATAGGGAGCTGGCAGAACTTACCAGAAAGTGTATCAGTTTATGCCTGTTCTTGTCATTACAAACATGTTAAAGAATAACGTTTCAGGTCCTTTATATAAATGCTGTTTGATCTGAGAGACAGATGTTCATATTTTGCTAGGAATCCTGCAAGAATAACTTAGTTAATACAGTGATCATATTGAGATTTCTACTATTGATTTAGACAGTGAGATCAGCTTTAAAACCTGCCATTCTTGGAGTAACAGAAGAGGTAATTGGATTCTGAATAAGGTGTAGCTTGTGACATTCAGACTTAGTATAAAATTTCCAACCTGGCAGCTATAGATGTATGTGCTTGAATTCTACATTTTTCTATGGAAATGCAATTTGTAATGTAGAAATATATTTTGTGGACGTGTTTACATTCACATTAAGTAGGTAAAAACCTACAATAAGAATATTCTTCTTGCTGTTAGGAAAAAAAAACAAAACAACAGTTAAAGCAATACAAATTATACAAAGGCAAGTTCTGGACATAATTGTGCGTTTCTTAATTCATGAGCAACCAGCTCCTGCAGAATTTCTGGATTCCCCATGATGTTTGGAGAGAAAGCTGCAAAGCTCTGTTCTTTAGTAGGAACATGGCCCCATCAAAATTGGTGGTTTCTGTGGCAAAATGTGTTGTAGAAAGCCTATGCACATTCTTGTGAATTGAAGCAAAAGGTTTTAGGAAGAAGTATGAACAGGAGCTTTTCAGTTCTTTTGTTTGTAATTGAATTTTTATATTGTGAGGGAAAGAAATACAACTTTGAGTTTTCATCTAGTCACAAGAAAATTTCCTTTACCTGTTGTATGAATGGAGCATTTTATCCCCTTCAGATACTTTTGCTCTATATAATGTAAAATTTCACAGTAGATTTGCTAGACTAACTTGTTGGTATAACTGAGCTTTTTTATCTTTGCCTGTGTGCTAGGGCATGCCTCAGTAACTGCAGGAATGTTTTCTTTGGTAGCTTCTTTTTTCATTTTTAACATAACTGAAAAAGGAAAGCTGGGAGCTAAGAAATAAAAAGAAATAATGAATGTATTCTAGGTTGAATCTATTGTTTCATTTATTTCAACAAAGATTCAATACTTTGGATATATCAGGGTAAATTTAAACCCTACTACTAAGCTTGAGTTTCCTTTTTAAAATTTATTTCTTGTCCAGATTTAATAACTTTGTTGTCACATAAAGCCTGTTCTACAGGTTAAAACATTGATTTATATTGTTCTAAAACCTAGAGATATTAAAGATTTCATCTGCTAAGCATGAGTGGGGAAATGAATGTAGTTGTGCCTTCACATTAGTTATACATTATAACAAAGTAAAGTAAGTGGAATGTAATGTAGAATGACAGACAGATCCTCTATTAAGAAACCTAATTAAAGCTTGTGAGACTATCATAAAGCCACTGTACAGTACCCAAACTGAATTGGGTCCATGTAATAAAGAGTACTGGATTAGAGGATTTATAGACTCTTTTTTTTTTAAAGAGTGCACTCAGACTAAAATGCCAACACAACTGATGTATTCTATTCTAGGTAGAAGAAGCATTAGAAGCAGTGAAAAATGCAACAAATGAGCAAGATTTAGCAAATCGCTTTAAAGAATTTGGGAAAGAGATGGTAAAACTGAACTATGTAGCTGCTAGAAGACAACAGGTGAGTACACTTTAAAGCAGAGGTTGAGAAAGTAAGTGTTGGTTCCAAAGATCTTGTATTTGATGTTCAAGTCTGATTTAAAATGTGCTGTAAGTAATTGCTGTGTTGTGGCCTATCATTTTGTCACATGGTTTTTTTTGAATGTAATGAAATTTTAAAAAAAGTTCTTTTAAGAATATTTTCCTAGTAGCTTCAATTAATAACAGAACGATGGGTAAAAAGGCAAGTGATTCAGGAGGTTAAGGGTAGTTTTCATTTGATTATTCCCATTTAATTCTGACCTATGCTGATCTGAGGTCACTCTGAGATCTGGTGAAGCGTGAGCTCTATAGTAGTCTGGTATAATTCAAATTCTGGAAGAAGAGAAGTCTGCTTTGTGCTTAAAACCATCATTAATAAGTTTCACATACATAAAAAACCCCAAACAAACAAAAAAAGCACTCAATTTGCTACTCAGGCAGATGGAAAAAAGACCAGAAAGTCACTGTATCATTTATACAATGTCTAAAATTATACATTTTAGCACTACAGATAATTTTCTTCTGAAAATTCTTCATTATAAGACTCTCTGAATTCAGTTGTACTGGATTACCACAATCATTCAGTGGTGTAGTCTCTGTATTATGCAGCACACCAGAGTTAGGAAGCTGTTTTACCATATTTATCCTTTTATTTCTTAATTTTCTGCCTTGTGGTAATCTCAATCTGTAATACTTTTGTACTGTTATTGTATTTTCAATGAAATACAACATTTTCAAAGTTTCAGCTCTCCAAAGATAGCTCTAAAATAGAAGTAATGGTTTCTCACTCCTTGTGAATATTGTTGGGACTCCCTTACCCAATGTTTGAAAGGCTTTCATGGACAGTGTGATATATCCTGTAAAAAAATACACTGATGAGTTAAATAGTAACAATGTCACCTTATTCTGGCAACATTGCCCAGTATCTGATGCTGATTATTGGGGTAGGGGTGTGGTGTAGGAATCATGTCTTTAAAACAAACACTAAATGGTATGAGCAACAGAACAAAATATGAAGGAAAAGCTATAAATAATGAGGGGTATATTAATTAGTTACTTAAAAAAACCTAAAAAATACTACATGGAGAAATGATTAAGTTCTTAAAGGTCCATGTTATGTTCATAATAGATGGAGTACTTGGAAAAAGTATGGCACTTGCTGCAATGGGATTGTTGCTTTTGCATTGCCTTTGTGGAATCAGCAGACTGATCCAGTTAAGGAGGAATAATTTTGAATGATTTATACAGATTTTCTGGAGGTCTTTGAATAAGAGAAAACTCCTTGGTAAGAACATACTGTGAGCAGAATGTAATGCCTGTAGCTATGCAGAAGGAACAGTCTTGGGCAGGAGAAGGATTTCTTTCTGTGGTTTATGGTGAATTCTGTCAGTTATTCCAACTTTGCAAAATCACAGGATGATATCCATGCAAGGACACCTAAACTGTATCGACAATCCATTCCAAAAATTTCATTTACAAGTCTAAAAATTGTGTGGTTTTGTGTAGGAACTGAAAGATCCTCACTGCAGGGATGAGATGGCTGCAGCTCGAGGTGCCCTGAAGAAGAATGCCACAATGTTGTACACTGCATCCCAAGCTTTTCTCCGTCATCCTGATGTTGCAGCCACCAGAGCCAACAGAGATTATGTCTTCAAGCAAGTACAAGAAGCAATTGCTGGTATCTCCAATGCTGCCCAGGCCACCTCACCCACTGATGAGAACAAGGGGCACACTGGCATAGGAGAGCTTGCTGCTGCATTAAATGAATTTGATGTGAGTATTGGAAGGGTATGAAAATTGCAGTGTTTCTCCATGTAATCTGCAGTGCTTTTAACTAAGTGGTTCAGGAACAGAACTGAAATTTCCCTTTTCATTCAGGTCCCTTACCTTGGACTGCAGAGGCAAAGTGCAGACATTGATTTGTGTTATTTTTGATGAGGAATAGTTGTTTGCTGCTAATGGACTTGAATTATAAGGAGTTACTTGTGCTGCTATGCAGGGGTTGTGATAGAAAGAAGTCCTCATTTGCCTTGTTGTCCTTGAAAAATGTAGCTACTTAGCTTTAAATAATGCAAAGTCTGATCAATCTGGCAGTTTAGTTCTGTGAGCAAGATTTGTGGTTGGTTGAGTGGTGAAATCATGTTTGTCTGTCAACTCTTGAAGTCAAGACAATAAAATAAAAATGGTGATGGAGCTGAGCAACCTGAAAACATTAACATTCAGCTTGAATGATGAGCTGTGTTAATCAAAGATATGGAAAAAGCACCTTTCAAACACAGTTGGTACCAGACACTTCAGCTGCAGGAAAAGTGCTGCAGCCTCTATTCTGGCAATGGTTACAGGTTTGATTAAGCAGCTTCCATTTCTTTTTCCTTGACTGTCCCATCTTATCATTTTTCAGTGTTGCACATTTCAGGATGACTTTAGGAACTGAAAATCATAACAATTGCATGGCATCTGAAAATATTTTCCTCTTTCATTCTGACTTTAGGTTAAAATTCTTAGAATCTGCTTTCCTTTTCACTTAGATTAATACACAAGGGTGCAATACAAGCATCTGTCACACCAGCAGGAGCTACTCAATCCTGCTGTGTTTAGGGCTCAAAGTGGAGGTGTAGTGCAGGTGGTTCATCTCACCTTGTGTTGGACTGGGGTTGTCTTCTCTGTGTCTTGCTGTCATTGGGTCTAACCTGGAGGTGGTAGTAGAAAGGCTAAATGTTAATAGAGGATCAAGGGAAGCTTCAGTTCTGAATATTAAAAAAAAAAATAAATAGAGAATGAGTATATAAATAATAGAAAAAGGGAAATGTGGTTAGAGGTGGAAATGGATGTAGGAAGAGACAAGCAGAGTGTAAAACCACTCAGAACAACTGCAGGACCAGCTGAGTCTAGTTCCATCATGCTTTGCAATGAATAAAACAGTACTGCCTACTTTGACTTTGATTTTATTCTTTTTACTATCTATATTTCTATGTTTATGTTTTTTCCTAAATTAATAATAATTAAAACATACTGTAGGTCAAGATTTGAGGAATTCTGCATTGTTTTCAGGACCTTCTCAGCTCACAGGTCCCTTATTGGTAAGATGAGGTTAATGCCCCTGTGTGGTCTGATTGTGCTCTGGCTTTTGTGGGGGACTTTGCATGTTCTGGACAGCAGAGGTTTGACAAACAGTGATGGGAAACATGTGACTCCTCAGTCCCAAAGTGATGATGCTGCTGCTCTGGAAAAGGCTGTGGTTCAATGCAAAGAGAGTCGTCGTGCTTAGTTGTCCTGATTTGAGTGACATTAGTGACAGGCAATTTAGAGAAGACTCTGTGAGACATCTGATTTTGTCCCCTGCCTCTTTGTGAGAATATTTGGTCGTCACTTTCCTCCTCAGGTAAAGTCTGTTCTGCTCTACATGATGTTGCAGGTGTCACGAGTGAAGTGTGTCCATGGTGTCGTGTTCTGCTCACGATTACATGTGGAAAACAGCCTGGCTTCTTGGAGAATTTTTCTCTTTCTGATTTTAGGATACCAAATGAAAACTTTCTTCTCTGACTTAGTGAGGATTCAAAAATTGAAACTGTTGTTTTATCAACTTCTTGAAGTGTATTTCCTGTTTTGTCTCACTACTTAGCTGTTCGATGAGATTATCTTTGCCTTATTTTACAACAGAGCCAATATTCCTTAAACTTAAGGGGAAAGCCAAAACTTATAGCTGCTGTTGTGGGATGATTGAGAATTTACTCGTGCTTTACAAGCAAGAAAGCAAGAAAAATTACCAAACTAGTGAAATGATGTTGTGGGTAAAAGGTGGTGGAGAAAAAAGTTTGATTTTTATGCTGATAATGTATTACATCAGGAAGAGAAGGGAAGTTAATAGTTTTGAGTGAAAATAATTTTACAGCATATTTTACAGTATCAATCATATTGGTTTAGATCAACTAGTATTTGCTATGAAGTCAATACTAAATCTTGCATGATATGAAAAGACAATTCTTGATTAAAAATAGGCTCATAAGACTTGTGTGATATTCAACACTTCTCAGGCTTCATTATTTCAAATTTCAGAATCAGCATTCTGTGCCTTAATATGCAGTGCAAGTCATCTGAATACTTGATCAGTCAAAATATCACCAAGTGTAATATGAATAATCATTCTGCTTTCTGCACTTTGGCTGTTGTGCTTAAATAGGTGTCATGTTGATTGTTGTACTCTACACAATGGTGATTTGTGCTAGAAAGTCACCTGTGAGTTACTTGCAGTAAGGTTTTGGAAAGAGTTATTTATTGCTTCTCAGAGATACTTTATGTAGAGAGCAAGTCTGCCATTTGGGAGATGAATGCCTTTTATAGAAAAAAACCCTGTCTGATGACACTGGTCACTGTCCTCCTGGCTGTAAAATGAAGATCATACTTGGATGGTAGTCCATTTATTAACACATTTCTCATAGATATTCAAGAATCTCTTGGGAATATTTTGTAGGGCTAGTGAATGTAGAGCTCCTTGTAGGAGTGGAAGATCTAATGGGTGTGGAATGAAAAAAACCCAAAACATACAAGCTGAATAGACAGAAGGCTTGGATATAACAACAAAGTGTGCTCTTTTTTTGTAATAAAAAGAACAGTCAAAATGTGACACACAGATAGTGGATAAAAGTATCATTATGTGACCACCTTTAATATGTTGTTGATTTTTGGATTCATAACTGTATAAGATGTTCAGTCTGAGAATGGATTTGGCAGAATATTTATGGTATCCTAATTTACTCATAAATATGCTCTTCAGAGAAATCATTTGTGATGATGGAAATAAATAGACAAAACGTGAGCTTCAGAAAAAAAGTTGAAACATTATTTTAATGTAAAATAAGAAAAAACTGCAAAAATTTTATTGCACATTTCATGTAGCAACTTGATGTCAGAGTTGCTGAGCTCTGTATTCTAGGGAAGCACAGTCAAATGGCTGTTTTGGTGTATTAAAAGTTACATATTGAAGTTAGAGACACCTGTGTTAGTGTGCACTGGAGAAATGCGTTGTAATTGCAGATAAATTGGTATGTGGTTGAATGCAGTGCAGGTTTTCTTTTCTTTGATGGAGCTGAAGTAGCTTTTAAACAGGAATGTTGTCAAGTCCATCATTTCTCTCTTGTGAAGGCAGCAGGATGCATCATGGGGCTTCCAAAGCTTCTACTCAACAATGAGGTACTTTGGCACTTTCTGAACATCTCAGACCTCCCCCGAGGAGGGAAAATCATGGAGTGCTCATTCCTCATGTGTGAAGAATATAATGGACAACAGTGCAATCTTGTATTTTACAGTATACCTAAAAACTTCACCTGTTTGCAAAACTATGTGTTTGAGGATGCTGAACTTGACCTTTCAAGAGAAGAATAAGCAAAGTAAATTTTCAGAGTCCTGATGATGCAAAGGGGCTGAACAAGCTTTTTTCCACTGTCTTTGCTACACTTTCCTGTCCACTACAATCCCTTCTCTGTGCTACTTTTTTGGGTGTTTTTTTTCCCCAGAATTTTCCATGCAGAACAAGAATAGTTTAGCAGTGAAAAATTCAGATTGAGTTTAGATGGGGGGTAGATTCAGACTATATAGAGGGGAGAAATTATTTGCAATGAGGGTGGTGAAACCCTGGCCCAGGTTGCCCAGAGAGGGGGTAGATGCCCCATCCCTGGAAACATTCAAGGTCAGACAGGGACAGGGCTGTGACCATCCTGATCAAGGTGAAGATGTCCCTGCTTATTGCAGGGCTTTGGACTAGATGACCTGTACAAAAGGTTCTTTCCAACCATTTTATGGTTCTGTGATCCTAAGTACTTTTAATGACCTTCTTTCAAAACTTTTTTCTACTTCTTTCTTCCCAGTTGGCTTTAGGAGATGTTCTGGCTAATGTTTTATCTGTGCTGCTTTATGTAGAGGAGTATACTGTGGAAATGTCAGCTCCAGACTACAAGGAGGAGCACTGGAAATGGCAGGAATTTTGGTACCAGAGGCACAGCAGAAATGAGACAGGGCAGCACCCAAACTTAGAGCAGTTAGGAGCACTTACAGCAGTGAGAATGGTGCTGCTGATCCCTATTTTCTGTATACGAGCACCATCTAGTGGTTTTTTTGGTTTTTAAATTTTATTTTATTGACATTTCACTGTATTTGAAATGCTTCTGTGTAGTGATTTACTTTTGTAAAAAGATTTAGCAATAAAAAAATACTATTTGCAAGTTTAATCATAAACCATTTAACCATTTTACCACCTCTCCTGATAATATTCCAACACACAGGATGCTTTAAGTGTTTTCCTATCAAATACATTTAACCATTTGTAGTAGGACAGTAACCAGTTTGTTTGCAAAGCAGTTTTGTTTTTTTTTTTTTTATGAACCCTGAACTAAACAAATTTTTAAGAGCCAACAGAAACACACAGAGGAAACACACTTGAAAAAAACAAATTGACTTTTCTATAGAGAAATGTTTTCTGTAGACATAAAATTATTCAATTAGTTTTAAATATTACAGGTTGTTTATTTCAGTATTAGTAAGAAATATGACTCTGTGGACTGTTAAAAATGTATTAAATTTTTTTCAGATTCCATTTAATAATTAATGCAGTGGAATTTCTCAGTTTGACTTCACCCAGTATTATTTTGAGTAATGTTTAGTTAGCACCTCTGAGATGGGTGTATAACTCCTGTATGTGATAAATGAATGTTTCCCAGTGTTCAGGGAAGCAATGTCTCCATTTACATCTAGAGAATGGACTGAGAAGAGGAGGGCTTGGGGGCTCTTCCTCCCTGGGCATGGCACTCTCACACTTCTCATATTTGTTCAAATTACAGCTCTGTGGTTTGTCTGAAATGCAGCATTGTGACAGGTGGAAACATTTGATTTATCACTGAAGAGGAACTAAAATAGCACTGTAGGCACTTTGGGGGACACTGACATACATACAGAACCCAAACCTGGGAGCACACTGCATTTGTTTTCACCATAGTGGAGGCACTTGGGGCACAGAAATAAATTGAACACTCTTATTCATAGAGTCTTAAATCCCAGGTTGCTCTGCAAACCACTGTATCTCAGTATATTAAATGCTTCTCTTTACAGCAAACCAGTTTTTCATTCTGCCTTGTGGTGCTGACTTTGTTTATCTAAGATACCTATCCATCATTTTGAGTTTTTAATAGCATTTGTCACCGAGTTTTTGTTGCCTCTCTGACTTATTATCAATTTTGCAGTGGCATTTGCTTTAAAAGATGTATTATCTTTGTGCTAAATCACTGGGGAGCATGTGGGAAAATGGTCTCTGCCCTGATGCTAAATAGATGAATTAATAAAGTGTAAAAGGAGGATTTGAGAAAAAGGTATCTTTTGTCCACAGTCACTCAACAGATTAATAAAGGGATCAATAAAGGACTCTCAAAGTCCTGAATTCCAATTTAATGTCTCTTCTGCTGTACTGTGGTACGTGGCACATCTCTTGCACTTACTGGGATTGTCTTAGGTACAAATTTTTGTGAAACTGTCTTACACAGAAGTTTCTTACTTGAAAGGTATTTCTCTTCTAACTAAGGTAATTCCTTCACCTGCAGAGCTCGACCTAGGCAGTGGTATGGTTGTAAATGCTCTTTTATGGTTTATATGCTGCTACATTTTCTTCTATGAATACTTTTCAGACTTTACATTTGTGAGTGTTTTCTGCTTAACATGCTCATATTACATTCATAACTGTACTATTATGCACTCAAACATGCCTTTTCAGTTTTTAAGAATCTAAAAAAAAAAAATTCCTTTCTCTTCTGTGGCCCTGAAGAAGTTGCTGAAACTTCCTTAGGATTCTCTACTCGTGGCAACCAATACATAAGCAAATTTTTTAACAAAAAGGCAATACACAGAAAAAAATTTGTCAAGATCATGTGCTTAATTTGGAAAACACAGATAGTGATAAAGTAGTCATAGTTCTTTTGGATTTGTAAAATGGTTTCAAAAGATTATTTTAATTTTGGTTTACTTTGTTTCTAATTAAAATTGAAGAGGTGCTCTAAGCCAGATAAATTTCTTCATGTTTCAGTGATGATGTGCCCTTTGGTAATGCAGTGCATTTGTGTAAGGTGTGTGGTTATTTTCAATATTTTTAATTGAAGCATGAATAATTTGGTATTTTAAATTTTGGAAGTGGTGACTTGTACTTCATTAGTGTTTGCAGTAGTTTCTTCCTGTTGGAGCAAGATGAAGTTCTTAATTAGTAAGAAGAGGTCAATTACCTGAAGTTTTTTGGGGTTCTATGAAAACATTTTAGCTGCTCTGCAAACACAACCTTTATGTAACTAAAAAAGGAGTGTACAATGGAGTGTAAAAGATAAAATAGTTAACTATAATATACTTAAAGAACATATTATCACAAATTTATCAATTTCCAAGTAAGACTGATTATATTTGAATTTATTCTCTTGGACTTGTTTCAACAAGTGAAGCCAGAAGTTGTGTATTTTAATAGCAAATGTACAATTTCTGCTAATTTGCCTGCAGTTGTAAAGAGGCTTGAATCACTTCATTATAAGGCTTGAATGCTGGTGTCATTCCTTGGTTTATGGCTCTAATGTTACTTACTAGAAATGTAAAACATTCCAGTTCATTTACATTCATTGTTCATTAACTGGCTATTGAGAAGTGACAGGAACTTGAGGGTTTTGAAGAATTTGATTTAGCTTGATTTCCTTCTGGGAAGGCTTTGTTTCCTTATTGATGTCAGGTTAATATATGTGTAAGAACTTTGCATTTGTCAATAACACCATCTGAAGTTGCACTTGGATACCAAGCTTTCTCTGAAAAAGAGTAAAACCTCCCAGGAGCAAAAAATAGTTTCTCTTTGGGAACTGAATGTGGAAAGCTGTGATGTGGCAGGTTCTCATCCCCCTTCTCTTCTTCCCAAGACTCAAGAACTTGTTGTGAGACATTATTTCACATTCAGGGGAATGTTGCAGTTATTTCTCTTAACCCAGTGCTTCATGGAACAATACACTATCTAGTAAAAATTATCGTTTTTCCTTTTTATTAAATAATGAAGCTTCATCCATTTCCTCATCTCCCTTAGTGTGTTCCTATTTAACTGCTTCACATTGACTTAAGTTACAGATTTCTCAGGGCATGATCTTATTTCTCTATATAGTAATGAGAGTTGTGGGTTTTATGTGTGGAGTTAATTGGAATCTTTAATGAGAAACAACCAGAACTTTTGCCAAAGCCTCATCCTGCTGAATTATGCAAAATATATTCATTTAGACTCAAAATTTAACGTAGAATATGTTGTTTGAGCGTGTTCTGATTTGCAATAATCTTTATGGTTTTCAGTTTTGGAGGCAGATCTTGCTTATAAATAGTGTTCCTAAATCCCCATTTGCATTTTAGTAAACTGGTGTATTTTTTCCAACTGACTGTCATTTGGCTGGTGCTTGTTGGTTGCTCTTGGATGCAGACTAACCATAAAGCTATCAAAGTGGTGTGAAAACTAAAATGGTTCATTAACAAGAGCCCGATGTGCTTGAAAATAGGTGTGATTATTAGAAAACCAAATGCTTTTAACTTTCAGATATGCCTCTTATATTCTTAATTCATGGTTTGATTTCTTTTAAAGCTCATGTTAGAGTTACATGGCCTACTGAGCATTTTTAGACAATATGCAATTAGGAAACTTTTTTTGCATGATTGCAGCAAAAGTAGGGAATTACACGGTGTTGTCAACGTAGCTGTAAGTGGGAGTAGGAGATTATTCCTTTTGTATTTGCTACCTTGAACTAGAAAAGGGAAAAAACCAAGACACAATATAGTGGTGACTCAAACCTCAGAATTTTATATAAAGTTCTACACTAATAGGAGTAAACTCTGTGGTTTAGCCCCATTTGATATGAAGTAATAAATTTGATATATAAAGTGCACAAGTGTGTAGCAATTATCATAATTTAAAACTGAAATGTCTTTAATAGAAAACAGACTTGAAAAACTAGTGGGTTTTGGTGTTGTGTGGGTTTTTTTTCTTTTTTTTTTTTTTTTAGTGGAGCAGAGATATTCTGGTAACCAGGATGGTGGTTTGACTAGATAAAAACATTTTTAGGCTGTCTTCCTGCTGTTCTCTCTTCACTGTTGAGTAATCCAGCACTTTTCCTGGTTTAAAAACAAACAAACAAACAAAAGATTGCAAAAGCTGTTAGAAAAAGATACTTCAGCAATCTGAGATACTTCACATTTTTACCTGTGTGATTTTCTAATAGTGGGTCTTTTTTACAGTGTTAATGACTATTCCTCCTTTTTGTTTTCATTCAGTATTGAGGTAATCTGTTCAGTTGCCTTCAGCCTGTTAATGAAACAATCAAAATGATGGAATTAATTAAGGAAAAAAAAAATCTCTTTTCTCTCTGCTCATAAATAACCTGCACAATTTTAAAAATGCTTTGAATATGTACACCTTCCCATGAATTTTCTGACTATCCAAGACATTTCCAGAGGATTCAGGAAAGCGTAATGCTTTACTTCATGATGAAATACATTATGTATAGTATGTAGAGGAAATAATGCCTAGAGGTATTACATGCATACTATCATGGATTGTATTAACTTGTTTCACATTATGTGCTTCTCAAATACATATTTGAACCAATCGTATTGCTCTTGGCAGCCGTCTTTGAGAGCTGTGAGTTGTAAATTATTTGTGTATATAATTATTTTTAATTTTATTGATATATTGGAATTTCAAGGCTACCAGATAGTCTACCTGCCAAATGCCTGAAAAAAAAATTACAGAACAACTCTGTGAAACTGCTGAGAAAAGGTATTTAAGAAATGTCAAAAACCCATGCCCGGTCTTAATTTTTCACTCATATTTTGTTCTTTGGTGTTTCTTTTTGGCTTGTTTTTTTTTTTAGAACAAAATCATTTTAGACCCAATGACTTTCAGTGAGGCTCGCTTCAGGCCATCTCTTGAGGAAAGGCTGGAGAGCATCATCAGTGGAGCAGCTCTGATGGCAGATTCCTCCTGCACGCGAGACGACCGCCGGGAGCGGATCGTGGCCGAGTGCAACGCCGTGCGGCAGGCCCTGCAGGATCTGCTCAGCGAGTACATGAACAATGTAAGTCCCACCCTTTCATTCCTACCTTTTTTTTCAGTAGATAATTAAGCCTTTCTGAAGCTGGGTCCTCTGATTTTTAATAATAATAATAATAATAATAATAACAATAATGATGATGATGATGCGTCTTTGTGCCGGGAGTAAAGGGGACGCTGTTTGAATTGTTTGTTTTGAAGGGTGATGTGAAATAATTCAACTTTTGAATATATATTGCACGTGTCTGGTAGAAGTATGGTGCAATCAGAAGCTCCCAGAAATGTTTTTTTACATGAAATGGAATTCAGTGCTCCTCATTGCTTTAGGATGTGTAATAAATAGCCAAGAAGTTTTTGTTTTAAGGTAAAAGAATTTTCAAATGAAATAAAAATGGGAAGTGACATAAGTGGGGAACAGCCTTAGAATTAATTTAACAGAATGAGGACAGATAATTTTCAGTGTGTTTTCCACTGTGTGGTGGTGGCCATTGTATTGTTTATGAGGATGTTACCTATGGATACTCAGGTGAGGTTAGGGTTGTCTGAGGTTGTCTGTTTGCTGTGTGGGTTAAACCACTAGAGGTCTTCACTTGCTATTTGAGCTATTAAATATTCAGTTGCCATGAAAGGAATGAGTTTAGCACTAGTGCTGTTCACACACTATCTATTTGCAATATCTTAAATACAGCAATCTGTGGAGGGTTTCAAGAGGTGTTAAATTTTTCAACATTATGTTAACCCGTAGTGCATAACCTTTGTTCAGCCTAACTTATCCCAGAAAATTCTTTCTCCCTAATATTGTGCTTTAAAACTCATAAGTACTATTTCTGTGTCCTCTGGGGGATGTGTGAAAAATTCCTAAGCAACATCAACAACCTCTTTAAAATGGAAATGGTTGCAAACAAGTATCAAAGTGAGCATCCTGTACTTTGCTGTTTGTCTGTCATTGCTCTCAGAGCATGAGGTGCCACATTTTGATCCTGTTCTGCTAGAATCATCAAAATAACACTGAGGAGACTGTTCAAGGGTGAACCTTTAATACTATTTTCTTTGGTACTGTTATGGTTGATAGAGGGATGCAATGCAGTATCAACATTGCAGACTGGGGTCTGTTAGTCATTTTATTGTGCAGTGCAAAATTAACTATGGCATTTTAAAAGATTTTTAAAGGGACATATTATTTACTTTTGGGGTTTTACGAAGTGATAGTTAAAAGGTTCTTTTATTGTGAATGAAAGCAAAGTCTATGTTATTGTGTTATGGGTTAGAAATCCTAAAGAGAGCGTTAAATAAAAGGTGGTGAGGCTGTGATGGAAGAGGCCTTGCTGGATTGCTTCCTACAGAATCTTCTTTTATAGAACTGTTGCTGTTAGTTATAAACTTTAAAGGTCTTCCAAAAATCCTTTTGAGAACTGATGGATTGTGTGTTGTTATTATGGTACCTCTTTGTAAATGCAGTTTTTTGGTGATGATACTATTTGCCCTTGGATCAGAAATATTCTTTTATTACTGGCCACATTTACAGAGGAAGGAGATTTAAGTGACTGTATGAACACCCTGAGGCTGGCTAATAGAGTTTTGTCATTTTTACTTAAACACATATTGGGGTGAGCATCTGTTTTTATGGTTACTTCAATAGGTTTTTTTTTATTATTTATCAATTCCTTTTTTTTTCTCTTTTTTTCTGTCTCATTAATCTGAGCCTCACTATTATATTTTTATAATTTTCCTTGCTTATATTGGAATGTATTCAATTTGAACTATTTTTACAATCATTGAGTAAACACTGTGAGAACTGAATGCACACTTAAACTACATAGACTCAAGTACTTATTATTTAATAATATGTGGGATGGTAGAATTTGAGTATGATATTGCATTAAATGTTGCTAAGATCCAAGCTGACTTAAATCACTGCAGTCCATCTCTGACTTAGAAGCTTATGAAATTAATTGGACATTAATGTTTTGGTTTTGTTGGTTTTTGATGTCTGGAAAATGACAGATCATTTTTTGGCTGATGATTGTTGACCAAAGATACCTACTGCTTTTGGTCCTTTCCTTGGGGGACACAAAGAATGTAGAAGAAATGTAATATTTTATGGTCATATTTAAAAGATGCAGCCAATGAAGTGCAGGGTATTGGCAACGTGCTGTACAGTCTGTGTTAGCTTAATCCTCCTCCAAATTCAAAGTGCTTCTTTCAAGTTCTGTGATTTGAGTTCAGAGCTGTGTTTCTTTTTTTATACAAGAACATTTCTTTTTTTTCTGATAGTTAAGTAGATTCTATATTCCCTTCTACCTCCTGGATATTTACACTGCAAAGTCCCCCTACAAATCGATTGTGGTTTGTGTTCTGCCTTATATTAAATTTTCATAGAGACTAAGTAAAATATTGAGTGCCAAAGAACATGCTCAGAATGGATGTGGTGTTTTTGAAGCTTCACTGTTCTTTTGCTTTTGCACCAGTGGATGGTGTTGCAGGCATGATTTGGAACTGGAAGGTTTCCAGGCAGCTCTACAAAAGGGAAGTTTGCCTGTGTGAGGCTACATGCTTTCTAGCATTAAAAATGATGAGAGCTGAAGGCAAGGCAAGGAGAAAAAAGGGTTTTCCCAGGTTTTGTGTGCAAGAAAAGGAAATAGTTTTAAACTGAACGATGTAGGAACTTCTGGCTTTTAAGCAGTATGTACTTTACATATGTATCTTATAAGAAAACCTCCACCTGTACAACATTCCCCTGTGCCCATCCTCTTAGGAAATTCCCAGTAGTGAGGCATGACTGCTCCTGTGGGGCTTTGTAAACACATCCATCATATCTCCAGATATATTCCCTGCACTAGTGCTTCATTCTGTCACTGGTTGCTTTACCAGATGTTAGAGGATCAATATTCTCTGCTACGTGGGAAGGGAAATTAAACACACATAGCAATGTTGCTTCCCCATTCAACTCCCAAGTTCTTTTGGATCTATCACAGATTAAGGAGTAGGTATTGATGTTCTTGGAATTAGTTCTGTGCTGGGGAAAAAATCTCTCTTTGGTATATTATTCAGTTTTACTGAGGAGTTTTGCAAAAACTAGAGGGAAAGATGCCACAGGTTATTTTAGCCCTTGGTGTGGAGGTGTCCAGGTTGGTGAAGGAACAGGCATGTGAGATTAAAAAAGCTGCATATACCCCCTTTCAAAGTTGTCAGCCAAAGAAAGACATGAAAAGTTCTGTAAGGAGGAGGATAGGACACATTTTGCTGCAGATGGGTAAAAATAATGCTGATTTTGCAGTTGCATTTTCTCTCATAAAGGTTTTGGGAAAAGTGACAGATGTGTATTTAGAGGACTCTGAAAAGACATATTTGGGGAGGTGTATTTTGGTTCCTTCTTTCTTCTCTTCAGATAAATGTAGCTTTGTACCATTCCCTATGAGTCAAATGAGAGGTTGTTTTTTTTTCTTCCCCCTCCTACCTCCCCCCAAAGCTGTTTTCACAAATATTCAAGTGTTCTGGTCCCAATTCAGACGTTATTTAAGCAATTATTATTGTGGGAGGTTTTTGAGTAATTATTGCTGCAGGAAAATTAGTCCCTGGGATCTTTACCTCATCTATGAATAATTACACATTTGTGTAGTATCTTTCATTGACTGCAGTCTCCCAGTGCATAATCTCTCTGCAAGAACCTTTATGGAGAGGAGATATAAACTGTTTCATTATTATTTGTGCATGTGGTAATGTGTATTAGTTTCATTTGTCTTATTGGTATCTGTCAAAATATTTACCCAGCGTGGTATCTGATTCTGTGCTGAACTCAGCTGAACTTTTAAATCTTTTATTTCTGGGAAGCAGGAGGAATCTCACTCCATTCTGTCATATGACATTTTTTCCCATCTCTCACAGAAAAATTGATAGGGTTTTAGTTTTCATATTATTGTGTGAGTGATAAACACTGTAATTTCGTTCAAAATAAAATTGCACTTTTAGGCTTCTGTCTTACAGAGAACTAAATACAGCTCCACGGAAGCACTTGATAAATTTGTTTTTCATTTGTCTAAATGAAAAGATTATTTATCAGATGGTTAGCTCTGGTTGTGCTCTAGTTCCCTTATCCTTTACTCTCCTGGATCCTTGATGATTTGTAGTGCAGGTTGTCAGGGAGCAAAAATCCTAGAAACATGAGAGTTCCAGCTCTTAAACTCAGACTCCTCCATTACACTCCCAAACTCATACAGCCCAATGCTGGGCACCCTTTCCTTGCTAGCAAGCATCAGGGTGCTGCTGGGCTGATGTCTGGTTATGATAAGAAAGGAAGAGAATTGAATCTTCAGAAAAATAAATGATTAAAAAAAGGTTAAAAAATTCTAACATCACCCGTGCCAAGCAGAGATGGACTGAATTTTGGGTAGCTGGGGTGTATCAAGCAGCAATTTGGAAAGCAGTTGACAAGTGAGTAAGCCATGACTGTAAAAGACCTCTGGAATCACTTGAATACCAACTTGGCATTAATTGAAGTCTGCATTTGGAGAGGCTTTTCCTACCTGGTTCAAATTCCTCTCACCCAGTGCTCCTGCTCCCAGCCACTGCCAACGTGTCAGACGAGCTTGGGTTTTTTTTTTTTTTACTGTAATTGGGTTTTGGGATAGAGAATATTTCTATGTATCCAAGTGGCATAGTGTTTGCTCTTCATAATCTTGTTCTATAGAGTTACTGCCCACTCCTGATGTCTCTTCACTATAATGTAGATGCTATAGCCTCCAGTTACTGTTTCCTACAGCAAAGAAAATGTTGGATCTTGAAAATGCAAAATAGAAGGAGAACAAATGAATAAACACAATTCTACAGGAAGTTTTTCTTCTCAAATATATAAGTGAAAAATTTGGATTGCTCAAAGTAAAACCATTGTGCTTGCTGTACATGGAAATGAAATGTCTTAAAGGACAGCTGAAATTACTGTGCTTGATTGGAGACCAAAAAACAGAACAGTGAATGAAAAGCTATAACATCTCAGCTTCCATATTTAACAACTCCATCTAAATTAATATTTAAGAGAAAAGTAGTAATTCCTGTCTTCATTTCAGTTCTGATGCTGCCTTGCATAAGGTTAATCTGGGTGACTGTGAGCAGTAAATTGGGGTTATGAGACAGAAATAGGTCTGTAGCTGTCCTCAGATAAGGAATCAGGGATGAGTGACGAGATAGGGATGACCCAGCAGTCAATCAACTGATTGAGGCATGACAGTCTCAGCAGGACACTTTTCCCATCAGTACCACTGTTGAGTTCCTGGTTTCTGAAGAGCTGTTAGAGGACAATGGCTTGATTAAAACTTCCTACTCTATTTCAAGCTGGAGATGAACTATTTTGCTATTTACTTGTCTCTTTCAGAGGCTACATGAGCAGTTTTGTCTTTCCTGACTTGGAACAAACAAGTAGAGACACAGTAGTTATTACTGGAGGAATAGGATGTGTTCCCACATGAGCAAATGCTTTATGGTGTGTCACAGCATTGCTTCTCAATCAGTTTAGGTTTCTTGAAATTTGTGTCCCTTCTGAGTGCCTCAACTTCTCAGGACTGTACATATATCACTGCTTAAGTAAACTACCTACAGTGTAACATGAGAAACCTTCTGAGTCTTCTTTTTCAGTGATAACGTCAGGGCTTGTAGGGATGTCCAGTTTTTTTTCTAAATAGTTTTACAGAAATACTGCACTTTTTACAACTGTGTGAGTGAGTTTAGATTTAATTGTTCATTCCTGTATTTTCTGGATGTGTGGGTTCCTGTTCAGTGTTTTGTTTTGTATTTCTTAGCAGATCCAGAGAAACCACAAAGAGGTTTTCCATAAGAAAGAAACAGAAAAGCCCTGAGAGAAACTGGGACTTTATGCCTTGGAAATTATATATGTCCTAACCATTTGTTTTGACTTTAGATTCTGGTGGCTGCAAATTTACACAGCCCTGTGCTGTTTCATCTCTTTGGGGGAGTAGATTTTTAAATGTACTGAGTTAATATTTTGGGGAGGAAATGCTCTTTCTGAGCCACACTGGTGGTGTCCACTGGAAAACATAGGTGCCTCCATTAAGCTCTTTTAAAGACAAAATGCTATGTGATGAGACAAGCTTTATTAAAATATAAATATAACCACATAAAATATAAATATAAATAAATCACGTGAGGTTTCAGGAATCTAAGGCTGTATTTGATTGGGTGTTGTTTCTGACAAGATATTTCCTCAAAATTAGCGTGGAAGTTTTTCTACACTACCAGTAAATTCAACCAAGTGCCTGCATGTGAGAACTTGTTTTCTTCTTTTTAATGTCTCTGTGTAATTCGTGAAGCTCAGTGACTGACACAAGGGCAAGGAAAAAAAGGAGAAACTACTGTTACATTCCAGTGCTTAAATGCATTCCCTTTTTAAATATAATTTTATTGTTATTTCATTATTAAATAAACAGCACTTGAAATGATTTGTTTAAATCTAGACATACTCATTATTTGAAACCATGTGTTTCATATTTCCATAACTGAGGAGTGAACTTCCCTGGGGCAGCAGATGTTGCTGCAGGCTGATCCATGTAGACTTTTCCAATACTTTCTCCTCTCCAGACATCTCAAATGATGGTGGTACATGGAGCTACCTGGCTTGCGAACTTTCCAAATCATTTTAGGTGAAAAGTGCAGGGACAGAAGGTATTTTTTTCCATTTGTGTGGTGAAATCTCTATAGAACTTAATGTCTCAGAATCATTTGAGTGATTTTTGCAGAGCAAACCACCTCATGTAGATGGGCTAAGATGTGATAAGATATGATTGAGCTCCTTCTTACTACTTTCATGTTTATCCTGGCTATTCTTGTTGGTGTTATTTTGAATACAGTGATTTGGAATGCTTGAATAATTTTCAGATGCTGATATTTTACTGTTTTTTCTGAATTTTTTGTTTGGTTTGGTTTGGATTTTTTTGTATCCTCCAACCTCTTTTTTTATTTCATGGGAAATAACTAGAGAAACCAAACAGCAAGCCAGGGAACAGTGTGGTTTTTCAGCAGGTATACACTTTCTCCACAGGAAATGACCTTTAAAAAGTATTGTATCTTATCTTAAAGGTCTTTCCCAATCTAAATAATTATCTGCTTCTACATTTTGTGACATTCTAAAATACTTATTCAGGTTCAGGTAATATAACGAAAATATAATGCCCAAGAAGATCATGTAAGCTCTGTCACTAGAGGTAGATAAGGGGAATGATAGAAGGACATCTGATCCAGTTTTGAAGAAGTGAGTTACACTAAGTGATAAAAGCTCTATCTGTGTATTATTTTAAAAATTTATTTTAAATCTAAGTTGCACATGCTCAGAGCTGGTTCAAGCAAGAGAATCGTTTACCTTTTCAAAGGCATTTTCACTCTTGTTTTTTCTCTTAAAACCTTTCCAAGAGCAATTTTTTGTGTGGGTTTTTTTTTTTTTTTTTTTCCTGATAGAAGAAAATAGAATCTGCTTTCCTATAAAACGTGATATTAATTTCCTAGATGCCATAGTTAGGAATAACTGAGTTATTAAGTACACCCCAAGTTCATCAATACTTTGCCTCCAGAAAACTTTCCTTTTTTGACGAATATATTTATTATTTCTCTCTCTACCTCCTATACATATGTATGCATACAGATTGCCTCACTGATACCTTATCAGAGTCCATGCTGATTTTGAATTCAGTAGATTCAGATCATTACTTTAAAAAAAGTAAATTTGACTTGCATTTTCTTCTGGCAATTTTAATGTTGTAGGGCATTTTATTTTGTGTTAATTAGTTTTGTTTTTTTCCTGAAGTGTGTTCTTACACAAGTAATGACTTCTGCATCAGTGTATCTAATATGCTAGAAAGCATTACCTTACTTCTTGTGTTTTTTTTTTTCTCTGAAAAGAATGTTCTTAAAACTATTTGCTCACCTGTAGAAAATCCCTTTATCAATCTTGTGTCTGTAGTGTGATTCATAACTTCTATAATTTTTCTTTGTACTGAAGTTAATGTTTATGGGTCATTAATTTGTTGGGTTTTTTTATGTCTACAAGTCAATATCAGGAGAGTTTTTCATCCATTTTATACTACACCAACAGCAACATGATTATTAGCTCTAGGTATGCCTGCTTTTAGTGTATGGATCTTAATATTTGCAGAGTCCAGACTAACACTGTTGTGCATTGTATCCTTGGGAATATTGCATCCAAAGTCTTTATAGAGTTATTGGGAACACATCAAAATAAAATAATCTACAGAAATTAATCAGCTTTCTAAAAAGAACATCAAAAACCTGTGTCTCCTGGAGGCTGCATAATATTTTCTGTTCACTTAAGGTTTTTTTTTTTTTCTTTCTTTCTTTTCTAATGTATAATGTGTCCAAATTGTGGTAATCGGGTGGAAAACATGAAGCCAGCAATAGAAACATAATGAGTAAATTAGCTATTAGCACTTACTTTCTGAGATTATTATTCTTCAGGTGAGCAGATGAGGGAGCAGTTTGGGCACCTTAAGGTTGCAAATGCCTGCCAGCAATATATGGTGAAGTGCAAGTTTGTCCTTCTTTGGGAAGTCAGTCTTATTGACTTTTTTCTTTTTTTTCTGTATTAGCATCAAAACATCTATGAAATGGTCTCTGAGCATTTTATTGTAGTCTGTCTTCATCCTCATTTTGGTCTGGGGGCTGCAGCACCTCTGCTGTGAGGAGAGGCTGAGAGGTTGCTCAGTCTGGAGAGAGGAGAAGGCTCTGGGAAGACCAAAAGGTAGAGACAGACTTTTTAGTTGGATCTTTTCTGACAAGGCAAGAGGGGATGGCTTTAAACTGGAAGAGGGAGGTTCAGACTTGATATAAGGAAGTAATATTTTATAATGAGGGTGAAACCCTGGCCCAGGTTGCCCAGAGAGGTGGTAGATGCCCCATCCAGACATTCCAGGTTAGGTTGGACAGGGCTCTGAGAAACCTTGTTTGGGTGAAGGTGTCCCTGCTCACTGCTGGGGAGTTGGATCCAAAGGTCCCTTCCAACCCAAACCATTCCATGATTCTGTGATTCATTACAAGCTGGTAGGAAGTCATCTCAAAGTAGAGGAAAGAGCTAAGGTTTGAAGTGAAATTAAATATATCCTTTTTTCTACATTAGATCATGACAAAGGATGCACTTTCCTACAGGCAAAGGTAAAAACTTTTTTCATATTAATACTGTAATTAGAGCATTTACAGTTTGAAGAAACTGCAGTAGTGTGTGTCTGAGTTGTGTGTCCTGCTTTATCTTTTTTTTTTTTTCCTTCACAAGTTTTCCTTACAAATGAAAGCAAGGGACTGTAAGTTAGTGATGGAAAAAAAGGAATGTAATTTAGAGAATTGTCATCTGAAATGATGTTGTGAGATGTCCAGACGAGGGCACTCTTGCACACAGAACTGTTTTCTACAACACGGAAGATCTGGATGCTGTGGCTGTGTAGCTGTAATAAAGAAACTGTAATGATACAGCCAATTAAGAGACTGCCTTGTTTACCATTAGGGGATCTTAAAAAAAAAAAAAAAAAAAATAGTTGGGGAGAAAAAATCTAAATCAAATTAAGTGTATGAATTATTAAATGGAAATCAGCTGTTCTACTTGGAGTTTTGAAAGGTGTTGATGTTTTCATTTCAGGAAGGAATTTGGCAAGCAAGGGGTAAAAGCCTCTCTTGCCTTTTTGAAATTCCTTCTGCTGTACATGTGTGGTGCAGGGCTGAAGACAGGCACTGCAAGAGAAGCTCATTTACAGGTTGCATTCTGCAGCAGTCAACCATAGGATAACGTGCAATGAGATCTATCAGTGTTTGATAGATTTGATAATTTATGTGGGAAATTCTCTTCCTAAATATAATAGAGCTGCAAAGTTATTGTGCCTTGTAAATTTTTTTTTTTTTTTCAGAGTTATGATGTTAGTCAGACACTGGGAGCATGTGTGCTTTAGTTTTTATATTTTTAGTTGAGAAATTAAAGACAAAAAAAGTGTCTCTACTGTAATCAGTTCCCTCAGTGAACTAGGAGGGGAAGAGTTTTGTATCGTTTCTTTTAAGATTACTGAACTACAGGAATAAGCTCTTTCTTTTTGGCTTTTCTTTTTGGATTTTGAGTATTGATCCAGTTTTCGTAACATCTAAAAGCACTTGGAAACTTGGTCGGAACCCCTCCTTTTAACAGATGTTGAAGCTGTTTTGAAACATTTTAGCATGCATTTGGCTTGAGCAGAATGAAATGAAACATTTTGTGAAATTCATTAATTTATACTAAAGCTTTAAGCTGATCTGCTGCATAAAGTAAGTTATGGTTATGTTTAGGGTAACATTAACCGCATATTTTCACAGCATGTTTGTCATGCTTGTTTTTTTTTTAAATTTATTTTTACCATATTACTGCTGCCTTGACCACTGCTTCCATTTGTTAGGAAACTATTTTAAAAAGATAAAACACTGAGTGTTCGTGTGGCCACAGAGTGGCCACCCAGATGGATGCATTAGAATTGTAATTCTTAATTAGCAGCGCACTAAAATTTATACATTTCAATGTAAAATCCAAGATCTTCACAATAAAATTCTGTAGCTGTAAGTAGACAATGACTGAGCTCTTTCTGACGTGATCTAAAATACCTTGGGGCATGATGTGTAGTAATGCAGTTACTATAAGGCTGTATAATGCATTGCCAGATAGTGTTTGAATCCTGGGATCAGATAAATTAGATTTTAATTGGGTTTTAAGGGTAAGCTGAATAAGTAGATAAGGTAGAATTAACCAGAGACATATTAAGGTAATGAAACCTGTGGTTCTCTTAAAGCTGTTGTACTAAACACTGGGCAATTGCTTGTTGAAAAGAGATGTCGTGGTGAAGTGAAGGTTTGACAGTGATGGGTAAGATGAATGGTGATATCTAATGTAATCACATAAGCACATAATAACATAACCACATTATCTGGAGCACCAGAAACCCAAGAAACTGGAGAAAATTGCATTAGTTGTATTTTATTATAGCATTTTGAAAGGAAAGAAAACAAATAAGAAAAAGGTCCAAAACTAGATTTTCCCAAGATGGACAAATCACCCAGGGAATTCAGTGAGGCTGTCAAATGGTGGGGTTTTTTTTGTTTGTTTCTTAAAGAGCAGAACAGAAGCTGCTGTGATGTGAAACAGCCTAAACACTTGCTTGTGCGTTTCTTTTCTCTATGAACTATCTTTTGATGGTTTTTCTCAGTGGAGTTTTTATTGGGTGCATGGCATTTATTTCTTTTTCCATAAAGGGTCAATCAGATGACAAAAAAAAATTAAAAAATTTAACCCCTTGAACTTCAGTTGTTATTTGTAATTGTATTTTCAACAATTTAAAAAATCATTTAAAACAGAGCAATATATTTGAATAAAGGCATTACATTTATTTAGTTATTACATTTATTTATTTATTACATTTATTTATTACATCTGCATTACATTTCATTGTAATGCAAACTAAAATGTGAATAATTTATTACATAAATAACATCAGGGGTCTGTGTCATGCATGAGACTCCATAAGTGCAGTAAGTATCCAGAAAGAGTAAGATATTTTTTTAAAATTATAATATAAATAAAATAACTAAAACAGAAGTAATTTATAAATATATTAGTTCATTACAAAATTGTCCTATTCTTATGGCTGGGTAGGTAGGCACCAGCCCTTATGTCTCATGCAGTACTTCTGATTTCTACTTAAGGTGCAAAGACCATGGAGCCAAATCTCCTGGATGTCAGTGAAGAGTTTTTCATCATTACACAATGTGTAGGGATTCAGTCATGAATATAAAATGCCAGACTTCCAGTATCTAGAAATCCCCAAGAAAGGCAGTAAGGCTAATTCTGAAGATTTAAAACATAATTTTGTGCATTGTTATATTTAGGTCTTGGCTTTTCTGGGAGCTGGTTTGTCCTGATGTGTTCTGCATGGAGAGTCATCTCATGATTAATGCAGATCTGCATTTATCAGCATTTTTGTGGAATCATAGAATTTTGTCAATGTGAATGAAAATTAATGTTATGAATTCAAATGTTTCAAAAACAAAGCATAAAGAATTCATATTGCTCAATATCATATCATGGTTTTTTTTCCCTTTTTTCTATCCATACCTTAGAACCCAAATTTTCCTTTCCTTCAAGCAATTTTTTTTTCTCTTCTTTCAGTGTAAGTAAATAAATATGTGATTTAATAAATAGAAGGCATGCCTGATTGCATGTGTGAGAGCCTTGCAAAGTAGCTCTGCATCCAACCATTTGTTTGTACCAAACAATAAAACTTGAAGGCTCATTAGCTTGGAATGACCCGACTGTGTTTTATGCATAGGGGTCATTTCTTTACTAATGAGCCACTAAGCCAGATGGCTAACCCCACAGTAGTCTAACTGAATTAGTGTGATTTAGATTTTGAGGCAAATTGCTTTTTTTTTTTTTGTACAAGCAGGAGCCAGAGGGGCAGCTCTTTCTAGAATTGTGTAAAACGAAAGTATTTTGCCTTAAAAGATAAATGGCTGCAGTGACTCTGTACTTACATCCATTTCAAAATTTTTTTTTTTGTTGGTTTGTAGTGATCAGGTTGTGTTAGATATCATTGCCCCTGGAAACCATTTTGGGTAGAGAGTTCCTTGGAGTGTTTTGTTTCTATATTGGATTTTGTTTCAATAGAAAATTGCACTAAATTGTGTATATAAAAATATGTATTACTTGAAAAAAAGGTTCTGCACAGGTGACAGTGCAAGAAGAATATATTTTTATTTTTTGCAGTGCATGTTTTCTTATGGAATTTTTGCTTGTTTTTATGAATTCAAGACATTTCAAGTGATTAGGATGAGGAATAGTTGCTCATTTTAGCCTTGATTTATGTTGCTTTAAAAAACTTTTTCAGACATGTTAGTGAATAACCAAGTTATGGTGCATTGCCCCAGGTCAGTTGAAAGAGATGGTTACCTTCAAAGTCCATTATATTTCAAGTGGCCTGGGTTATTTTCTTAAGATGCTTCTTTCTTGCCATCATCTAAATCATACAGAGGGCAAGTTTGGAAATGACATGAGTGTTCACATAGAAAGCAGATCTAAAAAGAAAAGTACTTAGAAGGGCAGTTGATGAAGGAAAACATCAGCAAGATGGTTTTGAAGTGAATTTCAAACACACTGTGCAAATGAACACCCATGGTCCTTTCAGCAATCCCACTTTTGAATTAAATTTTGCTGCAGCAAATTATTAGCATCTGCTACTCTGAATAATTTCACGTGGTAATTTGCTGATATCTTATGGGAGTTTGCTGTGATGATGGTAGATAATTGTATATAAGGCTCTTAGGCCTGAAAATTGGTCTTCTCTTCAAAAAAGGTGGCTACATTTGGGGAAAGATGAACATAAAATGGCTCAGAATAAAGCTTTATCTGGCCTACTGTGTTCCCCTCTGATAATGGTCACGGGGGATGACTAAAGAAGAGTCTAAGAACCTGACAAACATACTGTGACAGTGAGTCTCCTTTGCAAAATTTATTAGCTTAGCCTCCAGCAAATTATGGTTCAGGGAGTTGCTGAACCAAAGGTGATATTTAATGTTCAAAAAAGAATAATCTAGGATTCTTATTTACACTGCCTGTAGTGCATTAAGGTTTTAAGGTATTTAAAACATTCTCTAGAATAGCTATTGCATCATCTCTTGCATCATTGGATCCTCTCCTCCCCCCCCCCCCCCCCCCCCTTTTTTTTTTTTTTAATAAACCCTTTTACAGCAAGTGTAAAATNTTTTTTTTTATAACCCTTTTTGCCCCCTCTTGAGTTTTGGAAGATGTTTAGTCCAAGAAAAATGAAGAAAGGGAAAAATTGAGTCTATAAGTAAAGGAGTGATGTGAAAACATTTCCACTTCACTGGTTTTATTTGTTGATACATCTAAAAGTTTTGAACCATGTTTTGTAGACATGATCAACCACTGTGGAATCATTTCCATTTTGATCACTGAAACAGGAGAGAACATGCTGCACCATGTCTCTTAAATCTACCAAGCCTAATACTGAGATTTTCTTGCTTAATTTCCACGTGTTGATGTTTTCCTGCTATGCTTGCCTCTAATGTGCCAGTAACTTCCAAAGCAGTGGGATTTCCTACTGGGGGAAGTCTGCCTGAAGTTAGCTGTGAAAATATGGAGATGGTCAGGAACCCTCTCGTATTACTTTGTGCTTCCCAAAGAAGCCATGTTAAAAAGAAATTATGATAGAGAGCACGGCATCTTCAGGGCAGCTGCATTCTGTGCTCAAAATGAAGATGTGGCCAATTCACTTTTCTGTCAGAAAATATTATAAAGGATTCAGTAAAGCTTTGCTTCAGTAAAAGTTCTCCTCTAAGCAAAGTCTGAAGCAGAGCCAAAAATGCACAAGATAGCTTTCTCCAGAGAGGAGGAATCAAAACAGTGTCAAAACATAAGAAAAATAAATTAATTCTCTTTATGAAAGTGCAAGAAAATCATATCACTGTTGTGATTTGCCAGTGCTCATGAATCTCCTGTCTTCAAGAGCCTAGGACACAGTTCAGTTTCTGATGTGGTGATACTAATCCCAGTGAAAAAGAGGTGTTTTGCTGTTTTATCCTGATTTATGCTCATATTTCTATGAGTTCACATTTCACAAAGTATTGGGGGGAAGGTGTGTGTTTATCTCACATTTTTAGCTTCTGTCTCTCTTAACCAAAGACTAATGAAACCTCTCTGAATATTTAGTGTTAAGAAGGAGGTTATATTCAAGCCCACTGATTTTTTAAGATTTATTTGTGAAGATTAACTTGTATCATTAATAATGTGAATCTGGTCTCCAAAGCAAACCTCAGCTTGTTGTCGGGGAGATCTAAGTGGTGGGTTTTTGATCTTTACTGAGTGTTGCCAGGCTAACAGAATGACAATAATTTACCTGGATTTTGTCAAATTGTACAACGGAGTGGCTATGGAAACTGGAGAGTGTTCCATTTGCTGAAGAGTGGTTACACTTTTACTGTCATGTAAGCAAAAATATAATAACAAAGTAATAGAGCATCATATTCTGTGCACACTCCTATTTGTTAATAACAAATTTAGGATGATAAATACTTTTCCTTCTGTAAGATTCTTACCTGAATCTTGAGAACCCCATAGCAGTGTAAACATCATCTGCAGTTCTTTACAATTATGCTTAAAACAGACCAAGTCTAAAGGGAGTCTGCCTATCAGATTTCCAAATTTCCTTCACTTAAAATCCAATCAGACCAACAGTTCAGACTTTTATTAGATATGAAATAGAGGAATGGGTATAGCAAATATATACCTTGTTTACAGCATGGATTAGTTAACTTGTTACTTAGCAGGTGGTTCCACCTTCAGCCCATGAAGACTGCTTAGTGACTTCTTCAATTGTTGCTATATTAAATCCTTTCATTTTATAGTAACTGGTGGTTTATAGGCCAGCAGATTGCATTTGGTTTTGTGAATTTGCTGTAACATATTGAGTTGAAGGGATCTAATGCAGGAATGCAGAACCAAAATAATCCAGCAGGCACTCGGAATTTAACAACACAAGGGCATTAGGCTCACAGATGGCTGATAAGGATAATGACATTGAATAATTTAGTGTGGAAGGTAATCTGGTTTTGACAGAATACATTAACATTTAGCTAATGCATACAGGTGTTTGGGTAGTGATCTGCATGGGCTGATCTAATGCAGACCAGAGTGAGGGTGTGAAGTGCAGCACCAGACTCACTGTGCTTAAAGGAGGAGAATCTTTTCAAAAGGTGTTAAAAGAGATTTAGAAGACCCCCAGTACTGCAGTCTTTAAAGTAATTTCTCTCTTTGTGCTGTAATTCTTGTATTTTCTTTATGGGAGAAAAGAAGCAATGCTTTTAAAATGCTTTCATTATAATTGTAGGCTCATTTATAGGGTGCATCTAAGAAAACAAGGAGGAATAAAATGTAGCAATTAAAATGAGAGGTTTCTCTCCTCTTCATGTCTCTTACGTCAAAACGTGGCATCTACCTTTTCCATCCAAACTTATGACAAGAGTCTTCAATCTTTTTGCCATGGCAGCTTCTTTAAAATATACTAGAAACAGCATTAGTCTTGGTAGTTGAAAAAGAGAAGCAGTCAGAGTGCTGACCTGGTGCTGGTGGTCGGATCAGCTGGCAGGGGCTCGGAGTTGTGTTTGCTGGCTGGATGTGCAGTGGCAAATGGTATCATGCTTTTGCAGTTGTCTTACTTTATTTCAGCCTGAAATCAGTTTCCTATCACAAATATTTTTGTTAACTGGTATGGCTGGAAGAGAGGGCCAAATTTGCCCCAACTCTTCAAATAATTGCATCTCTCTAAAATCCACACCTATAAAGGTAACAATAGGTATATTAAGGAGTATTCATGATATTGGCTGATGAGTATGTAACATGAATTATGTTCACCATCTTTATCAAATTTAAACTTGGTAATTTTTTTAGGCAGATCCTGAATAATTTTTGCCTTGGCAGAAAAGACCCTGCCAGCTTGAAAATTTTAGAAGTTAAGGAGCAAAACAATTTCACTGTCTGTGTGTAGAAAATGGTGAACTTTTTGGTGCCCAGCAGCAGCACTGGAGCCATGTGCCATCTCTTGCAAGCCATGAATGTGTCCCTGGCTGTCCTGCATGATCAGCAGCAGAGCTGAGATAATCAATATTTCAGCTGCTGGCAGAAACAGGGATCTTGCTGAAGGAGACATTAAAGTTTATTTTCAGATCACAGAATTATAGGATGGTTTGGATTGGAAGGGATCTTTAAAGGCCATCTAGTCCAACACCCAAAGAAGAATCTGATCGAAGTAAAGGGAAGGAGCTTTCAGCAATGCAGAGAATATTCATTAAATTGACTTAAAACTTTGTGTTTTCTGCAGCTTTTGTCTTCCCTCTTGAAAAAGGCAATGGCTATTGGCCATAAGCACTAGCTTAGCCAAATGGGGAGAATTTATGTTGAATAGCTGAAGTTTTTCAATATCGTAGGAAATTGAAAACTAAAGGATATGAGGGGAAGAAACCTTAATACAGTTAGCACTCACTATTTTTATAAAATAAACCATAAGTATTACAAATGCCAAGAATAGCCTGACCATCATATTGATTTTATAATGTTTTTCCTGACTCCAGTACTGTGGTGCAGTGACATTTCATTAGATGCATTGGAACTATAATAAGTGAAGTGCAAGACCAGCTGATGGAAATGAAATTAAATCTCTCTTCAGTAATAAAGAAGTGACTTCCACAAAGACCAGAATACAACCCAGTTTTCCAGTTTTACAGTGTTCAATTACAACAAGCTGTAAATAAAAAGCAGGTTTTTTCTTGTAGCCATGTAGCATAGCAGCTAACAGTCAGATAACCTAGTTTCTCTTCAATCCTCAACAAAAAGTTAATAAAATAAATGTGTATCCAGCTGCACTATTGCAAAATTTGCATTCTGCAAATATTTAATGAAGTACCTTAAAGATCATCCCATTTGTGGTGACAGATACACACAAAAGCCCCAACCCTTTGTTGGGAATCTGTGAAGCTGGCCCTGATTCATGCTTACACAATTAGAATATACCTGGAATTTTCAAGACCTTGAAGTACTGAACAACATCAAGAATTACTCTGGATAGGAAATCCATCCTGTTGCTTTCAGTGACTGAGCACTTGTAAATTTGTTTAAATAAATACCTAAAATAAACCTCTGACCTTTAAAAGACATACAGTCTGTATTTGCAATCATGGGATTGAAATGTTACTGGCTGCATAAATATCAGGATACTGAGACCAATTTGGCTCTTAAAACCTTTATAATTCGTATTTTGTCCATTTATGTACTAGCTTGGCTTTTTCCAGATTCCATTTTAGTGTTTGGGAGAGGTTTTGATGCCTAATTACAATAAGAAGAGATAATAAGATCATGTTTTCAGGTCCCCGTGCACATTTTAGTTTGCATAAGTGGCCCAATAATGAGGATGGGAGAAGAATAACTTGAAAAGGGTTTTGGAGCTAGAAAGATGGGGAAGCATAAAGGAAAATTACAAATACATTTTAACTGAGAGAAAAGTTAATTAACATTAGTCAGGGCTGGAAATTTGGCGCCATAAATTTTTGGTAAGTAGCATGAAAGACTTGTCATCAATTGTGGAGCTGGTTAGCAATGAGGCCTGTGAAGAGCAGTGTCATTTGTTGATTGGCTTGAGGGCTTTATTGGGTTTTAGATAATGAACTTTAAAAAAAAAATAAAAATAAAATCATCAACAAAACCCAACCAACCAAAAACCCCAAACAAATAAAACTCACATGAATGTCATCTAAAGCCTTCCTCTAAACCAAAGAGCTTGTGCTCGTCAGGGAGAGCTCTTTCCCCACTGTAACTCTCATGTCTGTGGAAAATATAAATAATAGAGGGTTGCAAAAGACGTGTGAGAACTTTTTGAAAGTTCAAACTTGAGGCAGCAGCTTGGCATTAGCATACATCCTGACATATTTTTATATATAGATATATATCTGTGTGTGTGTGTTTGTGTTTTACCTGATTCAGAGCCTGGACAGACGAGGAGTGGGCAGAGACAGAGGTACTGGATGAAGCCTCTGAAAACATTAGGCTTAAATACCTTTTCTTTTGGTATTTGCAGAGGCTTTTATGACCTGATCTGTGGTACAAGAGTGAAATGAGCTCCCATTTTAATGACCATGTTACAGTGCCCCAATATGGCCAATTAGAAATACATCTGGTAATGGCAACATCCTATTTGACCTATGGATATTTCTTGTTTTATTTGTTTTCTTTCAAATTATTTAGATTTTTAAATGAAAAATTACTGTCTTAGCTTCGGTCCTTCATCACTTCTCAGCTTCATCTTCCAAGTCACCAACATGAGGAGGAGAAACCCTTGGCTTACTTAGTGTCCTTTGCTCAGAATACCAGGTGAAAGAAGTTTATTATTTGATTCCAGACATCCAAATCGTCCACTGAGATGCAAAATATTCCTTTCACTGTTTTGCTGGATACTAAAGGCTTCAGCAAAGGTCTTTCCTGTGGTTTATTTGATTCATGGCATTCTGCTGAGGACTGCTAGAATTAGATCATCTACATAGCCTAATGCAAAAACTACTACTGGACTACTACAGGATTTACCTTCACAACAAAAATGTGGATGGTTATAGTGCCCAGTTCTTCAGTTTTATCTTCTCAGCATTTTTTTTTCATAGCTTTCAGTCAGCTGCAAACTTGTGTTAAGAAAGAGGCAAGACAATATATTTTTCATTCTGTAATGGTATTTCAAAAGAAATTTTATATTTTATGCACTTCATGCATTATGTAGCACACAATGCAAAAAGTCCCATTTTAGCTAATTCAAGAAGTTTTGGGAAAACAGAGCACAAAAATGGCTCTTTTAGTTCATTCAGCTCTCCTCTGTGAAAGAAAGACCTGAACTCAGGGTTGCTAAATGACCTTTTGAAAGAGTTATTAAGAATTCAGAGCAATTCTTACCATTTTCATCTCTATCTTGATGTCTGTATTACTCTTAGTAGAGTCACTTTCATTTCCCTGTCTCCTTTCCAAATTTCCTGACACGTAACTGACAAGATCTACCTGGAACATAATGTGTGAAGACCCCAGCTGGAAAGGGAGCAGAAGGAGCCTGACACTGGGATATGAAATGCAACCTTTGCCTGTCACTTTATGATATTAAAGTGTGTCTGGCACCCATGATCACATTTTTTTTTCCAAGGAGGGTGGTAAAATGTGTAGTTAAGTTATAAGCTGATCTGACTTTGTCATATAAAGATATTAATTTCTTTTTGTTTTCCTCATACCTGAAATTTTACGGTTGTGAGAGACTTTATAAACATTTTTCAATTTTTCTCTAGGTTTTAGAAATAATATTTCTCCCTTGTATGTTTATTTCCTGATATGAGCCAGGAGGGGCAGAAGTGGGGGATGGCTATTGGGAAAACCTGTTTTCTTCCTGTCCTTTTTAAAAACTTAGAAACAATTTCAATGAGTTCTCTTAAAATACTGTTTTATGGAGAGACATGCATTATGGGGTGATCTGGCATTCTGCAGAGTGACAGAAGTGGCCTTCCCATCAGTTGATGAAGCAGTAAAACCAGGATACTCATTAAAAATGATACTGACTTTTTGTCGAAAAAAAAAAAAAAATCAAGAAAACCCTCTTCTTTTCAGGTTTTCTATTTGGAAGTCATGAATCACTTTGCCATAATAAATTATTCTCTCTCTCTCTATTTTTAATTTTATGACCATGTACATTTTATCAGAGGGATTCTTCATTAACCAGTTATTTACAGACAAACTAGATATGCCAGTTGATGCTCTTCTCTAGTCCTCAGAAATGTATTTGAAATTTTTTGTTAGATACCAGTAACTAAAATCTTCTGCTGAGAAATAGCGAATGGATCTTTATGACAAAATTTATTGAAGGTTTATTCAAAGTTAACCCAATTTACACTGGGGCTTACTGGTCTTGCATTCATTATATACCTGGGCATCTTTTTTTTTCTTTTTTTTCCTATTATTCTATTTCTAAAATAATATAAAAGTACAAAAATTGTAGATATGTGCACTAAAAATAGTTTTCTAAAATGTTTATTAGCCTTTATGAGGGTATTTTTGTTGTTATACTGAAGAGTTACATTTATTCTGCCTTTGCTTTTCAGTGTAATTTTGCTTTTGGGTGGTATGAGACAAAATTATATGTGTAAATGAGGCCCAAGCACTCTTGCAAACCTTTACCATGTCATTTTGTAGTACTTTAAAAGTTATCAATAGATTTATGGTCCTGCCAAAAATGTTGAATATTGTCCTCCCCCCTCCAAATGTATGATGGCAGTTTGGTAATAAATTAGGTAAATTTGAAGCTCGAAGGCTACAAGCCAAGAAAGTAAAATGTTATTAACTTTTGTTACCTGTGTCATTACCACGTAAGGAAACTTGCCAGATAAATTCTTTGCGAGTTATTATTTCCAATAGAGAGATTGATTTATGCCTATTCTAGGGAAAAATGATGCTCTGCAAACTCCATCTTTCATGAAAGAAAGGAAGACTAATGAGGGCCAACTTTTAAAGAATAAATTGAGATTGCTTGTGGATGCTACAGGTTTCCCAGTGTGTTTTTGTATGGCCAATCTGTTGAAGAAGTGATTGTGAAACATTCTGGAAATCTGAGGTTGTGTTAGGACATGCTAATTTATAAGAACTCCTCTAAAACCAAATTTCTATTGCTAATTTTTCTCTAATGTCCTTTGAAATCTGTGAGAGTATGTTGTGAGCTGTGTTTTCAGTGAACGTAATTAAAACACAGTGACTGTCTCTGTTCAAACTAGGAATGTAAAACTGCTTGTTATAGGAAGCATAAAATATGATTTATGAGACTATAGGCTTTGCTTTACCTGTTTGGGGTTTGGTTGGTTTTTTTGTGTGTGTGATTTAGATCTTTAAAAAAAAGATTAATATGTTAAACAAAACAAAACTCGAATTCCCAAAGTTGACACACAAAGAAAAAGCAGATGAAAGGCATGTTCTCATCCCAGGCAAAAAATAATCCCAGTTTAAAAATAGTGAATTTCTAAAAGTCCAGTAATATGCCATCTGTCTTTCTCAAGATATTTTCTGAAGGACTTGGGTATCTAAAATAAAAGTAGATCTAGGTGGCATTGGAAAAGAGTGTTCTTGTGGTTAAGAAAGCAGTTCACATTTGATTATTTTCAAGATTTTACAGAAGCTAATTTAATGATAGTTTACTATTGAATCAGCATGTCATTAGGCTCTCACCAATCTTATTTTCACAGAAAAGCCACATTGAGTTTTCTTTAAATCATCATGTTAGCGTTTATGTTCTTAACTTCATACTAACAGTATGTATTTAATTAGTAACGAAGATGCTATAAGTAATTAATAATTTAAATAGTTATATTGTCAAGGTTCATTTAGGAACAGTAAAGTTCTCTAGATATAGACTGGGTGTTGGAGTTTATAAGAGCTCTGCATGTTTCAAGAGAGGTTGAGAAAAATCAAAATACTTTTAAAATACATTCAAAGATGTATAATAGAGATAATGCAGTTGTGCCTCCTTTTGTCCTGGGTAAGAAGCCAGACTGATAAGATTTGACTGGAGCCATGATGTAGAATAGAACATTTGATTTGCAAATAAGGGTCAGGAATAAGAACTTTCTAATTTTGTGTTCAGAAATTCTGTTTTCATTCCAAAAGACCCTTTTTTTTTCTTTTCTTTTTTCCCCCACCAGAGTAATTTTTCTTTTTTGTGAGGGGGCTGATGTGACTGATTCCTAATGTCATTTATTTCTCTTCTTTGCTCCTTCACCCCCTGTACATGTGGCCAGGAGGGGGAAAAATTACATCCACCACTTGGAGAGGATCTGTATCACATCCTCTCTCCTTACAGTTCAGCAATATTAACCAGATCCTGCCTCTTTGGGGGGATTTGAAAGTACCTTTCCCTTTTATTTTGAAGGTAGTTTAATTCAGTAGAAAGATAGAGTGTGTGTGGGGGGGGCATGCAGGGAATTGTTTCCAACATGAAGTCCTTGTTCCTTTACACATTTTGTTCTTTTTTGTGTGTTTTCTGTTCTTAATTTATTTAAAACAAAAGAAAAAGAATCAATAGTATTTTTACATACATTTAAATGCTCAGAATAAGAAAAGAAGTATGCTCTGGCTTCTGCAAGGATCTCTTGAATCTATATTCAGTGGGGTAAGAGAGGTCACAAATTTTTTGTTCACTTTTTATTTCCCTGGGCTTTGCAGAAAAACGTTTTCTTGGATGGGTCTCAACATGCTTGCAATACTTTTCACTTTAAGACAATAACTGTTATCCACTCTTCTCAAGCAGGCAGCTCAGGGATGTCTTTAAGGCACAACAGTTATGGTGCTCAGCGGGTAAATTGAAATGTGGAGAAGGTAGAGAAATTGTTCCTTTGTTCTCTGCCTTTACCAAGGTGAAGGGAAGTGACATTCAGCAGAATGTGACTGATCTGTTGGTTACAGTCCTATCTTTTTATTATGTGAGTTGGGAAAAATCTGCCTGTCCATTATAACTGTAGTGAGACATTAAGTTTCTGCCTGTCTTTAATGAGCCACTAACTCAGTTTTTTAATGTGTAACTAATTTCTCTTTTAGAAGTTATAGGTCAGTGCAGAGATTAAAATAAATACGAGCACTGAAGATTTTTTTCCCTTCAAGGCTATAGCATGGAGATGTAATCACCCTTGAAGAGACCTGGGCTCTCAAAAATGAGGTCACCTTGGCAACAAAATCTTCTATTATTGTGTGAAAGAGAATTATGAAAGGGATCTCTGAGCCATTTCTTCTCTTTTTGGTCCTCTTCTGCTCTACAAGATGGTGGTAAGGTGCTTGTAGCAGAAGCTGGAGGAGGCTCCTGCCTTTGCTCACAGCATACAGACTCAGAGCACCACAGGGAATTAGGGAACCCCCATCAGATAGGATGCACTCAGCTTCTCTACTGCAACAGGTTGGGTTTTAGCTCATGACTAAAAGTGATCACGGGCTCAGAATGATGTAAAAGAAAAATCTGTAAAGAAAAAAAAAGAAATCTGTAAAGAAAAAAAAATCTGTATATTCACATCTGTTTGGTTGCTCTGTTATGTTTGTTCAGGAGAATTAGACTGAAATCCACGAGGTCCTTATCTTCAGTAGGATTCTTGGAAATGAAGGTGTGCACGTGGTGGGTAGGGGAGGACTGGTGAGTCAGGACAGATTCCTGGGTATAAGGTGTTTGGGATATGGAATTGCAGAATGGAGTCATGCACAGTGTCTTAATTTTCACAGGTTTCAAGTCTACTTTTAAGTTTTACATTTCAAGGTTTCCTTTCAACTTTACTGCCAGAAACATGTGTTGTTGTTTTTGGTTTGTTGTTTTTTTTTTCCCCACAGAGGCTTAAAAGCATTTTGATTGAGTCTTCTAGTAATAATGTACCTTTTGGACCTGACTCCTGTGAGGTGTCTCCCGAGTCATTTACAGGGGCAACTTCTAGAGATGCAGATGTAATTGAATCTTCTTCCAGCTTAGGTAGGCAGGGAAGCCTTTGCTTTATTCATTCTCATTTGCTTTTTTCTGGCACCCTTCTGCAAACCTGGCTTTCACATCTCTCTACTAAGGAGTTCTCTGCCATTGCTGTTTTCTGGACCTGTTTATTTTCTTGCTGTGGTGTGCATTGTCTGTTTGGGGCCATGAGGCAGGTTTTGAATCCAAATGAAGGGCCAGGGTAGCACAGAGGAAGAGGAGAAGACTTGGAATCATTTGGGATACTTCTGTAAAAACATCTGCTCTGTGACTTCAGTAGGGAAATGGAATATTAGGAATTATTGGTGGAGAAAAGAGTCAGTGACATGGTAAATGTCTTGTTGCTGCTGCATAAATTCATGTTACATCTGTATTTTGAATAATAAATATAGGTCTATTTATATATTAAGCAGAACAGGGAAGGTTCAAGGAAGATTGACAGTGAGGATTAGAAATACAGTGATCCTTATGAAGAAAAAGAAAAATTATTCTTCATCTTGTTTAGTGGATGATTGAAGGGAAACATTGTAAGAAATCTGATACACCAAAAAATGTTATGGCAAAAATTAACTGGGAATGCTTATTTGCATTGTTGCACCACGAGGAAATAGAGAAAAGTTTAAGAAATCAAATTTAAAACCAACACAAGTAACTTCTTTTGCATGTAATATTTGTTGCCTTTAGATGTTTTGACTGCAGAAGTTTAAATTATTTCAAAGGAGGCTGATGTAAATCCATGGACAATGGAACATCTGATGGTATCTAGTCCTGGTGGTCCTCTGTAGTTACCTGAAGAGTTTCTAACTTTCAGATGAAGGAAGACTAAGGAGGAATTATATAATTTCCTCACTTGGTCTTGTGTTTCTTCCACTTTTGTACTGAATGTTCATGAACTGATTTTTGTTATTATTCTGAAACACTGATAAAATCAGTGTATTGTCATCATTTTAAAGTGTGTGCATGAATGTTATACGTCTACTACACCATTTTCTAATGAAGCTGGTATGGGTTTTACATCCTATTTTTCATTTATATAATTCTGCCCCTGGCATAGCCTTTGATTGGAAAAAAAATAAGGCAAAATGTTATTTGAATGAGTCGTGTCCCAAATAAGATCTCTTGTTTCTACTGTAAATATATTTATTTTGGATTAATATTTTTATTATGTATCTCTGAAAAGTACTTTGTGTGTTATTCCCCACCTTAACCTGCAGGTTTTTTAGAACTGAGCTTGGAGGTGAAAACCTGAGACTCAGTAATTAAGAAGCCCCTTTCTCGTGTTCACTGACATTGAACCTAACCACAGAAAAGACAAATTGTCTATTTTGGGTACTGTTGTATACTGATAAGGATTTCCCTCTGCTAGCCATAGATAAAAGAAATATATAATTAAACATTTGCATGTTTTCATGAAAAGCATATTAAGTATAAATCCCAGATCCTTACATTTGCTTTTTTATCACTGTGACCAGCAGTACTGAAAAATAAAGCTGACATCGTAGGGTGAAAGAGCAACTTAAAGCATAAAGTCAGCATGGAAGTTATTGCCCATTTTGCTAGTTATTCACAATTCCTCACTGCCTTAATCTTTTTCCATCTTGAAAACATTGTATGCACATTTTTTGGGCTGTCTTTTGAACTTTTTTTAGATTGCTTGCCTTAGCTTTAACTTGTTAGTGGATTCTGTAGCTGATGCGTCCTTTTTTTATTATTTTTTTCCCCTATTTATTCTTATGAGCCAAGTCTGTCAAATATACATCAAAATGCTTAAAAACCATTTCTTTTCATCACTGGTGCAGTTAATGATCTTGGAAGTATGAGTATATGGAAAGCATATTCTCTAGTGTTGATTTGAAAGTTAGTTTGTAATCAGAAAATAACAAAACTTTTGTCCCATTTTATCTTAGTATTTATTTATCATCTTCCTTCTCTTGCATTGTATTTAATTTATTTTTTTTTGTAGCTTGCTTTTGTCTGTTTATTCTTGTTCTAACAAGAAGTCGTCTTAGATGAATTCACAAGTCTGAAACCTGAATCTAACCCATGAGTGTCTTATCTGCAGCTGAACTCAAGGACTACTGATATTTAATTTTGACTCCTGTTCTTTTTCTTTCTGTGAGAGCCTGACTTGACACAAGAACTACCCTGAATGGAAGACTATTAAATATAAAAATAAATTAATATGGACAGGCAGGAGATTGCCAAGACACAGACACAGGCCTTTGCTAAATCTGAGCTTTTAGTTCTCTCCATTTATTAGATCAGTTATAACATGTTACATGAAATGTTGAATTCTATATAAAAGCACAAGTGTGGTACAAAATCGTTTAGAAGAAGGAAATTAATTATTTTCTGCACACAGATAGCAAGTCCTCTTATTTTCACCTATCTTTTTGTTACAGGACTGTAAATACTTATCTCTTGACTCTTTTTCAGGAAAAAAACAGCCAACATTAGCTCATTAAGGTGCTGATTTTTGTCTATGCTGTTTCCTTTGAGTTGTTCAAACCATAACAGAACTCTCTCTCTTAAACTCTTTTATTATTAAAGACACACTCAGTAGTGGGGGATTGAGAGGCTAAGGGTCAGAGAAAAGGCTGAACATTGCAATTTAGCAATTCAAATATTTTAGGTCTCCGAATTTTCAATCTGTCTTACAAAAGATGAATTTTTATTCCGGCTTTTAAAAGTAGCAAAGGGACATTTAAAAGGTGTTTTTAGGGTTAAATGCTAAATCTTTTTAACTACAGTCCAAAAATCCTGACTTGGAACAATGTATTTCTCGAGCATAGAAAATAGTCTTTTTTAAAATACAGTTTAGCCTTTTGTTTTGGTAAAATTGTCCAGTGAACAAGTCGGTCTTAAAGAATTTGAATTTTACAAAGGCACAGCCCTGTGATATTCATTTTATTATTAATATCTTGCGAGATCTACAACTTTCTTAATAACGTGTAAGTAACTTTATAATGCTAAGAAAAATACCTGGAAAACACTGGGTTTAATTTTGGTTTTATTGTAAATAATATATCTGTTTCTTTCTGTGGGTTCAGGCCATAATGACCCAAACAGGCCTGCTCAATACTGGCTTTCACCAGCCAGTGTCAGAATTTTTGCCAATTTTTACTCAAGATAGCCTGTGTCTAGCAATAACACAAACCATAGCTGTAGTATGAAAAATCATATTAATTTGACCAATTTTTCTTGTGATAGTTATGATATATGAAATCACAAAATGCAACACAGGGAAGGGGGGGTAGCAAGGACAATGACAACACTGGATGAAAAGTGTTACCTTATCTTAGAATCAGAGAATCATTAAGGTTAAAAGAGACCTCTAAGATCATTAAGTTCAACCATCATTCCACCATCACCATGCCCACTAAGCCATGTCCCAACATGCCATGTGTACACATTTTTTGGACATCTCCAAGGATGGTGATTCCAGTGCTGTCCTTGGCACCCTGCTTCAATGCTTGACCACTCTTCATCCACTCTGCTCTCCAATCTAAACCTCCCCTGGCACAACCTGAGGCAGTTTCTTCTTTTATCAGTTATTGTGTGGGAGAAGAGACCAACTCCCTGCTTCTTTCCAATTTCCCTTTAGGGAGTTACAGAGAGCTTGGGCTCCTTTCAGCCTCCTTTTCCCCTGAGGGCTCAACACCCTCAGTTCCCTCAGCCACTCCTGCTGCAGACTCATGACCCTTCACCAGCTCCCTTACCATTTTCTGGACATACTCCAGCCCCTCAATGTCCTTCTTAGAGCAAGAGACCCAAAACTGACCCAGGGATTTGAGGTGCAGCCCCACCAGTGCCCAGCAGAAAGGGACAATCCCTGTCCTGGTCCCGCTGGCCACACTATTTCTGACACAAGCCATGATGCCCCTGGTGTTCTTGGCCACCTGGGCACATGCTCTCCCGTGGTCATCTGGCTTTTAACCAGCACCCCAAGGACCTATTTTGCTGGGCAGCTTTCCAGCTACTCTTCCCCAAGCCTGGAGCCTGTCCTGGGTTTGTTGTGGCAGGACCCAACCCTTGGCCTTGTTAAACCTCAAACTATTGACCTCACTCAGCCCATCTAGTCAGATTATGGAAGATTTTGGAGGGTTTGATGTGATGAGAGAGAATACTGAGCTCCTTAAGGTCAACACCAAAGTTTTGTGGTACTCAATGAGGCAAAGGTTTTACAGATAACCAGACACAACCACTTCATCCTGGTGAAGCTGCAGTTTATTGCACCCTGTGTTGTGGTAATGCATACACTGAAGTGATCATGTGGATTTGTTCTAATTAAAGTAAATGCTCCTGTGATCTTCACTGATAGACCTTTGACATCTTCTTTTACCCTTGAATATTTTATTGAAATCTTACTTTTTGTATTTTACATAATGCTAAGGGGTGTCTTGTGTCTTTTGTCTTATAAATAGCTTGAATACCATCTTTATGGCAGTAGCTATATAGCATGAAGTGGAAACAAAAGATCACTTTTGGAAGTAAATCTAAAATTTCTGTGATTTTTATCAGACTTTCATAAGAAGATAAAGCAATTTTCCTTTGCATAGGAATAATTATCTCTTGAAGGTGAAGAAGAAGAAGAAGAAAAGGCCTTCTCTAGTTCATTTAAAAAAAACCTGGAAACTACTTGTAAGTATTTCCATTAACTATGCTATTCTGATTCAATTTTTCAAGACTGCAATAATGGATTGAATTACTCATTACAGTGTTAGAAAAAAATAATACTTTTTGGTATTTGTGTTTCTGACCTGGTGGCATTTTCCAGTGAAAAAATGTGTGTATCTGAAAAAATACTGATAGCTTTGTGAGTTGTTTTTTTAAGTATTGTTATTCAGATAAAATTGCCTTTATGGCATGCATGCAGTGCTTGATTTCAGCTTGTCCTTTTTTTTATTTATTTCCCCCCACAGCAGTATCTTACAAAATTTACTTTTTGAAAATTAGCCAAAAACCAGTATGGGATTATTTTTACCAGGTTTTTTAGTCCTTTGTAAACAAAGATTCAAACCCAGGCTCACTGGATCCCTGGGTCAGAATTGCTTGAAGGATCTACTAGAGGTGATGTTAGAAATTTTTCCTTGGCTGCCATCTGGTATTCAGACTAATACGATGAAAGCACTTCTCCTGGATGCATTGCATTGCTTGTTTAATAAATTTTCGAAATATGGAAAAATAGGCATTTTAGGCACTCTTGTTAAGAGCTGGTAGTGCCCATTTAACAACAGACAGATGACTTATAAATCTGTCATAATCACATGCTGATCTATGAAGTTATGGAAGGGATGTACATGAAATAAAGGGAACAAAGCAAAAGGATCCAGGATGCCCTTTGCCTTCCTGCAAAATGAAACAAAACAAACAAGAACAAAAAATTCAACACAATAAACCAAGCACAAAATTAAAGTTGTTATACTTTTATTTCATTCCGTAGTGTAATGCCCAGAGAAGAAAGGAGTGCTGTCCATCTGTGCATGCTGGAATCAAACTGAAATATATTTCTAATATGTATGTAGAAATAGAAAGGAAAACCAGTAGATGCTATTATTCTTCATTCACTGAGCTGTTTTAAAGGCAGTCTGCAGATGAAAATGTACAATTCACTAATGAATACTCGTTCCAGATTGAAACTTTGCTCCATGCTTCACTTGTTGGAATGTAATGTGTTCAGGTGTGCAGTAGTTAATGGGTAGTTATAGCTATTCCTTTGTAAATGGATCCTGGATAAAGCCTCCAAGAGCTTATTATGGTTTTGTTAATCCTTTCCAATAGTATCGAAGAAATAATTTTATTCCGTGAGGCACATTTAATGAGGTACTAATGCACCCAGCAGATTAAAGAGGAAACAATTAGATCTTAGCTCTTGTTTGTTGATAAGGAAACCACCTCTCTATGGCACACAATAGAGTGGGTCAGTTATAGTTAAGTAACACCTTCAGTTAACTCTAAATTCTTAATTAAATATGATTGTGCCTATAGTCCCAGAAAGAGCTCTTTCCATTGCTTTTGTCTCATTACATCACTTTCTACATTAAGTTCATTAGAAGATTAAGCAGAGAATAAAGGCCAAGGGAGATGAATCACTTTTAATGAGTGATGGATCTTATTGAGGCCATTTATTGAGGAAGGAGGAAAAATAATTACAAAGAATGTTTTTCTTATTCTATGGTATATTAAAAAATAGACATTTCTTATGGGGTTTTTATGTACGTTGGTTTTGTTTGTTTGTTTGTTTTAAATTGATGCATCAATGTCTCAGGAGAAAAAGATAACCAAAGCTTAAAATCATCTAAGGTTTTATTGTAATTTCCTTCAAAACCAACACCTTTGTGAGTATTTCTGTGACAAATGTCACGAGAGAACAAAAGATTGCTTCTAAATATACTTATGTCAGCCTGCTCTGAATGAAGTATCTTTAGAGAAACCTTAGAGAAGAAGAATACAGGGCTGTGCAACAGGGGCAGAGGCTACTTTTGGAAACCAAGGACTCTTCAGAAAACTCAGCTCTGGTGACTTCTTTTCATATATTGGGAAGGAATCCACCATGAATGCCCAAGCAGATCACCAATGTCACCTCAACAGCATAAAGGTCTAGAGTATCCCCTGCAACCTGGCTTGCAAAAACCCAACGTTGTTGGTTCCAAAGAACTCATTTTGGACCCAACTTACAAACAAGTCTCACAAGAAGCAGCTGAGGGAGCTGGGGGTGTTCAGCCTGGAGCAGAGGAGGCTGAGGGGAGAGCTCCTGGATGGGCAACCCCCTGAGAGGAGGTTGGAGGCAGTGAGGGTCGGGCTCTGCTCCCAAGGAACAAGAGATAGGACAAGAGGAGATGGCCTCAGGTTGTGCCATGGGAGGGTTAGATTGGATATTAGGAAACTGGTTGTCAGTCCCTGGAACAGGCTGCCCAGGGAAGTGGTGGAATCACCATCCCTAGAGGCATTTAAGACTTGTAGATGTGGTGCTTAGGGACATGGTTTATTAATGGAGTTGGCAGTGTGTTAGGTCAATGGTTGGACCTGATGATCTTAAAGGAATTTTCTAATCAAAAGGAATTTATTCTGCTCTATTTTTCATTCTTCACTGATGTCACAGAGTTGCTGTAGTTGAAAGGTACCTTTGGAGATCCTCTAGTCCAAACCCTCTGCTCAGAGCAGAACCAACTAGTCCAGGTTTCCCAGGTCCATGGATAATATCTCCAATATCTCTCAAAGTGTTTCCTTCTAAATGCACTGTTATACAATCCCCCTGCTAGCTATTACAAACTGTTACTTCTTTGTGAGAGTAGTTTAACACACCATTGTTACATCTGCTCTTTTATTCCCTTTCTGCTTGCCTCTCAGTCTTTTATAGAGTTGTTTTGTCCTGCCTTTTTACCTCAGCATCATTTCAGTGCCCTACTTTTGCAGTCGTTTTCTGGTATATTGACAGTAATTTCAGTTGATACCAGAGCTTGCGAATCTCTTTGCTTAGGCAAAATCAGGTAAGAAATGAGAGCTTGCTAAGTAGTGGAAATAAATCATGTTTGCAGAAGCTACTGCTGGCTGTAAGACTGCAAGACCATTGACATTTACTGTTCCTGGGCTTGATATTTACTATTACTGAAACAGATTTTTGTAACAGTTTTTATTAAATCATATTTTATGAAGTAGTTTCCTTGTTTCTCAGGAATGCAGCCAAACCTACAGCTGAGGGATGGGACTGCATTTTTAAAAGCTTAAGAGAAAAAGCAGAAACTTGATTAGTGGCTTCTGAAACTTTTTCTCTTGCCTAGTAAAATGTTTTGACTCCTGTCTCTAACCAGACTGTTACCCATGTAAGCAGGTGTAGGGAATCCTGTGGTTCTAATTGGGCCACATTTCAAGACAGGGAATCAGCCACAGAAAAGTGGCCTCATACATCTTGGGTACTGCTAAAGGTAGCAGGAGATCCTGAACACTAATTTTGTATAAGCTTGAAAGTTGTGAATGTTGAAGCATTTTGCTCACGCTCAACAGTGGCAAATAATCTTGTTAGTCATTTATTCAGTTTTTAAGTATTTTTTTTTCAGGTCTACCCTTTTTAGCCATGTTGTATGAAGATGCTTCTAAAATTCTAGCATTGTTAGAAAAAAACATTTAAAGGAAGTAAATGATCCTTCCTGAAGTAGCTGTTATAAGCTTTTCTAGTTATGGAAATGCCATAAAGATATCAGGATTTTGTTGCACAGGAAGTTCATGTTGCTTGATTACAGAATACTTAATGTTTCCTCTGTGAACTCTACTCGGGGATTTCCCTCTAGTATTAGCATCCAGCTTCAGCCAAGCTTTTTAAAAGAATGTTAAGTCCCAGCAGATGGAAAATAATTGAGGAAATTTAGTTCATCTACTTTCATTTTTGCACTTCATTGAGAAACAAACTTGCTCCTTAGTGTGTTTGTGGTGTTGCAATGCTTTAATGCTCATGTACAGCTTGGATGACTTGAGCCTGAGAAATTCAGGAAAATACATCTGCATATTTCAGAAAGATTTTCAGTGACTTAATACTTGTGTTTTAATTTAATCGAGTGGAGAATGTGTAAAAAAACTAGTTTTTTTCATTGCATAATTGTTTCATTACATAAATAGTTTTGCCAATTGTTAGAGGATTACATCCAGAATCAAATACTTCAAGAGCTGAACCAAAGGTTATATTCCCACAAGAAGATACATGGATTTTTATCATTCTGCTCTATCATCATCAGTGTTTGCAGAATAAGGCAGATAGAAGTCCTTTCTGAGGGGACTTCTGAAGCCTAACATCTGAAAATCCTGAGATGATCAAGACAAGAATCTCAGAAAACAGGAAAGCCCAAAATTTAAATTGAGGGGGAAGAAACAGTCTTTGAGGTTTTTCTGGTTACTTTGGTTTGCCCTATTAGCAGTGAAACAGTTTTGGTTCTTTAAGGCTAGTTCTTTCAATCTTATCTGATTTTAAAGTCAAAACATCACCAACAGATACATACTACTGATTTACGCCTTCAGATACTCTTAATTATCTCCATGTGCACAGATTTTTGACTATTTTCATGCTGAAACTTTCACAAGTTTTGATCTTGATCACTAAGTATATCTAGCAATCAAATGTTCTTTGTTTGCAGGATGAGAGAAGTTTAAAAATAAATGCTTAACAAATTGTACCTTTCCCCCCCCCCACCATAGAACTCCCAGAGCCTTCTATGAGGGCCTGGTTTGTAGTTGCAGATCTTCATTCTTTGTCTCCTCTCTTTGGCTGTCAGCTTTCTGTCTCCTTGAAGGTTGCAGTGCCAAAGTGATTACAGGCAAATACATCAAATGGCTTGTCAAATCATGCTGATTCCCTTTCTAATCTCAGTGCAAGCTTTCACCTCATCAGAGGTCCAGGAAGGTTAGGAAATGAAATTCCACAGTTAAAGGAAAGAAACTTCTCGCAAATACAGAAAAGAATCCATGCTTCAGAGCCTGTTTATCTTCTGTGCGTGCTGCAGATATACCCATTACCCCAAGGGAAAGGAGTGGAATCAAAATATTAAGTGGTATTAAATAATAAAGCAGAACTCTTTTCTACTTTCATCAATGCAGTTGCTTCATAAGAGTAAAATATAAAAGCTCTAATTAAAAAAATATGTAAATCACATGCCATTTCTGCTAAAAATGTTTTGATGTTTTGAAGAAAAGACTAATGTCCAGAGGCATTTAGTGCTCAGGCCTTCACTAAAAGATTTTGTTTTCTGACATAAATACAATTATAATCTGCTAATTATAAAATCTGACGCTTTTCCCATTTTTCTGATTCTTTGCTTTTCTCATTTTCTGTATTCAGTTTAAGTGAGTGCTGCCACCTAATTATAAATGCAAGGGGATGACTTTAATTTTTCTCCACCACAGGTATGAAAAAAAGTGAATTGTTATTGTAGCCACTGTACCAAATGGGGCAGCATTAAATTTCTAACCCACAGACAGAGCTCCTCAATTGCAATAGCAGCTCAGTGTATTTGAGTAATTCTAATTATTGCCTGCTGTGAATGCTGTGTTTTCAACTTAGTGCCCTGGATTGTGTTGTTCACAACTAAGAAATAACAATTCCCTTCATCAAAATGCAATGAATTCTCTGACCTGAAGTACCTGCTAGGACTAACAGGGGGATAGAAATTATTGCCATTCAAAGATAAAATCTGTTGGCTTTTCCTTCTTGCTTCACCAGTCTCCTGTGCAGTGAAATTTAGTGAAGTTCCTAGACTGTAAGTAGGAACCAAAATTTGGGAAGAACTTCTCTTTAATTACATCCTTGTTGCAGATGATATCTTACTGAAATTTTCCTCCTCTGGGTCCAGATGGAGAAGATTGGTATGTTTTGAGAACTGACCTTTCTCTAATAAAGAAAAAAATCTGTTTTAAAACAACTGTGTATATTAGATCCCCCCCTTCCACTGAGAGAATGAGGAATGGGGAGGAATATGAGGTCTCCTCCTGACTTTGGGTAGTGTCAACCTAGACCCCTTCTGAGGATAGGTGCCCTGACAGGAATGAGAGCCTTCTGTTTAAATTCTACCTGTGATTTTCAAAATAAAGAGGAGGGTTTTGTGTGGTTGATTTAAATCTGGGGAAGAGAAAAGGGCAGAAAGTGTAATATTAGAGCTCACATTTAAATTGTGCAGTTGTTGACTTTAAAATATGTATCAATATTATCAGTATGTGATGGTTTAGAGCCTGGCAGCTTGGGAAATGGACTGGACTGCAAGAGAAGGGAAGTGTTCTTTAAAGTGAGGAGAGCTGTGAAAATGAGGTTTCTAGAGAAAAAAAGGACATAGAGCAACAAAAATGCTGAAAAAAAAGTTGGCTTTCCATCTTCATCTGGATGGGATGGACAACATATTGCTTGTTTGGGGAATGAGATGCAGAGGGGCTTGAAGTGTCCAGAAAGTTCAAGGAGCAGCTAACTGAAGCTAAAGGAGAAGGTTGAGAGGTTGAAGCAGTTGGTTTCATCAGTTCATACCCTGTGGACTTGATTCAGAAAGTGCACATAAATAGGTGTCCTATTGCTTTTGGTGAAACACCTCACTCACACACGTGCAGACACCTATCCATAACTCAGCCAGAAGCAAACCAACTGATGAACCATCTCCCAGTTCTCAGGGAAAACTACCTGTTAACAAATCTGCTTTTGCATTTATGCAGTACAAAAATCCATTGAATTGCTTTATTTAGGGATGCTTGTTGCTTATTTCTGAAATACATTTGAATACCAGAAATAATGTAGAAACAAACAGAAGCAGACAGTTTTATTTTCCCTTATTTTCTGTATCAGAGATCATAATCTTGGTTCAAAACACTGAGTGTCTCTCTCACTGTGAAGTCCCCCTCATCCCATCCCTCCATGCCCTTGTCTAAAATCCCTCCCCAACTTCCCTGGAGCCCCTTCAGGCACTGGAAGGTGCTCTGGGGTCTCCTTGGAACCTTCTCTTCTCCAGGCTGATCACCCCCAACACTCTCAGCCTGGCTCAGAGCAGAGTGGAGCTCTGCAACCCTCCAAGCATCTTTGTGGCTTACTCTGAAGTCACTCCAGCAGCTCCATGTACTTTTGCAAAATGGAAACATAAAAGTTATACTAATTTTGTCCTATCACTTATCTCTGAAATATTATGTGCAATACCGGGAAATTTTTCTGCATGGTTGAAAAATTTGGTAAGGCAGTAAATAATAATATCTTTATTCAGCAAATATTTTTATCACACTAACTTAAACGCCTTCTCTGTTGATGTCTTAGTATACATATCCTAGCTTTTTATTTAAAGGGCAAAGAATGTCTTTGCTTTATGAAATTTTAATCAAAAAGAACATCATTCTAACTTATAATCTCAGCACGTACAGTGGAGAAATGATTATACTTGGGCTGGATAGTCCATAGTTAATTGCATTAATTTTTAATATTATTATTCCAATCTTTATGATGGGAGTGCTTCTAGTTTTTTGTGTTTGCTACATAGTCAGTGAGAGACCTTTTAGCAATAGAAGTCATGGTTCAGTTTTGGTTAACTGAAGATGGCAACTTTTAAAAAAGTTTCTTTTTATGTATTTTCCAGAGGTTGCATTGCATCCTTGTATTAGTGTGGCACTGAAATGTTATATTCCAGAAAGCAATCTGTTCTTGACTGGTTAATGATCAGACTTTCTCTCTGATCTATATTTTTCTCTGCATTAATATTTATTCTGCAGTTTGACACAGTGGTGGGGGAGGTGGGAAGTGAATGTGAGTCCCACCCATTGGTAGGAAGAGTCACTATTAGCAAAGACAAAGTAGTGAAGGAAAGTAAAGATTGGGGCTGTTCCCACTCTAGGGGTAAAGAGAGAGAGAACAGAATCAAGATTTTCATTATCTACATGCCAAGGGGTGAAGGATCTACATGGGGGGAGGGAATAAGAGCAGCAGCTACAGTGGCCTGCAAAGACTCAGAGCTGAAAAGTAATAAAATTGTTAAAATATAATAACGTGAGACATGATGCTAGATAGCTACGAGTTCCCCTCCTTTTTCAGCTTGTCTTGTATACCAGAAAGAAAAATGTAATATGGGTCTGTAATTGGATCCAGTGTTTGTCTTCTTATTCCAGATGAGCTGTAGAGCTTGTAGAATCTGAAGAAACTTTACAGTAAAAAGTGTTTTAAATCATCTCTGTATCTGCAGGAAGGGCAAGTGAGAGAGCAGAATGTGTATGTCGCTTTAACTGCCAGTGCCTGGCCCCAGGGAGTGTAGTTGGGGGTTATTGCTATGGCCTTTGGCCTTTGTTTGTTTGTTTTTCTTTTCCCCTCCCATATAAATTTTCTTCCTCTGGAAGCTTAGTAGAAAGGTTATTATGAAGTTGCTCCACCAATTTCTCTTGCAGAAGTGAAAGCCTTTGAAGACAATCTGTGCCAGTCACTTCTCAGACTGTAGCATAGCTCACTAGCTTTTACTTTTTGGACAAAACCCAAAAAAATGGCATTGTGTGGTGCACTGGCATCTTGTTATGACTGAGTAACAAGATGAGAATCAGATGCTACATTTTACTTTGATGAAAAAGCAAAACAAGTAAACTTAGATGCCGGGGTATTACACAAATAAATGCTGAGATGTATGTGGAAATTAATGGAGAATAGAATTTAGAGAATCTCAGGTTGTCTTCTAGTTCATTGATGTTTTCTGACAAAGGAAGCAGTGGATCTCCTAGTGTGTTTAAAAAAAAAAGGTTTGTGTGTTTAAGAAGGTGAAAAAGCTAAAAGCTTAACTTCCATACATATAAATATACTATAAAAGTATATTTTCATATATTTTCATATTCTCTTGACCCTGCTAGATATGTAGAAACAAGGTGTAACCCACTGTTCAAGAACTTACTCCTCTGGAATATGAAAAGGTAATATAGACAACAGGTGTATAAAGAGAAGGATTTCTTTTATAACCTAATGTAGCCTTTCCATTTCTTTTCTCTAAGATTGTTTCCACGTTTATGTTTTATAAAATTGACTTTGCTAGAGAATTAACAAGGAATTCTGTATTTCAGTTTTTCGAATCTTTGTACGTTTTAATAAGGCTTAAATATAGCATTCTGCTAGACACTGTGGGGAAAAGGCCAACTGAAATCACTAATTGTCAGCCACTTTTTTTAGAATGGCAGAATTATTTTTGCCTGTTATAATCCTCAGCAGTTTGCTTTGCTATTGTTGGAACATGTTTGACTACCAGTTGTTAAATGAGCTTGTATCATTTAAGAGTGGGAGAAGAACATTTGAAAAAGAAATTGGAGTATATTTATTTAAAATAGGCAAATTAAGCTGTCACAAATACTATTAAGAATAATTTTGAATAGACAACCTGCACGTGGTTTTTGAAATTAGCAGTTGAAACCTCCTTGTGTGTAGTTTTCCTTTATAGATTCCTTTTAGAATGATACAAACTTCTCTAAATGTTGGCTTTCCCTGCTTTTCATTTTATTTAGTCTATTGTTATATATTCCCAACTCTGATTTTTACTTTTTTTCTTTTTAGCCTCAATTAAATGTTAGAGCATGGGAATGTACAGTTCCAGACAATGTATTTGCAAATGCCCTGATATTAAACCCATTTTTATTGCAAGTGGTTATTTCTCTGCTCAAAAAACTCTATGGAATATCATTCAGACTCGTATAATACCCTAACATAATGGACCAAGTTGGTACTTTCCACCCTCAGAGAGTTTCCTCTGAGTAGTTTCTCAGCTTTGCTGGGTTAAAAATCCTCCAACATGGTTATCTTTCCTGGTGGATACATCCATCCTCATCGCTGACATCACCATGAGAGGGTATCAGGTTGGAATCCTATCCCATAAAGCTGATTGTACTTGGCTTTTGGGTTTATAGGGCTGTTCTTGCTGTTAATAGAAAGCTGACCTTCTCTTGCTCCTGGTTCTTTACTTCTTTTCTTGGGGAAGCACAGGTTTCTTTGTTCTTCAGTGTTTTTTGAGAAATGATCCTAACAGGTACCTGCTGCTGCAGGAGTTCATTCCCAGCCACAACAGATGTGTGCACTTTTTGTCTCTTCAGAAATCTGAACTACGAGGTGTTGGCAGGCTAGGAATAGGATTGCATTCTGTTGGAAAACAATGTTTTAAAATTCATGTTTAAATAAATGAGCAGGGAAGTGATGGACCTGTGTAACTGAAGAATACCAAGGAAATAGAGGGAAACAAATATCAAAAACTACTGAGTTACCAGGAACATGAGGGAAAGGGCCTGAGGATTTTCTGACTCTAGAATATTAATTCCAAGGATTTCCATCTCTAAGGCTTCAGTTCTGTCAGGGCAAGCAAGTCTGTGAGCTGTCTTGTCTGGAAAAGGCAGAGACCATCTCCCTGCACTTGTGAATATATATGTATCTTTGTTTCATGAATATTTTCTCTCTGGGTAAAAATCAAAATAGGGATTGAAACAAGCAAACACTTCAAACTTGGTTGCCTAATCAGTTATGAGGAAGATACTGAATTAAGTGCCCAGCAATTTAGGTGACAGCATTGGAGAAGTAGCAAAGCAGGCAATCAAAATGCAGGGGGCAGGTAAGGAATTCAGCTTGCAAATAGAGGATGGGAGACAGAGTAAGGACTGTTGGCTGCCTGAGCAGAATAATGCATAAATCAATGCAAAAATAGAGTGGACCTACATAACACAGACTCTGGGGTGCAAAAAGTTCTGTTAATAAACACTACAGCCAATGTGTATGCACATTAGAGAAAAAAAAAAAAAAGAAAATATTCATCTTAAGTGGTGTTCTTGCCTGGCAGTGGAATTCTGCTTTATTTTAGAAAAGAATTACTTCTGGAAGAAAAATGTTTGTTTGGTGGAAATTTATTCTACCCCGGGTTTCTAGAGTTTAGAGGCTTCAATCCAGACTCCTTAATGTAACTTGGAAATCTGCAGCTTTTCAAGTGAGAGGGATAGAACTGTGTATTTCTATCTAGAGAAAACTTGCAGGAGAGGGCAAGAAGGCCTGAAAGGTTTCAAAATGAAACTTGTTCCATAAATTTCCATAGCCTTCACAATGAGTTAAAGTGAGGAAAAAAGCCCACAGAGCCTGGAAAGAAACACAAATGTACTTTGCTGATTAAGAAAAATACATGATATTACATATTACAGTCTGAATTATAAGTAAGTGTATACTTATGTCATCATTTTTTCAGTGTAGAAGTACCTCTTGTCACTTGGCTGAGTATTTACTGGGAGAAAACAGTGAAATTTGTCACAAAAAGGTCTATAAAGATGGGTTGCTTAAATTATAAGAGTTCCATTATCAACATAAAATAGGTGGTTAGATATGCAATAACAAGCCAGAATGCTTATTTTTCTGGAGACAAATCAAGTAATATATCATATTAGCTTTTAATCTTCTTGGCACACACATTCCAGATTTCTTATTAATAAGAAATCTTCATGTCAATAGGTTAATTGTGTAAGCACTTTTAGACATAGGCTGGCAGTCAGTCATGAGTAACATCCAATTTTACAATATTTATCATTTTCTTATCAAGAGCTGCTTTAAATGACTCATCAGAACTTGAATTTTGGAAAGCTTGCTTTTCTGTGGTTATTTGTATAAACTTGTGGATCAAAACATGTTTTAAGGTTTCATCAGTGTTATCCATTGTATGTGAAGACCCAAATAAATATAAGAATGTTATTTTTGTGAGGATTTTGAAAAGCTAAAAAAATAATAATAATAAAAAAATAATAATAATAATAAAAAAACCACACCTGAATCTATTTGGTCAGTATAATTTGCAAGAGAAAAACATTGGAATATTTCACAATATTTAAGTAAAAAGGGATCTTTTATGGACTAGAAATGGAATGGAAAAATCAGTCCAAAAGACATCTGAACCTTTCAAGTTCTTGAGTAGGCAGGAAACCAACAAATTTTCTCCTTATAATTTCAAACCCATCTGACTTTTTGAAAGATGGTATCTATGTGATTGGGTTTTTTTTTAACTTGAACAGTGCTTAAGGGAAATATTTAATGTAAATAGTAGAACTAGAATTTCTAGGATTTGAAGCTTTGTGTGTGGGTACATGTGTATGGTTCCTGAGCTCACTGAGGAATGCTAATATTTTTTTTTTCCTCTGAAAATAGACCAGTTCTCTAAATATCAGTGTACCAGCATTTACCAGAATTGGAATCCTGAAGCAAGAAATGAAAAGAGAAGACTCATAGCAAATTCCTCTGGCTAAAAAAGAGAACAAAGAAATTTAAAGTGGTATCTAGGAAAAAGCTCCAGGGAGAGTTGAATTAGCTTTGGTCTAAACCATTTTTAGATAAAATAAGAAGGGGATGATCTTGGGTATTTTTGTCCATTTTAGCACCAAAAACTGGATTATATCTAGAGGTTAAATATTCTCATTAAAAATTCTTAGAAATTTTTGGAAAACCCAATAACCATTCTGAAATCTGTTCAAGTGAAACATAAGCCTGAAACAAAATGTTTCAACCATTTTACATTGCATCCTTCTCAGAGTATATATGATAGTGTTCTTTTGCTCCTTCTTTCAAAATTTTATGTAAAAAAAGAAAAATACATAGAGAATATTCAGTCTTTTCTTTTGCTGTCATTGCCATGGAAACATTAAAAGTAAGAAGAACTGTAGGAAGAACATGAAAAAGTGGAGACAAAGAAGGAGATACAGAAGAGTAAAGGAAAAAAAGGAAGGGATGTGGCAGTGCATGAAGTTGTAAGACAATAATTAGATACAGTTTTGATTCAGAAATTCTGTCACATTTGGAAAAGCTCTATTTTTTTAGACCTGAAATGCAGGATAGTTTGAGCAATTTGTATAAAAAGAAAACTATTTTTTCCATTCAGTAGAAATACTGAAACCCCCACTTCAATTCATGGGTTTTTTTTAATATTTTCCTAGTATTGGAGCTCTAATAATGGGCAGAGATTTACGGTTGAGTTGCCTTGAACTGGGATGAATGCTTCTGGGTGAGGATCTGCATTCTGTTTGCTCTTCTATCTTTACTACATTTCTTGGACCACTGCCCAAACCCCTTGGAAAAAACAGATGAATGTGTAGAGGAAGCACTGATGTCTATTCCTTAAATGCAATTTGGTCTGAAGGACTTAGTGTATTATTGGTTTTTTTTTTTTATTTTCTCAGAGGCATGAATCTAATCCCATTTTATCTGGATGCACTTACTATAAATACCACAATTTTCTTTGCAACCAACCACTCCCTCTTCTTTTTTTCTCCATCCAGTAGTCACCAAGTTACCAGTCCTGTCTTTGTATCTGTATATTATGGAGTTCCAGCAGGTGGCAGCCCTGCAGCATTTTTTCTGGGATTCCTGGGCTGAGTAAAAAAACTTCCCGTGCATTGCAAATGGCTTCTTTTCCAAAACTTTTTACAGTAATTCTGAAGTTCTTATTCCTTTCATGCCTATACTTTACCACTTGGAGAGAATAATGTCCCCAAATCTCCATTCTGGATATATTTTTTCCTATGATGATGTCTGCTATTACATTCCACAGTGTGTGTGTGTGTATATATATCTATATCTTTTCTGTTGTTGTTGCTGAAATCTGCTCTTCAGTATTGTGGGTTAACTCTAAATTTTTGCAGCAGTTACCTTGCAGTAAACTGCTCCAGCCATACTGTGCACACAGACCCTTTCTTTGCTTTATTTTTAATAAATGGATGTTAAATGTCTTGCTGCCTCTACTTTGGGTTTGGCATCTGATTTCTTATTTCCATCAGGGAATGAAGTAGGCTGGTGAGAGAAGTTAGGCTGGCCTGAACATCTCTCACCTCTCCAGATCCCTCTTCCTGACC
>JAAWXA010000013.1:16892379-17207292 GCA_038090715.1 Florisuga fusca
TATTTATTTTTAAATCTCCCATTCTTAATCTGTTCCACTGGGACTCTTTCATTCTTTGGTTTTCCTTAATTTACATCTCTCATGTATAGAAAGCATCTATACTGGTATCCCTGAAGGTACATTATTTGAAAGGGCCTTTCTTCTCAATTAAAAGTCTAAGGGGACACTTTCCTTTTTTTTTAGTCAGTTTAGTGCCTTTACTTCCTTCAGGGTGATTATATTTTCTGTTTTCCTTTATTATATCTAAATTCCTCAAAACTGAAGAAAGAATCAACAGAAAAGGCCATGCTGAATTGAACCTTAAGGCTAATCAAAAATTGAGACATCATGGAAAGGGAATGGTGGTTTAGAATATAAACTGGGGTAGAAATTCCACAAAAGTAAAATAATAGAATTTCTGTCTGTCTATTGCCTTATTTGTTTGTCTCTGTTTTCTAATAGTGCAAAATTTTTGAAGCAGTATGTATGTTTTGTTGGCACTGAGTGGCATAGAATTATTTGTTCAGCATTGGGGAATAAATTTAACACATTTTGGTAAATCTGTTACCCGTATTTTTTTTATTTTTGACAGCTAAATTCTTATATATAGAATGAGAGTAAACTCTGCATAGTTTTACTAATACTAACCAGCCTTAGTGAAAGTGTGAGGTCCCAAAGTGCTCTCTTCCCCTTCTCAAGATTTAATCTGAAAAAAAATTACTGATGAGCTTGTGTCAAACCCAAAGAATTTCCTTGTGCCTTGGTAGGGGCAATGTTCCAGTGCCACAAAAAATGATAATACAGGATTCCCTGGGAAAAAAAAATTAACATTATCAAAATGATTGCAAAATAAAATTCCTGCTACTCTAGGGTAAAGAAAAAATCTGCTGTCAGAGCTGAGAAAAACTCTATGGAAAGTGGTGAGAGGAGTGAACCTGCGGAAAAAGGAGTGTATCTGCAGGAGAAAGGAATCAATGTCCACATCTCACCCATCCCAGAAGGGTCTGAGGTGGCCCAGGTCTAGTCTGGACTCATGACATGAACACCTGGCACTGGCTGGAGATCCAGAATCACATCCCCTGGTTTGGTTTTGTCTGGAGATTTCTTGTCCATGTATCTGAAGACCATGCCATGGTATGAACCAAAGTGCCAAGTAGTGGGAACTAAGAGAGGCTCAGTCCTAAACTGCAGTTGTAGAACCACATTTAGTTCCCAGATTGCTCCCCTATGGAGTTTTATTTATAAAGAGACATCTGGGTGGATGAATCTCATCTCAGATTTGGAGTCATGTATCATAAGGGTTGGACTTGATGATCTCTGAGGTCCCTTCCAACCCAGCCAATTCTATGATTCTATGATAACTGTTCTTCTGGTTAAGCATTCTTCTCTTTCCTGCCATGTTATGATTAATAATTTCCACTTGCTGCCCATGACTCAAATAATTCTTTCTTTTTTTTTCCAAAAGAATTCAGAAATAATATGGAATTCTAAGTGCCAGGTGGTGTTTCTTACATGTTCAAGTAACACTTTTGCATTTAATAAAGCAGTCACTGCAAAACTAATACTAAAAAATGAAAATAGTTAAACAAAAAAATTTAAATTAAAAAAACAACTCAGTGTTATTGCTCAAAATTTGATTTAATTCATTTTATATGCCTTTTCTGGTAGGTGGTAATCTTCTCCAAAATTAAATTAAGTNCAGCAGGTGGCAGCCCTGCAGCATTTTTTCTGGGATTCCTGGGCTGAGTAAAACTTTCTGTGCATTGCAAATGGCTTCTTTTCCAAAACTCTTTACAGTAATTCTGAAGTTCTTATTCCTTTCATGCCTATACTTTACCACTTGGAGAGAATAATGTCCCCAAATCTCCATTCTGGATATATTTTTTTTTTCTGTGATGATGTCTGCTATTACATTCCATAGTGTGTGTATATATATATATAGATATATATCTATCTTTTCTGTTGTTGTTGCTGAAATCTGCTCTTCAGTATTGTGGGTTAACTCTAAATTTTTGCAGCAGTTACCTTGCAGTAAACTGCTCCAGCCATACTGTGCACACAGACCCTTTCTTTGCTTTATTTTTAATAAATGGATGTTAAATGTCTTGCTGCCTCTACTTTGGGTTTGGCATCTGATTTCTTATTTCCATCAGGGAATGAAGTAGGCTGGTGAGAGAAGTTAGGCTGGCCTGAACATCTCTCACCTCTCCAGATCCCTCTTCCTGACCTGATGTAGTCCCACCGTGTCTACTTTTCCTGTTTATTTCTATCTGTTAAGCAAATCTTTGCTTTATTCATTTTTATAGGTGTTCTGGCTTTTCCTAAGCACAGGGCATGACCTGGTAATGGAGTAATTTCTCCTGCCAAAGGAGCAGCTGTAAGTTTAGTGATAACCCATGTAGGATAACTATTTTCTTAAGCATTTCAAAGCCCTGAGTGCCTGGTCTGTGCAATGTTATTTTAGTCTCCTAAATAAATTCAATAAATCTTATGTGGGTTGTGGAATGAGAACCTGTTCCTTCAAGAGAGGAAATACACAAGATAGAAGAAGCCAGCTTTCTGGATAAAGCACTGGGATGAGTGTCATGAAGCTGTTATTTTCTGGACCAATTCATACATACATTATTGTCACAGCTTTTTAAATAGTGTTGGTGTTGCTAAGCAATATTCAAATCACTTAAAGATATTTTGAAAGCAGTAAATACCTGTTTTAACAGTCCTTTGGGCTAAACTGGTTAATTTACTACTGGGCTGTATTCATACATTTTTCTCTGTTTTTCCCGTTTTTGTTGTGGTCTTTTTTGTTTGGTGGTTGTTGTTTGCCTGGTTTTTGGGTTTTTTTTCCTTACAAAAATTTAATCTTTGAAAGTACAAAATCTTCAAGAACTGAATTGAATGAGAAGAGGGGATCAGTGGGGAGGACAGTACACAAATAGGAATGCTCTGCCCATTAATACACATTTCCTACTCTTCTGCTCCTTGAACTTGAGAAATTTAGGAAGTATGGATAAAAATTCCCAGACTGTGTGGTGGTGTTTTGGCATCCTGGAGAAATCACACAGTTCTGCACGTGGCTTCCTGACCTGAGTGAAATAGGAATTTTTGCCCCTTCTTTCTTGTTGCCAAGTCTTATAAGAACTGTTGGGATACTGCCTGGTTGTATTTGTAAAAATTCCTTCAGTGCGTAGATACCAATATATTTATTTGAATATATTTAGTATATTTTTACATTCTTAGTTGGAAATAGAAGATGCTCTCATTAGGAAAGATTTATTGCCAGTTGTGATGGCAGTGTAGGCTTCTACTGGTTGTGAATCATATAAGTTACTTATGGGTATTTTAGCTGTCTGTGTGTTGTATAGGTGGTATTTCTCTTTAGAACCAAAGATTAGGTATTAGTAATTTTGCTTTTATTTCAAAGGCAGTGGAGTCCTTTCCTTTAAATGAAATAATCTTTGCAGTAAATAATCCTCTTTAAATTTTTATGGGTTTTTTTCTTAATTTTTACATTGAACACTGATAGTAAACAGAGAAATTCTTACTTCTATACACTGCATAGGAATCTCCTGCATGTCAATGTCACTTGTTAAAGCAAGATTTAAAGAGATAGCTCCTTAGGTATATTGGTATATACCTCATTATATTAGCTAATTCTGTTCAAGAGAGACAAACAGCACAGAATTTGAAAATGTGGAACCCATTTATTAACTTAGTGAACCTGTATCTTTTTAAAAATTTTATTTATTATTATTACTTCTTCTTCTAATTGGATCTTGAAAAAATAATTTCATAAAGAGCTGACTGTTTTAGAACTTTGTTTTACCACTGTGTTGTCTGATATCTGCATGTCTGGGTTGCTGTTATAAGTAATAAAGATGCCTGGAGAGCTGCTTGCAGGAGGAAGCAGTGACACCACCATAGTTCTCAGCTCTGTTCTGGTTGGTGCCACACACTAATGGGCATAGTGGTCTTAGTAGATAATTAATGAGTTTTAATTTATTTAATTAATGAGAATTCCTGAGACAGCCTGCAAATACTGTAGGAAAATTATATATACTGTAGCTCTTTAATGAACAACAGGTTAACAAATATTAGGGGAAATAGTTTGTGAGGAACATACTTGAAAGTCTAAAATGTTAAATTGACATCTCAACCAAAAGATATCTGTGCTGTTCCTTGTTATGTTTCAGTGCAATTCGACTCAAAGAGCAGCTCCCTTATGCTTTCTCCTACCAAAAGTGAAATAATATGTTGGGTGATAAGCTATGATGTTCTTCTTGAGTTCTCCGATAATATCTGACTCATTCTTTTTTGTTTTAAAGTTAAAGATGCTTTAAAATCACAGCAGCTCAAGATAAGAAGTCTGGATGGTGCTCATTTCTCTCCACTCCTGATCTCTGGGTCACTGTTTTCTGAGGTCAATTTTGTAATGAGTTGGAAGTTTGTACTGCACCTGCTCATTTGCAGATAATCTTGTGGTTCTAGAGGCTTTAATTTAGGTGTTTCTTTATTAAACTACTTCTCCTCTTTCATTTTTCTCATGCTATCTATACAAAACCATGACACTTCTGGTTTTAACTCTGCCAGGTACCTGGTCAGATAATCAGTTCCAAAGCTTTTCATTAAATATCTTTCAGCAGACAACATTCTGAGATGCAATGTCACCTGGGGATTAAGTAATGCCAAGTGATAAATTTGGAAATGCCAAATATCTGAATTGGAATGGTCGACCTCTTGGCACAAAATTACAACCTTGCCTTGAGGTAGTATGGTTAAATGCACGTTGAGCTCATAAAATTATATGCTTGGTTATTATATTTCATAAACATTTTTGTAATTTTCTGACTAGCACAAATCAGGTAACATCTTCATAGCAGTCTTAGCAATGCTTCTTCTTGGAGATAAGAATATTAAGTCCAAAATCAATATCTGGTTTTCCCCAGCATACCAATCCAAATCTAGCTTTGGAGGATGGATCTGTAATGGGATTTAGTTTGGTTTTTAAGGGCTTTCAGAGAAAAGTTGGGCTTTTAAAGGATGTTTAAATGGACAGATTTAACATCTGATCTGTCTTCTATAGTGAAACTTGCCAGTGTCAAACATAAGTTATAAGGAGACTGTTTCTTTTGACTGTAAAAACACAAGAAACTTACATATCAGCAGGGTTTGAGCTTATTAACTGGTCCACTATAGCATATTTTTTTCCCTTTCCAAAGCTTGCTGTTAGATTTTATTTTGTTTGGACAAACTCTAGTTGCTAAAAAAAACAACAAAAAAAACTACAATAATAAAAAAAAAAGTTAGGATTTCAGGTATCCTGTTCTGACTCTGACTTTGACAGTTCTTCTCTACTCAGTTCAGGATTTCATGAGTCTTATAAAACCCTGCATTGGTTTCAATTTCTCCTGTTGCTATTAAACTATTTATTAATGTAGGCTCAGCCAGCAATGGACAAAAACCACCAGAAAAAACATCTCCTTCAGGAGAAACATGAACCTAATACCTGATGGACAAATTGATTCTGGATCTGGAAGAGGTCCTGTTGAGGTTAATTCAAGTCATGTATCAGGGCCATTATAAAGAAATACAACTCTCTTGGTAATTAGGTAACTGCTTTAATAACAAACAAGAGTTTGGTTGTGCCAAGATAAATAAATGCTGCTCCTGCCACCTGTAACCTTGCTTCTCCTATATTCAGGTACTGATATCCCAAGATTTGTCCCTGTCTGGTAAATTCAGTCCTCTTCTTGACCTGGGATTTTCCCAAGTGTCTGACTTCAGAGCATAGTGCAGATGGGGAAAGTATTTGAACATCTTTGTCAGTGAGCTGAATCCCTATCACTGGTTTGTCTTTTTGTCAATGGAACCCCATTCCTGCCTTTGAAATGCTAAAATTCCTCAGCAGGAGCTTGCTCATCTTCCCATATTGTGAATATTCCAGTGCTTATGTTACCCTTAGGTTTTGAGTTGTCCTGCCAGACACATCTATTATTTCATTCAAGCTGAGGGGCCCCTTCCCTTTCCAATACTATCAGGTATTCTGTCACAGGGGGTGAAGCTTTTCCTCTTGTAGGCTTAAAAAAGTGCGAGAATCCTGACACTATATGAGGATATTTGCTTCTTCTGCAGAACTCTTTGTTTCAGTCAAGCAAAACCATATTGCAGCACTTGTAACTACCAGTGGCAAAAAAACTTTGTTTTGTGTATCTGCATCATGGATACTAATGAGCCATATAACTCTGCACATTTGTTACTAACTTGGAGGCAATTGATCATTTTCATCTTATGTGGATAATTATTTCCCTAAATAGAATTCCTAATGTCATGACAACTTGCTCAGCCCCCTCAAACTGATTCACTCACGTGGCAGCTTCTGGTTGTAATATGCTGCAAAGATCTTCTGATTAGTAAGAAATTGTGATTTATTTAAGTCATCAAACTGAAGGTACTTAACAAGGAAATGTAATGCTCTCTTAGAAGATCTCACTGTGCATTATCTTCTCAATAGCATAATAACAATAGGCTTTTTCCCCCCCTAAACATTAGCACATAGAATTGAAATTTATGAACCACCATTTCTGCACTAACACAGAATCAGAAAGGAATTCTGAGTGGAAGAAACCAGTGGATGTTTCCTGGTCTAAATCTGCTCAAAGCAAAGCTACCTTCACTGTTAGATCAGTTTGCTCAGGACCTTGTCCTCTCACACTCTCTCCAGGGATGGACACTCCACAGACTCTTTGGGCAACCTTAGTTTAGCAATTTTTTTCTGTCTACTTCAGTCAAACAGAGTTTGGGTTGGCTTGATATATACCTACTGGAGGTTTTGCCCAGAGATTTAGGAGGTGCCTGGTTCTTCATGTGCTTCAAAAGTTTTTGTGCAGCACTCTCCAGAGGTGCTTCCCTCCCATCTATAATGGGAATGTGATAAATAACTTTGGTTTATGAATTTTCTGTTAAATGATCTGGGTTTTGCTTTTTTTGTTTGTGTGGTTTTTTTTTTTTCTTTCTTTTTTTGATTTTGTTTTGTTGGTTTTTTTTTTTAAATCATGTGAAGTGTACACTGGAAAGATCATCTTTAAGGTCCCTTCCAACTCAAACCATTCTCTTATTTACATTAAAATATGTATTTTTGGGGTAATAGTAAGGAGAAAATCAAATACTTTATGTAAACTAAAAGAGGCATTTTGCCTTTAGGTTCCACTAAGTCATGTATAAATTGCAGCCCTTGCTATTCCATGCTGTAGCTCAGGCTGGGTTTTGTGTACCAACTGTGGGTTAGCAGTAGTAAACTGATAATACATTTGATTGCCATAATTAAAGGCATTTGATTACATCAGCATGCAACATTTTCTGTAATATGATTAAAATCACACTGGAACACACTCAGCAGTTTTACACTTCAGTAATATACAATATGGGAGGAAAACCTGGCAGCAGTCTGATGAATTCAGTGTTGCATGCAGGAATACAGAGTAAGCACAATTATTTCAGAAGTAGTGGACAAATAATGCATTTCAGCCACTTCTGGTTTTGTCTTTGCTTCATCTTCAAAATGAAGCTTCAGACTTCACAACTGCAACTTGTAACTCCTTCAAGGAGTTTTCAATTAAAACATTAATAGTTATTTTTGAAACTATTCAAGGATCAGGCTACCTGCTTCATAATTGTGTCATGTTTCAAATTAAATGCTGAGCTGAATGCTTTTTTTTCACTGAAACATCTTGCTTTGCTTGCCTCTTCTTTTCAAAAAGTTGATGTATATGATTGACTTTTTTTCTCTTTTAAAATTGATTTATTTATTTTTAAATCTCCCATTCTTAATCTGTTCCACTGGGACTCTTTCATTCTTTGGTTTTCCTTAATTTACATCTCTCATGTATAGAAAGCATCTATACTGGTATCCCTGAAGGTACATTATTTGAAAGGGCCTTTCTTCTCAATTAAAAGTCTAAGGGGACACTTTCCTTTTTTTTTAGTCAGTTTAGTGCCTTTACTTCCTTCAGGGTGATTATATTTTCTGTTTTCCTTTATTATATCTAAATTCCTCAAAACTGAAGAAAGAATCAACAGAAAAGGCCATGCTGAATTGAACCTTAAGGCTAATCAAAAATTGAGACATCATGGAAAGGGAATGGTGGTTTAGAATATAAACTGGGGTAGAAATTCCACAAAAGTAAAATAACAGAATTTCTTTCTGTCTATTGCCTTATTTGTTTGTCTCTGTTTTCTAATAGTGCAAAATTTTTGAAGCAGTATGTATGTTTTGTTGGCACTGAGTGGCATAGGATTATTTGTTCAGCATTGGGGAATAAATTTAACACATTTTGGTAAATCTGTTACCCGTATTTTTTTTATTTTTGACAGCTAAATGAAAGCGTGAGGTCCCAAAGTGCTCTCTTCCCCTTCTCAAGATTTAATCTGAAAAAAAATTACTGATGAGCTTGTGTCAAACCCAAAGAATTTCCTTGTGCCTTGGTAGGGGCAATGTTCCACAAAAAATGATAATACAGGATTCCCTGGGAAAAAAAATTAACATTATCAAAATGATTGCAAAATAAAATTCCTGCTAATCTAGGGTAAAGGAAAAATCTGCTGTCAGAGCTGAGAAAAACTCAATGGAAAGTGGTGAGAGGAGTGAACCTGCAGAAAAAGGAGTGTATCTGCAGGAGAAAGTCCCTTCCAACCCAGCCAATTCTATGATTCTATGATAACTGTTCTTCTGGTTAAGCATTCTTCTCTTTCCTGCCATGTTATGATTAATAATTTCCACTTGCTGCCCATGACTCAAATAATTCTTTCTTTTTTTTTCCAAAAGAATTCAGAAATAATAGGGAATTCTAAGTGCCAGGTGGTGTTTCTTACATGTTCAAGTAACACTTTTGCATTTAATAAAGCAGTCACTACAAAACTAATACTAAAAAATGAAAATAGTTAAACAAAAAAATTTAAATTAAAAAAACAACTCAGTCTTATTGCTCAAAATTTGATTTAATTCATTTTATATGCCTTTTCTGGTAGGTGGTAATCTTCTCCAAAATTAAATTAAGTACTCTACTTGATCATGGGAGTATGCATGCAGGAGAAAAAAACAAATCAAACCACTTCCCTGGGACTGATGAATAATTATTTTTCCATCTTAAACAGAGAATTTAATCAGGCCAACAGAGTACTGAAATTTTATGATATTAAAAATTTGCTTGAAGTGCTTTGCATTTTGGTTCTTTTATTCTCTTGGAAAAAAAGTGGTCAGGTCGTATTATAATTTAATTTGTTAAATGAATGTGATTGTGAGAACTTTTAGCAGCACCATCAGATGCTGTTTGTATCAGTACAAACATTCATAAAGAAATTACTGTCTCACCTATTATAGTCAAGGCCTTCTGGGTCATTCTTGTTCACTGCAAAGTTTAATTAAAATGAAGTGAATTTTGGGGTTCACTTATGTGACTATGGGCTCCCCAATATTCAATATATAAATAAAATGAAAATTAGTTGGGATATAACTGGGTAACAGAATTCTCTCACACAGACTGAAGCATCATTATTACTACTTCTAGTTGATACATCAGTATTTATGGGCTGAAATGGTGGTGGTGTTTTTGGTTTGGTTTTTTTACCATATTTTTATAATTTAATGATCATTGTACTGCTGCACCATGAAAGTAAAAGTGATAGAAATTGTCAGAATGACTGTGGCAAAGTTGCTAAGATAACAGACAGAAGACAGCTTTGCAAGGGAGAGTTAGAGTGGAAAAAAATCCATTATTTGGATTAGATTTAGCTTTCCCTGCTATGCCTGGGAGAAATGTGCAAAAAGCCCATCTCACCCCAAGAAAAGAATTTATTGGTAACTTTGTAATGGGTGTCTGTGATGTTCAGTGTTGAAACCTTGGGTCCTACTTAGGAAATTATAAACTCTGTCTACTGGCATTCACCACTCCATGTGCCAGGAGTGTCCCACAGAAGTAAGCAACCCTGTGCTTGCTTTTTCCATGTCTGGGAAATATTTAAGAGTCTATTAACATGTCAAATTAAGCAGAAAATATTTCCTAATCACCTACCTCCAAAGGTAAAAAAACACCAACAAAAACTAGCAGATTTTTTTTTTATTTATTTGAGAGATGACCATACAAAGTATTGGTTTTGTTTTTCTCCAGATTATTAGAAGAAAAAAGGCTCATTTTTTGTTTCCTTTAAGGGGAAAAAAATACAAAAAGAGAGAGACGAGATTTTGGGAGGAAAAAAAAAAATACCCAACTGTCCCAGTGGGTCAGACCAACAGAGCTTTAGCTTGGTGTCCTGGTGTTGGTATTTGCCAGTGGCAGATGCTCTGGCAAAGAGTGTAAGGAGCAAGGAAAGCCTGGGGTGAGCTTTTCCCTGCTCTATCTCCAAGCTTCCCTACAACTGTGATTTAGCTGCTTCCTGAGCTGAAATTAGCATCAGAGTCACTGTTCTACTAGCCATCAATAGACCTATGACCCACTCATTTTGCTGAAGACTTAGTGGACTCACTAAACTTGAGTTTCTGAAATTAATATGATACTGTATGAAATAGTAATTATTGTTGTTCATTTTAAATATCCTACCTGATTATCCTATTTTAGATCTCCAACTTATTGTTTAGTAGCCAAGTTGTAAAACAATGGTCTCTCCCTTTTTGCTCTTTTGCTGACTTAATGACCACTTACTTTGTTTAGAACCTGAACTGCTGCATCTACTTCTCTCTCAAGAGTTGCTAAGCCCTCAAATATATATTTGCCTGCATCATTTTATTCTTGAAGAAAGAGTACTCTGGTCTTACAGTGTGTATATGATTATCTTGTTAACCTATCCTCCTTCTTATGATGTTTAGTAACTCTGCTATTGATTTTCAAAATGTGGAAGCAGGTCTCCTATTTGACTGAATAATATCTTTGAAGAAAGATGTTGTGAGAAGTCATGCAGTTCAACTTTTTAACCTTCAGCAGACAGAGAATTGCTTTGCATCTTCACAGAACTGAAAAGAACCTGGATTTGAATCCAGATGTAGACAGAGCTTGTTTTCAGCCAAGTGTTTTGGTGGTGTTTTTTTTTCTTTAAACTTAGCTGTGCTGTTAGTAAGACAATGGTACAAAACTGGAGTGCTGAGGATCCAGAGAGGATCTACTTGGATTTTCATGGTTGCCAACGACAGCACTGAAATACAACTAGACAAGTTTATGCTGATTTTACACAGTTTATTATCTTTGAGTGACCTTTGGCTGACAGTTAGCTCCAGCTGAATAATATGGACAAATCAGGGCAGATCAGTTTAATTAGTTTTAATACAATTTGCTAATTACTCTTGAAATGAGATTTTCAGGAGGTTTGGTTGTAATGTTGGAAAAGGATATCGAGGAAGGAATTGAAAACTTACAGCAATAAGTACCATGCCTTAATTTTAGGCTATTTCTATAAAACATTACTGCCATTTTAACAACAAATAAGGGATACAAGTAAGAAGTGGATGCTTGTGGAAAAAAAATAAGAAAGAGTAATAAAGTTCCAACTATCTGTTTAATGGGATGTGATGATGGGGAAAGTAAGTTGCAGATTTGACATGCACTCTCTCCATTTGGCCTAGATTCATTTGCAGTGTTAGGCACATTCCTTAAATCCATGTGTGCTTTTTTTTTTTTTTAATAGGAAAAAAACTTTAATGTGGGCCATCATGTGTTAATTTGTAATGTATTAAAGTAATCTGCTTTTGTTAGCATTTTAGAAATAATTATGGTAGTGTAAAATGTGCTGCTGCTCTTCTCAAATTAACTGAAGAATAATGAGATTAATCATGAGTAGGAGGGGGGTCCAGAAGAATTTTAATATGGAAGAGCAAAATGGGGTTATTTGGAATTTACCATTTTTTATCTCCCTTTGTATTAAAAAAATGAAGTATTCCATCATGTGAGTGGATTTCCCTAGGGCAGCACAAGTGAGCAGCTGAGGTCAGGGGAAGAAACCTCCTTGTGAGTTACTACGTGGTGTAATGCCTGGAGTTCCATGCATCCCAAAGATGCAACATCTCTGTTCCTGGGAGGGAAATGTTTGATATGTCACACACATGATGCTTTCTGAACATGGCAGAGACTCAGACAATGCTCTAAAAAATTACAAAATCAAATCTTAACAAGATGATTGTATCTTCAACACAGACAGTGGCTTCATGAAACAGAGCAGGCAGGAGTGAAAGGTTAAGAGGAAGGGTTGCAGGTACTTCTGAGGGTGGATGTCCCAGTCTTCAATCTGTTTGTAGTTGTAGAATCACAGAATGACTTAAGTTAGAAGGGACCTTGGAGATCATCTCCTCCAAGCTCCCTGCCATGGACAGGCCCAGCTCTCAACCGGACGAGGTTGCTCAAAGCCCCCTCCAACCTGGGCTTGAAGGCCTTCAGGGAGGGGACAGCCACAACCTCTCTGGACAATCTGTTTGAGTCTCACCACCCTAGTACTGAAGAACTTCTTCCTAAAGAACTTCTTCCTAATTCCCATGTGACAGGGATCTTGTTTTACTCCTTGCCTTGACTGTTCCTCACTGATGGTCACTGATGTTTTAACTTGGGCACGGGTGTAGATCCATACTTCTGCCCTTCTTTTTATGCCCTGAGAAGTACTCGTGTTCTCTCTACTCACAGCAAATTATTGTGATGGAAAAGTACATGGTGGTTTAATAATTTTGAGACTTTTGTTTCAAATAATCAAACAGGCTGATAAGATTGCTGAATTTCACAGGAACATTTTGTCTAATGAAGGTCTTGGAAAAGAGGGGATATGCAGAAAGGAGCAGAGCTTTTCTTGCTAAATATTGTCAGACTATGGGCTATCAAATCATACAGTATATTAGGAAAGACACTTGTTGAGTCACAGACATTATTTTGCCATTTTAAATAATGCAAATAGAAATGTAAAAATCTAGATATTAATTAGAAAGGCAAGAGGAAAAGCAAGGTAAGAGGAAAGCTTGACTTTCCAATTAGTCAAAGTTTTCTCATTAATGACAGGAAAAAATGCTGTCATGGGCTGTTGCTGTGAAACAGGGTCTGTGTACAACAGGCAGCATCCTAAGTTTTCCTCAATCTACTTTTTCTCAGCATTATTATTTTCTTCCATTACAGTTTCTTGGTAGTCTGACAGCAGCATGTGAAAGTCTGGTGGGTGACCAAGTGCTGTTTTCTATTTTGAGGCTGTGCTTTGAAAAAAAATAAATAGCTTTGGACAAATAAATCTGATTTTTTTTTAATTGTAGTAAAGATGACAAAGTACTTGGACATTTAATTGTAAGTCATAGCTATTTCAGTTATTGTGACTTGGAATGGGGTGGTGAGATGTTAGGTAGCACAAGAAATATCACAATCATTCTGAAGTTCTCAGTGAATGATTTGCTTTAAAAAGAACTCCTGAAGCTGCAAGAAAGAAGTTGGAATGGTGGAGGAGACATGAATGTTGCCAGAAACAGCAAACACTAAACCTTCTTTTGGAGAATTTCTCAATGCTCATCAAGACTAACACCTAGGGCAGGTTCTGTTGTATGGAGTGGTGGCTTACTGAGATTTCCAGAGGTTAATCACAGGCTCTTACATTTCCTTTAATAAGTTTTAGAGTACTCTAAAGTAGCCTCAGAAATGAAATTGGATAGTTCCTAAATTGTCAAAGGATGGCAGAGCTCTGGAAACATTTGTGGTTTGTTTTTTTTTCAGTATGACTGTGTTGGCCTGTCTCTTTCCTGAGACTACTTATGGGGCATCCAAGGTGTTTCCCATTCACCAAGAATAAAATACTCATGTCCCAGACACCTGCATTCTTTATCTACGCTTCTATTGTCACAAAACTTTATTTTTCTTCCACAAATAATATTTCCTGACACTGGGCACCTCTGAATTTTTGCCTTCTGGAAGACATTTGACCTTTAGACCTTTTAGGTGTTTTTGAGTCTCTTCTTCAGGTCCCTCTACCTATCCTACCTTGGGAAAGTTAGGGAGTGTGGGCATGTGTAGCCCATGAGATGAGTAAGGAGGCTGAAACAGTCAGACTTACCCAAATAAAATGAATCAGATTACCATAAAAATGGGGGGGATATTTTTAGTAACAGGACTTTGCAGGGGATGCAGCAAAAACTGCTGGAAAAGCTGGCGTTCCTGAAGTTACCTCTGTGTGACAGTGTGTGTTGGAATCATGGAAGTAATTTTCAGGATGCACAAATGGGTTTTAATACACATGTAGCTTGGATGGCACTGTGGATGTAGCCCTTGGAAGCACTAGAACCATCACCAGCTAAGACATATTTTGCTTCTTAAAGTCGGTCGAAAAAAATTAAATATTGGCCTTGTAATTTTTTCGTGGTTTATCTGAGCAATAAAGTTAAGCAGTAAATAAACCAGTTCCTTTGAATCATCTTTAATATATGAATTATTAGAAGGTGTACACAAAGAAAAATAGTTACAAGCAGGTGTTAGATATTAGCTGCTAGTTCACTTAGAGACTCCAAGATGTTGGGCTTTGAGTTTGTCTTCATGTATGAGAACTGTTGACAGCAGAAAAGCAAAAGTGCCAGCAATAGTGGCAAATTCAGAAAAATACTGAATGTTCTAGAACCTCAGCAGGAGTGATGAGTTTGTTAGCTGGGACTTTGTGTTTTGGTCACACTGGTGCCTTGTGCTTTGTAATTCTGGTCCTTCCTTCCCTTCTTCTCTACTACAAAGATCCCATCTGTTGAAGTGAGTAGATTGTAGGCAGCATTTAAGCTTCTGGTGTGTGAAGTGGTTTTGATGTTTGCTGTAGAAACACGAGGCCCTCATAAATCTGCAATGCAGTGATTCTCTGCAGTGAAGGGTATTGGTTTTGGATTTTTCTACAAGTGAGAGCAGGAAAAATATGGATCAATATAAATAAGGATAATGAACAGGAGCGATTGGCTTATTTATTATTTTCCCCTTTTTGGAAAAATACTGCAAAACCTATGACAAGAACTATCATAAACCATCTGTCATTGCCAGGTGATCTTGATCTTTTTCACTTTGATTTCTTTTTGATGAGCATGGCAGACTAAATGGATTTTTCTTGTCTGAGTGTCTGCATTAGTCTCACCTTAGATAGCTGATGCTTTCATTGCAGTTACAGATATTAGATTGAAAACATCTCTCTATGCTTTATAAATTATGGTACTTGTTTCACTATTATACTATTAAATTTGACCATAACAAAATTTTAGCAATGTGAATTTATTTTTTTTTTTTAAAAAAAAGGTTTGGGGTGGATTTAAGCACAAATATTCTGGTTCACAAGCAAAGTTTGTAATGAGTCTTTGGTGTATAGTAACAAGAGCCTTCAGTAGGAGGAAATGGCAACAAAAGTAAAATTTTTTAAATTACAAGATTCCAAGCTCCTTGGTAGTGAGACCTCCGTAATTCTGTCCAGGAGCTTTATTCAGACCCAATTAAAATTCAATTAAATCACTCAACTACAACGTGCGTATTTAAAACTAGGAAAGGTGATTGGAAATCACTGAGATCAGCAGAGCTGCTTGAAACTCCACTTGCAGTCTTTTATCAGCCTGATAAAATTTCAAGCTGCTTGTGTGGACAGACTTTGATCTGCAGGCAATGTCAAAGTCGAGCTTGTGGTGAGGGAGGAGATTTGTGCTGCTCTGCCTTGCTTAAATCACTGAACCAAACTTTCAAGGATTTGAGGAAGCAGGCCCAAACCAAAAATGTTCCTTTCAGCTATCATTTATCATGATAAATTCCATGTAACTGAGTGCTTGAATTACCAGTACTATGCATATAAGGAAGCAAGAGTGATGGACAAAGTATAAAACACTCCTTTAATCTTTTCTGCAGCAAATCCAGGCACCTTGCAGGTGCATTTTTTGGTCATCTCTGTGCTCCCTTTTGTTTTACTTTATTTCCACTATAAATAACAACAAAATTGTTCAATTTTATGATAATATTTACGTATTCAAAACCGTGCTCAGGTTTCTGTGGGAACTGATAGACTTGTATCAATAGGAGGTTATGGAAATACTTCTGAAAAAACAGGGCATAACTATTGTTATATTTGCTTATGATATTTAACACAATTTTTTGTTGTTGCTCCTCTTCTGCCCTTGAACTGGGTGGCTGCAGTGGAATGGCAAAAAGATATAATTTAATCAGAAAGAGCAGGCTATGCTGAAAGTAACTTCAAAGCTATGATTAAACGTACTTACAATAATTAGTTTCAAAGCATTCTAATTCCTTGCAGTGTTTAAAGAATTCAGCATCTAATGAAGTAAAATAAATCACACACCGCTTTGTTCATTGAATAACCAATTTTCTTCTCCTAACCACCATTTATCAACTGGAAAACTTCTCAACTCTCCTTTAAATGCACTCAGACCCGAGCACACTCCTCATTCCCCCTCCCACACACACACAATGAGCTCAATTATAACACCTTCATTGGATTATAATGTACAAAAACTAATAGTTCATTTTGAATTAAGAGGTGAAGCAAGAGAAAGGAAGTGTTCAGTGCCAGCTCTGTAAATGCTTTGCTTTGAAGAACTCCTGGTTATTTTGATGAAAGAGGACAAATCACATTTCTAAAATTCTATTTTCTGATTTTTTCTTAAGTAATACTAAATTGAGAGGCTCCATATGCTGTTTAATTTGAGCTGTAATTTCTTCTGGAGAAAACATCAAACTTTGTATTTGTCATTGTTTGTTCTCACCATGTCAATAGGTTATTATTTTGGATGACTGAAGCAGAACATCCAGTATTTCTATATCCACAAGTAAACTTGCTGACATTAGTGAAAATCTTTATCTCAGATTTTGACCAGAGGATATGAAGTATAGTGCAATTTCCATCTCAGCAACACATCTCAGCAGCAACAAGAAAATTTAGATGAGAAATTGAAAGAAATTGAGAAGTTTTCTTGTGAGAGTGAGTGAGTGCATTAAGAAAAAGGACTGGCTAGTGGTCTTGCAGCTTGGCTTTCTTGCTTTTTATATATATGCTTTTTTATATTCAAGTCGAATGAAAAGTAATTACTTTTTGACTCTTAAGTAGTTTGCAGTACAAGTGATGAAGAAGCTGTTCTGACTATTTTCCCTTTGCAAATGATAAAATCATAGTATTGTTTTAGTTGGAAAAAACCCTTCAATTTCATCACTATAATTTCAATTATTAACCCAGCACTGCTAAATCCACCACTAACCCATGTACCTCATTACCACATCTACATATAAATTTCTCCAGGGCTGGTGACCCCACCACTGCCTTGGGCAACCTCTTCCAGGGTCTGACAACCCTTTAGTATCCAACCTAAACCTCCCCTGGCACAGCTTGTGTCCATTTCCTCTTCTTCTGTTGAAAATAAGTCAGCTGAAATTGGGCATTTTTATAGAACTAAGAGAGTCCAGCACATAGGGCATCTCTGATGCCTTTGGGACATCAAAAAATAGACCAGGAGCAAAGACATGTGGAAGATATCTCTTCAGTCCCAGCAAGTCTGAAATTGTCCATTTCCTATACTGGGACTTAAATTCTTAGTGCCTCTTGAGTTCATACTGAATTATTTTTCCCCAAGTAGGAATTCTCTACAATCAGATTTTTTAACTACCTGGTAAGTGAACGAGAAGAACATTGTGTTCATTTGTTTTCTGTCTTAAAATTGAAATAATTTAATAGTTTATTCTGCTGGTGTTTGCAGTACCTCTTGATGATCTATACACCTAAATTGGACGAGAATTCTTTTTTTTTTTCTTCTTCTTCTGTTGATTTATGTATATTTAAATCTCAGTTCCCATTGGGCCTGTCTAAACTGAGAGTTTACACACTACCCATAAACATACTTATAAGCAATATAACCATTACTGGGCCTATTAACTTGAATAACAGAATTTGAAAGGATTATTTTGGAAGGGTGATACAGTTTGAGTAAGTGTTGACTGGATTAGGCAGGCTGTGGAGATGGTATAAAGAATATGCAAAATGACAGAAACACCAGAAGATTAATAATAATTTTGAGGAACAATATAACTTATTTATTGCTAGGGACTATAACAAATCAAAATAAGCTTGCTTGCACTTTTAAAACATTAATCTTAAGCCCTGGGAAACTGGAGACAATTTTAAAATATGTTTCCTTGTTAATTTTCCATTTATAATGAGTATTGTGCAGGAACATTTAATAGTTTGTTGTAGATTAGCCTCTTTGTGATGCAGTATTTCGTTTGGGTAAAGTAATGAATAAACAGGCACTTTATTTATGTATGTATCATAATCAAAATACAGTTATCTTGGTAATTTAATTTTTATTGCAAGATATAGGCAGGAAAGATCTTTAGAGGTAACAGAGCAATTATGGCACAAACCAGTGAAACTTCACAAGCTGCAAACAGAAGAAAATGCTCTGTCTGTTCTCTAGATTGCTTACTGCCATTCTCTGCTCATTATTTTTGAAGGAATCCTAGCAATAAAATAGTTACACACTATAGTTATAGTTATAGTTATACAGCTGATTAGAGCTGTATTTTCTTCTAAAATTGTACTGGGTGGTCTCAGCAGACCTACATGGGTGTTTGGTGTTATGCTGTATGAATAAAAAGCACCGTGTTAAAGTTGTGCTCATTTTGCATTGAAAACTTTGGATTTTCTTTCTTACTAAGCAGATATTTTAGGACTACACTTGGCTATTCCATACTGAGCAGGTTTTACTTTTGTTTTGTTGTTTTTGACTTCCTATATAGAAAATACATTCTGTTCTGCTTGTGCTGATTAACCACACCTAAATATAGATATGTGTATATATAAATGTGTGTGTATACATACATACATACACATATATATATTTATCTCAACCTTTGCACATAGAAGCTGCTGCCTGAAAGTATCCTCCAGGACTAGAATCTTGCATTTGCTTTTTAATTTTATTTTCCTCTGAAGTTCAATATGCCAGATGAATGGCATAGTTTTGGGGGAAACATTTTTAATGTCTCCTACATCTTTGTCAAAACATAGAAGAGAATAGGTGCTTAGGAAAAAAACATCCATAAAACAAGCATGGAGTCTAGAATGTGCAAAATCCCAGCTTGTAAATTAAGATGGCACTGAAAATGAAAATACATTTGTTAAAAAGTTAATGGAAAATCTTTTTCCCATTACTTCCTTGTGCAGATACTAAAAATGTGTATATGATGTGCTCAGTTCTGAGCTGTGGTTCTGGCAGGGGTGCTGACCTGGCTACTGTCCTGGCTCTTTAATTTTTTGTTTGTTTGTTTTTTGTAGGTGAATCCAAATTTGTATCAAAATGCATAAACCACTGTTTTTATTACTTTCTTTCTAAGGTTGTTCCATACCTGTGTTTCACAAACTGAAAACACATATCAATGCTGATTTAACGTCATATTTGCAAAGTTTAAACAGATTTGGATTTGCTTTTCCTGTAGTTTAAAGTTTACTTTTATCTCAGTTTGGGGGTGGTTTTTATTTCTTTGTTGTCATTAGTAAATATACCTTTATTGAAAGGCACAGGTCATAAAATCCAGAACTGTGGAATGGAAAATGGTTTTGAAAATCTTTACTCCCTCTTTTTCTTACTCACATGATTTTTTCCTTAAGCAAGAGTCAATGGATCCTTTTGTTTCATTGGGTTATTAAGCAGCATCACAAGCAAATTTTAAAAGGCAAAACAAAACTAAAAAGCCCACATAATTTTTGATGTGCCTGATCTTGCTTTATGTAGAGAGATGCATGTTCAAGGTTAGAAGTTGACAGTGCTGAACTCTCTATTCTAATGTATTTCAGCATTTTGGTATTAAAGCTGATGGGAGCTCTGCACTTTATTTTCTACTCAGTAGAAGGGGCTAAAGTGATCTTCTATTGTCATTAAGCTTGTGTGAGAGCATGCCCAGGAAGGGCAAGAAGAATTCCTGGATTCTGTAGTGAAGCCTTTTAGCTTTCTGGTGAAGCTGAAAGTTATCCAGATACTATTGCCCCAAACTTCTTGCTATTCCAGCTTTTGATTGTGTTCCCAGCAGAAAACATAGAACTACCCACCAGCTTGATGATTTGTGTCAAATGTATTTTCTAGATGAGTTTTCAAATGTACATTGTAAGATAAAAAAATATCACTTGCATCCCCTTGGCTTCTTGACTCCCCCCAAACTGGGAGCATGTGAAATTGGTTCCTCAAAGATTAAGAAAGGAAGAAGGTGAGATAGGACCCAGTTGGTGTGTCAGTGATGTTAATACAGTCTCACAGGCTATTTAAGTCTGTATAAATTAGCACTTCCAACAGAAAACTGTGCACAATCCATAGACAAATTGTATTTTTTCTTGATAGTATTAATGGGCCCATACTGCATGAAATGAGCCCTTACATTTTTTCTGCTCAAGAGATATCTATTTTCTTATAAATGCTTTTACTTACTATCTCTAATCTTCCTTTCTTTTTCCTCCAGTGTAATCTATTTTTCATTTGTTAGGTTTCTTTCCCCAATGGATAGCATTTTTGTCCATATATGCATTATGTAGCAATAACAGAAGTTTAAAAAAATTGTAGCAACCTCTTTAATAGCCCTTTTAACCTGAACTTTCCTGGCCATCAGTCATCTGGAGAACTTCCATCACATATTTATATCTGGCTGCTTCTTCAGTTTAGGTGCTTCCTTCTTAAAACTACTTTACCCCATCTGGATCCTCTTACAGTCTCTGACTGTTCCTTTTGGAGGTCTTAAGGTGATGAGATGATGATGGTGGTGGGGCTCAGAGCTGTCCCCTTGATTTGGGGCTGCTCTTTTAGGCCTGGGGTACCTTATACCAAAGTGGGAGACAGGAGTTTAAACCTGGTATGCAGCTGGGAAACACCAACCAGAGGGAATAGGTTTATTGGAAGACCTGGTTCAATTTTATTTACAAAACAGTGACCAGCAGCTCATTAGAAAGACAAATAGAAACTCTTTCTAGTGTTTTGTTCAGACAATTATTTTCTTGTACAGAGACCATCCTTGACTCCTTCAGCAATGCTACAAAATTAATCATTGTTTTAAGTATACATAGAAATAAAAGACAGGTATAGACTAGATGAGGAGGGCTAGTTTTCATAAGATTTTTCTTTTTCCTTTTCTATTTCAAAGGCAAGTCCTGCTTGGCGTTCTGCTGTTGAATTTTGCAGAAAGGAGATGGGCTTTTGCAACTCCCAGATTAAAATCTAACAGCACTGGAGCTGTTTGAGGCAAACTGATGAAAATTAATTACCTATGAAGGTTACAGGGCTGCTTGTTACTGAAAATCAGATAGTTACCCTGCCTTCCTGAGTTTTACAGTAGATCACAGGAACATAAATAAAATTACTTTCAGAGGTCATCTTATCCTAAGGAAGAACAGCTTAAAAAATGCATATTTATACACATGAAAATTATATTCTATGGAGCATAAGCATAGAATATCTCAAACCTGGCTGTCTTGTGTAGGATAGCTTTGCTCTCAAGTTGTTATTCAGCTTCACCTTGGACATTTGTATAATCACCAGAACTCAAATTACAGACACTTCTGACTAATGCAGGGTCTAGTGATAGCAAAGGTCTATACCTGGAATATTATATTATGGCTCTTGGAACTCTTTGAGCAGGTAAGGTGAAAGATGTCGAAAATCTGAAAAACAACGGGCCATAAATGATAGAGGTCTATTAATAATTAAATGCATTACAATAATAATAAAAAAAAAAAAGTGAAAAACCCCCCAAAAACAGTTCAGCAGTTCTTAATGCTATCTTCCACGGACCATATAAGTCAATGAATTTCAAGTTCAACCATTTGTGCTAAACAAGGTTAAAATGGCTAAAAGACTGACTATATTTTAATGTGCTATAAAGGAATTAAAAGCCTCCAGCAGTCCATAAAATATCTCATCCTTCAATTTTGTATGCAATCTCCAGTACCATGGAAAGATTTAGTCAATCACAGGGCAATAACTAACTCTGTAGGGCTGCTGTAATTGCTAATGTAATTGTGTTACTGAGGTTTACCCACTTCTAATTCCACTGTTGCCCATTTCTTTAGTAAGAAATAAAGTTTCTTCATTTTTTAAAGAGGTACTATATTTTATACTATTACATTTACTTCTTTCCTTTAATATATAGCTACACTGTCTAATTACTGGTGACATGTGCTAGCCAGTATTTATTTTATTGAAAAGAAAATGCCACATTCATTTACTTTGCTTAGCTACACAATTGCAAACAAAAAGTGATAATCTTTATATGCTTCATTCCAGTAGTGTAGTTAACTCCTTGACTGTCAGGATTTTGCTGGTATTTTTACCAGGTTGAACATTTCAACATTCAGCTCACCAATGTATTTAGCTGTCTTCCCAACAGTAATAGAATCTGGTGAAACCCATCAGCAGCAGCACAGCCCAAGTCATTGATTACTTCAGTGCTGAAAAAGAAATGTTTTGTTTTTTTTTTTTAAATTTCTTTCTGGGTTTTGTGGGGTTTTTTTGGTGTTTGGTTTTTGTTTTTTTTTGGGGGGGGGGGTGTTGGTTTTTGGGTTTTTGTGTTTTTTTTTTAATAAATTTTTTTAGAATTGGATTCTAAGTCTTGGATTTTGATGAGTTACCATTGTGGTTGTATCCCTGAGGTCAGGGGGTGCAGCTTGCTACCATCAGCTGAAGAACCAGGTATGGGGCAATGAGATGCTGTTGGTGACAGTCCAGCAAAGATAAAAAGCATTGAAATAGCAGCATGAACATGAAGGTGGAACTAGGTGATCCACTGTCCCTCCCCTTCCTCCCCTCTGATCCCAATTTTCCTTTGTGCAGAACACTGGGCATGCTTTTAGTGAGAAAAATGCTTTTCAAGTCCAGATCTTTCTAATTGTTTCTTTTTACCATGAGAATCTGGCAAGCAGAAAAGAAAGGAGTTTGCTTGCAAGTTTGCTAGAAGCAACAGCAAGGGGGAAGAAGGCAGTCTGAAAAAGTGAGAAAAGTTGCTTTTATAGTTCAACTATTTTATTTTGGCGTTTTTTTTTTTTTGAAATTTCACTGTGGCTGCTTGGCATCTCATTCTGAGCAGCAGCAGAGGCACCGCAGCTGTCAGGCTGAGGAGACAGTTACGGCGTTGATATCCTTGCTTTCATGTTTCAGCAGTTATCTTTGCAACTCTAAATGACAGAAGCTCTTTTTGTTATCATTTAAAATAAAAGTTAGAGTTCTGTAGACATTGATGGGAACCACGTGGGAAGTATTGCTGCTTACCATGAAAATAGGGCTTTGTTAAGCTGGGGATAAGAGGTGCATGAGGTATTTTGAACAGAAGAGATGGGGTTGGTTGCCTTTTTTATTATTAATGAATGTGATTTGGTAAATTTATAGTCAGTTTTGGAATGGCAGGTCCTCTGGTTCTAGTAATGGTAATGAAGTTTCACATAAAGAGTACAGGAGAAAATCATAGAACAGTTTGGGTGGGAAGGGACATTTGCAGGTCATCTAGTCCACCAACCCTGCAGTGAGCAGGAACATCTTCAACCAGATCAGGTTCCTCAGAGCCCTGTCCAACCTCACCTAGAATGTTTCCAGGGATGGGACATCTACCACCTCTCTGGGCAACCTGGGCCAGGGTTTCACCACCCTCATCTCAAATAAAAATATATTCCTTATATCTAATGTGAAGATAAAAATCATGTAGGCTAAAAAAGAAGGTGTAATACCTTGGTGTTAGAACCTGGGGATGATAAGTAGGCTGTGCAGCATGTGCATTTCCTGACAGTGTGATGAGAATTGTTCCTGTGCCTTGAAACAGTTTAGAAAGGATGAGTGGCAATCCTTAATATACTAAAAGGAAGAAGGCAGGAGGAAGAATTTTTCCAAATGTACACTGGGAGGTAGTGACAGTAAGGACATTTTAAAGGTGAGAGGTACAAAGAAGAAAGAGAAACCACACATTTAAAATCATGGATAAACAAAAGGACCTTGTGAAAATAATTACCATTTATGAGTCAAATACAAAAATAATGAATTAAATTAATGTTTATTACATGCAGAATGTATGCTTGTGTCTATTGAGTAAGAAATGGGGAAGTATAAATTACAAATAAATGGAATTTAACCCAAGTTTTTTCATAATGTGAAAATAAATCTACAGCTGAGTGTATCCTTCTAAAACTAAGCAGAAGGAGAGTGGGAACAGAAGAACATGATTAATCTTCAACAGTAAACTTTTTTCTTGTCACTGAATCAAAGGCAAGCATGTGTCACATGTTGAGTTTGAGCTAAACAAATGATAAAAATGCATGGCTTGTTGAAGTCAGTGAAATGTACTGATTACTGATACCTGGACACACAAAACGTCTCTTCACTCGTCTTTACCACTGACATGCTTATCCCTCCCCTGATTCTCTTAGATAACTTTTGATAACTATTTAAAAATAAATAAAATTATTTTATTTGAAAAGAAAAAAAAGGGAATATTTTGGATTCACCTGGCTTTAAAAGTAGAGTAGGTCCCATGGACTAATATACTGTATTGCTATAGTTATATTTATGATTTTGCCTTTGAGGAACATACTTAGGGCAGCCATAACTTCATGCCTACCTGAATTCTGTACCATCAATTGACAGTTAGCATAGGTTAAATTGTTACTATTGCCATCAGAAAAGGAAGCACTGAAAAGACCAACTGCAAAGATGTGTCAAAGAAATGCTTGGTCTTTAATTCTATATTGTAGCAAATTAAGAATTGGTTATCCTTGCTTCATAATTTGGTTATCTTATCTTCATAAGAACACCTTTGAATCTCCCTGACCTCCTCCCAATAATTTGATTTTGCAGTGTTTTCCCTTCTTATAAAAAATAATCATGTGAGAGAGTAAGCAAGAATGAGATGAAGCCATGGTCATAGCTGTACCACCTCCACGTGCTGAGATGTGAGCTGATGGGGAGTGTCCTCAGTACAGTTCCATCAAGCAATGCTAGAAGACCAAATGCCATAAACCCATGACACCAGCAAGCAAACACACCAGGGAAAAAAAAAACAACCCAACAAAAAACCCCCTTGATCTGGTTCAAGGACCTTAGCAATAGGACAAGGGGTAATGGTCTAAACAGAAAGAGGGAGATTCAGACTACATAAAAGGAAGAAAGGTTTAATACTGAGGGTGGTAAAACCCTGGCCCAGGTTGCCCAGACAGGTGGTAAGTGCCCCATCCCTGGAAACATTCCAGGTCAGGTTGGACAGGGCTCTGAGCAACCTCATCTTGTTGAAGATGTCCCTGCTGACTGCAGGGAAGGTTGGACAAGATGAGCTTTAAATGTCCCTTCCAACCCAAGGTATCAATCATTCTGTGAAGGCTGACAGGAGGTGAAGCTCTCTGAGGCACAAGTGTGCATTTCTAAAATAATTCCTGAAACCTGAAGATTTTAGCTTGGCTTCTTTATATCCTGCAAGACATGGGGAATGTTTAGCTTGCAGCTTTATTCATGCAACCATATGTTAAGGCTTATAAACAAAAGCAGCATTATATTTTTATGCATTAAAGGTTTGTTGCAGGGGAAAAAAAAAAAATCTTGTTTCTGGCTCACATGATGACCTCTGTCTTCCTGTGAACTAAAAGGAATGCGAAGAAAAAAGGACAGAAGTGCCTACCCACCACTCTGCCTTCCTGCTTAGTCTGGGGAGCAAAAATGAAACATAATTATACACATAAATTGAAAGAAATTGAACTCTGTACCATATGCAAAGGGCTGAAGCCCATCTATGGTGCCAGAGTAAATAATTACAGCCTTGTCTGTTTACTTCTCTCTGCATTACTGAGGACTTCGAGAAGTCAGTGCCGAAAGCCATTCCAGCCCCATAAAATTTTTGTGCATTTCAAAGCCAACACAAAATTATACTGCTTTTTCTTGTCTGCAAAATCACGGAGATATGCTTAGAAATACTGTTTTGCCCAAGAGGTTAAGTGAATGCTGTGAAAATCTATATTCTTGCTGAAGTTGCCAGATATTTGTTTTGCAAGAAGAAAATGTGCTGCAGCTCATGCTCTCAGTGTTCTCTCTGGGTGTGGGGAGAGGAGTGAAGTCAGGATAAATCCTCTGCCTTGCTGATGAAGTGCATTGTGGAAGAGAACTTGAAAGTGGTGGAAACCCCATAAAATAGAAAACAAGTTTCATGTCCTGGAGCAGAGAGCTTGCCTGTGATGTTCCTGCAACACAGGGAGATGTCAATCAGTGGCCCTTGTGTAGAACTTGAAGCAGGGATGATTGAGCTTCACACCTCTGCTGTTTTTTGACCTTTCTCTTGACTTTGGTAAAGTCATCTCTGATCCTCAGTTTCTGAGCTGGGAAAATAAACCACAGTGTTTGTTTCTTAATTGGAGGTTTCTTTTCCTTGGATACAACAAGCTGAGTTCTCTTTCCACCCTATGAAAATTTTTCCAGTTCCCTTAGAAACTGAAAGAATGGTGGCATACATGATGGGCATCGTCATAGCTGGCTTAAGAAACTTCAAGTCTTGTGGAGAGGAGGGGAGAAATGAGACACTTTCTCCATCATGATTTAAAGAAAACCCATAATGTCAAAACCTGAAGCTCAGTATGAGTGTGGTGTCAGCAGTGTGATGTTTCTGGCTTCAGCACTTGGGCACCTGCCTCTGGGAAAGAGAAATCCTGTTCCTCACAGACAGTCTCACAGTATAAAGGGTATGGGTGGTTTCCTTCAGCAGATGTCCTCTATACTGGTTTATTTTTTTTAAACAAACTTCTCTCCTAGGTCACGATTTTGGTTGTCTCAAATGGTGTGATGCTTGCTGAATCAGCTTGAGGAATGATAGATTTGGGTGTAATGTTTCTGCTTTTTAGCATAGAGCTGCACGTAGGGAACAAAAAGCCACGTTTCTTAGGATGCGAATAAGAATTCAGAAGTATAGGTCTGCTCCAAAAAAATTATATGTGTGAATGGGAAAGTAAAACCAGGGTGATAAATAGCTCTATTTTATGCTTTAGTGTTTAATCTAGTATCTAAATTTAGTACACTTATTCTGGGAACCATTAAAGTTTTCATATATTTATCAGTGAACGAGGTTTTTTAGTCTTTCTTTTACATAGAGGTTAGGGAGGAAACTGGGGAAAAAACCCATACCCAAATGTCCCTCAAGTGATGAATTCTTTGGAAATATATGGAGGCAAACCAAGCTGCTGACAACTCTGTGTTTCACATGCTTGTTTCCTTTTTTTTATTCATAAAAAAATAACTTTAATATTCTCTTGATTGTCTTCAGTTTCCTCTTAGGCCAACAAGACAGAAAAAGAAAACAACTGTCAAGTTTTTCTTTTCATCTGCTTTTTGGTATCTCTCAGACAGCTTTTTTTGCACTTGGTGTACCTCCAGAACCCTTGATCTTTTCTAAAGCAAGTTGGTCATTAGTGGTAATTGGAGGATGAACATAGATGTGCAGTGGAAGTGAGGTGGTGGCTGTTGCTGCAGTCGAGTCTAGGGAAACCGAGGCAGAGATTTCATGTCAATTTATTTTAAAAGTTATACAATAATTTTTTATATAATTATAACTAATTATAATTATATAATACAGGCATTTGGACAGATGTTCTCAAAGCCATTTAATCACTGAGGCAGGTAGAAGTAGATATCTAAATAGGAATTAAATATACTGAAATCAGTTGGTGGATCTGGTTTCTTGTTCAGGACACCAGGTTTGATCACAAGTTTATGGTGTCCTCATTCTCTACCACACCCTGTGTGCTTGTGTCTCTTGTCTTTAAGATTGTAAACACTTCAGGGTAAAACTATGTTATTATCCTTTCCACCATGGACATTTAATATACAATAGGTATGAACCCACTTGAAGATAATTCTGTATTTTAGGAGATACAAATTATCCATCCCATGTCTTTGTGCTCTGTGTCTGAGCTGCTTATTCCTAAGGTTTTTATTGCTAGGCAGGTACTGCTGTCAAGGCACAAGGGTAACCATAGGTTGGGGTACCATAATAAATATGTTTGTCTGAAAGATCCCTGTGTCCCATTTGCAATCAGCAGGAGCTGGAATGTTGTGAGGGCACAGAGGGAGGAATGTCAAATTGTTAACAGCATCTTGCACCCAGGAGCAGCAGAATGGATGATTCACAGCCAAATTGTACTGGGATTAAAAGAAGCAAATGGCAATATAAACTGAACTTGCAGACAGGGAGTGTCAAAGCTCTAGATCATGAAATTAAGGGTTCCGTGGAAAATCTGACAGCATTTAAATCCTCCCTCTGCCTTGTATTTTCCTACACTCTTTTGGTCCACAATCACAAATTCATCTTGTTGGGGTCCTTTGTGCATCTGTTTTGGAAATTCAGGGTTTTAATTTCCAACATAAGGATAGTCAGTTCTGTGACTCTCAGTGTTCTTGTTCTTGGTGTAAGCACCATTACTCGTCTTGAAAACATTGCATTTCTATTTCTTTTTCTCAAGTGTAGTTATTTTCTCTCTGTTACCTTTTTTTCTCATTCTCTCTATGTTCTTGATAAACTGACTGTGAGGTATGCCCCTTCCCTCTGCCATTGCCAGCACTTGCCTGCTGGATGAAAAGAGTTTGCTAGAGAAAGGGAGTAGTTTGCTAGATAAAGTAAAGGCAGGGAGAAGGGAAGGAGGGTGTAATTAAACAAAATAAGTTACAAAAAAAGGAAGAGATGGAAGAACAAAAGGCCAGGGAATAGGTAAGAAGAATGCTATGCACATTGTAGATCTTAAACACTGACAGCTTTTTATTTCAAATTTGGTAAAAAAAAAAATAAATCAATACAGAGTATATTGCTCAGAACTGAGCTTGCTAGCAAGCAGAGAAGTTGAGTCCTGCTTTTCCACTATAAAAGTACATGGAGGATTTTAGAGAGCTTAAGTGTAATAATCTCCTGTGTACCACATAGCAGTGCTAAGAACTGCACAAATAAAAAAGACCCTAAATCCAGTTAGTACCCCAGATACCATAGGTGGGAAAAACTCTTCAAGGCAATACCAGCTCTGTACCACTTAGAAGAAATATTTACATTTAACTTCTGAAAGGAATGAATTTTTGTGTATTTGGGGAGTGGGCATGAAGCAGAAGTTAGGAATCCATAGCATCTTGCATAAGTTCAATGGACATCATTAAATTTTGTACATTGCATAATTATCAGATAGGTCACCGTGTATCTACACATAAATCTACAATTAGGTTGTTTTTCTATGTTTCTGTATGTCTTACACTTGTGTTTTTTAGCATACCACATACCATTGCAGATTGCACTAAGTTAAGATTGCTTTACCCTTTGCTATTTCACCAGTTAGGGATTTATGAGCAGTTTCAAATTATTTTCCAACTGTAGGTTTCTTCTACTGTACTTGGCAGGGAGTAATAATAGTAAATGCCTCATAGTTTTTGCATAATGATTTTAACAGAAAAAATGCTACTTTGCTGTCATTGGTACAGACTGTAGTGCAGCACATGTAAATTTTCTTGATAGTAATTCCTTCTACTGTAGTGAGATTCCTGTCACTCTGATCCAACCAATCCCAGGTTGGATGGGGCCTTGAGCAGCAGAATCTAGTGGGAGGTGTCTCTGCCCATGCAGAGGGGGTTGGAACTGGATGATCTTTAAGGTAGCTTCCAATCCAGACTATTTTGTGATTCTGTGATCCTCCATCAGAAGCACATAAATACAGTTCCTCAAGAAAGACAGATTTCCAGATGGTAAATCAAGGAAAAATAATTTTGATCGTCTGTTTTGACCTCTGTGTCACACAGAGCAAAGAATTTCCCTCATTAAATTCCTATTCAAATTAGAGCATGTATTCTAGAAATAAATTCTTTGTTTTGAAGTGGCCCATTATGAAGAATCAAGCATATTAATTCTTCTAGTTGTTTAAAAAGTATATGTATGTCTTGTCTGATAGTTCTGACATTGAGTGATTGCTTTTTCTCATATTTATCTGCCTTTTTAGCCCATTTCTCTCCTCTGGGGCCAGAAGTAGAGCAGGAGTCTTGGGGAACAGGTAGCTCAAGTGACTCGTAACTTGATATCTGCAGATGATTTTGGAGCCTTTCCAAGGGGTTCCAGAGACCAGGAGAGAAACCAGAGGACTTCTGGGCACTCCTTTTCAACTTGCAGGTTGGAGAGCTGAGTAAACAAAATCTTTCGTTCTTGATATTTTCTATCTGTCATTTTTAGGAGCAGGAAAAGGTTTAATCTGTCAAAAGGTTCCTATGTGACTGACAGGTTTTGAATGCTTTGTAGTAACTAACCAGTGTTTGGCCAGCTTTCATCTTTTTTTTTTTTTATTATTATTATTATTCAAGTAACTTGGAGGCAGATTTCAAGCTCATTATGTGCTGTGTCTGACAAGGTGATGCTGTACTCACAGTTTGTCAAAATTACTCTGTTTCCCAGGACTGCTGATGGAAGTTGTTCTGGAGTTTCTCTGTGTTTCCAGGCTGGTTGGGCTGTGCTTGCAGCAGGGCAAGTAGTCATAACAGAGGATGTATTGGCAAGAAGGAAGCAATGCAGTGGTTATGGGGTGCCCACTGCTTTGGCAGCAGGAAAAAACTAATGGTAGTTATGCTGAATGGAAAATAGAATGTTTGCTGATATAGCTGCTTAGTGTAAAAATCGAAGTTTCTTTTTCTGGAATGATTGGTTCAGCCTTCATTTTATTTTTTATTGTTCTGGCTTTTTGTTCATAACATATTGATATAGGGCAAAGAGGCACTAAGCTGTCCCATACTTGGCAGAAGGCAGAAGATTCAAAAGCAGCAACAGGAATGTCTAGGACAGGCTTAAAAACTGGGAACATTGTAGAAATGAGGGTGAGAAAAACTCAGAAACTCAGTCAAACTGCAGTTTTAAGATAACACAAGAGATTCTCAAAAAGTATAGGACATTTCTATACCTTTTAAAGACTGCCATACACAGGACTGGCCAAGAGCAGACATAAATAACCCAGTGTTGGAGGACTTCAGAAGAATCATGTTGACTTTTCTAAAGTGGAATTTGACAGGCTTGACCTTTTCCAAGAGCATCAGCTGAACCTAATTGCCCACTGAGGCTTGTCTTGCTTTGTTTTCTGTTTTGTTTTTTCTTTAAAAAGTGGCACTTCAACACAATCTAGTTACTATTTTTGTGGAACAAACAAACCATGAAATGTGTTAATGTTCTGTGGATCAATAATGAGGGATTTCAGGCCAAAAGTACAACTGTCTGGTTTTCTCTCAAGTTCTCCTATGGTATGCAAGGATAAGTCTCCACCACAAGGACTGGTTAGGATCCACCCACATGTAGAAGTTTTATAAAGAGACAGATGCAGATGCTCTGAAATCAAACTTGTATTTGTGTAATTAACAGAGAGTAAGAAAATGTGATTTGAGGTCAGTAAGTCATTACATTTACTCTTGGATTTAAATGTAGGTTGCTATATGGCTTCTTTTTATTGAAACTGCTATTTTGGTTTAGAGTAATGGTCTTTAAGTTCCTCTTGTGCTCTTGAAACTTGCATTAGATATACACCTTTATAAAAAAAAAAAAAAATGTTTTTCTCCATATTTTACTCTGTGGTTGTTAGAAATGGCTTGTGAAAATGATAGTCATCTCAAGGTCACATTTCAGTACTTTAGTGTTTACTTGTGATCTAAAAGAAGAAAAGTTCCCTAAAATTTCATTGCTTTTAACAAGTCTTATATAGTTGAAGGTTAAAAAATAACCAGATGATGCCTCAACACCTGTATGTGCTCCTGTCTAAACTGATCAGACAGCTAGATGGAGGAAACTGTAATTTATTTAATATATTTGTCAATCTACAAAAACATAGCAATTAATTAGACTGGTGGCTTAGTAAGGGCACCGTTCCTGAATCTCACAGAGCTGAAAGTAAATGGACTGCATGTCACAGAAAGTCACCTGAATGCAAACACAAAATTAAGAGTATGAGAGGAAGTTCAGAAAGGTGTTAGATTGTTTTGTTGGGTTTTTTTTAAGGAAAGGTTTCATAACTTGTACTGTTAGTTCTGAATTCTAGAAGTAGTTTTTTAGCCTGAAAAGGACACACTCAACACTAAATGGAGACAAATTTGCTCTGTCCCCATCCACGGAGCCTTCAAAATTTAAATAGTGATTTGGTTGGGAATCAGGATCCTTGGACTGTGTTCCCACCATAATTTAGAGATTCATTTACGTAGATGAGGCATTTCATCTCACTGGGTCTGTTTCCCAGTAGTAAAACAGAAATAATAAACCTTACCAGTCTAATTATGGGTGTCTTGTTAGGCTTAATTAATCTGTAGGGAATGTTAGTATCCCCATATGAAAACTGATGTGTGAAGTGTGTGTGTCTGTGTGTATAATTACATTTAATACTCCCCCCCCCACACCCCTCGTTGTTAAAAGAGCACTCGTTGGGTTACAAGGCTGAGCAGTCAGAAGGAAATACAAGTTCTGCATATGAGCACTCCCTTGTGACTACTCATTATGGGAAGTATTTAATTATACTATCATCTGCTGTCAGCCCAGCAGGAAAGCCTGTCTCATTCACTTCATACCAGTTGCAAATTTCCACCTCTTCAAGCCAGCCCTCTCTGCTACCACTTCTCTCTCCTTTCTGATCCGATTTCCAGGTCCCTCCCCCATCACTCTTAACATCCTTGGGAAGTTCCTGAAGAAATAGTTCTCCCAAGGTATTTTTTTCCTAACATCTCAAGGACAGTTCCTTGGTGTTCAGCAGACTGATGCTTGTGTGAAAACCAGGGCACTTTCTGATTAGAGACACATTTCATGGACCAATTTCTAACTTGACCTACAGAAATCCAGGAATGATGTGGACAGAAAGTTTTACTCATTTGGGATGTGAGTTGGTGCAGTACAGTTTCAAGTACCTTAACATGAATGTTGTAGTGCAGGTATTGAACAGATAAATGTTTTCTTTGGAAAAGATCATAAATTCACCCACTTTGTGTAGGTTATAAAATAATAAGACTCCTGTTACAATTCCAATTGAATTTCAGGTCTATGAAGCCAGAATTTTGTGCCAATGCTCATTGCTTTCTCATGGCTACTTCTAACAGACAATACTCTGTCTTGTATGTGGAGGGGTTGATAACCATATTTCCTGTTCCTAGGAATGACTCTTTTATATTGAAGAAACTTGAAGATGAGTTTAGACAGTTGTTTTCTAAAATTAGAAATGGGGAGACTCGTGGAAAAAAATCTCTGAAGGCAGTGGAATGGAATTACAGGTTGTATTATAGCAGACCTTTTGAAATATTCTTTCTAAAGGCTAATTTACTTTTGAAGAACATTAGCTCTGGAGTGCACTAATTGTTCTGTTCTCTGTTATACCTAGCTAAAACGTGTTTGCACTCTTTAGATACTGTACAATCCTGTTGCAGTAGTGTTACTTTCTAGTGTTCAAATACTTGAATTAATTGAAGTTCATTGAATAAATCCAATTTTAAACCACTGAGAGAGGTTTGTGAAATTAGCAGAAGTGTCATCATTAATACCTATTATTTTTCTGCTTCAATAGAACCATGCTCTTTGCATTTCAGAACACAGAGGTGTTTTTTTTCTTCAGGGCAGAACTCACAACTTTTCTCTCATTATATAAAATGAGTCATTATTTTGAAAGGAATAAGTAAAATACAGTCTGACAAAATCTGTATTTCCCGTAGATTCAAACTTCTCTGAGAGACAGAATTTCTAATGAGGAAGAGAGTTGTTTCATTAAATTAAAAATATTGATAGTTTTAAATTGTGCTGGAGACCAACTTCTGTGGGCTTTTGGAAATTTCTTTCTTATTCTGATAGTAGTTTGTTCTTAACAGCAGACTGTGTTTTACCTCCCTGTTCACTGTGCACCTAGGACTCTAGTGGGGCAATAATAAGTGGCAGGAGAAAGACCTCAGACTTGAATACAGATCTAAGCAGAGGGAGGCAGGAGTGTGTCCAGTCCTCAAATCCATTTATGCTTTGCATTAACAATGTACTGGTCCTATCTTTGAGCACATTCTGCCCTAGTTTGTGTGATCACATGTTCATGACTGAGTTGGTGTGACCATAACTTCAGTCCTGGGTTGCAAACTGGGATCTAATCCCATTCCCTCAGCCCAAAGCGTTCCTTGAACTCTGGGGATCTCCTGGTGTTGCAGAGTTAAAAGGATGCTCTCATCTTCAGCTACAGTGGGTCAGTGTTGGTAATCCCAGTTTGTCACTCCCTTGGTTTGGAGCACTATCAGCATCACTTCCTGTGCTCTTCAGTTGAATTATACATGTCCAATAGGAAAAACAAATGCACTGCTTTGATAACTCTGGGCTTCTGCTTCTTAAATTGCTGCCTGCAAAAGTAGCTACATAACAGGACTTTCCTGGAGATTACATGGGTGGTAAGGATGGACTGCATCCTCCAGGAATGAAAAATTACTATGGAATTTGTTGTTTAGAAAAATAATTAAAAAAAAAAAAAAAAAACCCAACCAAAACCAGAACAGAAAACAATAACAAAGGAGACAATATTTAATGAGCTAACCAATATGCCAGCTTATTGTTTGATTTTGCAGCTGAAAATGATAATGACTTCAAAGGCATTATAGCCAGGGATATTGCTTCTAACTTTGCAATATTAATGAAAACTGTAGAAGTATATTTGAATTATGTGAAAGTGGAATTATACAGCCCTCACTTACTGTCTTAAGAGTTTAGAGTTGTCTGACTGCATTGCCTGGCTTTCAGTGCAAATAGCTCTAGGACTAAGGTTTCAAAGAATTGCAAAACATCTGAGGTGCCAAAACCATAATGATCACTTTTGGACTGACCCTTAAAGGGTATTTCTATGCACTTTGGACACAGATTATTTTTAACAATCAAACTTTTATTCTAAACTCTAAATGTAGCATAATAAGAAAGCAGGCCCTGTATTAACGGTGATCAACAGATTCTGAACTTGAGCTATAAAATTTTGAAAGACCTGAAAACCTCTAACATCTATATGCTAACAATTTATGACTAATTTAAAGGCTTAATTCTGCCAGGTACTGAATCATTGCAAAGTGAAATGAATGTATTTCTTTTACTCAAGTGAATCTCCCTCTCGTTAATGCCATGAAGCAACTGTGGGTGCATGGTATGTGGTTTGAATGATGAGAGAAATTTGTGAGAACCATTGAGCTGGAGGCTCATATGCTGCAAGGTCCACTAGGGATCATGTCTAATCTTGAACGTGCAGATGGTGGGGATTAGGTGTGAAAGGCTGTAAAAACCCAAGTTCATTTGGGGGCAATGAAGTTCATTATAAAGCTATTGAATAGTTTGCACTGCTAGGTAAGAGCTGTGTAAAATATGCAACGAGAGATGGTGTTTTATTGAGTCTGTATGTCCAGTATTAAAAAAAAAAAAAATCTTCCTTAAAAGCAAAAAGCTATTTGATGAGCATCTGCAGCACCATAAAGTTTGAATGTATTTGTTAAAGGTAAAGCAACTGGGTTCACCATGTAACCATTCCTTGAGTTTCTTAGATCTTGGAGCTTGAGTATAGATCTTAAAGGCTCTGTGGGCAAAATTATAGCTCAGTGCTACCAAAACTTTTCAGTTCCCTCCTTCTCCATCAACATACTCAGAATAAAGAGGGGGACCAAAATAAAGTAGAAAATCAGAGGGGTCAAAGATAAAGAAAAAGAAATGTATCTCAGTCTGTAGACTTCAGGTGCACTTCAAATTCCATTGCAAAAGTTTGAATAATTGATAACTCCATTTTAGATAGACAGTAAAGGACAGAAAGGTGGTACAATTTGTACAATATCACTTAAAGGCAAAATGCAGGACTGGAAATAAAGGTCTCTGGAGTTGTACTCCCATGAACTTCCCGTGGGCTAATCTGGTGTAACTGGTGAGCTGTGGCATTAATGTACCAGTGGAGAAAGTCCCATTTATTGCTCAACTCAATGGTAAGTGGTTTGGAGAAGTGAGAAAGTGGAGCAGGTGGATGGACAAGAGAGAAGAAACCAGGGCTAGTATACAGGGTAGGTTCTTGGTAACTGGAGAGAAGAGACAATATAGCAGTTTCTTTGCTAAATTGGCTTTTCCCCAGCTAAAAGAATTCCTGTTGCGAAACACCTTGGAAATAATCTCCTCTGAAATGGTTCTCACCTTAGGCTTACTCTCTAGGCAAAGAAGAAAATAAGTTGGTTTTTTTGTTTTGTTTTGTTTGTTTTTTTAAGGAGATAAATAGTCTCATTGATTCTCTTAGAAAGATTTTAGAGAACCAAGCGTTGCAAGCTCAAAGTTTTGTTTTCCTCTTACTCACTATGAAGAGGCCTTAGCTAACTCTAACCCAAGATACCTCATGTCTGTGTTGGAGAGATGTCTGGTGAGAGAAGTCCCACTGTCAAGATCAGGGTATAATTCTGAGAAGATGCTGAGCTAGTGAGAGCTGGATGATAACTGCCTCTTCTTGGGTGGGAGCATGCTGAGATACAACAGGAGCTTTCTAATCTACCACGCTTTGTTTTTTTCTTTAACACAAAAGGAACACTTAGGGATCCAAAAATACTAAGTTAGAATAGTGTAACTCTTTAAACAAACAAGTAGATAAGACCCTAAAGGCATAGTGCAGCATTTAAAGTTTGGAAATCAGGCAGCAAATCCTTTCCTCCAGCCCAGCTCTCCTGTCCAGACATTTACAGTGATTTTCTGTTGAATAAACTCCATGAAGCCTCTCGTGTATTCTTGGGAAAGTGGAAGGGCATGTCAAAAAACATGTTTTAGAAGTATCATTGGTGATTCTTTTATCAGTACACTGCAGTTCAGATCAACACTAATCCTGATAGTATACAAGTTTATATGATTTCTGGAAAACATCTCTCTAAAATAAAAGTTGTTATAAAAAGTCTTGACAAAAGAAAACTTTTTTTTTTCCTCCTCCTAACTAAATTGAGTTGGTCCAAAGGCAAAAATAGGAGATGCTTCCAGCTTTGCTAAATAAAATAAAAATAGCACTTGCTAAAGCTTTTGAGAATAATTCAAATACTTTCTCTATGGTTAATAAGACCTATTTCTTTTAAGCAATGCATTGGTCACTCAAGGTGCCAAATTGACAGTCCTGCTAAGTAACAACCTCCTTTCAAAAAGGAAAGCAGTAGATGCAACAGATTGTGATGGTAATTTCCATACTTCGAGCTTGAAATTTGTTCAGGACATACTATTGAAGCACAGAAAAGTTCTTCAGACAATGCTGATGCTATGCAGTTTTTATTCTTTCCCCCTTGAGCTTGAAATGGCAAGTTAAAAATTGGTTCTCCTTCCTAACTTCTCTTTGTAGATGTACCTGTGCTGAGAGTTCATACTGTGCTCCTCATACATTATCTAAAGGCATTTGTTATTCTTCTTTCTGCAATTTTATGTATTTTTATGTATAACTATTGACTTTAATGGGGCTGCTCCCAATCTTTCCCTGCATGTCTAGCATTTATTTTCTTTTTGCTTTTGCTTAGGTGGCATTTTGAATTGGAGAATAAAGCCACTCATTTGTCCTTTGGAAATATTCACCATTATAGCTGTTTATTAGGGGCATTATGAAAACTATGAGCTAAATGGAGAATATGTGAGGAGAATCTGAATTTCACTGACATATGGAATACAGGCATTTCAGAAAAGGCTCCTCTCACCCTGGTGACCAGGTTATGTAGCTTGTATTTATCCAAGATAAATGAGTTATTCTGCTGTTAGTATGCCAATAATACATATTGTTGTGGATAAAACTGATTTTTTTTTTGTTGTTCTTTTGACAACCCCAGGCTAAATAATGAACTTTTAGTCTCTTCTTCTCTAATTTGTGAATGAAAACTAACAGAGAAAAGTAGAGGAATTTGAAGACCTGTTCCACATCTTTCCTTTTCAAAGCAGAGTGGTTTCATCTGTATAAAACCTACACTTCTAGAAAAGCTGCATAAACCTCAGAATGTATGTTTTGTAGAGAGAAATATCTGAAGTCTTTCCTGCATATGGGCACTGCACATCCTTTGCACCAAGGATATAGGGAAGCAGTTTAAATTTTGTTAGTTATTGTGTGCTATAAATCTCTTATTATAAACCACAGGGATATCCTGAAAACCTCAAGTCCCAGAGCCTGTTCTTCCTGAGGTCAACAGAGAAACAGCAGCAATGAACCTGTCTGCAGCACAGACGTGTGGCATCACTCAGACATATCCCAGCTGCTATTTTAATTGAATGAGAACGTTAATGAGCAAAGTGAGGTTAATGTACAGTCCCAGCTTTCCAGCCAATTAGATTGACAGTGTTTCATTTTACTGTCAGAGCTATCAAAATGTGGGTTTTTTTCTTCCCCGTGATATTCCTTTATTACAAGTTTTGTAGTAGTAGGGGAATGCAATTGATATGCAGTCAAATTATTCCTGACAGAGAGATTTTAAAAGCTTTTAGGGGGGATGTAAAGGAGGAAATTTTGGCTTTGCAAAGTCTGCTTAGCCCATCAATCTGCATTAAGCATCCAACAGTTACACTGAACAGAAATGACATCTTCAAGAAGACTAAGTGCTGCTCAACTTCTAATGTCATTCTTGGGAGAGCTGAAGTTGAGTATTTTTTCCCCTGACTGCCATATCACTCCATCATAGCATTTTATCAAAACTAAAACAATACTTGTGGTTTTAGGGGTTGACTTTCTATTACTCCTTTTGCACCGTGGACATAGGATTTCACCTCTCAGCATATGGGGTGAAAGCACCACGTTGATGCATGCCTTGATATGGGTTTGTAAGAGAAGAAATACAAGCCAAAAAGAAACCTTTTTCATTTCTCATGACCAGACCCCCTACTGCAGACACAGCTTTTAATCCTGCTTTTTAATCCATGAAGCTTCTCATTAAAATTAAGGCTTATTTTTGCCCCAGCACACTTCCTGAATGGCTGTTTCAGAACTTTTTAGCTTTTACCAGCAATAATATCTTAGCCCACCCTCCTAACTCCTTTTTTTTCTTCTCATTTAAATTTCTCTCTCTTCAACATAAATGACTGCAAGTGCACAGTGTTCCAGGTGAAAACTCACCAATGCCTTACTCAATGCCATTAATATTTCCTACTTCTGCTTACCCAACACTCCTAATATTGCATTTGCCTTATTCACAGGCACGTTAAGCTGGTATTAAAATATTTACTTGGGGAAATGGGTCTTTCATCCATTACCATTTGCTCCTGATGGTTGTCTGACTGACAACAAATTCTTATTAATAGTGTAAGAAGCTGAGCTTCAAGCTCTGAATTCCTAACCTACATCTTATATTGAAAGTTATCCAGTTATCCAGTTCTTCACAGTGATAGTCATTCAAATTTTTATTGACGTTTCCTCCCTTTTTTTTTTCTTGCATAATCAGATTTAAGTTGTTTAAATTGTATTTCTTCTTGGACTCAGGGTTTTTCAACATATGGATTACCTTCCTGAAAAGATTTCTTTGATAAAATAACCACAAAATGGAACATTTCTTCAACTATTTCTTCGTATTTAATATAATCTTTCAAGGCTTCATCTAAATTGAGATTTCTGCCTCTGAGTTACACTTGCAAGAAGTACAGAAAAGGCCTGTGATCACTTAATGTGCAATAGGTACTACAGCTAAGAATAGTCCGAGGGAGTTTTACTTTGGAGAAAGGTTTATTTGAGGGAAAAGTTACTTAGATATTCACATGAGCTAGGTCATATAAGTATAAAATTTATTTTCAAAATTGTATCCAATTCAAGGTTAAAAGCTCATTCAACCCTTTTGGATGAAAGGGAATATTTAGAGTATTGGTTGCATTGGGTTGTGCTGCTTTAGAAATTTTAATAGTAACAATGAAAATGCTACAACAATGGTACCTCTGAGAAATATGTAATATATGTATGTGCTGCTAAGACTATTCTTATTACCATTATCTGCTTTATCTCAGTTCCATTAAAGTGATGGATATTATGCAATACAAAATAGAAATGACCATTTTCTCTATTTTCTGCTTTGCTGGCTGGCAGTATGTAACTGATGAAAACTCTTATTTTATCAAAAACATGTCATATTCTGAAACTGGACTGTAACAAGTGAATAAAAGAAATAATACTAACAATGGGCTTGGCCATTAGTGTGTAGACACATTTATGAGGTGTGCTAAGGGTAGTCAGTTACTTGCTTGGGAAACGTGGTAATTCTTTTAGCCGTGCATAATTTAATTACTGTTTTGGCTATTTGGAGTAATTTAACAACTAGATAGGAAAATATCATTTGTGTAACCTAGAAATGAGAGTTGCTTAACTTCCGTAGAACTTAAAAATCTATATGAAATAGTTTAAGGCTTCTTTCAGTTTCCAATTTGCCTTCCATCTTCTCTTTAAAGAATCGTAGAGTTGCCTTCAAGATGCCTGAAGAAATCACCCTATCCCTTCTTCTCATTTAATGGCAGGATAAAATAGCTTCTCACTAACAGATGTGTACTTTGTGTAACTACTCATCCCTTTTTTTCATCCTAAGAATAAGCAAATAGTCCTCTCTCATAGGATATGTTTCCTGTGTCTCTTCACTGTTCTTGTGGTTTCCCTTTGTATGTTCTTCAAGAAGTCTGCAGTCATCTTAAAATATAATGCTCTAAATGGGCTCTGTTTTGTCTGAGGATGTCATCCCACCTACTGTCACCTTCACTTTGTCATTGTCATTCTTTATTGTTGACACTTCTAATTAGGCAAAATATTTGAATTAAATTCTCCAGGCATGGAAATGGCCAATATTTCCCCACAGTGCTCTCTTTCAATGCGTGATGCATGGGTGTATAGATGTGAGACACTCTTAAAAGCAAAGAAAAAAAGGATTCTTTCAAAAGTCATAACTACTTTTTTCCAGTAGTCGCTAAAAAAGAATTCTGCAATTTATATAATTACTACATTGCACAGAAAATTTCTAAGAGTAAAAAAAAAATAATAATATGAATGATTAGTATGCAAAACCATAGCTCAATACAGTAAAAAGAATTAATGGGGTTGTTATTACATTCAGTACAGTTGTCTTCACTTCTTTATTATTTATAAGCTGTGAATAAAATTTGAGAAGGGCACGCATGTAATTTTGTATTGCAATTAAACTCTAAAATAAACAGATCGAGGAGTGAAAAAATGTATCTGGGTCCTCAGCTTTCTTTTCCTATCACCAGCATAGCAAAAAATTTGGATGGCCAAAGCTGAGAGACACAACTTGTTTTTCACTTTTGCTTTCCTCAAAACTCTTCACACCTTTTTTATTTATTTTTTTCTTTGTTTCACTTGGTTGTGATGTTTCTTGGTTGACAGATGATGCAAAGGATTGAGAGGAGTGGGAAGCCCAGGATGCCCAACATTGCTTAAAAGAAACCCTTAGGAAATATGTAATTGAAAATTGTAAGTTACTTTGCATAATTATATCCCCAATTGTCAGGACATTTGTATGTTGATTCACAACCACAATTTGAAATCCACTCTTCCAGGTTGTCTGCTTGTTGTAAAAACAGAATAGTAAGAGACTTTGTTACTCCCTTGCCTGTTTGTGAACTACAGAGAGGAAATTTTACAAATATGATGTGCTGGGACAGTTCAGCTCTGGGTCCAGCAGCCACCCTCTTATTTCAATGCTGGATAGCTGCCAAACAAACAAAAATCATTCATTTCATACCACATTATATTGAATACTTAGACAAAATAGGGGAAGGCATCAACTCACTAATTCTACAGCTGTACCAAACTCTGCAACTTTTAGCAAAGTGCTTTAACTCAACTCTGCAAGACTTCGCATGCTATTGAAATGGTGCCAAAACCTTTCTGTGCTTTGCAGGTGCAGGTCAGTGCCATCAATCTGGAAACTTCCTCAGGATCCGCAGTGACACACACACAGGCAAAAAAATTATAAAAAATACTTATTTATTAGTCTCACTGTGTCACAGTCCCATCATGGTCCAAGCTTGGTGAAGACTTACGTGGACAAAAGTACTGAAGGCTAAACTGAGGGATATAAGCAGAAAATAATTTCCCTAGATGAATTCTTCCTCAGCTTCTCTCTCTTCTCTGTTTTAATTCAGGTAGTTTGCTGGAAACTGATTTGAAACAAAATCCTTTACAGTATTTTCTCCTTTGTTATTTGTCGTGAATGCTTGGAATTAAAATCTAACTTTTTGCTTTATTTTTTCCTTCTTTTCTTTTTTCCTTAACCTCTTCTGAAGTGCAAGGTTTAGTTGTTGCTGAGATGTTGATGAAAAATTTCCTTACGAATTGCTTTAGCCAAGTCTGGGATAAAGTTGGGAGAGTCTTTCTCTTTGAAAAAACAATTCTCTGTCTCCCTGATTAGTGAAGAGGTTTTTTTCTGGGAAAGCTGTCAGATTTCATGAAGGGATTTAAGTGTGACTCCACTAAGTTGCTGTGCAGGCTTGTGGCCAAGTTGTGCTTAAGAGTTTTGGAGATAGATGGTACAGGTGTGTTTCTAAATCCAGAGACTAACTGAGAGGAGAACCTTCACCTCTGAAACACTCCCCCAGGAGGATCTGAAAGGGATGTTAGGAACTCTTAAATAATGTTTATACTGCACAGTTCCCAAGAGGACAGCTTGGAGAGCAGATCCTAATGTCCAAATTCATCACCTTTCCCTTTCTCTTGCTTGGCTGCCCTCCTCTGCCAGATTGCCAGGTAGACAAAGCTAGGCTAGCATTTTGTTTTGAGTTTCAGACAAGAGAAGGATTTTGTATGTTTTTAAGGTTGTTGTCATTTCTGCTTGGCTACTGTGGTCCGATGGGATTGGGGTAAACAAGGATGGGAAGGGTGTGCATCTCAGCTGGCTTGGGACCTTGTGTTTGCTGTGTCACTTCATGTGTCTTCTGCACTCTTGGAGAGGGAAGAGATAGGGAGATGGAGACTGATGGGGCCTCCTTTTTCACATGGAGTCACCCAGAAAAGATGAAGGGTACTGGGTACAAGTCACCCTGAGAGATTCTGGATACAAGAGGACAGTTTTTCACAATGAGAAGAATTGAGCTGTTGGACTCATCTTCCCAGAAAAGTGTTGGATTCCCCAGCATAAGACCCTTTTTAAGACTCAGTGTAACAGGGTGCTGGGCCGCCTTGTTTAGACTGTGCTTTTGTCATGAAAGGTTGGACTCCTTGAGATCCCTTCCAACCTGGTGTTCTATGATCTTCCCAGCAGCAACTGGCTTCAGGATGTCTTAAGATTTTAGGTCTTGGTCTCCTTAGGGTCACAGCAGAGTCAGAGGGCAGGGGAAGCCACTACTGCACCCCACTTGGGTGTCAGTTCAGCTCTTTAACCAAGGAGATGACCCAGGATGTACTCATTCCAGGCATTTGTAGGAAACTTCAGCAGCTGAGTTGAAGGTTGGGAAATACTTGTTCCTGGCAGTCACTCTCACTCTTTATACATGCTGAGCTGGAAAGGATTTCTGTTTGTAAAAGACTGGCATTGATCTATGCTGAGTGTAACCACGTAGGAAATTCTTTTTCCCTTTTACTCACATTGGTCTTGGGAGGGTTAAGTAGAGAGGGTGAACTGTAGCCAGACTACCTCCATTCCCACCAGTTTGAGTAGTCCTTGAAAATATCTTGAGCTCAAGGACTGAAGTGGTGGGTTGAAAAAAATGTGATTACTGTAGCACACGTTGGAGAATTGCTAGAAAGGCTGATGGATTTGAGCTGATTTTTTTGTGTCCACTTGTAAGTTTTGAGACATAATGAGCTCTTGGTCCTCCTCATTCCCTGGTGCACTGTATTTTCAAAAGATGCTTTCTTAACATGTGCTGAGGGACTCTCAAATACAAACTAGATTTTTCACAAAAAGTAAGAAAAATACATTCAAATATCAAGAAGAAAAAAAAAAACTGTTTAGAGAAAATGAGTGGAAAAGATCCGAAGTAAAGGGATACTTTGCTCAGGTGAACCTCAGAGTTATGTTTATGGTTTCAGCAGGTTATACCTACTGTGATACAGAAAGCTTTGCAAAGAGCTGCCAAATAATTGGGGCAGCCCACGTAGAATCCTGCTAGTAATTGTATTTCTCTGGTTATTTGGAAGAAAATGTTGCAACAACCTCACAGAACAAAAATGGGAAAAAATTGAAAATATTGCTTTTAAGTCAGAATAAAAAGGTGAGATGTGTAGAGTTAAAAGAAGTTGATTTGGTTTTTAAAATAACTGAAGGATACAGATAGAAGCACAATAATGGGCTTTTTCTTGTAGTCTTTTCTTCCATTATACAACAAAGAGGAGGCAAAACACTCTAGCTTTCTGTAAGGACTGCAGGATTTTTTTTTTCATATCTAGCACTTAATTCTTTTCCCTTCAAAGATCCTGACCTCTACGTACAAAAAAGACACTAACAAAACTCTGCAGAGAAACAACTACTTTTACATTTTGCACATTAATTATGCAACATATCTAAAGATAGACTTTATAATTTTTTTTATTTTTTTTTTTAAGATTGAGGGAGAAAATCAATCTAGAGCCAATTAATTTGCTTTGGATTTCCAAAAGAAAAGGTAGACAGCAGTGCTAAATTTAATTAGCTGTAGTGAGCTTGCACATTCTGGTACATCCCACTGCCTCAAAACTGTGAGCTTAAAGACTCTTGTAGTCTTCCAGGCTGAAACTAATGGTAGTAAATGGACCACTCATCTTTTAATTGAAAAAAAAGAGACATTAAAAAAAAAGGTATTCATGTGATGTCTTAGCATGATGTGTGGGAGGCTTTGAGGCTGACGTGCCTCTGTCTGCTTTCTCTGCTACTGATCTGCAAAAACTTCTCAAGCTTCAGCTCCCTGAAGCTCTGATGAGCACTGAGCTCTCACTGCTGCCCAGCACTTCTTCCAGTTCCCTCCTATACATTGGTCATGGGAAAGAGAGGAGTATTTTCCTGAAGGGGATCCCATCCAAAATGCTGAATAAGTGCTGTGGTTTTATTTCTTCAGATCAGCAGAAGGCGTCACTACACAGTTCTACGAGGGCTGGGGAAACCATGGTTGGGTCACTGAAAAGAAGGGAAGGGGGTTAAAAAGGGAACCTTTAAAAATAACCACAGCCCCCTGAAGTCTAGGAAGGCGGGTTTTTCTTCTTCATTTTTCAGTGTCTTAGAGCCATTTCTAGGTATCTAGGGCCGAACTTTGTAAGACATTCACTTCAACAAGGTATTCACTGAATCTTTCCTCTGTGTGTACGAGCTCATCCTGCAGCCATTTATCTAACTTGAGATCCAATTTACTAGAAATTTGACTTTAAAATCTATTGTTAACGTATCTAGGTGTGGGGGACTTTTTAATTTCTCTTTGTGTACCATCCTGCTCTGTTAAGGAGAGAAGGGGGGGAGAGGGGATCAGCTGGTCTCATTTTAGCTCAAGAAATATATTTCCTGGGTTTCAGAAGGTAGAGTTAACAATTCAGTGGTTTATTTCCCACCTCTATTTTTTTTCTTAATTCTGCATCATGGAAATTTTGTCTCACGAGGAAAAGATCCAGAGGGGGCAAATTTGAGGACCTGCTAAGGGCACTGTCTAATCACCCATGGTTGTGATGTTAGAAGGAAACCAAACCAGTGCCACTTAGTTTCATTGCTGGGTGTGCAGAGCATTTGCTAAAATCCTCATAATTTGTAATATGAGGAATGTGTATTTTTCTGGAAAAAAAATTGTAATAGGAAACAAAACCTGACATTTAGTAAAAAACCAAACTTTTGCATTGTTAATAGAAATTACTGGGATTCTGATCTCCCTGAGACACATGAATTAAAAGTAACGCCACAAATGGTGCCTCAGTTCAGAGTTTGATGTTTGTTTTTAATAAACATAGTAGAGAGTAATGTCAATTTAGGAAAAAAGATAAGCAAGAATAAAATTCAAATTTAAATGCAAAGGTTAGAGTAGAACAGATGACTCATGCTTTATCTGTATTGAGGTAATTATGCAGTGAAAACTCAGAACACTGGCTTTGGACTTAAGAAGAGCAAATCACCAGAGTGAGATTTATCCTCTAGCTAATTTTATGGGCAATACAAAAGTTTCTGAAAACTGCTATTTGAAGGATGGGTATGAAAGGTCATCACTTCTTCATTTCCCCCTTTTTTCCACTTAACAGTCATTCATGTTTACCAAATCATATTGCTTTTCCCTGAAATTTCCTATTGAGGCTGTTGATTGCTTTTTCTGTGCATCTCTAAACTTTTCAAATTACATTCATGTCTTTGTATATGATCTGCTAGAAATGGTTGCCAAGACATTTGTAGTGTAAGAGTCTGCAGGCATGGTGATAAACAACACATTCTCCAAGGAGATGTGCTAGATTACTGTGCTTTTTATTATTCCTTAACTCACCTGTGAGCATCTTGAATGCTTACTGAGACTGGTGGCTGTGTTTTCAGAAATGTTTGATCATAAAACAGAACTAAGACATTTTAGTTAGGAGGATTGTGGAGATCTTGACTGAAGCATTTTAAGTCTGATGCCAGTAGATGTCAACCTGCAGTGTGTTAGAAAGTCAGATTAGTGGGAGGCTCCAAGGTGGTTTGCAGATGGCTGAAATGCTGCATCAGAGCATTAGAAGAGATGATTTGTTGTGTTTATTTTCCTCTCAATCTCAATTTCTCATTTTAAATGCATTTCTCTCCCCCCCCCAACCCCCCCTCAAGATCAAAGTTAAACAAATCATTGGTGTCCTTCTCTCTGCATTCAGGAAAACCAAACTGTTAAATGCCATAATTAAATGCTTTACAGGTCACATTCTGCCTCCTGTGACAAAAGGAAGAACAGATTCATTGACTCAGTGGCATGGGATAAGTTTTCACTGTTCTAGGGATACAATTCAGGAGGGAAAATGAGTTGTGATGCTGAAGACACCAACCCTCCTTCCTTGTTCTTACCCCTTCTTACCTACATCCAGCTGCAGACCTGGATGAAGTGTAATGAAAGTTGGTGGTAGCTGGTAAGGACATGAGGATTTAACTCTTCTGGGGAATTGGGATGAGGTTTGTCTTCAATATCTGAGTACGTGTGCTGTAGAAACAATTATAATGAAAATACTTGAAGTAGTTAGAAGGCAAATACTTGTATCTTACTGAATACCTTAGGTTGTTTTTACTGGATTGGAAATAAGTGACTCCTTTGAAAGGTGTTAAGCATTTATTTAGTGCTGCCCATCCTCAGATTCCTGAGAAACTTCTATCAGTCTTTGAATCCACTAACCAGACTGCTTCCTCCCTCTAGCTTCTCCTGAGATTCTATCAATTTTCATGGTGAATTGCCTTTCATGTTACATTTTCTGTTCACTCTTCTGTTTTCTATAAAGCTGAACAGAACTTGCTTTTCTCCATGGGATGCCATGGTGTTGTTCATAAACAATTTCTATTTTCATTTTTCCTAAGAGTCCATTGAACATGTTGAGGTGGCAATCCATGGGCAGCCTCTCCCTCTGTGAGTGCTGGAGCTGCATCTTCAGTTCTGCTTGCAACAAGTAAAGCACCAAAAAATGCAGTACATGGGCCAAGGGAAGGGGGGAATGATGTTCTTGTGGGGTTAATCTGTAGGCATGGATGTGTCAAAGAAATCAGATGATTTCTTCACCCTCTTGTGATTTAAATTCCATTTGTACCTTGAGTTTCCATACTTGTGTTTTATTTGTGTTTTGTTGTGGTTTGTTATTTCTTTGTTGGTGGGGTTTTTTAATGTGTTTGTTTGGGTTTTGTGTTTTTTTGTTTGGGTTTTTTTTGACATTACAGGACTAATGAGATCATTTTTTAATGAACAGAAACCTGAATTTTCAGCATGAATTCATGGTTTTGTGCATAGATATATGTTTATGTGTGTGGATGTATTCAGACACATGCAGTATATATATTATCCTCAAGATTTTACCCTTTTAAAGTATTTTTAAATAATTCACACATAATATCACAAAGAGTACACTGTTTCCTTTCACACTGCAAAACAATTGTTTGGCTTTTTTCTCATTGATTTTCTTATCTGTATGGCTTGGGATCCTGCAGGTGGACTTTACCAAAGGGTTCTTTGCTGAGTAGAAGTCAGGCTGCTGGAGGAGTAGGACTTAGCCACCCAAGCAAAAAACCCTGCACCTTTGTGCCATACTGGATTCCAGTGTTCTACCTTTGTTCCACACTAGCTCAGATGTTGCTGTGCTTTTATTCCATACAGATATTCAGTATGGGATATTTAACTGAGGTGTCATAACCAACAAAGTGAAGAAGTTGCTGTTAAATAATTTGGTTGTTATATTAGGCAAAGTCTTTCTCATCAAGATGTTGTATACAAGCAGGAAAACAGTGTCTCCTGTGACTCTGAGTCTTGTGTGGTCAGCAGAAAAGCAGTGGATAGAGGTAGCTCTGGATTTATTGCATATCAGTTAATAAACCATGCAGGGAGGAAAGGCTGGAAGAAGTCCTTGGGATAGCACTATTTATTCCTGGGCTGGGGAGACACAAGAAAAACCTTCCTCCCTCTTAGCCTCCCCAAAGGCTGCTCTCTTTAATTTGTGAATAAAAAAAGGAGTCAGGTTTTTTTTTCTGTTTTAAAAAACAATTCATACATCTAACATAAGTAAGTTTCCAGGACTAGAAGATAAAATCTTAAAGATGCTGGGACTCTTTTAAAGGACTTCTGGTCTTGCTTTTATGCTTCTAAGGGAAAACTTAAATTAATAAACATCTTTACTATAGCTTAAAAACTTCTGGTTTAAAGCTGAAGAGGTTAAAGAAGGCATAGGATACTAAATTTTTTGCACAATATTGTCAGCTTATCTGTTAAGAAAATAAGCTTCAAGCCATAAATAATTCTGTAAAACCTAAAGCACAGTGTTAGCCTATTCTTAGCTCTATAGCCCTCAGAGAGGAAGTGCTTTCAAACCTGTAGTGTGAAGTGAAGCAGTTACATGCCTATAATTACTTGGAGGTGCTTTGTAGTATGAAATAACCTTTGAGTTCTAAGGGACAAAGATAAATACTTGAAAAAAGAAACAAACAAAACCCAAAGTCTACCTTAGTATCAGGAGATTCTGGCAAGTGATGGTTTACAGCATGTTTAAACATGGTGCTTAGTTGAATATCACAGGAGCCATCTATTGCTAGAATCAATAGACAAATCTGTAGGCATTTGAGATCTTCTGTTCCACCTTCCCTATGACTTTGCCCAAGCAGTCAATGTGTCTATAAGAAAAAAAAAAAAAAAAAGAAGAAGAAGGAAAAAAAAGGTTGTTAAATCATGCAGCCTCTCACATTCAGTCTTGTTTTCTCTGAAGAATCACCCATGTAATCTTGACAGAGTTGTGACAGATGGGCTGTAAGGCAGATCTGGCTGGGTGGAAGTTTAGGGAGTTGCTATGACATCATGAGCCATGAAATGTTGGTGGGAGGATGGTTTTGGAGAAGATACTTGGCCTGCATCAGCTATCACCTGCACTGTGCCACAAACAGTCTTTTGAGAGATGTGACAGCAAAATGCTAAACTTGGGAAAGATACACATTCATTTTATAAAAATACTCCACCAAACATGAAAACATTGTGAAGGGCAGGAAGAGGATACTAAAAATAATCTCACTGCTCGTGTGTTTCTGGGTGCCTGTCTTGAGCAAGGAAACAAAGAGGTGGATACAGATACACAAAACTTCTCAAAATAAATTAGTCCTAAGCCTGAAGTGACAAGGAGATAGGAACCCTCTTCCTTTTCCCTGTTTTAAAAGGTGAGTTTTGAAAAGTAGATGCTCCATCCTCTCACCTTCCCCTCTCACAGAGTTTTCAAGGAAATCCTGTTTGACATCTTGAAAGGGAGATAATTTCAGGATATTGTGATAAACCTTTATCTCCTATCACTTTATTTCCTTTTTTAGGGATCAAGAATTTAATTTCTCGCTATAGTTTTAATCAAATAACATTTTTGATATTGCAAAGAGCTGAAATAAACCTGGGGGATAGAAGACACCTAATTTCCATGAGAACAACATAATTATGCAAAATATTTAAAAAACTTTGGAGACTTTGTCATGTGGGGTGCTTCTCCCACATGAGTGGAAGGGCAGTCCCTGTGTGGGATGTTAAACCACAACGTTCAGCAAGAGTTAAGCAGCAGAAAAGCATCTTCAAATGTGACTGTCCATGCCTGGTTGAGTTCCTTCCCTGAGTTTCAACAGAGAAAACATGTGAAGATGCATTTCCATCAATACATGCTTAGCTCCAGTGGCCAGGGCTTGAAGATGGGCTAGATTCTGCCAAATTTCTAGGGCCAGAATTATCTGGCAGAGGGATGGAGTGAGCAGCTGGAGAACAGGAATATCTTAAATTGCTCCAGCTGTTTGCTTCTGTGCAGCTGAGCTAGAACTTCACTCAATTCCCCATTAGCTTAAACTGTAACAAGATAAATTGAAATAAAGGAAGGTTACATTCAACTAAATCAAATTGTGAATGGTTGAATTGGAACAGTGTTCTCACGCAGATGAATCCTGTGACACATTAGAAAGATAATTTAAAATAGAGTTAACTGCAGGAAGATTTCATTTAGGAGTCTGGGTTGAGAAAAAGAACAAAAATAATCCTTTTTGAATGAGATATTATTATGCTGAAGAGTATGGTTTGGAAAACAGCTTCATCATAATTTAAATTTCTGAGGAAAACTGAAACATGAGTCTAGTCCTTTACTCCCAGTCGCCAATGTCTAAACTGCCAGCATAAAGCAAATGCTTGATATCTGTTTATTTCTATAAAGTTGGTCCAGATTTGGGCTTAGGGGTTGGTATGAAAGGCAGGCTGATGTTCCAAAAAGAAGTGGAAGAGCAGTAGTTTTGTCTGATGCTGGAATCTGTTCCCTTGACATGCAGGATGCAGGGAGAAAGGTGGGTACAGAAATCCAACCCAAAGGACAGTGAGATGTGCAGGTCCAGCAGGTTCACAAATTGACTGACACCTAAAGTCAGCTGGAGTCTTTTTTTTTTTTTTTTTTCCCCAGTAAATTGTTAAAAAAAGTCAAATCAAAGTGATGGCAGGGCAGATGAAGTGACTGAGTGCTTCCTTCATTCCAGTTGCTGTGATTTGCTCTCTCCAGAATCTGATTTTTATTTTTGGGTTCAGATTTGTAAACTGTATTTTCTTTATCATGTAATGCATAGCATAGATATTTTTGCAACCAATTGCTTTTACCTTTGGCATTTGTAGTACTTTGTTGAAAATCATGTGGGTTTGTTGGATTTTCTGTTGTTTTTGATTTTGGTTTTTTAGTCCAGCTGTTGAGATTCTGAATTTTCTTCCTCTCATGCTTGTTAGCTGCTTCTTTCTCCATCTCACTGCCATTGTAGTGCAGTATTTTCCAGTAATGAATATTTAGTGTTATGTCAAATAGCTGCTATGAACTATTTATTCTTTCTCTAATCCTTTTCTGGGTGAATATACTTTTGTCTGAGAGATAGGAGTTGCATTATTAATGTTTAATTTTCTTGACACTCTTCTCCAGATCTGCTTTCTCATCTTCCTATATCTGTAACTTTATTTTTGTCTCAATGTATCTATATCCTTATATATTCTTTAGTCTTCTCTACACTTTTATCAAATATAGAGATTTGTGTTATTTACTCTGGTTTTGAGGTTTGTTTTTTTTTTTACTTACAGTTTCATGCTGAGCAATAAAAAGCTGTGTCCTGCAGTGATGAGAGTTTTACCTTTGTCAGAGGAGTGAAGGACAGGTTTGCTGGTCTCCCTGCAGCCTGTATGGCTGAGAAATGAGTGTTTTTCCCTAAGCTGCCCCCTTATAGCTGGGGCTTCCAGTAGAGTGATGGCTTCTTGCCCAGCAGGAAGGCAGAAAGTTGCTTATGGGTTTTACAAAGGAAAAATAACTTTTACATTCTTAACTAATTTCCATCCATGATCTTCAGGCTGTATACCTCACTGGAAAATGAATTCTATTTAATTTTACTTAGGCTTTTGTTGTTGTTGTTATTGCTTTAAGATACTTCTCTTGATTCAATTGCAATTTTAGGTGATAATTGAAAGTCAAACCTTGTTGGCTGGGGGGGAAGAGCTGATAACAGTTTGAGGTGTTTCAGTTGGTTAGTGTGGGCACAGGGCTGAATTACACATTACTTTGTTTTATTTTGACCTCTAAAAGTGTTCTTCTGGTAGGGGATCATTGCTTGCACCTGGAAAAAGGCCAGTCCATAGTCACTGTGGACAATTTGCCACTGTTGGATGAGTCTCAGTGGGAAGTTGTAAACATTATTAATCGTAAAGTAAGGCATTTGTGCTAAGGTTTGTAATCAGATGATGGAAAGAGACTCAGGGAGGTGATTTTGTAAACCAGATGCGTGTTTCAAATGGAAATACTATATTATTACTGACTTTCACTGTCACACACATTCGTTTGAGAGCATATAGTAGTAGCATTTTGTGTAAGAAAGGTTTCTCTCATGGAGGAAGGATAACTTAAAAAGTAGAGTTGATGTGGTTTGTTTTTTTGTATTTTTTTTTCTTAACCGAGCACAAAGTACCTGGTTGACATTTGAGATGATTTCAAGCAGTTAATCCCACCTTCAGGTGAATTATTCTTAAAATTTCCAAGCAATCTGCACTTGTGGATGAGGTCACTTTTTGACCTTTTTTTGAATCAAGGGAGGATCAGCCTTAGGGAGAAGAGAGAGTAATTAAAGTGAAGTCTCCAGGCCCGATCATCTTTCTGTCACAGGCAGCTGCAGAACTTGAAAAATGACTTTCTGCTGCCCTGCCAAATTCTGGTTATTTGCTTGGCTGGATGATAAAACCATCCATGACCTTCAGCCATGTAGAAGACTACAAATCTTTTATGGTGCAGAAAAACCCAGAAGCAATAGGAGGACATTACAATTTCTGAAGTGGAAACTTTCAAATCCCCTTTTGTACTGATGTAAAAGAATTGTCAAAAAAATAGTCTGTAGGGAGAAAAAAGGCCATGGAAATGTCCAAGACAGCTGCCTGTCTAAAGCATAATTTTAAATAGCTTTATTTAATAAGGTTAATATTTGGGGGCTGTAATATTTTTATGTAGATACATAGCCTTTTACCTGCTGAAGAAATCCAGCAGCATATTAGGAAAATGAAAACTAAGTCAGGCAGAATTGGAGGGAAAAAAAAAATAAATTAACTGACACACTGATTTCACAGAAGTCCCTTCAGCAGTGGCTCAGTGATCAACATCTCTACATTCTACACAGCTAAAAGACAGGAATAATCCATAGCCAAAACAAAATACTGACAAAAAAAAAATTAAGATACACAGGTCAAGACCCTACATCATAATCTGTACTATCTCAGTCCTAATAAAAATTTTCTTTTGTAGCACACCAGCTATAAAGTTCAACTCCCTGTATCATCACATTAGTGATACTGGAAGAGTAAAAAAGATTCCCACTTCTGCTTTTTGATGTGTTTAGCTTCAAATTTGCATTCTGTAAACACTGTTGCCCTTTTTTACTTCACAGCTACAAAGGGCTGTGAGTTTGCACCTCAAATCCATATCCTGAGCTGCATCCCATGCATCCTGCCCAGCAGGTCAGGGGAGGGGATTGTCCCCCTCTGCTCTGCTGAGATGGGTGCTGGGTCCAGCTCTGGGGTCCTCAGCACAGGAAAGACGTGGAGCTGTTGGAGCAGGTCCAGAAGAAACCACAAAGATGATCAGAGGGATGGAGCAGCTCTGCTCTGGAAACAGGCTGAGAGTTGGGGGTGTTCAGCCTGGAGCAGAGAAGGTTCCAGGGAGACCCTTTCATAACTTAAAGGGGACTTACAAGAAAGGTGGGAACAGATTTTTTAGCAGGGCCTGTAGGGGTGATAGGACAGGGGTGATGGTTTTGAACTGAAAGAGGGAAGATTCAGACTAGGTGATGAAATATTAGTAAGAGGTTGCCCAGAGAATTGGTAGAAGCTCCATCCCTGGAAACATTCCAGGTCAGGTTGGATAGGGTTCTGAGCAACTGATGTCCCTGCTCACTGCAGGGGGTTGGATTAGATGACCTCTGAATATTCCTCCCAATCCAAACTTTTCTGTAATTCTGTGATCCCAATGTTCTGTTCATAGCTTCTCAGATAACTGCAGCTGTGTAGATGTTATGCACCCGATGTAAGATAATCATCCTTCTGTAGTCAATGGGGAGATGCACAGAGGGGAAAAAAAATCAGACTATTAAGACACCTATTTATGATGGGAAGAATTATCCCTTAGAACTGTCAAGTGTAAGGATCTTTTATTCTTTCTTTTTTTCTAAAATAATATCACTTAGCATAATATAAAGCTGAATTTTGAAACTCACTAACTAGCTCTTCAGATTAAAAAAAAAAAAAAAGTTACAGAAAGTTTTGTGGGTGAAGATGATAGCATTCATTGCAAATAAAGAATTTAATATTACTTATCTGCCTTTATGCCTTTTATCTAGAGATGTCAAAATAAATGACAAAGGATAAGAAGTATCACTATTGAATTTTTCAGATAAGGAAACTAAGTACTGTCAGTTATTCTACTCAAAGTCACAGAAGAGTACAGTAATATCCCAAGTTATTTTACCGTGTCTAACGCCCTCTCCATTGGAAACTTCCAGTAAGTTTTCAACCCAAATTGGATTTCTTTTACCATTCCCAACTGTAGGTTAAGCCACATATAAAATCTGCTGCAGCATTGTTTAAAAAAATAGACTCTAAATGGCTTTCTCAGTCAGAGGGTCACATTCAAGTTGACACTTGTCAGAATTACCATTTCTTAGGGTTGTTTATATGAAAAGAATCAGCTTTTACCACCCTCTCCTCTTGCTTAGAATGGTTGGGCCCTTGCTGATCCTCAAAGGGTTTACACATATTTCTGTGGTAGGCGACATTGATATTAGTCCATCATTGTTACTAGAGGTGCTTTGTGGAATAGCTGTAGGCTTTTTTTCCCCTGGTTACCTTTTCTTTAGTATATATCATTTGTATTTAATTACTTAACTCTTTTTCTTTCTTCTGTTACTCTGCAACTGAAGGGCAAATACAGCATTAAATACAACTTCCTGGAAAATATTTTAGAAAGGCATTTTGATATTAAAATGGGAAGACACTTCCCATTTAAAAAGAGAAAGAAAACGAAAGATACATTTTTAGTTATGTGAATTATTAGTATTTGTTGCAGTACTCACAGAATTTATTTGTTCTCATACTTATCACAGACATTATCATCCTATTACATCATTTTTTGCTTTTTTTTTCATCCAAAAAATTACAGGTTTTACAACGTAAGAATCTCTGACTAACAGAGATTATTATTCCTTCCTAAAAATTTAGTATTAAAGCTTCTCACATCATACCTCTACTCATATGTGTCACCTACCCAAGCATTGCTATGATGCTATGGTGCCTTTTATCTCTTTTATCTTATGGAACAATCCTTTTCCATGAGGATTTCTCATGTTTTCCAATCACAACAGTTGTCAAGCACTTTGTGAATTGTTAGTAACAGTGATACATCCATGAAATTCAAACTCTTTGAACATTCAGGAGTTTTAAAAGATCAACAGTTTAGGGGGGGAAAAAAAAAAATCTAGTTTCTAGCAAAAATAACATTTTTTTCCAAGCTAATGAGGCTTACAGGTTAGATTTCACAGCTCACTTGTTTTAGTTGTAGTGAGAGCTGGATCTGAAAAGCATCATCTGAAACACATGTAATTTTCTTTCATTTTGCATAATCAACAGAAGAGACAAATTTTGTTTTTTTAGAGGAGTTTAGTGGTTAACTGGCAACAGTTCCAATTCTCATTGTTTTTACAGTGTCTACAGTTGCATTTCATTTTCTTCTCTTGCAAGCTGCCTTGTTAAGCTTTAAGAATATATACTGAATAGAATAAACCAAGAAACTTTGATTTTCAGTAGGCAAATATTTCTGCTTTCATGACCTCAAACAGGTGCCATGGTTTGTAACATCACTTTGTTAACCAGATAACAATAGGAAATTCAACCGAAACAAAATACAAGCTTGAAAAATCTCAGGATCTCACTCTTCCACCCTAGCACAATGCAAAGGCTAGGTTGTGAAAAATATATAAGACAAAAGATTAAGTGGTGGGAAGGGACCCCAAAAATTAAACCCATAAAACTCTTGAAGCGACTGGCTGACTATTAAGGGTAAGTTTCAGCTCCCAGTCAAATGACAGGGATTGGTCTCAGGATAACTTGTCCTTTAGTTAAACTTAAAATATTTAAGGCTTTGATCATAACCACTGATCAGTGATTTATGTTTTGAGATAAGTCTGTGCTATATAATGAATGAAGCTGCTTCTGTAGGCTCCTCACTTCATTAACTGAGTGACTTGAATAGCTGGAAACAGGAATAGTCAGCAAGAAGTCAGAAGAAAGCAGTAAGAAAACTTGTGAGTAAGCCTCAGGGTCCTGCCTTCAGTTTTGATGCTAAATAATTGCTTTTTTTTATTGTATTGGGGTACTTGTCAAGGTGTGCAGTCTTTTCTTTGTGCTCAGACAGAGCTCCTTTACTCCTGACAACTGCTTTGAAAATGGTACTATATGAGAATTTGAGTTAGCTCTGATGTTGATGTATGATCTGAGGGAAACATGACTTCTAGATCTAACTCCCTCTTTGTTTTGTGGTGTGGCTGAGCTCTTTGAAAAGAGGTATGATAATGCAAGCTGACTGGAAATTTCCCAGTATAGCATCTTTTCTATGGGATATAGTGAGATCAAAACTCAGTTTTGGCTAAATTCTGATTATGTAGCTGTCTCTAACTCCCTGTTCACTTCTTCAATGCTTGTTCATGATGAGTGTAGTCTGGATCACTCTACAAGAGTGAAAATATTTGATAAATGATGGTAGCTTGATGAGAAATACGATATTTTCTTCGAAAATACTCTCCTTTGCATCTCCAGGGATTTTTTCTGAATGGGGAATTCCAATTTCCATACAACTAGATCATCACTGGGCTGTGTGCTTCTCTGGCAGAGAAGACCATAGAAATATAATTTATTTTCTGGTTGGTGTAGGGAGATTGGTCCCTCAATAAGTATGTTGACAAAGTCTAATCAAATCATGTTAGCAGAAAATGATGGACTTTTATCATACACTTGAAAGGTTTTATCACCACCTGGCAAGTACAGCAAACAGTGCAAATAATGATTTCTGAAACTTGTATTTTGGCAAAGTCTGACCAGGCTAGCTTGAGGAGTCTCCCTGGTGGCTCCTTACTCTTGGATAAATTGCAAAGTACCATTGCAAATTGTAAATGTGTTAGGATTATTAAGGAAACAGCTGGGGAAATGAGTATTATGAGAATTGTTAAATGACCTTAATAAAGGGATTAATACCATTTAATCAAAAAAAAAAAAAAAAAAGAGAAGAGAAGGTAGTCTGGCAAAAAATGAGTGAAGATTATGTTTTTACCCGTGAGGTTTGGAGACTCATGTATTTCCTTCCACATTCTGTCATCTTCATGGTATTTATTTCACTTAACTTTCTCTTTCTCTTTGTTATTGTCTTCCTCTCCTTTCCCCCTCTTTTTTGTGTCTTTCCCTCTCTTTCCTTCTTCTTAGGTGTAAAACAGCAGCGGAAGAATATCTCCATGTGCCTCCCAAGCTTTACTATTTTTATTATTAATGAAGAGTTATATACATCTCTTTTCCCTTCAAAACATACAAAACATTTGCCTTGCACTAACTTTTTAGCCCTTGCCAAAATGCAGCCATTGTTTAAAAGGCTGTAGCAGTTTAAAAAAACAAACAAACAACAACAACAACAAAAAAACTAAACTAAAAACCCTCCAGCATTTGGAAAATACGGAATTATTGCAGATAGAGAAAAATAATTAAACAAATTAGAAAGTTATGAAAATAAGGATTTTTATCGGAATTACCAGGAGTGTTTTGGAGGCCCATGAGAGTAGATGTCATCCTAAAGAAAAAATTCTGCTCTAGAGAGCATACACTCTTAAATAGGCAATGAATAAAGGGTATTTTATCAGTCTAAATTCAATTTTCATAGAATCACATACAGGTTTTGGTTGGAAAAGGACCTTGAAGACCATCTAGTTACAACTACCTGCCATGGGCAGGATCACCTTCTGCTAGCCCAGGTTTCTCCAAGCCTCATCCAACCTGGTCTTCAGCACTGCCAGGGATGGGGCAGCCACAGCTTCCCTGGGCCAGGGTTTCATCACCCTGACAGGAAAGATTTAAGATTGCTATCCTAATATCTAACCTAGATCTCCCTTCTTCCAGTTTAAAAACATTCCCCCTCATCCTATCACTCCATGCCCTTGTGAAAAGACCTTCTCCAGCTTTCCTGTAACACTTTCAGGTACTGGAAGGCAGCTATGAAGTCTCCCCACATCCTTCTCTTTTCCGGCCTGAGCAGCCTGAACTCAGTCATGAAGAGCTGAGCTCCAGGAAAGAAGACTTTTTGCTGATAGTCCAATAACTTCTTCCTACACAATTATTCCCATCAGGTAGAATAACAGTTAACTTGAACAGCAATGTCTTTGTTTCAGAAATGTAGTGGCCTCTCCCAAGTCACACGAGATGTTTGTTCATCACTGGAACATCTTCACTCACACCACCGTGACTTCTGTCTTTTTTTTTTTTCCTTGCAACGCTTCCCTCCCCACCTTCATTGACCTCAAACTGTCCAGATTCTATTGGATTTCATGCCATTTGATAGCAGTACACATAACAGCTCCCCACTGTCTCAGTTGGTGCTAAGTCTGTAGTTTCCCCTTGGCATGGAGAGGAGCAGAGCAGCTGCAATCTCACCTCAACGCCACCGCTTCCTGCAACGTCCTTGGTTGTTCTTGGAGGCTTTCTCTGTAAGTACTGACCACTGCCAGGCTACTCCATGCATGCACATAGCTCCACTCCTCCCTTTGCTCTAAGGAGTAGCTGGGGGCACAGCAGTGAATCTGTCCCACCCGTGCACTCAAGCATGTAAATAACCAGCAGGTGTGGTTCTGTGCCGAGGAGAAGGTATGGGTGTCCCGAGGAGCTTGGATTCAACATCACTGCAGAGTGAGAAGTGAGCAAAGAGCTGAGCTCAGCTAAAGTTCCTGAGTGCTGCAGCAATCTGGAAAATCCCACAGAACTCTGAGATAGCTTTGGAATGGTTGTTTTCAGCTGCGTTTGGCCGTTTTACGTCCTGCGTTTTTAATTTTGCCTTTTGGTTTTCTGGTTTGGTTTGGTTTGCTTTTGTAATCTGCTCCTTGCAGGAAAGGTTTTAGGGCACTTTCTCCATAAACAGGCTTTGCTGAAATAAACCATAGCATCTGTAGTATAGAGATTGAAGTCATTACAAAGATGATTGCTGCCTTGACTGTCTCCAGTAGGTGTTGCAAGTGGTGATAAAGTTCCTCATAGCAGTAAAGCTGATTCACTCCTGGGCAAAGGGAAGACAGCTGAGTCAAGCAAGCAGAACAGAAGAGGAACCAGGAGAAATTCTCAGTACAGGGACACTGCATATAAACAGAAATAGGATTGGAAAATTGAAAACCCATAGGGCATTATTGGTGGCTGTTTATAGAGGACCCTGTAGATAAGTTGGGGAAACAAGATGATCTTAGTACAGTTAAAGCTGAGGGCATAGCTGGGGAAATGTAAGATATTTTCATGGGCCATTTCACTCATACAAAGGTATTTAAGTAAGGTAATGGATGAAAGACTGTAGAGGTGAGAGGCATGGGTGTGGTAGAGGGACATTTGGTCCATCTGATGTCTCTCAGTAGGACCACTTCAGTCAAGAAACCTCCAGTGGTAGGTGAGCTTGGAAGTCACAGAAGTAAAATAAAACACAAAGTAAAGTAAAAATATAAAGGAAAGACTGTTAAATTAGTTCAAGATTAAGAAACCAAGGGAAAAGAAAGTCTGCCAGGAGGCTGAGTCTGAAGAAAAGAAAAAAAGGCAGAGTAATGTTAGAAGAGAAAATTGATGGAAAGGGAGGAGCAAAATAAGACTTGCCTACCTGCCTTCTGTAGCCCCATGGGACCATGTGTTTTTATAGCTGCTTTGAAGGCTGTGTTTGATGAGGGCCTTTTCCTCAAGCAAGGAATGAAACAAAGTAATTATAATATTATTTTTTATTCTCTTTCTTCAAGTGCGCCTTTACTGCCCAGAGAGTATCCCTTAATTTTTCAGAATCAGAGTCATATAATTTAAAGTTATCTATAAGAGGATATTGCAGACCTAAAAGGCCAGATAGAATCTTCTTTTCTCTTGAGCTCAGCCTACCTCTGCTTCACTTCAGTAATTCACTGACTTGGCCATTATTATTCCTTTGCTGTTTCCACTTTATATCTGCATGTCAGGGGATGAAATTCCATGACCATGTTGAAAACCAGCAACAACAGGTTTTGAACATTTTCTTCCACAACAGAAGACCACCTTGGAAGATTGATCTATAATGCCTATTATTAAGGATATGGTGAAGACATAAATTGACCAGGATAGGGTCAACAAAGAAAGAAGTTGTATGGAGTGAATTCCAATAAAAAGGAAAGAATAAAAAGTTATATTCTGTTTTTCTGCTGCTCAAAACTTGTGTACTATCCCTTTGCATTCAGCAGAATTGACTTCAACAGGAGATCGCTCCTACTCTAGAATATCTGTCCATGATGGTTGGACTATATCATCTGAAGAAGTTTTCCTCTCCTCTCTGTTTCTGCAATAGATAATTTAGGCTGGATGCCTCAGTTTTACTTTATCTCCTTAATCTCTCTGTGGATTTGTCAAATGCAAATTAAGGTCTTCAGGTTTCATTTTGATCTTTTTCCCAAAGAAGTAATAATGGAATACGACAGAGGACTGGTTGTATTGCAACATACAGGTACACAGCACTGCAGGAGTCATAAAGAAGTGAAACAGGATGGGTGGTCAGTGGCACAGAAGGCAAATACTGATCTGTATAATCTTACTTCACCTTTTACTCCTCAGAAATCATGACCAAAAAGTACTCAATATAGCCTCTGTCATTTCCTAAAAGAAAATAGTAGTAGTTAATCCAGTATTGTGGGGTTTTTTTTCAGGGAAGTGGAAAAAAAATGTGATTTGTTTGTGTCCTGCACCCTTCAGTTTATTAGTCTTCTTTCTATCAACTCCCATCTGCCTCATGTGTTAATATTACTGTAGATGTTGCTGGTAGAGAAGGTCAGTTTGAAAGACTCTTTGTTTTGAATTAAGTACTTTATTATGACATGTTATGCCTATTAATTAGATGAGTCATATACTTAATTCACTGTAGGGTTCATCTTTACAAATAGTCATGAAAAAATTACTCAGAGACCACAAGCTAGATCTCTAAATGGAAACATTCATCTAAATAGACTGCTAAATGGTAGGAACTATTAAAGAAAAACAACACAGAGAAACCCCACAATTATGAAAAGAGCAAGAAAGAATAGACCTCATAAATGTGTAATTACAATGGAAATATAAGGAAAGAAAATATATCAATTCTTCCACGCTTTCCTGTATCAAATTCCATAGATTCCATGATGAATCATGTGTTATTTAAAACTAGGTATAAACAGACAACAGCAGTCTTATGCCAGTTTTAAATAGAATTCATATCTATAAAAGTTCTTTCAAACAATTACATCTTTAAAATTAATAGAATCACTATAAAAAGTCACCATACATAGAGCAATACAAAGTCACCAGCACTGACAAACTGCAGCATGCAGTTATGTGGATTTAAGAGACGTTTTCTTTTATTGAGAACATTATTTGATAGTGCAATACTGGTATGAGAATTATCAAATAATGACTATACTTAATAAATGTATGCGTTAGTGGGAAAAGAAATGTTAAGAACTGAGTATTATATTGGAAAAAAAGTGATGTTTTTGCTTTTGCAAATACACAACTCTTCCCAGAGGGAAGAGGTTCTTAAAAAAAAAAAAAAAAAAAAGCAAATCCAGACCGTGACTCTATGGATCCTTGGCACCTGGATCCTTCTGGAAGGGGTGACATAGGTGGATTTATTATTACTTTTTAAGGGAGAGGGTGAATTGTCATTGAGGAAGGAATAAGTCTATCTCAATGTTTGTGTATAACTGAAGAAGAGAAAGAGATTTCATTGTTTAAACCTCCAACCACTTATGTCATCAAAGGCAGAGAAAGGAATGTTTTTTTCTTTTGATCCAGACCTTGGTTCATCCATCTTGGGACATTTTATCACAACGGGAAATATAATTGGTATTTGCTTTTTTACGACTTGGTGAGAACAAAATGTTTCAGGGCTGCCCTGCACGTTGTATGAGAGGTGGCAACTTCAAGGCCAGGACTGTGGATGGGAGGCAGCAGTAAGGAATTCTGAGCTAGGTGGAATAAGATGTTTTATTTATTGTAACTCAAATGACAGACTAGGTCTGTTTCCTTACATCTGTTCAGCATCAACCCATCTTGCTAATTCAAAAAACATGTTTGTGAGGAGCACGGTGCAAGAGCTGCAGTCCATGAAAGCTCCTGTTTTGTCCTTGACCTTTACATTTCAGCACTTCCACTGTCTGCTGGAGCCTGTTGGTAAATGCCAGCCTGGAGTTATGAAGGCATGAAGGATTATCAGTTGTAAAAAGAATTGCCTTTCAAATGAAGATCAATACAGATCCCCATATTGAGACAAACAGAGCAGGGATGGAGGGGAAGTTTTTATATTCTGACAAGACGAGCAGTGGCAGGGTCAAGGAGACCACTTCCTACTGTGTGTAAGTCTGCATGAAGAGTTTGGAAACCTGTTGGGAGACAGGCAGCTCAGAGAGGCAGACATATAGCAGAATATTTGTAGTTTCTAACTGTGCAAAAAGGAAAGAGATATTGACAGAAGCTATCTTTTGGGAGTTTGCATCTGTACTGGTGAAGTCCATCTGTCAAGGCTCAGTGGAGGTGTGGTGGTATGCTGGACCCCAAAGTAGAATCATGGAATGTCTAGGGTTGGAAGGCACCTTGAAGATCATCTAGTTCCAAGCCCCTTGCCATTGGCAGGGACACCTCCCACTAGAGCAGGTTGCTCAAGGCCCCATCCAGCCTGGGCTTCAGCATTCCATGGGAGGAGCTGCTATTTAGCTGCTATTTAGAACTGGTAGGCTAAGTAATACTTGAAAATTATTTTCACAAAGGTTTTCTAGTGCTTTACAGTACTTTCAAGGAAATTATATGATCCAGGATAGACTATACATAAGTCACAATTGTGTGAAATTTCATCTGTTTCATGTTGGAAATGTCCAACAAAAATTAGAAGACAGTTTCAAATAAATTACCTGATTTTTCTATTCTGACAGCAAATTACTGTCTGTTATAAAATATGGCAATAGTACAAAACATATGAAGGCACTTTTAATTATCTTTAAAACCTTCAGAAATAAAGGTTTCTATTAGATTGGTGCCTGTTATTAATTTTTTAAGCACTTCAGAAAATTGCATCTGAGATGAGATAAATGTAGCTGCACATTTAAATTAAGATTATCCTTAGGCTAGTAATCTCATTTACTGTTGAGCAGTTTTAATTCAAGTCAAGGCAGTACAATTAGTGTCATCATCCTGCTGGTATTTCTTTGTGGCTGTATTTACTGTTGATAAAGACAAGAAATCTCATCTAAAGTACAAGTCAAGAGAACACATTATTAGAGGGAGAATATGTCAGCAAATGTTGCTGGTGCAGCCTGGTGAGCTGGACTTCACTTCAGCCATCAGTTGTTTGTTAGCTCTAAGAAGAAGGTCTCATTAAAGCACTTGACAACCTTAATAAATTTCCATTTTAACATGGAGATGAATTTATTTCAAATTATATTTTGACAAGTGTTTGGGGTTTTTTCCTCTTCTTTTAATTGCTGGCTTAAAATTACAGCTGTTTTGAACATTTATGTAACATTGGAAGAACCATTTGGTGTACAATAAATTTTATTCCCCCTAATAAGATGGGATTTTACTGTTACCTGACTGGGCTGTGTCTAGGAAGGTATTTGTTCTGCAGCTTGCATGGATCTAACCACATCAGCCATTTCATTTTTTAAACCAGCTTTTTATTAGTATGAGTGATTCTGCATGTGGTCCAGCTTCCCAGAGTCCCACTGTTCCCTTTGCAAAGAACTCTTAAATTTCTGTGAGAAGCTTATGCCAGGAGGAGTAAAGGAGGATTTGTTTGTCCTGGGGATGCTTCCCTGAATATATTGCTGTTATGTTCAGTAATTTCACAACAGTAAAGATGTGATCTCCCCACTGTAAAATCTGCTCAGTCAGATAGAGTGCAAGCATGAGGGAGTTTTTTACAAGGAAAAGAAGAGACACTAGGGGATTAATCAAGATCACGGGAAGGAAACCTTAAATAAACCTAGGAAATGTTAGGTTCCATCTGAATCATATATCCAGTGTATAGCATCAAGCTTATAAATGTTTGTGTCATTTAAAAATATGTAGAGATGTGGAAGGGCATGGCTGTTTTTATCATTGTGTGGCTGGCAATGCAAACTGTGCCAAAATGATGTTGCACCAGAAGCATTACTAGTTTCTTTCCATCCAGATTTCTTACCATAAAGGTGTTTAATGTATACCAATCCTTAACCTTCTGAGAAATGAGATTTTTTGGAGTATTCGTGTTTACCTTCCTGCTACCATCTACCTTAGTGCTTCAGCAGGCACAAGCATATGGTGCTATTAAGACCTTGAAGTGCACTCAGAAATAAGTGTTTGTGTGTGATATACACATATATCTCTCTCTCTTTCTGTTTCTATATTTATTTATGTTTTCAGAATTAAGAAAATGTTATAAAAAGACTTCCCTGCACTTACGTAGATTCTCCTCCATGTGTATTTGTGAATCAACCCGACAGAAGATGACTTTTACCCTGGCTAATAAATATGCTTTTCAAGATCCTTACTGATTTGAATTTTCTTCTTTTTGGAATGTGCAGTATTGGGTTTAATAGAGAGAATTCCACACAGCATGGAGAATGCCACTGTAGCAGAACCACTCAGCCTTCCTTTGTCTGGGAGGTGTTGAGTGTGTTTTGTACCAGTTATAATAATCTGGTATCTGACAACTGATAATCCTGTTCTTCAGTAGTAAGTAAAAATGTTGGAAAATGGCAGAATGTTGCAGATTAAGCAGAAAATCAAAGATAAACCAGTTCCTGATTGTTTACTTCCTTGAGACTGCAAAGCATAGCATTCCTATTTAACAAATACAGACCTACTGAACTTAATTCCCTTAAGATTAAAAGCCCTTTGCTTAAGATTTTAAGTAGTGAATAAATATTTCTTTGTGATAAACAATTTTCTGAGAAGTGTTCAAGTTTTCTTTAAAGGGCTGACTTGACTAAACATGTTTATCAGCCAGATTTGCATCCTGTGATGCTAAATGCTCTATACTAAAAGAAAATTGCATTTTCTGCACTAAACAATATTGGACTCAATTTGCCACTGATGTATTTTTTACCTTTTAATCACATGCTATTTATTTATGCAGTAGAACTACTAGAAAGTTAAGATAGCTAAGACTGTGTCTTTCTTTTCATTGTGGAAGTGATTGTGTAGGCAATGGCAAATTATTTATTAGTGGCTACTTGCCAAACTATTATATAAAAATGCTAACCCTACTCATAGCTCTGGATGGTCCCAGCTCTGGTTAGTGAAACAGGCAGTTGTAGTAGGAAAAAAGCTGAATAAACAGTAAATAAGATCAGGTTATTTTTCACTCCTGTTTGTCAGTGTTTTGTAGGGGATTTGCAGGGCAAGATGTTGCAGGTGGCTGCATCACCCCCAAGGAATGGGAGTGGAGATGTCAGCAGGTATTAACACTGGGTTTGCACTATGGGTTACTACTGCAGAGTTCAGTATTTCATATTTTATTACTTTTTCAGGAGCAATATACTCTGTCTTTAGGCTATCTCAAGCTGTGATGCTTCACAGTTCAATATGCTTGCATGTCATAGAAGATTCCTCTAATTTTTAACTTCCTCTAATGATTAAGAAAACATAAGCTAATAAAAGATGGAAAATAATAAGTTGTATTTGACAGCACCACCTGTGGAAACGTGTGTGTGTTCTTAGAACATACAAGTTAATACAACTTCATATAGTGACTACTGTAGTGTGCTTCACCCAGGCTGTGGTCTCCAGCAATAAATCTAGAGAATATCATGCTGTGGTTATGATTTGGAAAGGAACTGCTTGATTCAGCTTGGAGGAATTGTTCTCATCTGGAATTAATTCAGGTTTTGATAACTGCTGTCTCTGCAGATTTTCTTTGAAGGGTTTGCTAGGTGTGCATGGAATGAGGAACATTTATTTGCAATTCCTGTCTTTAAACTATTTGCTATAAAGACTATATACTATAAAGACTGTGGTAACACCTGGACTTTGGTTTTACACCAGTGGTACTACAGTATTCTTCACTGGTACATTGGTCTGTTGTTGAGAAACACTGTAGTGAGAAGAATCAGGTAAAAATATATCTCATAATTGTATCTCATAGCTGGAGTGCAGTTAATATATATTTTTTTCTTTTAACAGACTGAATCAGACACAAATCAGACACAAGTGATTATTTGACATGTATTTCATAAGTCAGTTAACATGATGCTCAAACCAACTTTCAAAGAGTGATGGTGGAGTTTGGGTCATACCACAAACAGTGAGGAAAAGCTGCCACAGTTCTTCCCTATGTTTGCTTTCTGTTATCCATGATCAAAAAAAAAAAAGACAATCACATATGGTTGGAGAAAGGTATTTCACCATGAAAAAAGAGAGCAGCCTGCAATTTTGCTATTTCAGGAGTAAGGTAAGGATGAAATTTCTCTGTGATGTTCTTTGTATATGTAAGAAAATTAATCAGAACATTGCTTATAGACCATTGGTAATTTCCACCCAGAGCTGATTTGGCTGAGCTGGGCTGTTGGAGGGACACAGCCAGGGCTCTGCCTTTTCTGCACTTCACCCACTCTTTATAACTTCACCCACAGTTATAATTAAAGATCTCTGTATTTTCCATATTGTCAGCAGAAGGAGGCAAGAGGATAATTTTATCCAGTGCCTTCAGTGCATGTCTTAGGATGGGAGGAATCAGGCACTGAATATGCATTTCTCTTGCCTGTCTAATGTAGTTTATAGACACAACTGTAGGGTGGCTCACATTGGTAAGATAAATTTTGTGTTCCTTCCCTCTCTCTGCCTGTGTTCATCCTGGTTGTCCTGCTTTTCATGCTCTCTTTTGTGGGGATTTCATCCCAAATTCCAAATGTGGTCTCCTTGTCCTTAGTCACTCTTGCTCACTTACAGGGGACCATTACCAATTTGGGCAAGAATTTTGCTCCATCTCTTAAGAATATTTTCACAGAATGAATGAAATGCCATTTTAGGTAATTCATTCAATTTTCCTGCAACATCTGAATTTGTCTCCTACTGTGGTGTTTTAAAGCTTGCCAATTAAAGATCTACCTCCTATCCTGGGAGTATATTCCACCTCCAAACAGACATCACTTGGCAAAGCTTGAAAACTCTTAGGCTTTTTATTTAATGTTCTTAAGCCAGCATTATGGTTAGAATAATAAAAGATATTGCATTATTATAGTTAATCTATAGAGCATTCTTAATTGTATATCCTAAGGGTGAATGTAATATTGCTCATTGGAGTTTATGAGTTGCTGTTATCTTTAATATAGTCACAGTTTTTTCCTCTGCAGTGTAAATATACATGTGGGGATGAATTTCGTATTTCATCCTGTGCACATCGTGTTATAATTTTGGTTTTTTTTAATTATGTAACTTAGTTACATAGCATTTGTCCAGAAATCTTGTTTTACAAATAATAAAATAGTAAACTATTTTATTTATGTCATGAATATGCAAGTTGTGTTAATGTAGCTTTACAAAATAGTTGTAGCTAATATTTATACATTAATATTTATAGATTAATGACATTTGCAATGGAAATTTGCTTGCAGATCTTCCATTATGATATAAAACTGACTTGTATAGAATGTTTAATCAGCTTCACATATTGGCTTTTGGTCTTTTCTTCCTTGCAATTTATTCCAGCTTTATTATAAACCAAGCTCTTTATAACAAAGTTTTGTTGGAGGGAAATTTTCCAGAAATCAGTGTGCCAGAAGTTGCCAATGTTAGATGTGGAAAGACCCCAGTTTTGCAAGTGATCTGCCTTTAAATTTCTGCAGACCTTCTTGTTCAGTATTTTCATGGCAATAATGTCAGATGAATTTTTCTTCAGATAAATTTTGTAAATTTACCAGTCACCCACTTTTCTGCCCATAAGTAAAAAAGTAAATAAATATATGAAATTAAGTCATCCGTAGAATCACTTGATCTTCTGTGGTCGTGTATTTTAGAAGGGGAATGAATTTTACCTAACTTGCATTATAATTCTGCCACCAAGTTAAGCACCCCGATGTTTTTGTGTCATCTAAGGAATAAGTAAAACATCATGCTAAGTTTGATGAGGGCAAAACCAAGTGGGTTTGGCATCTGAGGCAGGCATGACTGTCAGAAAAGCCTCATAAACCTCCCTGGGGGTGGAGACACAGTGTCCTTTGGACACTGGGACAATGTGGACAGTCTTGTTCAAGAGATATCATAACCATAGATTGGTCCAAATAATTTAAAAGGAAATAATTCGATATACAGTTACAGAAGCATAGAACAGTTTGGGTTGTATGGGACATGTATTCCAGCCCCCTGCAGTGAGCATCTTCAACTGGATCAGGTTGCTCAGAGCCTCATCCAACCTGACCTGGAATGTTTCCAGGGATGGGGCATCTCCCACCTCTCTGGGCAACCTGGGCCATTGTTTCACCACCCTCATTAGAAAACTTTCTTTTCTGATATTGAGTCTGAAAACCATTACCCTTCATTCCATCACTCCATGCCTTTTGAAGTCCCTCCCCAGTTTTCTTTTTTTTTTTTCACCCTGTCAGGTACTGGAAGGTCCTCTAAGGTCTCCCTTCTCCATGCTGAACAACCCCAACTCAATTCTGAAGAGCTAGGCTAGGACTTCAGAGCTGGATGGAGTGGGGATGCACATCTCCCATGCAATCTGGTGCTAACTGTAGTGTAAATTCACTCTGTAATGATGACCATTCTTCCATTCACATATCTGAATTTTTGCTTTGGATGTGACAAAGCACATAAAATTCTGAACGTACTTAAAACATGGGCTTAGTCTGTGTGCAAAATAAAGTGTGCTATTAGCACTGGGCCTAAAGTGCACACCTGCATAGGAACTGGATTGCTTCTGCTTTCTATAGCAATTTGCAACATTTTTTATTTCTGCTGTGCCTTGTTTTCTGTGAATTATAACAGCAGAGCTAATAAAAAACTGCAATAAATACTGATATCAGTGACATCATATAAGCAAAGGGGATTAATATTAATTGCTAAAAATATCTGCAAGGTAATTTATTGGAGGAAGGGTAAGCATTTTAGATTATTTTGTTGAGGCACCAGAAATTAAAATACATTGCAATATTGACATTAAAGTGTGGTCCCCTTTACTTAATTTGTTCAGCAATGCAATCTAATTTTTCACACTTAGACTATAATAGTGTTGGTCAAGTTAAATAACAAACCAACAGCCCCCACTCCCAAACCAGCCCAAATTCTGATGCTTAAATCTTTCTTTACAAATCCTTTTCCACTGAAATAATTCAACTTCTGTCTTTCAATTGAAATATTCCATCGTTTGGCATGCTGACACTGCTGAGCATGGTAGGAGTTACTCTCAGAATGTTGTTACCCCCAAAAGTCTTTTCTGCAGGACTCAGTTTGCTGCATTTCCCAGGGAAGATGCAGCTCCTGCTGCTGTCTGCAGGTGTGCTTTAGCTCCCCAAATGAAACACGTTTAACCTACTTCTGAAGAAACTTAATATTTAGCTTAGGAGGAATTGGTAGACTTTGGGTAAGCTGAAAATGTATTCTGTTTTTATTTGAGGAAGCGGAAAGAAAGAGTAGGTGCCTGGGGACAGGAAAATGCCTTGGGTTTCCTTCAGGCTGTTATCCCGTGTCTCCCAACATTTCTCTTTCCATGAGCCCATGTTCAGGAGGGGATCTGTAGTCGAGGGAATTCCCTTGGGCTATTGCAGTTTTTTGCATATTTTATGCTGGAAGGAGAGAGCATTCTGTCTAAGAGACAGGGAAATGAAGCGAATCTCATTTAGAGAAGCTGTGCTGGTGTGTAATTTCTGCATTGTTAAAGCCCAAAATTAAATTCTTGATAGCTATGCAGTTTTATATAATTATCACTATTTTTCAGTGAGAAGGGAGGAAAAATAGAGAAGTGCTGTTTACATTAAGGATCACACAGTGATGCTGCACAAGTATATGGGCAAGGTTCAGGTCCTCTAGAAGTGCAAATATTGATGAGTTCACAACCTCTTGCCCTTAATCTTTTGTTCCTGTGGTCTTTCATCTCTCAGACAATGTTCCACTCTGATATTCATGATGTCCAGCACTGGATCGCAAACCAACTGCTGCATCCCAATTCCAGCAGCTGCATCTGACATTCTGGTAGGAAATACAGTGCTCAGATTCAAGATTTGTGATCCTAGTTGACCTGACATTTGTGGGGGAATGAGATTTCACTGCTCTCCCTACTCTGATGAAAATTTCTCATGTTTTCTAGCATAACAGCTCTGTAGTTTTAATCAGGTATTGTAAACACGTACCAGTTCTTCCCTGGCACTTTTTAACAGCTCAGAATATGAAATCACTAATAATTCCCAGAGGAATTATCCTACTTCATTTGGGATGAGATTTTTTTATCCAGGTGATAGTTTGTGTTCGTAGGTAAAGGTTTCCACTTTAAAGCACGTCCACTTTTATCAGGATGTTTTCCTTCCCTGCAATAAGAAACTTTATCAAAGAATTTCAGTTGATTTGGTTGCCTGTCAGCCTGAGTTAAGCAGAGGCATCTGAAAAACTGGTTTATCCTCTAAAGCAAAAAGCACATGGTCCCACATATATTCTGTTGAGAAGCTGAGAGCTCCATTGATAGATTATTTCTCAAATCACTGCAAGAAATAAACAGCCTTGCAAATCTAATGAAGCAGGGATCAGCAGCAGTGTAAAGCTCTTGAAATGTTTAGATCTAGAGAAAGGAGATAGGGAATATAATAGAGGGTGGAGAGGAGATGAAATTGTTACTTAACTAGCAGTGGGTGAAGAGAAATATGTTTAGGGAGTGCATTTTGTCTTGTATGTATTGAAAAGGAGACAGAATTATGAGAAGGTTTTTACACCTACTGGGACTTTTATGTTGTTATAGACAGGAATAGAAGAGCAGAATTGATGCTCTGTGTGTAGGAAGAAAATCCATTTCAAAATTCCCCTGGATTTAGCAGTGTAACCTATCCTTTCCCTTCTAACATTTTGAAACTCTATTTTTGCTGGAATTTGTTGCAGTGCCAGTCTAAAAATACATTAATATGTATATATATTCAAACCTTGGGCTTGAGCCAGGTGTGATGATGTCAGCAGAAGTCTTCCTACTGAATTTGGGTGAGATTTGTGATCATTCTACCATCACTAATTTGGACCTTCTGGAGGAGAAGCATTTTTAGCAGAAAAGTTTAACCCATCCACAGGCTTTTTGTGGAGGACTCAAGGTTTTTTTTTTAAGCCTTTCTAAGACACAGCAGTACAGAAACCATTGAACATCAATGTATTTTTTTTTAAGGCTGACAGAAATGAAATAATTTCCCATTATATCCATTTTTAGACATTTGAATAAATTGCCTGATTTCTAAAGATACTAAGCTCTCACATTTCAGAGGGGCATTTTGTGCTAGGAAATGATGCAGGATGTTGTCCTCTCCTCAAATGGAGTACTGAAAAGAGAAGCAAAAGTTCTGAAAATCAGTCACCATAACCTGTTCTGCCTGGAAACAAGCTACACATGGTTTTCTCCTTTATGACCTCATTTTTGCCTTCCAGAGTCATGTCATTTTTTGATAACAACTTTCTGCCTCAGGGTTTTTGTTGGGTTTTGATCTTTGTGAGAGCAAATGCAAGGCCTTTGCTTCTCCAGGGATAGTGAAACTTGTTGGAAAACTTAGCTGTTGGTGCACAGTTCAGGGCCTTGTCAAACAGAGCAGAAAAGCTCTGGGGGTTAAGGGATATCAGACCAGGAGCATGGCAAGAGCTCAGGGTACTATGGAAAGGTTTGGGATGGATGTGCACCAACAGCTGAGGAGATTGGGTGGGAAGAGATGTGAATGACAGAGAGAGGATTTGGGGACTGCATGGAGCAATGGGTTCTCTGTGGAGAGGAATTTGAGATGTTGGGATTTGGGGGAGGAATCAGAGTAAGGAATGTTGGCACGGGGAGAAGTTAGGGTGCTTGCAATGAAATATGAATGTCATATCTGCAGAGGTAGACAAAGGAAAAATCTCTAAGCTTAACCTATTTCTAAAAGTTGCTGTTAATAGCTGCATGATTAAATGATAAAGCACAACAGTTGCTGAGTGAGCCTTCTCTTTTGATTTTAAGGAATCTTGGAGATCAAATGCATCTGGGACATCTTGTGTAATAATTCTTGAATTTGTTTTACTGCTTTTTGAGTCCTCTTATATATGGCTTCAAGATATCTATGACAAATGTTTGTATGTGAGAAAGTATTTATTTTCTTCTGTCTAATCATTCAGTGCAGCTGTCCCCAAGGCCTTGTATAATGAGAGCAATGAATAATTACCTTCCATTCACCTTTTCCATTAAGTTTATAAATGTGAGGGTCTGCCTTTTTTAACTTCTTTCTCCACAAAGCTCATTTTAAATGGAAGAATTTTTATACCTTTATTATTTTTGTCTGTATTTTCTGTTCTTTGGTTCACCTCTGGCACAGGCACACCCTATATCCATATGGTTTCATGGCAATGGTCTCTCTGTTGTTCTTTAACCTTTTCAAAACGGTTCATTCTGTTGGTGTTCTTCATTATCCAAGAAGATTATAGCTGTGATTTTAGAGAACAACTCAAACTGAACCAAGGTTTCCTTCTGGAGTGAATTGCTAAAGTAGGAAACACTGTTGTAAAGGCTGACGTGCTGCAAGAACTTCAGTACTGAATTTCAGCTGTTTTTTGGGTTGGTTTTTTGTGTGTCTGAGTTTCAATGCAACCTTTCACACTGCTGATTACTTTTGACTACACTGAATATTTGGTATCATAAGCAGATTAAAACACCTCACCCACTCTAGATCAATTCTGGACATAAAGATGAGCCAAGACCCAAAACAGAATCCCTGTGGGGTTCTGCTAATAACTTCCCCTCACTGGAAGATTGACCATCTTTGATCTTTTAACAGGATGCAGATCTATGACAGAATTTGCCCTTGTACTGAATAGTTTCTCATAGAGTTTTTGTTACAGAATTAATCACAAAATCCTTCTGATGTGTTGGTACTGTTCAACTGCCTTAAAAAACCTGATAATGCCTTGCTCATCTACCCTGTCTGAGTGATGCATTTTATGCAGTAGATGAATATTAAAATCTCTAATGTGATACACTAAAAACGAAGAGATGAATAGACTAAAAAACCTATTTGAACAATTAAGTAAGAAAATTTTGTTTGCAAGTGTAAGAAAAGCAAGACCTAAATCTGACTAAATTTAATAAAAATTTAGAGATGGCTATGAATTACTTTATTTACCCATTTTCCTAACATGTCCTTTGAAAACTTTTTCTTATGCCAACTTTTTTGTTGTACCAACTTTTTCTTATGCTTTTCTTATACCTATGATTTGGGGTATGTTTATTTTATGTTCATTTTATAATCTAAGGCTTTTGGTGATCATTAAGACTTAACTCTTCTTTCTACATTGGTTTCATAATTTTTCTGACTCTTTTGGCTGGCTGTGAGCTGTTGGAGAATCTCTCCTGGAGATGGGATACAGGCAGGATGCTCCTGCTGAGATTAAGTTCTTCAGTATAAGGATGTTATGGTCACCAGAGTTTGGGTCAATAAGAAATTTTTCTTTCTTACAACAAATGAACAGGGATTTTTTTGGACTCAGCTGTCTCTTTTACTTTTTGGAACTGCCTTCTTCCATGTAATCCATCTGGATGAAAGGAGACAGAACAATGGTGATGGTTGTAAGTTGCTGTGTTCTTTTCCTGCTGTCAGGTTTACTTATAACTTTTGCATTCTGGATTTAGACTTTGGCTTAATTCCAGAGGTTTTATTATCTCTGAGTCACCTGTTGCAGGCTGTCTAGTGGTCCAGTTCAATTCTGGTTTTTAAGCTCTCCTGAGAGTCATTATTGGTTTTATAGTAATTTCTTAAAAGTCTTCAGATAAGTAAATGGCTGAGAAATGAAATTAAATTAACAATACCTCAGAAAAAAATTGTAGCTACAAGTTCTGGCTTCTGATATCCACTGATAATCTCAAGCCTTCACAGCCATGCTAGATAATAATTTCTCTTGTAGTTTGTGTTTTTGGGTTGTTGTTTTTGGTTTTTTGGGTTGTTTTTTTTTCCATTTTGTGAGTGTATTTGTGAGTGTAAGTCAGTATATGACTAAAGTACATCACTGTTCTGTCAAAGGAGAACTTTTGCCATTAAAAAAAAAAAAAAAAAAAAAAAAAAAAAAAAAAAAAAAAAAAAAAAAAGACTCTTTTGTTCTTCTGATAGGGGAAAATAAACATATTTAAATACAAACCAGGACGACAACAAAGGATGAAGGGTTTATAGTTCACATTTTAAGAAAAATCTGTTCTCAGATTCCATTGTGACATATCTGTTTCACCAGTAAATTCCAGTTCTGTGCAACGTAATCTCATTCCTGCTTATTTAGATGCATGCATTTGGCAAATCCCAGTGAAAGCATCCTAACTGAATGGGGTAAAATATTACAACATTGTCAGACAAGCTTTATTTTTAAAAGATGTAAATCTGAGGCTATTCAGTTTTTCTTACCCATGCTCAACTGAGTTATTATGTTTATTAAAGTGCTTGTTGCATTCTTTCCAGACACAAGTCAAAATACCAATATTCTATACAGATAAAATATATTGGTTTGTTGGGAAATTGAAGAATTTTATATCACTTTTCTCTTGAGAGATTATTAATATTTACTGGGTAAAAAAGCCATTTTTAAAAAGGTGCCAGCAAGTATAGAATAGCTTAGGGTAAATTCCTCTGATGCAAGGTATAGACCATGTTCTCAGCTTTATGTACCTGATAAATGTTGTTCAGTTTTTGTCAATGTCATTGGAGCCATTAGCAGATGGCTTCAAAAAGTTCAGTCATTTAAAAATGAACTGAGCTGTTCTTTATGGGCATCTATTATTAAAAAGAAATATAACAGAGTTGTCATGAATGACTTTCATCTCCCATCAATTCCCCATGCATGTAACTGCATCGCCTTCAAGGGAGCTGTTTCTAATCTATAACCATTATAGATTTTAAAGTCAAAAGGGCCATTCTGATTATGTGTAATCTGACCTTTGGCATGACATATGACATAAATTTCCACCTGCATTAGGTCTGATGATTAAGCCTGTGCTTCACTGAAAGGTGATGAATAATGTATCTCACCTAACTTCAGCTCTCAAAAAAAATAGTCACATAGTTGCAGCTTTCTTAAGTAAATGGGGAAAAAAAAAAGAGGCAACTTTTAAGAAAGATTCATCCCATGTGTTCAGTTACTTAAAATGAAATAAAGAGGGCTGCCTGCTGTGGGTCTTGTCCATCCCCATGGCCTGTGCTCTGGCTTGGCCTGGCCTTGGACTTTAAGTAGCTCAAATTTGTTGATATGAACCCTTCCCATGCAGCTTTGATCTTAACATTTCTCTGAGTCTTGATCAGTTTTCCTCTGGGTTTATAATTCTTGCTTAAGAAGTTTATTGGTATTCTGAATTTGTTTAGCTCCAATAGCCAAATATTGAATTTTGTAAACAGATCTTTATCAGCCATCACAGACAGTCATAATCTTTTCCTCCTATAGAGAGGAAAAAAATTGAAGATGAAACTGGATCAGAAGAACACACTGTATTTTATCTGAAGTCTGAAAGATATCTGGGATGAGTCTATCTGCATGCAGGCTTTTGAGTCAATCTATGGAAATTAAAATCAAAATATTCCACCTGAAGTTTATAAAATATCTCAGGGAAAGCAGTTGGGTTATCAGTTATCAGCAGTTCTACTTCTAGGTGCTCAGTGGAGCCATTATTATTTTTTTTGTCGGCATGTTGATGTATGAACCCTGTGAATATTATCCTGCCTCCTTCCAGCAATTGATTACCAGATGTCAACAAATCCAAGAAAAACGTTACAGACTTTTTGTTCTCTCTTCTTGGGGGATCATGCTTTGATGTAGAATTGTTTTTTCTTCCAAACCATGTGGCATTGATGTTGGTAGCATCAGGACTGCAACTTTTGGTAGCAAGAAGTCCATAAGTGCAATTGTTCTCCATAAGCAACATACTGAAAACACATTCAGAGCAATTATTATGACTAAGGACAAGACTAGTAAATTTTTCTTAGTGTCTGATTGCTGCTGCTGGATTGATGGATCCTTCTGCATCAAGGCATTTTTCATTTATGAATCTTAAAGTCTTTTTAAAACAATGTGCTTATGTTGTGGTTTGGGGTTTTTTTCTCCCCTTGTATCTTGATATTAAATATTCTGCCATGCATGGCATTTACTCCAACTGGCCTCAACTGTATAAATTTAGACATCATCCCTACAATAATGGCTATGTCCCATGCTGGCCAATGGAAAGGTTTATTCTTTTATTATCTTAAGTACCTCTACTAATGGATAGTGAATCCACTGAAGGTGCCTATTTTAAAAACAAGGTGTGAACCACAGAAACCTGGGATTTTTGAGACTTCTTCTATTTCTGGTCTTTCTGTAGAAGCATCCTCCAGGATAGATGACCCCTCATGTTCCTTTACACTCAAGGCAGCAAACTGACCGGGTGAGCCAGGTACCCATTGGTACCTTGGAAGTTTGCAGAGCAATGAAGAGCTATGAAAATTGACAAGACAAGGCAAACCAGAAATCACCTTGATGCAAAGGATTTCACTGTGTCTGTTGTCCTTGGGATGATCATTGAAACAAAAAAGCCCTTAACAAGGAACAGCCTGGCAGCCTTAACTGAGAGAGCTGTTAATATAATAGAACCCTGGATGAAAAAGTGATAGAGAAGTGCTACAACTTGTTTAGTCCATTGATTATGTTATAGAAGAGCTTTTATTTATTAACTGGGAGTGAAATCCTGCTGATAACTGCTTGCATACAATTTCTCTGACTGCAAGAATTATGTGCAGAGTGCAAATTAAACTCTAGATTGTTTTTATTATTTGCATCATTAGGAATCAAGAGAAAGCTTTCCTTTTCCAAATATTGCCCAAACTGATGATGTTGCTTGTTTTGAATTAGAAAAATTAGTAAGATACTCAGAAAGTGGGCTCCTGGTGTGCTTCTGAAAGGCATTAGGCAGATCCCATCACCTGTGGAATGAGAATTACTGAATACTTGAGCTACAGTGTGTTTCTTGAAAAGAGCTCCATAAAATTCCTGATTAACAGATATCTGCCCTGCAAAGTCCAGCAGAATCATTACATGGTATCATTTAACCAGGTACTTCAATACATTACAGGATTTTCTAGTTGCTGTCTTGTTCCCTGGTACAAACACTAAAATTAGCGTAGCAAGTCTAAGCCAGAATGTTAAAAATGTGCCTGCCAGTAGGTAATTTATCTTACAATTAGGCCTTTTCAGTGCTGCCACCAGGTCTCTCAGAGTCTGTTCTTTGCTCTTATCCCCTTTGGTGGCACAGCTTGGCCCTGGTGTTGCTGTGGACATGGAGCTGGTGGGCTCTGGCCAGAGCAATTGGGGCTTCACCCATCTTTTTATCCTTTCACACCTTCCTGCTTAATCCTTTGAACCTCCTGAATTCCACCAGCATGAGATCATCTTATTCATAAGGCCAGGCAAGTAGTGATGACCTTGTTACTGGATGTTCATGCTGTATAATGTCCTTGCAAAATCACAAAGATAGCGACGGATCTCACAGGGGACAGGATCACAGCTTCATTAACATCCTTCTGTGTTGTCCATCAGCTCAACGCTGTGTTTTGCAATCATTTTGCTAAGAACGGTTTGTATCCTGCCGTCTGGGTAGAGGAACAAAGTCTTTTGGGAAGGTGGAAAGAGAACAGGATGTCTTCAGGTGCTCAGTGCTCTGTGAAGCTGTTTCATGTCAGAGTGGTTTAATGCGCTGCTTTATGGGTGTTCACAGACCACGGGGAGGCAACGCTGCCTACAGGTCATTTGTTAATTGAAGTTTCAAAGCATTCAGCTGATATATGTTCTCTGACAGCAGGCGTATTGGAAATAATGTATTTTATTCAGGAGGCATGGGTGAAACTTCAGAGTCACTTGGATGTAATTCTGCTGCTCCCCTTCGCAGTGAGCCGGCAGCTTGCGCTGGGAAGGGAACAATGCAGGGAAGAAAGAAAACCTCAAGAGAAACTTTTATTTGTTAGAAGTTCAATAGGAAGTGTCTGTGTGTTCAAAAAGCCAGTCCCAGCTACTTCGTGTCTTTTAATGAAGAATTATATTTAATAAGCGTTGCCTCTGACTTCAAATCCAAGAGGCTGCACATGAGGCTTTCAGTTCTTCTCTAGGAGATGTTAGTCCTTTTCATAGTAAATAAGAAAGGACTCCTAATGACACCAATTAAGAGATGTGAAGGCCTTGTTGAGCTCTTTATGGTCTGATAGGTCAGTTAAAATGAGACAACAAAACAGATGGTCTAGACAGGAACAATTTGGGCTCTTTGTGGAAAGATGAATGTCTGTGACTTAACTAACAGAGGGAAGAATGGGCTTGGACAGCCCACCCAATTACAGCCATTCTCTCCCAAGAAAATGAAATAATTTGGAAACTTTGCAAATGTTGCCATTTATTTATCTACAAAGATAAAATGGCCATTTTTGTGGGATTGTGGAGGTCTCTTTGTGTAACTTGTAACCTTTCCTGGACCACATCTACCTGTCATTATGCAGACTAAACTCCAGAAGTAATGCCTCTTTGAACTATTTATGCCACCAAGGCTGTCAGGACTTTGAAGAGAGTATTTCTGATGCTGGCAGAGTGGTCACTTCATTGCAAGGCAGAAATTTGGCCATTTTGCCCCCCCCCTGTTGGTTATGGAAAGAATTAATGAGAAATCAGAAGCTTCCCCCTGTAATTACATATTTGAGGTTTAACTTTTTTTTCTTTTAATGCATATTTTTAATTTTAAAAAATAACTATTAGTCATATTTTTCTTAGCCTGTTGCTCTAGGTGTCTTCTCCTGTCTCAACTTTATCAATGAAAGGTTTAGGTTCAAAGAGGAAGGAGGTAGATATGTCTTACACCTTGACTGTTACAGTGGTAGGGAGTATACAATACATCTAGAAAATCAACCACAGGCAGGTATTCACTGTACAAGATTAATGCCTCACCCTCCTGTAATATCCTTTTCTGGTAAAGCTCCATCTCCTTTGTTCCCTCTTAGTTTGTGGCCTTGGTGTTGCTTCTTAAAATATCACAGAATCTGATTCACATGGGGGTTTGTGGAAACATTTCTTCATTAAAGCTTTTTTTTCAAGTTGTACTTTCTCTTCCATTCTACAAGCAGTCCTTAATATCTCATGCTAGACATGCTTTTTCTGGCTGTACAACTTCATACCAAAAATACATGGTCTCAGTCTTGGATATGAATTCTTCTGTACTTGAAGGGCAGGGCATGAACAGCCGAGCTACTAACAGAATAAATCTTTCCATTTTTATCTGGAAGCATTAGATTTATCTTGTAATATGGATTTCCATCAGTTTGCTCAAACTCATTGCAGGTTCCTGTGTGCTCTTACGGTCTCTTTGGAGACTGACTGTGGTTTTCACACCTCAAATTTCCAAATGTCTCCTGAAGATCAGATGGAAGCATTTGTATTTTGTGAGGTTTGCCTGGCAAGATATGTAGTAATTTGGGATGTTTCTGGTTAATGTTAATAGTTGATTAAGTGGGAAAAGGGAGAATGGTGCAGGACCAGCTGTTAATTAGGATGTGGGTTCCCCATCCAGAGGAGTTTATGCAGGGCTATTGTGAAAAAAATAAATAAATGTGGCTATTAGGAATGACATAGCTGTTCCTGCTGAAATCACAGGTAACTGTTCTTTTGCTTAAAGGCAAAATTTTAACTACTGCATCTCTGGAAAGCACAACTTCTATGGAAATAATATGAACAAATGTACTTGGGAGATAGAGGGAAAAGCTGTCTATAATCCTGGGCATTTAAGATGTTTCAGATCTTTAGTGGGCTATATAAAGCTTTTCACTGTGACTGCTGAGAGGAGCCATCTGAGAACTCATTTGTGGATTTAGCATGTGGAATCTGAAGTACAAATATGTGGTGTGACCCTGCATTGTGTGTCCAACACACCAGTATTGTGCAGGCATTCTTAATGCAGAGACTGCAATGAAGGAGCTGACTTAATGTACAGAAATACAGAACACTAGAATTAAATAGTTCAGTGTGTCTAAACTGTGATTTTTTTACTCACCAGCTTGCTCCAGCTGCTTATGCAGTGACTATCAGCCTCTCCAGAATGCAGTTTTAATTCATGCAGAAATATACATTGATTTATAAGTTCTTAGCACCAGCCAGAGCAGTGTTATTACAAGACTGGAATAATTTTGAGCTGTCTCTCAGAAATGGTGTGTTGATCGAGAAGCAGCACTGTTCAAACACAAGGAATGCCATATAAAAAGGCATGGAACAGGTTTTGTTTTCCTTTGGAGTTAGTTTGGATGTTTTTTTTCTGAGAACATAACAGCTGTACATGTCTTTAAGAGGACCCATTTTCTTGTAAAATAAGCTTAATTAAGAGTCACAGCAGTGGTTGTAATAATAAGACATGTGCATAAGTGATATATAGAATGGGAATTTATAGATAAATCCGGAGAACTTAAGACAAGGAATGACTGATACATAGAATTATTAACAGGAGGTGTTAGTAGGTGCCAGTTTTTGCATATTCTCTGTAGACATACAGTGGTGATGACACCTAGTGGAGTCTGGCTTTAACTACAGGAATGGACCTGAGCCTGCAAAGGTGCTTATCATTGGAGTTGAAAGGAAAAAATAAATCTCTCTGGAGCTGCTGAACCCAACTGCTGCTCTTATACTAGTTGCAGATGTGAGAAATTTGTATCATTACCAAATTTTTCTTCCTCTTAAAAAATGATGATGGTCACCATGGCACTGTAACAGGATGGAGCCTTTTTCAGCCTCTGTACTTTTCACTCAATATTTATTTTGTAATTCTTGAGGTTGCTTTTTCGAGGTTGGTGGGGGTTTTTTTTGTTTGTTTGGTTGGATTTTTTTGTTTTCTTTTTTTTTTTCTTTTTGCCGTTATCATGGTCTTTCTCAAGGCCTATGTTGGACTTCACCTCAATGAAGACATCAGCTATTCTTCAGTTTGAGATGGTTTTTCAGGGGTTCTTTTGAATCACAAATTTATTCGGAACATCTAGCATTGTTTTAGTGGTTCCTCAAAATGCCTAGAAAGAAAAATACAAAATATATTTCCTTCTTAAGAAAATAGGCATATTATAGTGAAAACTGTGTTTCTCTAGTATAAATACAGTTCATTTCTTAATCTTATTGGAGAATATAAACCAATAGATTACTAGAACCACCATTTGCAGTGGCAGATGCTCACTAGCACACGTCTACAGCTCATCAGGTAGAAGTTGGTTTCTGTTTACAGGATGATTTGGGTTCATGTTGGGGATGTTATTCCATTTTTTAATATGTTTAGTATTGGTGTAACACATCTCTGATACTGACTTGCTCATGGGCCACATCGCAGAATTTTTCATAAATTTGGGTTTTGGGTCTTACCACCAAGTAATCTGGTGTGTGCCAGAAAGTTTTGACCAGGTGTGTGCTAGGAAGTTTTGTGTTGATTTAGTTGTGTCCACTTCTTAACAGGATAGACACAGGAACACGTGGGTGAACACACAAAGTTATAATATATCCAAGGATATTTCTGGGGTTGGTGGATCAGGAAGATTTGTCCCAGTGAGAGGCAGTTTGTGCATTACTGTGTCTGTCATAGCTTTTATGTCTCCTGAGATACCTCATTTAATAACTGCTCTCCCCTGGATGCACTGGTGGTTGATACTCCTCTATGGCAGATGTGATTATTTGGCCAGAGTCCATTTTAATATCTCCTTTACTTGTTCTGATAATGAAGGCTTTACCTCCCAGCAGATGGGGCTTGCAAAGCAGTTCTGCTTACTAGCAGGACCTGTGCCTGAGACTGTGGGTTTTATATCCAGTGGAGGGTTTGGTGCTTGACATCAGATGGAGATGGCAGCCTCAGTGTCCCAGTAGCTGGGTTCATAAGGCAAAATCTGAAATCATAGAATAGTTTGGGTTGGAAGGGATCTTTAAGATGATCTAGTTCCAGCCCTTCTGCCATGGGCAGGAACACCTCCCACCAGCCCAGGGTGCTCCAATCCCCATCCAACCTTCAACACTGCCAGGGATGGGGCAGCCACAGCTTCTCTGGGCAACCTGGGCCAGGGGCTCAGCACCCTCATAGTAAAATATTTCTTCCTAATATCTAACCTAAATCTCTCCTCTTCCAGTTTAAAGCCATTACTCCTTTTCCTATCACTCCATGCCCTTCTGCAAAGTCCTTCCCCAGCTTTTCTGTAGCCCCTTCAGGCACTGGAAGGTGCTCTAAGGTCTCCCCAGAGCCTTCTCTTCTCCTGGCTGAACAACTCCATTTCTCTTAGCCTGTCTTCATAGAGGTTTGCATTCAGTCCTCACAACTTCAGTAACACCAGGCTCATATTCAGGTTTTTTTGCAGTCTGAATGTCACATTACCCAGTAGAAGGCCCTGCTGTCAGTTCCTGAGACATGACTCTGCAAACCCATTTGCAGCCCCTCTCTTGGCTGGCCACAGAGACAGGCAAGGTCACTGCTGGCCCTAAAACCTGAACAATTTCCATTCCAGATTCACCAGACACGCTGATTCAGCTGTCAGCCTCACGAGTAAATCTGAGCCTGGTGGTGAGATCCGTATTTTTTTAGTGTGTGCTAAGGACAGACTTTCCTCAAGTCAGTGCTTCAGGGCTCAATGCATAGTGAATATAAAGAAAAGTAAAAAGATAGAAACTCTGCCTCGTCCACTAGATCACAAAAAGCCTCCATATTAAAAAAGAAAGGATAACTGGAGAGCAAGTTTGCTGTGATGTGCTTAGAGTTAAAATAAATCAGGGCCCTGCCTTTTCATGCTGCAAAAAAGACATTCAAACTTCATCTTACAACAGCCCACATAGCACTGAGACCTTGAATACTCTATTGATCCATATACTCTACAATGTTTGGAGCCTCTTGCAAAAAATAGGAAGGGCTTGCATCAGTTTATCTTTCCCATGTCATACCCTTTCAGTCATAAATCTTTGGGCTGGAAGTAGTATTAAGTTGCTAATCTGCATTTACTTTTGTTTGGTACAAGCTAGATAAAAACCCAGTTGCAATGAGATTAAAAACCTGGTTGTGATATTCTGTAAAATCTGTCTGAGTTGAGAAGTGTGGCACTGGCTGTAGCATTCAGGTAAAGGAGTAGCAGTTTTGGTTCTGCTCCACATTTTACAAAATAAAATGGGAGCTTCAGAGTTAAATCCAGCCACATAATAAGCTGTGCTCTTTGGAAACCTGTTGTTAGCTGTGGCCAGGCTGGTTGCTGTGCTCTTCATCTCTTATCCAGTGTGGTGCAGGGGTTTTGGAGTACCCAAGTAGATTTGAGGAAGCAAAGAACAGAGTTGAGAAAGAGAATTTTAAAAAAATGAAACAGAGGAAATCTGCATGGCAGATGTGCAGTAGTAATACAGAAAAAACATATGAAAACAGATGTTGGATCTAACTTTTAAGCCCTAAAATATGTATTTTTTAAAATCTATTAACCCCTACACTTATGCTTTCTCTTTTATCATAATTGGAAATTTAAAAAAATAAGATTTTTTTGCAGATGAAATTATATTTTTGTCTTGAGACCCTTACTGAAAGCTGAAGTACCCTAAGGAATGCATTTAAGTCAGGAATGTTTTGCAAACATAATTTTCAATGCTTAATATCAGGAGGGAAGATTTAACTTCACTTGACTGCTCCAGAAATACTCTTAAACTACCTTGCCATGTGGCTGAGCTCCTCTTTTTATTACTCTGATTTTTTGTTTTATTTTCTTGTTGATGCATGGAAAACTAAGCTGTTCAGTTGTGACTTTTCCATTGCTGGTCTTAATTATTGTTGAAAAGGAATACTTCATTTGCTGTAAGATGGACCCTAATTATAAAGCCACATCTAGATAGATAGTGAAAGCAGTCAACTCTTATTTCACAGTTCACCTTCTTGATCATTTTGGAGTATTAGGAAAATGTCAGAGGGCAAAGAAAAATCTGCTGCAGTAAACCAAGTTTAGTGCTAAAGGATCCATCTGAAATTAAAGTGGCATAAATCAGCAGAAACTTGTAACTGAATTTTTCTTTTAATGGAAGTTTTCAAGAAATGCTTTTAGCTTACACATACAGAACAATTTAGTGTGTCTTCCTTCAGCAATAAAGTAACTATTACAATAATACATAGGTCATATCCTATAAAAATTAGTAAGACTCTTCTCTCATGTAGGTAAAGTTTTGATCAGATTGTACAGTTCTGAGATTGCCTCCTTTTTAGCATCGTTGTATTGAAATCAGTTTGTGGAGAGTTCTGGGTGATTCCAGTTCCTGCAGATGCAGGTATAGGTTTTAATAAAAAAGCAGTTGGGGGCCATGCATGCTGGTAACCCCCTCTGCTTTAGATAACAATTTGTTTTAAGGGGATAGCTTCACATTACTCTTTCTCTGGTGAAAAAAAAACCAATTGTGATTCAGGCATTTCACTTATCCTTTGTTCCTCATTTTCACTATCCTGCTATGGAAAGCTACCCTGCAGTTCCACTTCTCAGGGGCATTGTTTATGGGACTGCATTAAAAGCTCTATCAATTAAGATAGCCAAATTAAGAAAAGATAAAGGTCCTCCCCAAAAGAGATATTTTTTTTTTTCTCTTAATCCATATCTTCTAGAAGTATTTCTGAATCTCTGCTCCCCAACTTCCCTCGTGCAAACTTGTAACACCTTTTAAATTGTGCATTTACAATGGTCTATCTTAAAGCTGGAGAAGCGGCCAGATGTAGTGAATAAATTTTTGAAGGAGAAAAAGGGAAGTCAAGTCTTGAAGGGAACCTTAAAATACAGAATCTTTGCCAGTGCCCCTGTATAAAGCAGGAGATCAATGGTACTTTACAGAGTCCCTTAAGTGCTGTTACGTGGAAGAAGTTAAAGCAAGTGATGATCAGTGTCTGTCTAGTGAATGCCAAAATGTGCAAGGAAGTGTGAACAAGAAGCAAATCCCATTGGTGTTACTACCAGGGTTACTGGTTATGCCACCAGCACTGAGTGTGTAGAGACAAAAAAAAATTACAAGTTCAGAATTAAGAATTGTCTACCTTATTTTGGGAATAAAATAGGATGAGAAATTATAGAGGTGCTAAGGTAAGGGATTATAGATGTTTTGATGAATCTTGCCCCCAGTGAGCTGGGATCATTGTTCATGAGCTGTCTACATTTTCTCTTCTATGAAATAAAAAAAGGGAACAAGTAGACACTGCAGAGTTAGAAGCGTGGTATCTGGGAATAGCCTTGAAAATGTTAACAAATCTCTAATTAGAAGCAGGAGTGTTCATGGGAATTGTGAATCATATGCTGAGAAAATCAGATCTGAGCAAATGAAAAGCCTCCAAATAGCAAGGATGGAGAGCTATACATGGAATTTGAGTACAGGGTGATTTCATCCCAATATCCACAAACAAAAGGCATTGGTGGAAAAGGAACAAAAGCGAGCAACATTTATTACAAAAGAAAGCACATCAAGAAAGTATACAGAGCAAAGTTCAGTAGCACTGTACAGGTATCAGGGATGACACCCAGCATCCAGACTGGAGAACTTGGCCTCTGCTCACTCTTTAGTTCTCCAGTGCACCGTGAGATGTATAATCACAGAATAATTAGGTTGGAAGTGACCCAGGAAGGTCCAGGCCTCTGGTCATCTTAGATCAGGTTGCTCAAATCTTATCTAGGCAAGTTTTTAATATCCTCAGGAATTCCAGAATAGCAGAGAAAAAAATAATACTAGAATAACAGAAATACACCTGCTGAGAGATGATGAGGTGGTGTTGGCAGCCTAAAACAGCAAAGGAGACAAGAAGCTGAAGAGGACAATGAGCGTATGGTCCAGCCTTCAACAAAGTCAGATATATTGGGAAAGATGGCAGCTGAGACTGTGATGAGCCTGAAACTGGATGCAACAAGTATAGAAAAGAAGAATTGTAGGAATTCAGTAGTATGGCCAGGCAGGTATAGGAACACTTGGTGCAAGGAAGTCAAATAAAATTAGACATAAGCAATTCATAGACTTTCTAGGCCACTGTCTATTGAAGAAAAAAATCATCAGTGTGAAGCTGAGTTTCATCCAACCATGAAAAAAAAAAAAATTAATTTTTATTTGAGAACCAGTTGGGTAAATTTGAAATCAAATAAATTAAAATATGATGGCAGCCAGTACCCTGTCTTTGTGCTGAGCTCTGTGCCAATAACCCTGTGCCCCCACAGGTTAGGACATGAATGTGTGGAAGGAATATTAACAGTACAAATGGATAAAATAGGTGCAGTGGCATGTGCAGGGCTAAGAGGGAACATGGGCTGCAATTGATTAGGATATAAAAATGAGAAAAGACACACACAAAAATGCACACTGGGATGTCTTTCGTTGCAATATATCTGTACAGACAGCATTTCACTATATAGTTCATTATATACTTACAGCACATATGCCAGTATTTATGTCAGTAATGGACCAGTCTAGCTGTACAATGAAGAAATTACACAGTGCAAGGTGTATAGTGCTTGAACTATCAATAATACATATTTGGGGAGAAAGTTGGACAGAAGAAATTTGCAGTTTATTACTATGAAGTGCAAATTTTGCTTCTGTCCAGTGAAGCTGTTATTTGCTGTGAAATGGCAAAAATGCTGACTGTATGGTGAAACAACCCTGAGCATTGTCAGCAGGAGCAAATGTTTTTTTTTTTTTTTTTCCTCCTGCATTTTGCTTTTCAGTCCACTTCATTTGGGACCAGAGAGGTGCTGCATGGTTTTAAAAATCATAAACTTCACAGCCTTTGAAGCATCTTGGTATTCACTTTACCTTTGGGCCTTTGTGAGCTTGGGCAAAGGCACGGAAGAGTCAGCAGCAAGCTGAGGAGTTTCTGCTGTCGTTTTGTTCCACTAAGGTTTGTTGGAAAGGAGAATTAATGTCACAAGGAGGAGTCTCACTGTATCCTACAATTTGGGTACATGGCAATTCAAGCACACTGCAGCTCCTGTGAAAATCTACAGGAAGCACAGAATAAGAAAGAAACCAGATACCTATTAGCAGTACATGTCCCATCTCTTTGCTCCTTGGCATGCGTTTGGGTGTGTTACAAGTTTTTCTTAATTTTCCCCCACTAATAAGCCTAAGACAAGTGGACCATTAAAATCCAAACAAAAGATATTCGACCTCACTGAAAAATAGTTTTCTGTTGTGAATCCATTCTCTGTGCAGATTGTTCAGGCTCCAGAACCTGTCGTGCTCCATACAAAGAACACCTTATGCCACCTCTTACTGTGAATGCTATGCATAGAGTTATGATATTATCAGCACCATTTAACTTCTTGCACTTAATTTACCTCATTAACATTTTTATTGCATTTTGTTATTATTGCATGGTGAGAAAAGCTAGTTGGGAAGTCACCCTGCTCAGGCAAAGCACCTGTAGAGGGCTCGGGGATGGCAGCAGCACTTTCACTGTGGCATTGAAACAGATGAAAGAGTTCAGCTTTCTGGCTGCTCTGGTACCTACTCAGTTGGCAAAGGTGTGGAATAATCTACAGCTCAAGGTTTTTCCAATTTTCAAGACCACATCCACTGCAGTCTGACCAAATGGTATGCTAGAAAGAATAATGGTGTGTTGACCACGGGACCAGTATTTGATTTCAAGCCTTGATGCACCAATACTTCAGTAGGAAATGATCTTGATGGGGTGACAGTTTGCAATCTATCCTCAGGCAGCATGAAGGTTGTAAATTTCTCTACCTGGTGCTGACCATTGTTTCTTGCTGATAAGAGGTGGAAATTTTTGTGGGGGTTTATGGTATTTTATTGATTGACTTAGTGAAGGTCACGGATCTGACAGAGCTGAGGTTTTTCTGCAGATAGATTGTAGATTTTAATGATTTAAAATCATTAAATTGATCATTAAATGATTAAGCCAAGTATGTTAGCTTAATATTTATATTTCTGATAAGCATGCTACATTATCATTCAGACTTTTAGGGTTCCTAATATTTAGGGCATCACAATCTTCTTGGAGTTCTTGTAAGTGCTTTCAGTAAGTATTTTGGATTTTTGTAATGTTAGTAGTGTCTGAGTTCTAGAAGAATGCAATTTCTCTTAAACTCCTGCTCAGTAAAGAACTGAAGGTCATGTCATTTATTTAAAAGTCTCTTTTCCTTTTAATTTTTAGAATAATCTTTGTAGCTTATGGAATGAATGTCATGACTTTTTGATGATGAGAGAAATTAAATACAATATCAAATAAGATAGAATTCCTAACAATTTGTAACTTTACAGTAGGAAGCTCCGTTTAGCCTTTAAATGTGAGTTGATAAGTAGTAAAACCAGTTTCTTAGATAAGTAACCTTGGGTTATTTAATATATAGATTCCTCTAAATAAAAAAAAAAAAATAAAAATCCACTTTGGATACCTAATCATTGAAATTAAATTGTCATGAGAAAGGCATTGTAGAATATAACTGTTGTGAGGCTTATGATTATAAAAGGAGTATCAAACTGCTTTTCTAAAAATTGTGAATCTTTGCAGAGATTATACTAATGAATTTTCTTTCTTGTTCTTCTGACTGACTGGGAGGTATTAACTCTCTTTTAAATTCAATTATATCCTCTCCACTCAGTCAGTGGTTATAGGTTAATTTATTTGCAGCTACTTATTTGCTAATGAAACAAAAGCACCAGGAGACAGGCTGAGATGAAGTTTCATTTTGCAGCAATAGGCAGAGTCAGGGTGCGAGACAGCCTCTGCCATGGAGCATTTAACAGTTACTGTGGGTAAATGAGTGTGGGCAAAAAATGCCTTCTTTACAGCTAAACTGGCTAAAATTAGTGTTTCGATTGGTTAGCTTGCTTGATTTTCACATTTGTCCATTTTGCACATTTGAAGCAGCCTGTGAGAAATATTTATATGGAACTGAGGGGCGAGAAAAGAGATACAAATGGGGCAGTGAGAATGGGAGAGAAAACCTGAGTGTAAGGGGGATGAGAGCAAGGGATTCTGCATCTGGCTCACCAGCACTCAGTCTTTATTGGCACGTTTCAGGATGGTCTCTGTGGTATGCACCTGTGAGCTCTTGGAAGTGTGGCTGTCAGCTTATACACTTAATATTGAATTTTCTGTCCCACTAATTGCTTATTGTGCTGCTTAGCCTCAACATGGCTGCTGGAGTCTCTGCTTCATTAGGGCTTAGTGAAACAATCTGGAAAGCCTTTTGGGTAGGGACAGAGAACTTCCCTCTGGAACCTTCAGTACAACCCTTAGGTTTTTGCAATTCCTTTTAAGAATGACATTGATATCACTGATGTATCATTTCCATGCTCAGCATCGTATCATTTCCATGCTCAGCATCTTTCTCAGCAGCCTCCAGAATCAGCATCCAGGTTTGATTTTCCCTAAATCACTGTTTGCACAGAGCATCCATATTTCTCTGAGGATTGCACCCACATCTGGTTATCACTGATATGCTTAGAATTAGACTTTTGGTCATCCTAAAGCAATTATTTTTACGAGGTGAAAAACCATAATCCACCTTGGCACCAAGCAGAGTAAAAAGGAAAAGAAATTAGTAGGTTGGAGGACTGAAAGGGTCTTTTAAATCCATGAAATTAGATTTGTTTTGGTTAAACTTAAACACAGTTCAGGTGCTATCCAAAAGCTTTTTCTTTAAGTCTCTGTTTTTCACACTAAAATGTCTGGATCTCAGGTTTTATTCATTACTGTATAGTATTGTATTAGTTCTTTGCTCTTCTCAGAGTTTCCTCACACTGAAGGAAATCAGCTCTTCCCCCTATCCTCCCAGAATGAATATTTTCAGGCTTGAGGAAAGAATATAGAAGCTAAACACAACTCTGTGTGTGATTTGCTGTCCCAACTTCTCAGCCATCAGAGATCTCAGCCTCGATGGTCTGAATCAAAGAAGGGCTTGCTGCTTGATTAGTCTAATAATGAAGCATTGCAGTTATTTAGACTTAGATTAATAGTAATTGAGTGTTATTTTAAATAATGAAAATAGCCTTTTTTAATCATGTCATAACTGCAAATGTTGCTCCTTGTGGTTTCCAGTTATGCCTTTCCTTTGCATGGTGCTTTTTTGTTTTATATAAGTGTAATATACAGGTGTGTGTGTGGTTCTGTGCTGTATACCAGAACAAATTGCTAAAAAGGAAGGTAAAAAGCCAGTTCTATGTCCTAAAGCTTTTGTGTGGAATGCAAAAGGTGTTTTGAAACACTGACCCCTGCTTTTCTTGTAACAGAGTAACTGAGGGACATGGGAAACACAGAGTTTGCTTTTCCAGAATTGATACAGGAATTTGGGCAATCCAAACAATTCCCAGGAAAATAAGAGTGTGGAATTAAGAGTGTCTCCCACTGCAGCTTTCAGTTGGTGTGCACAATTAAAGATTCATTGGTCTGCATAGAGAGGAATTATTTATTCTGCCCTTTGTCTGCCTGAATGATTTTATGTCATTCTTCCTCCTTCCAGAGAGTGTGTTCAGGAGAGTGAAGAAAAGTCTTGACAAAATTGTCAAAGATTGATGAATCAGGATTCTCTAATTTAAAAAAAAATATAAAAAAAAATCCCAACATTGACTTCAGACTATCTGCAGTCTTTATTTTCTGTTTGCAAATCATGTGCAGAGGCAAAGAGCTTCCTTTTTCTATTAAGGAAGATCAGAGCATCTTTTAAGATAACATTAGGAAAACATGCAGGTGGAAAAGTTATCAAGTTGTATGATTTATGTAGGAGTTCTCAGTGCTGCTTTTTCCTGTCTTTTTGAGGGAGAAGATTAGGAAGGAAATAATGTGTCTGTAGATCGATTTAGCTTCCTAGCCAAGGTCTCTTGTCACCTGTTAGCTTGAGAGACAGACCATCATGGATGGGTCTAGGAAAAGTAAATAATGATCCTGGTGAGCAAGCTGAGAATAATGGGTTTGTGCATAACTGTCTTGGATGTTTTAATGAAGGAATTCAAGTAATTAATTTATTTGAATTTCTGATGGGTGTTCTGTGCACGTGGCTTTGCCAGGCTAACTCAGAAATTAGCTCAGGCAGGCTTTGAATATTTCATAAAATGACAAACATATGAGGGAGCCACCTTTTATCTCTCAGTTGTGGTGTCAGTTATCTTCAAAAAAAAGGAAGTTTCATTCAGAGGACATTTTGTGTTGTGTCCTTTCTGGTTCTCACACATGGGCTGATTCCAGCTACAAACACTGAGCTGCTTTATGAGGCTTCTTGGATTTGGGTTTCCTTTCATTTTTCATGGTCTTGTTGGAACTATTTATTTCATCTGCAGAAATGGAAATAGCTTCTTGACAAAACCAAATAAAAGGAGTGTGAAGGTTTGCAGAAATTCTGAGCACAGGGACACAGGAATGGAGACTTGTTCTGCAGTCCCATTTGCTGTTGAGCATCCACATCTACCATATTGGTAAATGTATTATTTAAAGCTGGTGTAAAATACTCCTCTTGACCCCATTATAAGAACCCAGGATTAGGAAGTAGGGAGCATGAAAGGGCTTCTTGATTTCCAGAAACCCTTCCCAAGTCTCATGTCAGCTCCCATCTATCTTTTCCTAAATAGACCAGGTCTCATCTTGAACATCCTATATTCCAATACATGCTAGGATTTTTATTTTTCTGTTTCATTTTTTTATGTCCACCTGCTAATATGTTTATTGACTGAAATATTTTATATATGCATCTGTGGAAAACCTTCCCTTAACACCAAAAACCTCCTTATTTTGTAGCATGGAAAACACGGAGAAATAAAATATTTTTAAAGAACTGGATTGCTTCATAACTCAGGGATGATAAAACCAAAGCTTATGTATGTGTAACTTTGGCACTTGTTGAGAATATTTTTTATTAACTCTGTCTCTCTATATACTGTTGAAGGCCAAGGATGTCTGGATGAACTACCTGAGAAATTCCAGTGAAATTCTGTGCTGTTCCTTTTGGACTGACTTTTATGTAGGTGTTTTGAAGCCAGAGAATCACAGAGAGAGAAATCTTTAGGCTTTTGCTTATCAACAATAGCTTTTTGATCTTAGAGTGACCCTCAGAGCTCAAAACAAATTTATCTTTGCATAATGTGACTAGGGACTTCTAAGGCCTCTGAAAGGCAGTGACAATGAGTACCACTGTGGGATGAGAAATTCCACTTACAGGCAAAGGGAAGAGGTGAGGAGAAGAGTTAACTGCATGCAATTGTACAATAATGCTGAATGTCTGCTGTATTTTTGTCACATTGAAATAGATGTTGTCACTTTTGTATGCTTTTCCATTAAAAAAACAAAAAAAAGGAAGAGAAAAAAAGTGAGATAAATTACTTCTGTATGGAAATCAGCAAAATCAGGCAATTGCAGGTCATTTGGGAACCCTGATGCTCCTTTTACTTCTGCTGCTAATTTTTTTTTTTCTGTTTTTACTTTATCATAAACAAATAAGCCACTTTCTTCTGGCTGAGTTCAAAACTACTCACAGGGGGAGGAGAATTCATGTGCCACCTACTCAAAGAAGTGCTTCTGAACACCCTTTAGGAAATTTCAGTTCATGAGGGAAAGACCAAAAGCTACAAGCACAATGGAATATTAAAAAATTGGTCCTGGGATTTTGCAGGGAGGAAACATCAGGTGAAACTGAGTCCCAAATATGCAGGGAAAGTCACACCTGCTGATCCATCTTGAAAAGAAGGATTATAAAGAAACCTGGAGGACTGTTTCTTCATGGTAGTGGCCAGCTATTTGTGCCACGCTGTTTCCATCTGAATAAAAAATCAGATGGAAAATATATTCACCTCCCAGCCTCTTATTGTTCTCCACATCTAGTGCTGTGGTCCATGCAGAGATGTTTGTTACTCATTTGAAAGTTCTGGCACAATATTAAAGATAAATTTGCATTCATAAAATAAAATTGTTAGTCTGTATAAATACCCTGAGCAGCACTTAAGCTGCAGCAAAAATGTTGAGGATGACTGGGATATTTTTTACCAGAATGGAGGAGATTTGGGGCTCAGCCTTGCAGTGACATAAGATCATGGGTCACCAGCTCCATCACTAAAAATTTAGCCCTGCTAAGGTGAGAAGAACCCCAATTGGCTGCCTGTGTATGCTTTCCTCTCTGCACCATGTCTGTTTGGGCAATTTTTGCTGTGTACAGGGAGGCTCTGCGAGCAGCATGCACACAATTTGAAGAGTGTAGAGCAAATATTTGTTGAGTATCACACAGAGTGGGTTTCTAAGCTAAATAAGACTCATTGATACCATTGCTGCCCTGCTGCCATACCCTGTCCTGGATTGGAAGCTTCCAGCCAGATGTGGGAGGATTCTCCTTCATTGCTCCTTGGAACAGGCTCCAAACTCCTTGTTGTGATTTTTCTTTTCCTCTCAGACTTTAACTAGCTTTTCACAGCACTCTTTTTTCTTTCTGCCTGAATCTTTTGAGCTGTGTCATTGATTTCAAGAGAAGAGGTGAGACCTTGAAAGAGTGATGGGGAGAGGAGTAGGTAGGGAGGCTGAAGGGCAGAACCAATGACTGAGATTTCAGTGGGGGAAAGAATGGACTTGGGCTTAACAGGACCAGAAATGGAAGCTGAAAGAATGGTTAACAGGGAGCCAGGTATTTGGAGGCTAGATGAAAGCAAATGGAATAGTCAAAAAACCCCAACCAACCAACCAAAAAAACCCTAACAAAAAAAATTCCAAAGCTTTTCTGAGCAATGTTAATCCTGCTTTAGGCTTTTAAGAGCTTCACTGCTTAATTTGAAAGAAAATATTTCTCAGGATGTTATCTCAGCTTGTAACACTGGATGGTCACTCACTCTCCTAATTTCAGTAATTGTTTCAATTGCTTCCTGAAATTGTCTAATTTTAAAGCTCTGACAGCTTCTGGTACATACTCTATATACACATCTCTTCACCTCCATCCAGACCTAACAATACCAGTGGATCAGGGAGATAAGGTATTGGATAATTTTTGGCTCTTTATTATTTTTGAACTGCTGGTTCATACTCTGCAGCTGCCTTGCACTTTATAGGTTCACTAAATTTGATGAGGGTTGTTAAGCAATATACTGTGATAAAAATAGTTCCCTTTGCTGACACTGAGTTGTTTTTTTTATCTAAACTAGCTCCATAAATTGCATCAACAAAAGCTACTTTTTTTTTCTTTTTTCTTTTTTCATTTTCTTTCTTTCTTTTTTTCTTTCTTTTTTTTTTAAAAATAAATTTGGGACAGGTAATCTAATTTGTCTCTGTAGTGCCAAGAATGAAAAGAAGGACTTACAAATGATGGACCTGGGCCTCTGGCTGTTTTTCATACTAAATATCCTTGTACTTGTATTTGCTGTTATTTAGAGACACTGGACTTTTCTGTGCTACTGATACTGAGCCATGTACCCAAGAAAATCTAGCACAGTATTCTTCTTTCAGTTTTTTTGCAGAGCTTGACATCTGAACACAATTAACAATTCCCTGTATTTATTTCAGACTAAATGAAGTAATATGATGCTTGATAAGTGAATTGAAAGCATTAGCCAATTCTGGTATTTCTGAAGAAATTTCACGTGGTTATAGAACCTTGTATATGTTATATGTAGTATGAAATAATACATATTTAAATGAGACTGTAAATCATGTAATTTAAAAAGATACTTATTCAGTTACCTTGGTCCAATAGGTCAAAGAGTTAGTGGTGTGGGAGCTGCTGGCAATTTCAATAGAAAAAGAAGTAAAGGAGAAAATATATTCTCCTGAGTCAAGAAAGAACTTACAATAGAGAACAGAACTCAGAGGACAGGCAATGTGGGGAAGCTCATAATAAGTGATATCATAACAGGAAAGGTTATTCAAAGAAGCAACAGCTTGATTATTCAGCTAATCAAAAGAATCAGGAAGGTACTTTTACTTGCTGTTGTTTCCCAACTTCATACAAGGACATATACTGTCTGGTACTGAAAGTCTCATAACTGCAAGTCTAAACTCTGTCTTCCAGCTCTTGTCCTTCATACTGAAGGTAAAAGAGATTATATAAATTGTAGGAGATAATAGAATGACAGGCAAGAGGAACTGGGTGAGATGTTTTATTTTGAGAAGTTGTATGCTGGGATTTTGAAAAGTTTGGAAAAAAGTTCAGACATTCGGTGAGATTCCTCTACCTAAAAAGTAAAGTTCTAAAAATTCAAGCTCCAAAATAGCTATGCTGTGGAATTTCCCTTTGCCTTTTTGTTTGGTTTGACTTCCAAAGTTCATTTGATGGGGCCACTTGTCTTTGTGCACTATTGCCCTTACATCCCAGAGCACTGACATCTCACTCTTTAAGACTCTTTAATGCAAATCAGCCAAATGTGTTGATTTGCAATCTCCAACTTCTGTTGCAGTTCCCGTTTCATATCTTCCTTGTTACTGTGGAATGTGAAATATTTCATTATCAGCTGACATTTTATAAATACAGAAGATAGGTATTTAATGAACACTGCTTTTCTTGGGATTGTATTTATAATATAATAGATGAATTACTGCTCATTTTATTACACATGTGCTCAGTAGTGGTGTATTTAATATATGATCCAACCATTCCTTACTTTTTTCAGTAAACTTTTATTTCAGTAGATAAGAATAAATTACCAGATTCCAAGTGAAACAAAAAACAAAACAAAAAGAAAAAAACAAGCCCAAACTAAATTCGAAAAACCTACATATTTTGAAAGACTAAATTTTTTGATTCTGATGTATTTTTCATGATTTCTCATAATTTACATGGTCCTAATAACAGTTCTAGGGAAGCTTCGTGTAGCAGGAAGCACTGTAGTCTTTTAAATGAGAAAAATAAAATAATAACACAATAAAGAGATTCTGGACATTTAGACTGTGATCATATGGTGGTCTAATGTTAGCTTTGCTTTGTGAATATCTCCTAGTGTTACAGTACTTGAGCTGTAGCATCCAGGTAATTTTTTTTTAATTGATAAAGCCACTTCTGAATTTACACACTTGAGGAGCATTGCTTCCAATGCTGCCATTTGTTCTGAGAGAAAAAAACTGCCTCAACTTGTGTAAATAGTGTGGGAAAGGGGAAAAAGTTGACAAGATGAGCTCATAAATCAGTGATGGTGAAGAGAAATCTGTCATCAGCTCAACTGAATTACAAATTGAAAACTGTAGTTTCACTCTTGTCAAAAGAGTAACAGCTATGCCAGACTTCCCCTTGTGTGCCCTGGTTTGAGCTTTTATTATTATTTTCTTAAGATGTATATATAAAAATGGTTTAGCAATACATTATGGCAATTTTTAAAATAAATTAGTTGGCTATTTTTTTTTCCACAATTTTGTTTTTCTTCTCCTGAAACAGCACACTTCTATGAATCATCCACCTTAACAATGGTGATTAAAGCACATGGAATTCAAAATTTAAAGACAATATTAAGACACGCATCCATTTTTCAAGAGCCCAGAAAAAATTCCTTTGAACTGAATCATATAATTACCTTCATGTTTGCAAAAGAAAAGGAAATAGACCACACATTATTTGTCAAGAGCTGCTTTGTTGAGCCTTGGCTTCATAGCCTCTTCTGCTCCAGTGCTGAAAATTGAAAGTGCTTTTCATACAAGCCCTTACTGCAATAGACTATTGCACCTTCAGAACAAAGCAGCAGAAACAAAGCTTACAGAAAAAAATAGAGGTTAAAAAGCTATTCTCAGAAATGCAGGGAAGTGCAGCTGAATCAAGCCCATCCCTACAGTCATCTCTCAACCATTTGCTATATAATTGTTGGTAAGATGCTTGAATATTACATTTGGCAATCCTTGACTCTGTTTAAGGCTCAGTAATACTTGACATTGACATTCTGTCATGAATAATTAGTTAAAACATTCAATCTAGAGCAAATAAGGAGGATGTGATATGTATGTAGGTGTTTGTAAAGCATGGATATGGAGAAAAAATGATAAATTGTTGAAGTTAATTACGTAACTGTTAGTGCCAGTGGTGTGTAACTTGATGAGAAGAAATTACATGATTCCAAGAAGGATTAAGGCTGAAGACAAATAGTGTCCTGATCAAGAAGATCAAGACAAGTGCAGAAGTGTTCCAGGTTCAGTAAACATAAAGTGCATGAGTAAAAGTGCTTATAGGTGAAAATAATTTCCTAGTAATAGAATAGTATACCCTGTGCATGTTATTGCCTTCTCTGAGAGTTGTATAAGGACTAGATGACTTTGCAGATATATTGAGGCTTGGTTTTTATGCATCTGGGAAAATGAACAGGTTTATTCAAGTCTCCCTTACAGAAAGACATCTCTTACCAACTAAGTCTTTACAAAAATTTTTTTTCTGCCTTTCTTTCAATATAAACGTGCTAACTGAAACAGGTTCACTTTTCTAAAAAGTGTGAGATTCAGACACAGAAAATCCCTTCCTACTGGCAGAGGGTCATGAAACAATGGCAAAGGAGAAAGGGGGACACTGACTACTCTCCAGTGTCTCATCTGTATCTGTTCTCTGGGCTTTTGTCATTGCATTAACACATTAATGACACTTGAGAGTTTTTCTGCAAGTCTACCTCCTAAAGTTAAAACATAGATATTTTTTATTTCTTTTGTCCTACTGAATTAGGAAGTAGCATCTGAGGTATACAGGCTAATCTTGCCATTTAGGATCAGGGTTTTTTGGTTGTGGGTTTGGTTTTTTTTTTTTGTTTACATTTTGCATATATCTGATTCCTTCCCTAAAAGCAATCAAACAAAAAGACCAAACCACTCAGGTGGAATGAGCTTCTTTTCCAAACTCTGCAATTGCATCATCCCTTTCCTTGAAAGGTAATCTGTCTTTGTCTGATCTTACAGACATAAAAACGAAAACTGTCCTAAAAAACAAGTCAGGATTCCTTTCTGGAGGGTTAAGTAGATCATTTCTCACTGAAGTCTTGTTAGTTTGGGTGTTGACAAGTCAGAAAGAAAAATATTTTAGCAAAGCTGTATAAATATCCCAGGAAAGGAGTGGAGGGTTGCTTTTAGTAGCAGGATTATTATCAGATAAGATTGCAAATCTCTTTGGGATCTCTGCCAGATTTTGACTCCTGTTCACTGGGAAGCCTTCACTAAGGTTATTCACTTAGAAAAGGCAAAACACTAGCATCAGCTCAATAAAAATTTATAACTAATGAGGAACTGAAGAAGTATTGTCTCCATCTTTGTAATAGAGCCATTTTTTTTTTTCCAAAGATTCCCTCTCTTCTCTGCATCTGTGTTTTTAGCAGGGTGGGCAGACTCTAATCTTCACTGGTAAAATTGATTCTAAGATCTCTAGAGAATGCTGGTAAAAATTAACTCCTTGATAATATATAAATTGTTGTAAATGTAATTCAAGTAATTCCAGATTTGTAAAGATTATCATGACTATTATATCTAGGAAAGAAATATCAGTCAGCTTGAATATCCTTAGCCATGTCTTTGTGTGTGTGTACATATATATATATGGTATATATAAGCTTATATATACACTTATGTATGTAGAGAGGTGGCAGGGAGATATTATATATGACCTTTACCCTGCCTTTGCTAAACCAAATAGTAAAATATCAAGGCTAGGCTGTGAATTCATTAATTTAGCTGGTGAATGCCTTGGAGCCAAGAGATGAAGTGCAGCTTTTAACAGTCTTGGAGTGTCTATGTGAAATGTAAGGGTGGTTTATACAAATTACTTATGTGACCTCCCAAATAAATTGATTGAATTCAAACTCTTGGCAATCCTTGCTCTGAAGTCTGAAAATGAGGTAGTTAAAAAGTAATGTTCATAAAAATATATATTTAATGCTGAATATACAAGATAAAATTTCTAATGTGTGGTAATCAGCATTTCTGTCTGCTTTCCCACAGTAATAATTTTCAGGGATAACTAATGAAAAAGCAGTAAAACTCAGGAGGTGTCAGGCTAGGGTTACACATGCAGACATGCACAAAAGAAGTATATCCAATCAGATGGTTTTTTGCATTCAGTTATATACATACAAGTATTCTTGTTCATAATCTGTCCCTAGGTTATGTCCCTGGATTCGTTTATGTAATGGAAAACTTTCTGTGTTCACAGATGTAACTATTATATCAGTCTGGATTTACTCAGTGATTTGATATAATCCACTCAAATTTTGCCTGAATTAGGACTGAACAGAAACTTTCAGAAGACTGAACTTTCCCAGGCACTAGCTGTGATGTAGCTTTGATGTGGAAGCCACAAATGACAACAAAAATCCCCTACGTTTTGAAAAAAATTTGTTTATCAGATGTTACATAATGTAAATGACACAAAGAATGTCCCAAAGATATTTTGGCCCAAATAGAAACTGGATGGAATGCCAGAGAAAAATCAAAAAAATAGCAGTGTGGCTAGATTTGAGAAATTAGTCTTAAAAATCAGGTCTATAGCTAGGGGAGATACATAGTGAGAGATTTCCTGAGAGCTCATGTGAAGATGTTTTTGCTAGTAATAATGTGGAAAAGGAAGGAGCTGGGGATAAGAGACAGCTGAGGTGTTGGTGCTAGGTGGAAAAGCACATAAGAAGGGGTTGGAAAAAAAAAATCAGCCAAGAAAAATGTCGTGAAATGAAAGGTGTTCAAGTGGGAAAGTGCTTAAGAAGGAGGAACAGCTTCAAGTCATTGGCCTTGGAGACAGAGGAAAGGGTGTATCAGTGAGTAACACAGCTCCTTCCAGGCAAAGGGAAGAAAACCACAGAGAATTTGTGACAGAAGTCAGAAATCTGTGAGGTACCTTTGTCAGTATTAACTTTTGAGGCTGATCCAGGGCTGATGTGAAAACTTTTAGTTTGCTTCAGTGGGCTTTGAATCAGGGCTATAAAGCCCTTCCCCACACTCACCAGTTAAACAGGTTCACATCTCCCCTCTGAATATTCATATTCTCATGAAAGCATTATTCCTGGTCTCTGCTTTATCTTATTTAATTAAAAATGGATGTACAACAAAGATCAGTGGTTAAAATAATATTCAAGGCATAATTTAACCCCGCCCTGTTTTACACGATACTGAATTGTATGATGTTGTTTGAGATATTGTGAAGATGGCTTTGGCTTTTCATAATAATTAACACAGTTCCCCTCAGCTCTGTAATGTCTCTCAAATGTCAGCTTACTTGGGTCACATCCAGAGGAAGAACTGCAGTGCTGTCAGGAGAGCTGCCATTCTCTTGAAGGGATAAGAAAATGAAACCCCTGTCTTCATATGGAAAAAAAAAAATTAATCTCAATAGACTTTTAAAAATAATGTTGTTTAGCAGTAGTCTTTTCCAATATATCATCATCCTGGTGGCTAAATTGTTGTCTGAAACAAAATTGTCTTTAATTTTTAAAAGTTCTTTCTTGAGAGAACTGAAATTTATGAGTGCAGCTGAAGTATTAGTGAAACAGTGCACAGATTATAGTGAGAAAAAGAAATAGATATATTTTAAAATATTTGTAAGCAGGGGTGTGCATAGTTTCAATATTTACATATAAGAAAGCAAAATCCTCAGTATGTTTCCTTAATCTTCTAACTATCTTTACATGACAAAATATGCATCTTATAAAAAGAAGCAACTTTTTTGAGATTTTGTAGAAAAGGATGTAGGTGAATTACATCATCATCTGCTCCCAGGCCAGGAATGGTTAAATGGTTACCCAATTTGTAAGACTGTTATGTCAATTTGGGGTACAGACTGCAAGAGAGATGAAGTCTGATTGAAAAGGGAAATAAAAATAATGATCAAAGACCTAGAAAAATGTGACTGGTGAGTGAGGATTGAGTCAACTGGTGGCATTTTGGCTGGAGGAGTGAAAATTGCTTCCATTTCTCTTCTAGGTCCTGAGCGATGTAAAATGCTGCTACAAAGTGGAATAGAATAAAAAGGTTTCATTTTCCTGCTGGACAGGAGAAATAGCAGCAGGGAAGGTTGGATTAGAAGTAAGGAAAATATATTAGGAGTAAAGAGAGTTCAATACAGAGGAATGTTGCCTGGGGGTGCTGCAAAATCCTTATCAGCGGAGGGGTTCAGTAACAGCCAAATATTTGTCAGGAATGAAACAGTTGGTTTTGCCTTATTGCAGGAAAATGAGCTGAATAGCAGTTTCAGATTGTTTCAATTAATTTTTCTATCCTTTTAGCAGCTAGATAACGACAGTTAATAAACTTCCATACAGTATTTTAGAAAAGGGAAGTGTAAAGACATCTTTGAATTACACTGTATCATATCACTGTTGAACCCATCTGGAATTCTTAAAATTTTAGTCCTGTTCTGAAAATGAAACATCCAAGTTAGTGATACCCTTTCTTTCTCCAGGCAATCTAAACTGCTACAAAAGAACAAAAAATTTTGCAATGAAAGGCAAATGAAAAACACAGGGATCAAAACTAGTCCCATTTATAAAGTAGTAGATTAATAAAATAAAGCCAGAGATTTAGAATTCTGTTCTACTTTGCCTTTATTCTATGCATGAAATAGGCAAATGGAATAAAGCTAACTCCCTATGTACTTGTTTTTTCTCAAGCTTACACTTTAGTTTTAAAATCCCTGAGCAGTGAGCTGCCTGTGCTGTCAAGTCAACAAGAATTTCCATTAGCCTGAAGCTAAGTAGTGTTATGTCTGTCCTGAATATCTTTTAAAAAAACCCAGTCTGTATTGTATTTGTGACAACAGGTAGGTGCAGTGGCAGTGAGAAGTGTGAACTTGTGCTGGTATGAGTGACAGCACCTTCAGATCAAACCTTGCTGTAAGGTTCTCACCAGAGCTGCCTTCTTCCCTGGCTGAAGGCTGATGGCCTCTCAATAGCTTCACAGTTCAGTATGGTGCAGGTGGATGTTCCAGTCCCAGTGTATGGATTGCTACACCCCAGCCTTAATATAAAGGTTAGTTTTTCCCTCTCAGTCACCCTAATCCACTGTAGTGATTCCATTACATGTCAGTTTGCATGCTGCCAAACTCTGACAAACACATGTGCATATATATTAAGTTACTCTGCATGCTTATATATGTTAAATCACTTCAATATTTGTGTGTATAGGCAAGCTTAAATTAAGAAAATTGATGAGCTGTGACAGTAAGTGAGAAAGGTTGTAATTCTGCAAAGGTACGAAGTGTTCCTTTTGTTCCTAAAGAGCAAAATAATTTGGTCAGTTATTTGGAAGAGGCCTAATACAGTTCAGTTGCAATATAGGATTAAAATGCCAAAATTCTTGGCACAGAGTTACTTCATCTTCTGTATTTGAAGTTAGAAAATGCTTTCTAATACATAACCCAGATCTCTTGTGATGCAAATAGAGCTGTTTACTTCTGTTCTTACCTGGTGTCGACGAAGATGAGGATTGAACAGTTTCCCTTGCAAAATATTTGAAAACCTTTTGTCTTGTTTTCAGAGCCACTTTTGTCTAGAATAGAGTTTGTTTCCCTATGAATCTCATCTGATGCTATTCTCTTGGTCGTTTAGAACAGACCAAATTTAAAGTGTTCCATTAGCTTTAATTCAGCAATTTGATATGCCAGTGGCAGTCCCTTATTACAGAGAATTCTTTTTCCTTTTCTGACATTAAGCAAATCTGTATTTTCAAACATTACTTACCTGCTTGAAGAAATTACTCTAAAGTGGGGTGTGCAACCATTTAGAGTGCAACCATTCCTGAGCCCTGGTGGGAAAGTTTGTATTACACAATGAGTCAGAGATAAAGGACCTTGCTGGAGGTGAATTCAGTTATTTTAGTGGAATTTACTGATGAAATTATGGCTGCTTCTGAAAGTAGCTGTTCAAAATCACTTTCAGCAAACTGCTGTCCTCTCTCATGGGACATATATGTCCTTGTGGGGTTTAGACACAGTTCTTTTCTGGCTCAAAAAGAGGAGTTCATGCGTTTACTCTGGTAGGGAATGTTGTGTCCATAGCCTTGACTTCACACTCCCAAGAATCCTCCAGATCTCTTGGATGAGCTGATACTCCCTTGCCAGCATAATTCTGGAGAAACTTCACTCGTCTCTGAAAATATCTGCAGCCAGACAGCTGAATACACAAATTTAGCAGAAAGTTCCAGGAAGATGAAGCCTGTAGCATCACTAGAGAAGTGGAAACCTTCTGTATTAACCAGACTACCTGTGATCTGAGAATCAAGCCTTTTAGTTACTGTGGCAGAAGTGAAACAGAAAACAACATCTTTTTTTCTTCTTTGATGCCTGCTATATTAATTTTAAATCTCTTTCTGCTGCAAGCAATCTTTTTCACAGAGTTCTGAAAGAATGGTCTAATCATCCATGTTTATGTTATATTAGCTGTCAAGCACTGTCTAACAAAGGTAGCCACTGAGAGTGAAGAGACAACAACAAGGTTGTTTGGGAGCACTGTATTGATAGGTGAGAATTAAAGGCTGGTATGAGATTCAGCCAAGCCCTTGATGGAGGGATGTGTCTAAGAAAGCAAAATCTTTCTCCAGATGCATCCAGACATGCTCCAATTTCATTACCATCATCAAGGCAAAGCACCCATCAGTAGCAGTGAGGCCATCATAGAGGTAAAGGGGAAAATCTTCCTAACCAAAGAGGTCCTGGTTTCTCCATGATACTGGTGCAATTGTCAATCTTTTGAATTCCTGTGATAAAAGCATACCTTTAATTGACTTTTAAATTAATTGAGCTGAGCTACCAGCTTCTCAGGCCAGGCTAGAAATAGCCTGTTGGCAACGAAAGCCTCCATCAAATAGGAAGATTTGCAATTGGGCTCCTGCTCTGCACAATTAGCTTGGCTTCCTACAAGACTCTTGTGGTGAGAAGTGTAATCAGCTCCCCCACAGACATTTAGACTCCAGACATCAATCTCACAGCATTTCTAGGCCAGCCTCCATTTCCTGGGAAAACACAGCCCTTGATCCGTGTCTAGCTAGGGAGGTGTTCTACTGTTCACATTAGATGGAAACAGCAATGATGATGGCAGCTTCTCAACGGTGACCCAACATTTGTGTTATACCAAAAAAAAAAAATCACAGCTGAAATAACAGTGACAGAAACAGTCCAGCAATGTGGCCCACCAAGTTTTGAAGATGCATACAAGCTTTGAAATTGTGCATTAAATTCAGGTATAGACTTAGTGCTTTATTAACTACCAATATTGTGTTTGAAATCTGGCGTCTAAACCTGGGACCTTTGCCTGTGAATACTCCAAATCTTTGTCAAAGCTAGAGAGTCAAGACTACATATCTTGGTATAGGTTTGAGGCAAATGCCAAGTGTGTTTCTGGCTGATTTTGTCATGTCAGCTGCCATTCTGTATGAAGTATTGAGGAAATATTTCTACTGCAAACTACTGAAGTATTAGTTCAGTTATCCTACCAGCAGAGGTCTCCTCGTAAAATAAGGTTGAGATAAGATTATTTGGTATATAAAGAAATTAAGAGGACTGGTATTGATTTAAAAGAAAGTATATGTTCATGTTTGATCATTTAATATTAAGATGGATTCAGGCAAAGTCTCTGAGCTTGTGCATACACCTGCATTACACAACACTGGCTCTTCCTGGTCCTGCTCCCTGGCTTCTTGATGCTTCTTGTAGTGAATTGAATGCTGAAAATTGGATGAGTTTTTCCGTGTCTTGGATGATCTGAAAGTTTTATGTGAAAATTGTTTCTCTGTTTTACCACTGGCATTTTTACTAGCTTTTCATTGTGGCTAATGTTGGTCCTGCTTAAAAGTGCATACATGTACATTATGATCTTCATATGCCTTTCCAGGGATGACAGACATGACCGTGGTGTATTTTCTCATCCCAGATTTCCTAGGAGGCATCATTTAATTCTTAGCCATTTTATATGCCTCCAAGTTCACAACTGTCAGTAGCTGCTTTGTATGAGAATTAAGTATTTTCAGTCTTCTAATACCCAGTTTCCTTAATTTTGTGGTTGTTCTCTGACATCTCACTTCACACTTAAATATAAATAATAAACTACTTAGCTCATACATATCAATAAGAAAGTCTGTTAGAAGTGAGAGATTGCTTGCTTAATACCAACAAGTGCTTTGGAGAACATCAAATCCCGTGACAGATGAGTGTTGCCACAAGGATTTATTTTGTTCAGGCTTTAACTAAAATAGCTTCAGTTGCATTTTGCTATTTAAAGATCCTGAAGTAGAAGGTTATAGCAAAATGATTTATAGATAGTAATTGCATTTCCCAGCTTACCTATTTCCATAAATGAAATCACGGATTCAATTTGTACTTGATCTTGAGCACAACAATGTTAATATTTGTATATTCATTGGTGTAACTAAAAAGCAGTTTTCTTTTGTTCCTCCCAAAAATATTTCAAGGTCTCAGAGCATATGCTAGTGTTGATTTGCAATATTTGTGTTTAATTACATGCTAATTATTAAATTAAATTAAAAGAAGGATCCAAATTGTACTAGCGGTGAGGGAAGCATAGCAAAGGTACTAGTTCTTGTATTTTGATATGCTACATAAGCACCATCCTAGATCAGGGGAATCAAGAAATACTGAGTCCTGCATCTATCTGGCAACTGAATCTTAATTAACTGATCTTTATGGCAGAAATAGCACACAATCAAATCTGTTGTTTCAGTAATTTGGTTAGACAAAACCATGTTGGCCTGAAGAACCATCATATTTTGACCATTCACTCAAGAATAAATGTTGACAGTGGGTGTCACAGGTCTCGGGGCTGAGCTAAGTGACTCAGTTCACTTTCTAATAGTGAAATGAAGAACAGAAAAATGAAATTATTTAGGTAAAATCATAGTGCTCCAATCCACGAGAAGAAGACTGTGGGGCAGCTTCTAAAGCTGAACATGGAGCTTCAGTGAATCTAAGCAGGTTTCCAGTCCTGTACTATAAATAGGTAGATGTATGTTACTTAAAATGATAGACTGACTGACTGACTGACTCCAAATAAAACGTTTCCTATCAAGACCAGAGGCAGAAGAAGGTGTTATGGCAAGAATGCTATTTCCTAAATTTCTTAAAATATTGTACAGTATTCTCCAATGTCCTTTTTGCTTCTTTCACTAGTAAAAGAGAGTTTTCCTGAATATCTTTGCCTCCCATTGCTTCAGAGCTCTCTTTTTGCTGTCTAACTTGTTTCTCTGGTGGCTCCTCAAGTTGTCCATGCTTGCCATCACAAGGAGACCAACAGGACAGGCTGAGAACTCTTGCTTCATATGTTTGGTGTCACAGCTATTTAGACACTTGACATTTCTTTCAATTACCTAGTTTTATTGGGATCTGTTACTGTGGTCTGCTAGCCAAAACAAGGGCTTTGATTAAAAAAAAAAAAAAAAAAAATGCTGGCTAATATTATTTGCATGGTAATTGCTTTGCAGTGCCTATTAAATCAGTGTTGCTGGCACAGCTTTGTGATAGCAGCAAGTAGGGATATTAATACACTCTGACAGAAAGCTTTTCTCATTTTTCTGGTTTTTAAATTAATGACTACTTTTCAATAGGGGGGTTGGATGGGAAAAGTATCCACTGTTACCCTCAGCTTTGTGGGATTTTGCTGAGGGTCATTGCATGGGCTGGAAGATCAGTGATGTTTGCAGACATTTTGGGAAATATTTTATGGCCCAGGATCAGCTCTGCTGTGGACTTCTTTTACCTTTATGGCTCAGCTGACCAGCACAGGAACAGAAAATCCATCCTGTTTCCAGCTTGAAAAGGACTGATGACATGTTCCATTCATCAATCTGAAATTTCTGCCCTGCATGCTCAGCACAATTAATCTGTGTACATGCTGGAAGTCCAGCACCTTCACACCCTGCTGGATTCACTGCCTTTGCCTTCATTACCAGTTGGGTACATACACAATCACTTTGACACATCCAGAGGAAATGGGCTCTGGCCATACACTGGATGACAGAGGTGTCTGGATTTCCACCTGGGATTTTCAGGCTAGAAATACATGAGCCTCAGATAACTCCTATTTCAAGCAACGGCTGTCTCAGGGTTTGGTCTCAGTTTGATTTCTCCCTCCAGAGCATTAATTATGTTATTATATAGTATATTTTATATATATATGTATATAAAATATAGTATAGATTATAGTATATATATTGCCTGGTAAGAGTCTTTTGAACCTGACTTCATTTTTTAGGCCTGGTCACAACTCCTATTTGGTTTTAGGAAGCAGTATGCCATTGCAAAAATAGTTTTATAGGAACAAATTTTAATGTTACATCATGTCTCCTGCTTAAAAAATTTCCAAGAAGTTTCATACCCAAGCTCTTTTGTCTGTAGTGCATCAATGCATAGCATTATTTTTAGCAATCATTAGTTTAAAATGTTAGTGTAAAGATACTATCACATGCTTTCTATAGGATTTTTGGTTTTCTTAAGTGCTCAGAGAACTCACAGAAATTTGTATTAATAGTTTAATTAATTATTAGGCATTTGTAACTGTCAATCAATAATTTAGATACTTCTGGCTCATAGTTCTTGGAATGGAACTTGGTTTGTGGAGAGTGAACAAATATACCATTCCATCTGTTAGCCAAAGCCACCTGGCACGAAATAATTTGGGGCATAATTATGTAGCTGGCAAGAGTTTCACAGGAAAAAAGAAAAAGTGATTTCTAGAGTTTTAATCCCAATTGATGCTTTACTTTGGAGTGATGGAAACCTGACTAGTGCATGGAGGACCCGTTCTTTTTTTCACACTTCTGAGCAAAATAACTTGTGTTCACCTTGCAAAAAATGCCTAACATTGACAAATATAGGAACCAAGAGGCAGGTGTGAAATAATCCTGAGAGCAGAATCACAGGAATGGAATTGAAACTGGTCTGTTGTTATAAGCAGTTGAAAAGACTCACGTAGGAGTTGCATCCTTGTCCTTTTAATCTTTAATCATGTTGGCAAATCTGTTTTCCTATTCTTTCAGTGAAAAAAATTTCTTCTTTTATCCTCTCGAAGCAAACACAAAATAACTTAGCAAATTATATTTGAAATATAAAGGAACTGTCTCTTTTTAACTCCTTGAAGAGGAAAACGAACTCATACAAGGTTAGCCATAGGTTAAATAAAACTTTTAAAGTAGGAACAAATAGATATACTATTTAAAAAGAAAAACAAATTTCTCCAACTAGGTGTTTGCTGCTGTTTGAAAATGGTCTTTATCTGTAAAGTGGAACATCAGGCCAAGGTTGCTCAAAAATCATGGTAAAGCTGTAGCTGAGGCAAGACAGCTTTAAGGATGGAAGGTGAGTAGTGTTTGTAAGGGACACCAGGAGATTTAAGCTGGTAGTTAGTGTAAAACTTAGTCTTTTTTAAACTAAAATCAGGAGAGTATCAAACAGAACCTGGCCCTTGCTTTGAAGTTTTACTGTTTGCTGTTGTTTAGAGCATGTGGTCACACCTGAACAATTTGTCAGTCTCCATGTCACAGGAAGACGCAGGTGAAAATTAGCAATTGCAAATAAATGAGGTCTTTGAAGAGAAGTTTTATTTATGAATAAGAAACACCTGCTCAGAAGAGTTTGTTAACGTTTATTTCCTTGTAGTAAATGATTGGCATGCCATACTTTAGTGTCTGGAGGGAGAGAATCTTTGTTTTAATTGCTTGCATGGCTGGAGTCATTCAGTTATCATTCAGTTTATTTAAACAGCTTTAAAGATTTAATTTAAATGAAGGGGAAAATGATCTATCATTAAAATCATGATTGAATTTGGGGGGTTTTTTTGGTTGTTTTTTTTTTCCTTCTTCCTTATTATTGTTGCAGATATTGGGGAAGTGCCTTTGAGGTAACTTTGGAAAGAACAAATGCTTCTGGTAGACCATAAACCGTGTTATCCATAATGAAAAAAGAATCGCTGATACAGTTAATTATTAAGTGATGAATTAGTCTGGAACCTGACAGTCAATTTACCCCAGTAATGCCATTCAGGGGAAATGACAGATTACAGCAGGCTCTCATTCTAAAGAAGTCCCTTTTCCTCACTTTGTAGAAACTTACAGTTCTTCAGCTAAAAGTCAGGGTTTGCCTTTTGTCTACTGTGAGGAGAAATCTAGAGGGAAAAAACCTAACATTATTTGACAGAGTAAGATTGAGAAGAATAAGTCCTTTGTTTGAAAAAAAAAAGGCATTTCCTATGTGAAACTAAACATATTGCACTTAAACAATGGATAAAGAATTCCAGTCCAAGGTGCTAAATGAAGCAGTTGCAATCACTTCTGTAGTCTCTGGAAATTTGGATGTGCCTCTCTGTGGTTATTGATGGAAAAAGAGATGTTCTTAATGGATCAGTCTGTGTATCTTCTTTCCATATTGAGCAGAGAATCATTTTTCTTAGGGTTTCCCTGTAAGCTTTTGTTTCTACTTGCACAAATCCCCAAGGTACTCAAATGCCCATTTTTCTTATTTTTAAAATTGTCTCTAGAGTTCCTTCTATTCTTATTCTTGAAGCTTTACAAATACAGGTGTTTTCTGAAGTTGCATCAGTTAGGAATAGACTATCAAACTTACTGTGGCTGTGGACAGTAATGAATTAATTTTATGCTGCAAGAGCAAATTGTTTACAGTATTATATACAAATCATTTGAATAACCACAGAATGGTTTGGGTTATCTATTTTCTGAATATCTTTAATTAAATGAAATTACTAAGACACATTGTAAATGTGTTCAAGTTTTAAGACTCAAGAAGTCGAGCCGTGCCTTGTTTATTTTGTTGTTTCTTATTCCAGTTAAACAAATTAATAACACCATATTAAAATGAACATTAAAGTGCTAGCTCTGGGCAGTATGCAGTTTTTGTCAAAAGCCACTGTGAGATACAGCAAGACAGTCTTAGGTGGTTAATGGGTATTTTTAGAATAACCTGTGGAAGGGCAGTAAAGTTGCTTTAATTACTGAAATTCCTAAGAAAGTGCTTGACCTGCTTAGAAACATTCATGGGCAATTCCTTAGCAAATCGTTTGTAGGAAGGGTTACTTAATTTGTCTACCTGGCACATAAAGTAACCTATATCTAAAAAAACAAAAAACATTGGAGATTGAGCAGAGAGAGAGAAAAGTGAAGTGATGGAAAGATTTTACAAGAGAAAAAATTAATCACTTGCTACTTCTCATCTTCTCTATAACCACAGCTTCAATGAGCTGGAGGATGTAGTAGGTAAGTGTAACTAAAGGAGAATATGAACCTGTAATCAAAATACAGAGTCCTAACCAAGCATTTGCTATTATTTTAGCCAGAAACAGAGCACAGCTCCCTTCCAGTCCTTAGCAGCACCTTCACTGCATCCTCACAAGCATCTCAGCTCCTTCTGACCACCAAGTGTTCTGAGGGTTTGGATTGTTAAAAGACAGGAACAGAAAATGATCTATTATATTTCTTTATGCAGAGAAACTGGTAAAAAGGGGAATTCTTCCAATTTTAGCAACTGTCCTACACAAGGCAAAGAGGGAGTAACTGACCAAGAAGAACCTGTGTGGATTTGAAACACGAGGCTGTAAAGAGTTCATCTGGCCTCAGTTTCTCCAGGTGGCTGTAGCTATGCAGGTTGGTTGGGAACAACAAAACTCAGTGACTGGTCCATGAGTAAAAAAATTAAAAGCATCTGTGCACTGCTCTGTGTGCTTTGTCCCAGATGCTGTTCCTAAAAAAGCACTTCTTTTTTAATCTGAAAAGTTTTAGGAATAGATATACAACATTCTTTCAGTGTTCCCATTTCTGTACAGCTGTTCCCTTTTTTAATGCCAGTTTTTTTGCATGAGTGTTGTTTTATACAGTGAGCTCCATATTTTTAAAGTTATGATTATTTCTGGTGCTAGAGTGTGCATGGGCCCCGGTCACACTCCATAGCATCTTCTTGCAAGTGGGTATGAGCATACTGCAAAAAAAATTCCATCTGCTGTAAACCAGCCTCTAAATAATGACAAAAAACAACAAAGGAATACAGCAGGCAGTTTAAAGTGGAACATCAAATAATAATAATATAAAGGGAAGCATCATAAAATGGTGAGTGGAATAAAAAAGAGAGAGTGTGTGCTTGTTTTAAAATCAATTGCCAGTTTATATTACCTTTCCTGTTCGTGATTTGATTTGATTTTTGCACTATCCCTATGTGGACTGGCCACTAGAGGGGGGATGGATACAGGGGAATGGATGCAGGAGGATGGATGCAGGGGAGTGCATGCAGGCTTTGCTGTGGTGCTGCAGTTGTAGGTTCAGTTTCTTTGCCTCTCTCCCTAGATACAAACTTTTTCAATTCATTAATTCTTCTACTTGTCAGTAGTTTAGCTTTATCTAGCAGTTATATCCTGAACTTGTGATTAACAGAAATGGGGACTGTTTTCTAACTGAAGGCACAGTAGAGATTTAAATCAAGCTACCTTAATTTTTTGAAAGCTGCTCTATTATATATACATTTTAGATGTTATTCTGCTTTTTTCTTACTTTTTAATTTTTTTTTTCTCTCTGCACACTTAGCAGAGGTATCCCTTGCCAGAAAGGTGGTTGTCCAATTGTTGCATATAATTTACATCACCAAGGCTGGGATAAGCAGTTTTCCTTATGTCTTATCTTTTGCTTTGTACTTGACAATTCCTGATTTCGTCTGTCAAAGCTTGTATGATTTTCAGCTTTTGGAAGTCTCATTACACATTCTCCTGTTTTTCATTATTTTTGTGATATAAATAATCTCTCATTAGAAAAATTCCACACATTTTCTGATTCAGCTAGGCTGACTCAGCAGCCCTGGCCTTGGGACCATACTGCACCCCATTTTTTCATTGTATTGAGCAGAAGGCCACTGCATTTTTGGGTAGCTAGATAGTTTTCTGTGACCATAGAGCTCATCTTATTAATGAGAAACTGACTATCTTTAAAGGCATTTTTTTTTTCAAAACGTCTTGTACTTTTTTGTACTAGAAACCTTCCTTTATTTAAATTTTGTTTTTAACAGCTCCTTCACTTCTTGTTTTACACTTTTTCATTTTTATTTCTTGATAAATGCTAATTGCACCTGCTGACTTGTTGTTTTAAATGTCATAGTTTGCTTCTAACAGTCTCACTTTTATTTTCCAAATGCTAACATCTCTATTACCTGGCAACAATAGATCCGAGATAGATTTTAGTGTTTGTTTCAAGTTATATTTTCCGTGGCTTATTCATCAAATCCTCATTAAGAGTTATCATTAACAGCCATGTCTTGATTCCTTTCCTAATGAAAAGTGACAGATTGGGGCTAGATTGTTCTACATAATGTGAAAACATAAAAATGGAAAGCAGAGAAAAGTTTTCAGCTCAGTTTTATCTGAAAGATACAGACTGTAACTTCATAAAACCACTTAAGGGAACTTTTTGGTAAGATCTTCATTCTGCTAACTAATCTCTAACTGTTTCTGGTATCAGGGAAATACATTCAAAGCCCCTAGACAATAGAGTTTACTTCAGCACAGGAGTGCCATTCATTAAAAAAAAAACAAAACAAAACAAAAAAACCCACAACTATTGATTTCCTGTATTCCACATCAAGCAAAACATCTCTAAAAGTCCAACTTTGTGCATAACAGCAATAAAATATTTAAGACTTCTAAAAATACAACAAAAAAGCCCATCATGACAGAGCAAAGATGGACAAGGGAATAAGCTCAGGGTTCAGATTTATGGGACTTCATGGATTGCTGTTTCCTCCAGTGTAAATAGAGCTTTATACATTTTTAGTCATCAGGTATCAGCACAGTGCTTTGTTTTCCTGTGATGAGTTGGTTAGCACCCGATTTTCTGTCTGCTTAATCTGCTGTGGGCACTGTTCCCCTTTTTTCAATTTTCCCCTTGATTTTTTAGAAGTGATTTTCTCTGTCCCATCTGATTCACCTGTTTTGCTATTGGTGCTCTATACCCTCCACATTCTGCAAGCATAAGCATTGTCCCACACATTCTGTTTTGTTTTGTTTTGTGGGTTTTTTTCCCCCACAAAGAGCACGTCAGATACATTTCTTTACTTATTTATTGTCTCCATTATTCCTTTGTGTTGCAGGCCAGAGGATTAACATTCAATTTATTAGACTACAACAATTACATCAAAAATTCATCACATCCCAGTTGTGGTTTGGGGATTTGATCTGACAGTGACTTTGGCTTCTGGGCTGTTTGTAGAGGTAGTTAGGGTGCAAGGGGAAGGTTTATGGAGATGGAGGCAGCTGCATGTGCCTGTAGAGACATACAGAATGTCCAATTTGGAGTGACATTTACGTGAAAATAAGGTAGACATTTGATATGCAGTGGCCTCTTTAGAGTGGGGATTGCAAAACTTGTAGGATCAGCCACAAGTTTCTGTTTGCTGTTGAAAAATTGGCTTTGGGAAATAATCTGGATCGGAGAAGTAAATTGTCTGTCAAGATAAACTTCACTAAAGAGCCAAGTTTATACAAAAATAAACTGTGGGGGAGGGGGAGAGATGAGGAAGGAATCCCTAGGTGGTTTATCTCATTATTATTAATTAATGTTCTTTAATATTTACCAGCCATTCTTAGCAAGGCAAACTGTCAGCAGGGGCACTGAACTATAGAGGCAGATTCACTCTGTTTACTCCTGGGAGCTCACTTTACCTCTTGTCCTACAAAGGAGGTTGGCAGCAGATGTGTTTCAAAAGGTTTGACTGTTGTTACAAGTGTCAAAACCTCTGGAATTCAATAGCTCTGGACCATTCTTCCAGTTTAGTTTGGGATTTTCAGGGTTTCCCTCTTCTCCCTCCTCCTTGTCATTCACTCTGCCTGTGAGGCTCTGAGGTTGAAAAATGGGAGAGTAGGTAAAAAGGGACAAAAATAAGAGGGGAAAGTCTATGTTTTTAAAGAAATCTATTTTCATTATCAGTCCCCCTTGCTTTCAGGAAGATGTTTGCTCATTCTTGTTGCAACCACTAGAGTACAGAGGTGTGCTGCTGCAAGGAGCTTTTATATATATATAAACTACATTGCCTTCCTTGGATAAGCCCTCAAATCAATTTGGTATGTCCATGCATATTTTTTTATCCCAGATTTTACTGAAAATACAATTTTTAGTCCTCTCTCCGGTGTCGTGCTCTGCTTGGCTATTAGGAGAAAGGAACATCTTGAAAAAGGCCATGACAAAGTTTTTAATAAATGAATTACCAGGTTTAGTGTCAGTCAGAGAAATCTGCTGTGCTAAAGATGGTAATTCCCTGATGAAGTAGATTTTTATACTTACCTATTACTTTTGAAATCTTGGATTAATCTTTGTTAGCTAAGAAATGGAACTGAATTGGTCACGTTGCCATAGCACCCATGTTGAAAGACATATTTCTGGCTGAAGTTACTGTGTCTGGTGAGGATGCAAAGAACATGAGAGCAGCAAAATGGTTTAAAATAACAAGTGCCTGTTTGCCAAGCACAGGCACACATAATATTATCCATTAGCCACTGCCAGTTATCTCTAAGTGATGTACGGATTTTTGAGAAGAGAACTGGAGTAGAAGGTGAAAAGCTGATGTTTATTTTAAATTTAATTTCTTCTCTTGTAGCACAGAGCTGGTTACTTCGAACTCTCAACTCCTTTCAGCCTCTTACACTGAGCTGTCTCACCCAACTACCACACCAGCAGAATCGTGTAGGAACAGTAATTGGTTTAAAGGCTGAATAATTGTGTCTGAATGCCAACAAGTGACGTTATCTTTATAACAAAAACGATTGCCCTGTTCTCATGGAACTCCAGATTTCATTGCAAACATTCACTTTAAAGCAGACACACTGCAATAAAATTACAGTGCTCTGCAGCATTCATCTTGGATCTTCACAGCCACCCACCCAATTACAGGCTGTGTCTTGCCAGCAGAAGGTTGTTGCTTGGTTTCTGTAATATTTTTGTAGCCTTGCTTTCCTCTTCACAACTTTAGAGGTAGACTGTGCTTACTCCTTTCCTTTCAACTGAGTTTTTCTGCTGTAAAAAAAAAAAAATTAATAGGCTGGTATGTAAAGTCTTTTGCGTGGCTCTAAATGTGGTTTGTTGGGGGTTTTTTTACATAAAATATACTCTGAGTTGTTGTTCCTAATACCTTAATAGCTCTGGTTTATGTCAGTAATTTTATGAAAGGTTAATCTTTAAATCACCAGCATTTCCTAAATTCCTAATCAACTTCATTTTTGCAAAGGAACCCATGTAAATGCTCAATTTGTTAATATCAGACTGGGTTGAGCAGGTCAAGGAAAAATATAACCTTGGTGCATAATGATAAATTCAACACAGCAAAAAAAATCGGATCTGTTTGTCATAATATCTGTGAGCAGGAAAGCTGGATTTGAGGGAGGAGGAGTGTGGATAAAATTAGCTGGAGACTCTGCTATAGCTCAAGATCAGCCCTCTCTCTAAGTGAGGGTTACTTAAGGGGATGGAGCAGAAAACAAAGAGACATTTGGGGCAGAAATTTCTGATTTTCTAGAAAGTCTGTAGTGAGCTGTAACTGGAACAGCTAAAGAAGTCCAGCTGACAAAACTATTGGAAGAGGCATGGTGCTGGAGCTCAGGGAACACAGTGATGGGTGGGAGGGACCTTGTGCCCCCAGGGAGGTGGCAGAGGAAGAGATGGGGTTGGGTGGGTGTGTGTTTGGGCCTGTGTGTCCATCTACACCCCTGCCACTGGGACAGAGTGTCTGTGTGGCTGTGGGTTTGGATGGAGAGAGACAGATCCCAGGGAGAGATGGTGAGCATCTCTCTGAAATCTCTGCTGTTGTCCTCGGCACAGTCCTAATGTGGGAGGTGAAGGCACTGAAGAATTTGTTTTCCCTCTTTGCCCTGTGGTCCCTTTGCCTTCTCACCAGTTCCCATCTTCCCTTTCATCCTGTCCCTTCACCCTTTCCTTTTCTATTTCTTGCTCAATGAAGCTATTTAGTGTTGTACGCTCCTTGCCAGAAGCTGTTTCATCCCTGCTTGCTCAGTTTTTAAAACTGCTTTCTCCACCCACCTACAGTCTTGGTTTTTCATCTGTGCTAGTTCTGTAGATTTACCATCTTTAGAAGAGAATAGGCAAAGGGAGGCAGCAAAAACCTGATTCAGTTGTCATGGCTCTAGTCTTTTCTCTCATTTTTTTGTCTCTTCTTAATTTCTTCTCTTGTATTATTACCTTTGTTATTATTATAGCACTAGGAATAAGCTTCCTAATTAAACACTTCTTCTCATTTGCCATCCTGAATACCATTGGAGAAGCTGGGGGGAAGGGGAGGGATATTCAGGGTGTCCTCTTGCTACTAATGCAGAACGAGACACGTACAAGAAACAAATGTTGGTCCAGCTCAAAAGCAGATGAGGGGCTTTTTGTCAGAACGAAAGAAAAAAGATCAAATAGGCTCATTTCAAGTGCCTCTCAAGACCTTACCCATAAAAACACACAGAATATATCGAAGCATACCAAAAATATCCTTAGGTAGCATTACTGATCTTGCTCTGGCACATGTATGGAAGGCAATTGTGGACCAGGATCTTCAGACTGAGACAGAGCATCTAAATGTTGCTGTTCACATGGAGGAACAGTTCATCCCCTTGGTCTAACCCCCTGCAGTATTCAAACAGTGTGGAAAATGAGGGAATTTGCAGCTTTAACACAGAATGTCTTTGTATTTTATATATTCAGGCCAGAAACAGAATGTGGTACATTAGCATTGATTCTGTGATTTCATATAACTTTTTCTTTTTTCTTTTTTCTTTTTTTTTTTTGAAGTAGTACAGAAAGGAAGGAAAAAAGACAGAAAGAAAAATAAATCATCCCTTATATACATTCAAAGCATACACAGCAACAGTTCCTTCATCACTGGGTGCACTGTGAGTGTGTATTGATGTTAGCAGCAAGGGATTGCATATTAGAGAGCTGTACACTGGTAGTGTTAGCCAGCCTCAAAAAAGGTAGTTCTTTTGCTTACCTTTCACCCTTTCTTGAATGTTAAAAGACACTTAAATGTAAAGAAAATAATGTTAATTACCTAACTAGAAAAGGGAGATTAGTCATATTAAGTAGATCAGTGAAAGGGGAATATTTTAAATATTTTAATTCTTTGATATTCCCCAAGCATCCCTTGAACAATAAACTGGCACAAATAACCCTAAAAGCATCTTTTTTTAATTCCTTTTTAGCCATTTCATAAGCTGGAATAAGGGCATCAAAAGAGAGGGAATGACATATCTCTGGACATCTGGTGAACACAAAATTTGTAAGAAAGCAAAAATTACTTGTCCCTGCAGTTCCTATAAATGCAGTACAGATACAATAACTCTCATATATACCAATGCAAGCAACCTGGAGCAGGATGAATAACTTGAGTTTGCAATAGCTGGGTTGAAATTAAATTCTTGCTCCTTAATTTCTTTACAATCCATATGTTTTTCATATAAACATTCAGGCTGATGTGGGCACCCTGGGGAGTACCTGCACGCCATGTAATAGCAGTGACACCCTCTATCTACCAGTAGATATTCAGAGGGTATCCAGATCTCCAGGGACCCTCTGGGCATCAATAGCAGCTTGCTTCTAGAAGCTGTCAACCTTAGAATTGATTTTTGCATAAAGATTTTGAAATACATCCTTTTTTTTTTTTTTTTTTTGAAGTTCAGTAAGTGCTGTCCTCTATGGAGGACCCATCCATCATCCTGCTAAGGGTGGCAAGCGATTGGTGGTCATTACCTCTCTTCAGGAGAAATGGCAACAAGCAGTACCCAAATCAGCTCTCACTTAGGAAATCACTGCACCTTTAAAAGAAAATGTTCTGTTCAGTTTACTTGAGCTGCCAATGCAAGAGACATGAAGCACAGAGGTAAATAAACTCCAAAGGAGGAATTGCTCACGTCTTTGCAAACGTAGCTTGAGGTTGCTAACACCAATAAACAGCAGGAATCATTCCAGAGGGGTGCAGCCACTTGTGTGTTTAAAATACAACCCACATATATGCTAAAAATACAGAGAAATACAACCACGGGATGATTGATTGTAGGCATCAGTCTTGATGTTAGATTTACAGGGCAAAACCATGACTGAACTCATACATTTCCTTATAGCAGCAGGGAGTCACTATAGAAATGAGGCTAATTCATAGATATTTTAATTTTTTTTTTTTTTACCATATGGAGACAGTGTTTTTAACCATCTTGGTTGGGTTGGGAAACTTCCTGGCAGCTAGCTGTAACCAGTCCTTCTGGCTGCAGTGCTCAATGTTGATTTGGGGAACACAGAGCATAGTCTAAAGTTAGAGAGCCAAGTTTTCACTGTTAAATTCCCTATTGATTTCAGAGAAGGGATTAATGGGGAAAATGCATACCGTTTGGCCCTCAGATAGCATGGCATAAAGTATTTTCTCTTAAGATCTGATGAGGCACCCAAAGAGACAAGGGCCTCCATCTCTACCCTCTGCCCTGACTGTCAGGTTCAGCCATGGACTCTCAACCCCTCAGGTCACTTGGGTCTTTCAGGTTGGATCAGGCCCTTGTGGGTTTGAGGCACAGAAAGATGAGTGTGCATTTCTTGAAAAGAGACAAAAGCCTAATTTTAACAGTGCTAGCTTTTTTATTATTTTTTTTTTCAAAGCTGTGAGTGAATTTTCAGTGACTTTCATTAAAAAAAAAAAAAAAAGGTTATTATTTAAATTCAGTTTCTTAAGAAAAAAAGTCCTCTCCCAATAGCAATAGTCTCATTGCTTTCACAGATGGCACTGTGATCTCACTAAATAAAAGTTTTGGTGAAGAGGCTATCATATTTAACATTAAACAGGCTGAGGTGTACCAAATAGAGGAAGATAAGGTCTGACTCCTTAAAAATAGTGTCAGTCAGAAAAAGAAATAAAATTCACTTTTGTGTTTAAAATTTATGGCCAAAACCTGCTGTGCAGGAAAAAAAAATGGATTCTTCTGTGCCTATTCTCTCTGCTTTATAAGTCTGTTGTAGCCTTTTAAGAGCTGGTGGCACTTTGATGCTATAAAAAAGAAAAAAAAAAAGGGATATATTAAAATATATGATAGATTTCTGAATTTTCCCTCTATTGGTGGTAACCTAAGTATAGAGAAATATGTGCAGAGCATAGAAATGTTACCCAGCTCTCTGTCCACAACATTTTATTAGCATATAATGCTGTATGAAGAAAATTCCAAGCTGCTCTGCCTGTTATAAAGCTACCTCATCTTCAATAGTATGAAGCTGTTGAAAAAGAATCATTCAGGAGGTTGTGCACATACTGGAATGAAAAATCCAAAATTCAAGGAGAGGAAACGTTTTATTTAAGGGCAGCCCAATAAAATGGCTGTGTGATTCTGCATTATTGTATCACTGCTTCTGCCCATCCATTCCATTTCTCAGTCATTAGTGAGAAGGGTTTGTATCCTTTCAGCCTCTGCAGAGATTTTGGAGTTGTTTTGTTAGTGAAGGCTGGTGGTGAAGGTGAGGGACACGAGACAGACTTTACTAGCAGTTTACTATAGGACCCAGAAGGATGCTCTAATAACTGTCTGACTGACAGTGTTACAGCTGAGGTTTTATGCTTGAGACACACTCACCACTGAGCACTGAATTGTTTTTGCTCTTCTCCATTCACCAGAGCACCACAGTGCCCAAAGCCAGGGTTGCTTTGCTCTTAGCATATCTCAAAAGAAGCATAAATCAGGGAAATGCCAATAAAAAAGCCCTTAGATATTTTTTTTCTGCTTTGTTTTAAAGCAAGTGATGATGGGCACTCTTTTTTTGGCAGTGTTTCAGTTGTTGGGTTTGTTCTTCTTTTTCGTGACCATTTGCAATAGGATCAGTGGTGATACAAAATACTTCTAGGGGTTACAATGCAGTTTTTGTGGATCTCACAGAACGTAACAAGTGAGCTGTACTTAAAAATCCTCAGAAATTCTGTCCCAGGGACATGGCCAAAACTTTAGGCTCTCTGAGGTGCACTGGCTCCTTGCTATACTGACATCCAGTAACAGGTAACACGTTAACAAAAATATAATTCCAGTGTCATGCTTCATATCTTCAGTAACATGATGGAAGTGAATGTGTGCTAATTACAATGTGAAGCCATCTGGTTAATTTTAAGCTTGCTATTTTACGTGGCTTCTTTCCTCCTAGGCTTTGATTTCAACACTCAGTATGAAGAGAGAAAGAGGTTAAACTGTTGCATTCTGTATACATGGAACAATTCATGTAATGTACACCAGTCTGTAAAAACTGTAAATGCTATTTTTTTTTATTTTAAACAGTTTTCTTAGTTTACAAAAGATCAATAATTGGTACCTTTTTACACTCTCATATTCCTGAATATTGACAGATCTTCAAAGGGAGTATTAGCATATGAAATCTTAAGATTGACTGTCCTGAAGATTTATGGGTTTGTTGTTTTGTTTTGTTTTGTTTTTAAGACACGATAAAGCTAAAGTATCAAGTCTTTTCCACAGCCCCTCGTAACAATTTCAGCCGAGGAGCCTGTCAGAAATCACCAGCAAAGCACAGCAACCCCCCCCACCCCGTGCCACTGTCTGCCTGCACGCCGTTATTTGGTTGCACACTGTTTAAATCCCCAAGGAAAATCACACCTCGCATTCCCTCGCTGGCTGCTGGTGACAGGAACAAGATCCATACTCGTTAATGATCACCAGGGCTCCCTCAATGTGGTTGGGTTTGTAATCAACGTAATACTCCTGGGCTGACATGGCAGCCATTTGATGCATGGTCTGTTTTTGCTTCTGCTTTCTGCGCTGTGTCACAAAGCACTGTCTTAGTTGCCTCAAGCCGGCCGGAAAGCACTTCCAGGAGACGTACAACACTAAAACCACGATGAGGAAGGAAAAAATCAGGGCCATGGTCCCCGTCACCACCTTGTGGATCTGCACGGCGTTCTCCGAGTTCTCGCCGGGCATGGTGACGGTGATGGCATAGACCGTCGGGTCCCCTTGGCTGTCCTGCACGTCGTACGTGGTGGTGGCAGAGCCATAGCTGAAGGCTTGGTCGCTGTCGTTGGTTACCGGGGAGAGGGTGTTGACGCTGGTGGGGTCTGCCTCGTCCTCACACAAGTGGAAAGCGTAGACGGCGTCCAAAACGTCCTCGCCCTGGGCGTACTCCGGGGTGGCACAGAGCAGGTTGCTGTCGTAGCGCCCCTTGAAGTTGCTGAGCCAGGAGGCCAGGGCGCAGACGTTGCGGCTGCAGTCCCAGGCGTTGGCAGAAAGGCTGATGCTAGTGAGGGACTTCCAGGAGTCGAGGACTCGGGAGTCGATGTAGGTCAGGCGGTTGGAGTCCAGCTGCAGGGACTTGAGGTGAGGAACGCTCTCGAAAACGTGAGGCTCGATGTATTCGATCTCGTTGCCGGAGAGATCCATTTTCTCCAGCTGCCATATCCAGTCCAAAGTGTTGACGACGATGGTAACTTTATTCCTTCGCAAGCAGAGGGAGTGCAGGGAGATGAGCCTGGGAAAATGGGCTAAGTTCACTTTCACCAAGTCATTGTGCTCGAGGTGCAGCTCGGTGAGTTTGAACAAGCCTGCAAAAGAGTTTCGAGCCAGGCTCTTTAACTGATTGTATCCTATGTCTAGAAACTTCAGGCTGCGACAGTCCTGAAAAATTCTCACCGGCACGAACTTGATGGCGTTCGACCGCATGTGCAAAGTTGTCAGTTTCCTCAGCCCGTGAAACAGGTCGGGCTCCAGAGCCTGCAGGTTGTTGTATGATAAATCCACACTGCGCAAGTTCGGCATGGGTCGGAAAGTGGTGTTGGGCAGTTGGGTTATTTTGTTGGAACTCAGGGTGAGCTCTTTAACTCGCCGCAATTTTTGAAAGGCATTCCCCTCCACTGAGCAAATGTGATTGTGATCCAGATAGAGCCACGTGAGCTGCATTAACCCTGTGAACTGTCCATCATGCAGCTCTGAAAGGCTGTTGTACCGCAGAGACAAGCCCATCATGCCCGACAGGTTGCGAGGCATCTCTGTGAGATTCAGTGATTCACAGTACAAAAGCCTTCCCTCACACCGACAGAGCTGTGGACACCCACTACTCACGGCTGGAAGCATTTTAGAAAAGATACCCAACGTACACAATATCAACCCCGGGGGCTTCCTCAGCAGCCAGTTTAAACAGAGACCAATGAGAAGGAAATCCATTAGCAAGAATATTTCCAAATATGTTTGAGAATGTCCATTGAATCTTTTTCAAATTCTACATCATAGTTTATTTAAAGGGAAAAAAACCAAAAAACAAAAAAACCAAAACCCAACAAACCCCAAACCGAAAACCAACCAAGAAAACAAAGCCAGAAAAACCTAAAGCAAAACAGCAGACAGAACGAACACAGAGGCAAATATTTCACTTTACAGCATGCAGGAGCTGTTGCAGCATTAAAGTTCACAGACATTCAAAGGTAAAATGATAGTGATTTTGTTCATGTTAAATGCTGCAGCAAAGAAAAAAAAAAAAAAAATCTTTCTTCATGAAAGAATTTAATTAAAAAGTGTCTTACCCACCCTTTTCCAGAGAGTGACAACCTCCATTCAGTTGCTTCCTTTGTGTTTGGACTAATTATATGCAGAGCTAAAAAAGACCCCTCTGTGCTACAAATTCGGTCCCTTTCAATGTTGTGCAAGGCTGGCAAGCTCACAATGTCTCACTTCGCTTCTGCTCAAAGAGCGCAAGGCTTGTCCAGCTAGCTTTTTAGCTGACTCCTAGGACCTGCAAGTTTCAGAACTATGTACATGAGCTTGATCTTCTCCTTCTCCCTCTGTCCTTTCCTCTGCAGTTAACACTGTGGCGTGAAAAAAACTCCAAACTCTTTACTAACGACTCCACAGGATTTGTCAATCTGTTTTATGTCCATCATTTGCAACGACCATGACCGGCACAACCTTTACTCCAAGAGAGAGAAAGAGATTACCATTCATTCACTGACCGGCTAAGGGCAGCTTTATTTCCCATTCTTTGTTCGCTTTGCTTGTTAGGTGATGCTTAGAGCAGAGAGAGAGAGAGAGAGACAGCAAGAATCCCTTCCCTTCAGCTGAGCAGTGTGTTGCTAGAGCATGCAGAGGCACCCAGTGTTCACTGAGTGTCGTAAGCTGCTCAGGATTGTACGCCTGCACTGTGCATCGCAGCCATGGGCAGATTGAAAAGGGGTGGGCATAAAACCAACAGTGGAGCGAACCAGGAAAGTAATAGATGCTCTTTGATGAAATGGAAAATACTTTAAGCCTATCTCTCCATTTCTCAAGCAGGCACGCACGCACAGCCGCACAAATCATCAAGAGCCAGGCAGTGCTAAGTAGGAAGCTTGAGAATTAGGATTTTTTGTTAATATTATTTTCAATTTTTTTCTAAATTTTTTATTTTTTCCTTTTCTTTAAGGTCTGAATTCATAAATTATTAGCCGGGAGAGGGAGATACTTGATTTCTTGGTTTGGGAAGCAATATATAAACCAGGATCCTTGGACTGCTTTTTCTCTCTAATTCCGATGATGAATTTTGCCTTTTGGAGTCTTGGTGTGGGGGAGTGGGGTCGGGGCNGAGACAGGGGATGGGGGGGGGACGGTGGTGGTGGTGAATGTGGTTTTATTCTGACATTGTCTAAATAGAGCATGATTTGAAATTCTGTGCATTCTTTCTCATAGAAATTCAGCCAGAGCTCTGCAAATAGGAATGTCTGATTTTGTATAAGCTTTAATTACATTTGGGCTTTTTCCATCCTGCATATTTTGTCTGTGTTCAGCACGTGCCTTTCCTAAAGGCTGCTTTTTTTTTTTTTTTTTTTTTTTTTTTTTGCAGTGTATGCTACAGCTCATAAAACTATTAATTCTTGCAGCATCAAGATTACTGTGCTTCAGGAATAAGATCAATCTATAGGTTACTCTGACCATGTAAGCAGCATGCAAAGAAGGGGTTTAAAAACCAGTTAGGTTCCTAAGTTCTGTAGATTGGGCTGGTTTTTGTTCCGTGTACCCAAAAAAATCCTTGCCTGACAATTTGCAGCCCTCATTATTTATTCGAAGGGCGTCGACAATGAGCTCTCTCTGTAATTTTTACTGACTGAAAAATATACAATACTTGTGTCAGGAAACCCTGTCCATCTTTTCCTATTATGAAATAGAGTCAAATATCTGTGTGCTGGTGAATGCAACCAGAGCTGACAGCTCACCATTCTGCATGAATTCTCTATGAAGAAGTTTCACATGGAAATACAAGTATTGCAGAAGATGGTGCTAATTTTAAGCCAGCATTGGTTGTGAAATGCTGGAGGCATGGCAAAACTGTTACATTTGGTTTCTTTTCACAAATGTAACAATTAAAAAAGCAAAACCTAAAAAAAAAATATCTTGTTTCTTGAAGTATCTGTTGCAGAGCTACAAAATCCTGGAGCTGTTTGAGGGGTTTGAGTGTGGCTGGGTGGTGTGTGCTGTAAGAGATGAAGGAATGCAGTCATTTCATGCAGTAAAAGTTGTTTTATAAAAGTCCTGGAAAACTTAAGCTCTCGTGCATAAAAATCCATGGAGGTGATTCAATATGAATGTATTTGCCAAAACGGGTCTTAAATAAATTACAAATATAAAGCACTCAGCCTGCAGTTTCAGAGCCTGGGAATCAATGTTCTTTTTATGCTCCTGATTCAGTTTATTCACATTTCTCTGCTACTCACAGCCCTTGCCTTTTAGTCAGTGGTCTCGGATCTAAAATGTGATGCTTTAATAGTATATGAACCTTTTATATGTTTTAGTATTCAGGCAGGAAAGCTGCATGTGGTTTTCCTCTCCCAAGATCATGCTGTTTTATTCAAAGCAGTCTGTTTATGCAGGTGTCCACTGGTTGCAGTACACCTTAATTCTGTTTCTCAGTACACAAAAGCAGGAGGGAAAGCAATGACAGGAGCAACAGAAAGAGCTCTGAAGCAGAAGAAAAGAATAATAATAAAAAAGAGCTTGTCCAAGAATATATTCCACGTTGCATTTCTAAATATTTTGATGCAACTAGAAGGATTAAAAAAAAATAAATGGATTTAAAAGATGAATTGAACTTTGCAGATACTGAAAAGAGGTTCAAAGAAATAAGTTTGTGTCCCTTGAGAGACAGCCAGCCCATGAGTCTTCATGGAGTAGGGCTTAGTGCCCTCTCCCAGGTAACAATTTGGGGAGAGATCTACAACAGTACCCCTAGAAATTGCAATTTTGTCTTTCAGGAAAGCTGAATTTTTTTGCAAAATAGGTGATGATAGCCATCACTTAGTTACCATCTAAATTCCACGTATAAAGTGAATAATTCCTCTAGCAGAGATGAAGCTCCTTGGTGCATCACTGTGAAGAGCTGACTATTTTTTTTTTTTTCCCCACTCCTTCTACTTGCTATCACCCGGGATACAGCCTGGATTCAAACCAATCTGCTTATTCCCTCCCTGGCATATAATCTATTATCATTTTCTTGCCAGATGTAGAAATTAGAGCAGACAGCACCAAATCTATATAGCATCAGTTGGAAGACTGACAACTAGAATTAGGGACCTGGAATTTAATGGCCCTCAGCACTCTGCCTTGCATCTCTGTCAGAGGTCTATTGCAGAAGAGCCTCTACTCTGATTTGTCCAAAATTTGTTTTCAAAGGAAGAAACCAGGTAGTATTAAAATGAGAAACCTTAACTTGGGTTTGAGGCTGTGATGTTGGGGTAGGGACCAAATTCAAGAATGTAGATGTGAAAACCAATTGATTGGATATATGTCTTAGCCCTGAAACATCTTTGTAAATTTGTGTTCTATATTTTTGAAATGTACTTTTTTTTTTTTTTTTTTTTCCCAATCAAACTTTAGGAATTCACTTTGAGCATGATTAGAATGCAAAGGGCTTAATTTCCCCTCTCTGAACTGTTATCACAGCCAAACTGTTAAGTTTACACATTTTCTGAAGTTTCAGAGCCTCTGGCAAGTCTCTATGAATTAGCAGATTTAAATTAGCTTTATTAAATGTGCTATTATAAAACAGTTTTAGAACTGTAAACTAAATTTATATGTGTTTAAGGGAGGATGAGTGAAACCAAGGTAAGATAGGCTATAGTAGCACAACACAAGCAAAATTTTGGAAAGTTTAGCTGGGAAGGTATTTTTTGGAGTCATGACAAGTGTAATTCCCTGGCAATATCCTGCAGTGGTTGTCAAAATTGTTCAGGTTGAGAAAGGAATATATTTTTGAGTGTATTTAGCCTACAAATATTAAATACTGTGTTCAGATTGATGTCAGAGATCTTTTCACTAGCCTCAGAATCTTTTCATACTGATTCCTTGAGTTGCAGGGCATTACTGTTTGTATCTGGATATTTAACCTGCTTGACTTGGAAGCCTGAGGACTTGGACAGAGTGAATAAGATGAGAATCTGGCCACTAATGTCTAACTGTGCATATACCTTTGTTTTAATATATTAAGTGACAAAATATGAAAAGAAAAACCAGTATATTAAATACTGAGGTTATTCTTTCTGGTATTTTCTGAGTGGTTTCTGGCAGTATAATAAAAAGTGGAACTTTTAGTGTTGATTTTAATTTCCTTTCATGAATGGACAGCCCCTAACCTTGATCTTACATGGTAGTCTTTAATTTTCAAGTGCACTGAACCATGGCATTTTGTATAAAAGAAACATTTAAAAACAGAAAAGGGGAGAAAAAGACCTGACTTAGAATAAAGCGAATTAAATCTGTTATTTATCTATTATTTTTATCTCAGTCATCCCTGCCATTTGGCCGGCTGTCCCTTCTATATAGAATTCACCGTTTCAGCTGATAAGAAATTAATCACCTATATAACATGGTTTTTTTTAGCAAATATAGAAATATGCTAGATTACCCAAGCCTGTGAACAAAATACTTCTGGTGCTTCAAGATGTCAAAGTAAGAATGATAACTACCATTAAGTGGTGGCGGTGCAGGACAGACACATCAGATTTGCTCCTATCTTTAAGTAATAGATATTCTTATGTAAATCATCTTATTGGTTTTGACAATGTGATAAACACTTTTCTCTCTCATTAGAGGCACTCCATTCTCATCATCAGCTGCAGTCAATAGCAGGTAGTCATGCCCCACTCTGTAAAGACCTATGTGCTGAAGAGTCAATGCAGTGCAGAAATGCCAATTTTTGGAAAAATATACCAATGATAGATGAAGTGCCTCTCTCCTCCATTCATTACTGTTAGGCTACTTGAATAAGCTAAAAAGTTACTGACTCTCTTAAGTAGCTGTGAAATTGCCTATGGATTTCTGGATGTGCTGTCAAACTCTAGACGGTCCTATTGGTTGTCAATGTCCAGGTATATGGAAAAAGTGCAAGTTAAAATTATCCTTTTGTCTTTCATCAGCACATTGCTGAAGATCATGTAGCATCCTGGTTAGGCAAAGACTGCTTCAACAACCTGGTTGTCGAGTTACCTGGTTGTTGGAACTCTTGGCTTATAGGGAAAGTGGAAATTTAAATCTTAGTTTTCAATTAACTCTTCCTAATTTGTGTCTCTAAAATGTCTTGGATTACAGTACTACAATGATTAGCAATTGTGGTCACTTTTAATTGGAAATTTATTAGTTCCACCTTCAGAAATGATAAGCTAGACACTCAGGAGAGGCTCATCCCAAGACTTCCCAAGCGTTTTTTATTTTTTTACCAATTATAATTGATTTCCAATTAGGTTAAGAGCAAAGAGGGCTACAAGTTACCCATTCACTTGAACACGTCTGCTTTGTACTCTTCTGCTGTTGATAGTTTGTCAGTAGGGATTATTTCTGAATAGACTATAACAGAAAATGATCTTTTATTTGCATTTAAAGACTTCTTTTTACTGAAAGGATTTTGTTCTTAAATGGATATACCTCAACCACAATGGGTATTGATGCCATTGCACCTCATGTTGGTTGGTTGGCTGATCTTCATGTGTTTACTCAGACTTGTCAAGCTTGGGAGAGGTTGGATGTAGATGCAACCAGGAATACACCACAAATTAGCAGAAGGGAAGGGTTGGTTAGGACTATAGAAGATCTCCCCTGTAACAAAATCAATGACAATTTTAATGGCATTAAACACTTTTCTGACTTTCAAAGTGCAGGAAGTAAAGAGAATTGAGAGGAATTTATGAAATCAATTATTAAAAGCTGTTATGAAGAAGTTAAAAGCTGCTCCTGGCAGTCTCCTGGAAAGTCTTTCTACAAATGGATGAACTGCTCTTGGAAAAATTTCCCAGAGCAGAAAATCTGTTCTGCTCAGTATTGGGCAACCAGTTGTTCTTAATCCGTTGCTTTCGCTGCTTTCCAAGTGCATTTTAAAGCACAGTCAGAAAGATAAAAAACCTTATGTTGGCCTTTGTAGATAACCTATTGCAAGAAATAGGTTGGTGGTAAAGTTGGTGCTAAACTAATATTTTGAAATGGAATAAAGACTTAGATTGAATTCTCTTCCATCACCGAGGGTACCATCTGAATTGACTCTGAGGGGAGTTTTACAGGGAAGCTCTGCTTTTGGATAATGTTACCTGGAGATAGTATGATTTGAAATGTTCTTAGCTCTGAGGCCTGGATTTCTTGAAGACCTGAACAATATGAGCCAGATGATGTAGTCATGGAAATAGATGTTGGATGGTAGCAGAGTGCCTGTAGCAAACAGGCAATCAGATCTTTGGCAGACTGTATTATTCTCAGTTATCTCTGCTTCTTGGTATATTTTGGCAGATGGAGAAGGCAGGATTTTTATGTTTCCATCCTTCTGCTCTGATGATATCCATAATCTGAAGGGAAAAGGCAGGACAAAATTGATTGCAATCCTGGTTGGTTGTGTATTGCATCTTACAGGGAGATGAGAGGGAATCTGAACCATTAGCTCATCCATAGAAGTAATAATGCAGAAACCAGGTTAAAGACACACATTTAAGATAAAAGTCATTGTGGTGTTTGCAAACTCACAGGAGATGGCTTGTTGACTACCTGCAATATTTATGGCTTCATGACGTATTATTTGCAACTGATGTAATGTCTAAGAGCAATAATCACAGGTCAGGAGTCTCGGAAGGACATATTTAAAGGCATGACAAAGGATAGTCATGCCTTCTAAAAAACAAAAACAAAAAAACCCCAAAAAGCAGAATAACAGAATAGCAGATAAATAGCAGAATATTTTTTTTTTAAGTTTCATTCTTTGTCTCTCAGTAAATGTATTAAAAGGTATAGTGAAATCTCATAACATATCCAGAGATCCTGAGTTAACCTGCCAAACTATAGAAAGCATATGCAAACCACATTTTCAGCAAACACACAATAAAATGAATGTAAATTACCCTCACATTATATATGTTTTCAAAGGAGAAATAGCAGATTTTGGGGGCAAATGTTTCAGAATCGTATTTCTTTTCCTACTACTGTCATTTGGAATCTTCAGTATTCATGTAAAATGAAGAGCTTATTGTTTCTTAAGACTCAATTTGTATTTTAAATGAATGGAAAGATGCATAATCAACTTGAAATAGCAGGAAAAGATCAGCCTGTTTTTCAAGATATAGGACATTTTACTCTATATTTTGAATTCTAGAGACCAATTTTAAAGAACACTTGGCTTCTGCTCTTTTTTTGTAGTGCAAATTAATTATAATTTGACAAGAGTGTGCTTGATTTTCTTCTTCAGCTTTGGTGTAGAGCCAAGCTTTATTAGTTAGAGCCTCTAAATCAAAATCAAAGGTCAGTATCTGTGGAATGCCGGTGGCTCAAGATAAGTTGTGGTTCTTTGCCCATTATTCAGAGATTTTTGTCTATGAAAAGGTATTTACATATTTAAGTGGATGCTGTATGTTGCACGCATGGCTGTGGAAGAATAATAATGTTTCCATTATTATGTCCTAAAGAGGTGGGAAATCATTGGTGTGAAACTCCTAAAACTCTTTGGTGTGGTCTGTTAACCCCAGGGCTGAGGGTTCTGGTCCCACACAGCATGTTGTACCCAGAGATTTCCCTTCTCCTCCCAGCCCTGGTGATGAGGGGCAGAGAAGCTGCTCCCAAATCTCCCCCAGCATCATCCTTCAGCCCCCAGAATCTGTACTGGCATCACCACGGACATCACTCAACAGGAGCCCATTTGGAGAATCAGCAGGTGGGGGACCAAAGGTGGTTAATCAAGCTACAATGAGGATTGCCAAGTATGTCAGCTGAGATCAGAAAGGGACAGAGAATGGCAAACTGGCATTGTTTCTGTACTTAAAACCTGGGTCTAGCTGTGTCTGAGCAGAAAGGCATTAAAGACCCCTAGCTTCAAACAAAATCCTTAATCCAGGAAGCTGTACTCTGTGTCCTGATTCTCATTTTGCTTCTGATTCTATATAATTTTTCAGTGTGTTTTATATCCTTGTTCTTCCTGCATTCAGGATTTTTATTTTTTTTTTTCAGTTTCCAGCTCTTAATTTCAGGGATTGTCTCTTCCTATGTCCCAGCACAGTGCCAGCATCTTTTGCTATGTCCTAATGAGTATGATAATAATCAGCACAGCTTGACTGTTTGAGGCAATAATTGTTGGACAAGAATTACTGAATTACAGTGCTCCCAGATATTTAATCTGTACAGCTGAGGTTTGGTCACATTGTCATTCTGCAGCCTGAAAAGTACCCTTATTTTGCTTGCTGAGCTTGGACAGAAGTCACTTCTAGCTGTTTTCATGGCCACGAGGGCCATGGAGGCAACGAACATTAGAAGACATGGAAAATGGAGTGGGAAGAAGCTTCCCTGGTGCCAGACAGGTGAAGCTGGGAGGTGTTTGCTTCTTTACCTCCCCACCCAAAGAAACTCATGTTGACAGATACGATCACATTGAATAACCTTGGGATGCCTGCTGCTTTTTCTTGGTCCTTGGTCTGCTGGACCCTGTTGGATGCATCTGCAGCAATAAAACTATTCCTGACCTTGGGATCCTGCCCTGAAACACATTTGGTTCTGCGTCGTTTGAGATGTGTTCTCTGACTTTCTGGTTTTTCTGGCACCGTTGTACCCATTAAATACTGATTAGATTTAAGAAATCCAAAAGACTAAATAATGTTATCATCTGTTCCCTACTTATCTTAATAATATTGCCAGTAATATTCCAATATATCAATTCTAGGATATTCTATACCTGACCTGATACATGAAAAATAGGAACAGTATGCTTTTTTTTTTGTTTCAGAGGCAGAACAAAACCAGTTTATTTATTGATTGGATTTTGCTATATTGCCTAGAGATGAGGGTAAAAAGAGAATTAGCTACTGTCAAGGACTGTTAGAGAAATACATCATTTTTCATAATGTTTGATGAATTGCTTACAGTACTTGTATTACTTAAAACTGCAATTAAAGATCGCCCTCTAGTCAAAAGAAAAATGTGATAAAAATGTGACTTGAAACAGGGCAGAAGATTTCTTTTAAAGCCCTTTGGGATTAATTCCAGTAATTATTCAATCTGACGTTTTTCAGAGAAATAACCCTTTATATATGAACTCCATTAATCATAATAACATAGTTCACATGTCAGATACTTCTGTCCAGTCACCTCATACTCTATATTCAGTAAGAGACTAATAAACATCTTCAGTAAATATAAGAAAATACTCAACTGCTTTAAAAAAAAATCCCAGTGCGTGTTAATAGTTTTTAACTAAGTTTTGGTCTTGTGAGGTGAGACAAATTCTGCTCACATCTACAAATGCACCAAATTTCCAAGCTGAAGCTGTCATCATCACGTCTCCTGCTATTTCTGTGTAATTTCATTCATAGCAGTTTATAGACTTTTTTTCTTTTACTTTCTTTTCTCCTCTGAACTGCCCTGAAGAGGGCTGCTTTCTATGTCCATCCAGCTGTAAACTCTGATTTTCCTGATTTACATATGAAAATAGTTGGTCTTTGGCAAGACTTGTATTTGGGAAATCAAAATTCTACTTTAGATCATCTACATATATGAGTAAATACTTTTTTCCTCACATAGGAACTTATTACACATAATTGAAACTGCACATTGAACATTGTGAACTCCACACTGAACACAGTGAATATTGAGTAACTGCCATGGTGAGCAACTCTGAGGAGATTCTGGTATTTTTTGTCAGTGTTTCATCAACTGAAGATACTCCAGAATACTATCTTGTGTTTAAAAATGGTGGTTTAAAAATGCAGTGATGATTAGATGCTCATATTTGAAGAATTTACTGTTCTCTCCTTTTCATACGTGACATTTGTTCTTTTGAAGCTGGCAAGTGGAATTACATACATTCTATGATAATTCTCTGTGAATCTATGATAGAATTTTTTGCTAAATGTGGATAACTGATGTAGACAAATAAGGTTGTTTTAACACAGCCTCCTCTTGCCTCTTCCAACTTCTCATCAGTGGAGAGGAGTGGAGAATAATTCTTTGTCTTTGGAGATTTCCTTTACATATATATATATATTTTATTTTTTTTTTTCTCCCCCTTTTCAGTTCTGAAGCATTATTTTATGCCGCTAAACTGTTACCGTGACAAATGCTTTCAGTTCAGAATTTTTTCATGGCAGTTGTCATTCTTTGCACACTCCAGTAGATGGCAACTCCAGTCTTCTTGACATTTAATCTCCATTCAGGCTGGAAATATTATCTGTGCCCCCCCACCCCTGCCCTTGCATCTCGTCTATATAAATGACTATGAGTTTCACAGAAACGTGATTCAATTTTTCTTTTATAGAAATCATCACATAGTATCTAATTTGAACTCAAACAGTACCAAAAGAGGGGGGAAAAAGAAGGAAAAAAAAAAAAAAAAAAAGCCTGTAAGCACAAGTTCTGGGTCATAAAGCACACACTGATTCCCCCATAACTTATTTTTAAGTTATTTTTATTTTAGGTATTTTCATAAAAAGGGTTAGTACCAAAACCTGCTTTTTTAATGTGAAATAAGTGAATGGATTGGTTGCAAATGTAGCAGGCTGGCTTTCAGTTTGATGGTTTGGCTGTAAAATGCATCATCCATACCCCTCATCCTTCATGGTAAAGTTGTTGGGTTGTTTTATATTTTTTTCTTTTTTCTTTTTTTTTTTTTTCTGTTCACAGAAAATACTGGATAAGACTTTTTACAAGTTGCAAATGATATTTCTTTGTGAATTTATTAATGGTGTACCTAGGTGTGGCTTGCCTTGGATGAGGGCAGGAGTAGGACCAGGGATTTCTGGTGCTGTATTAGACATGAGAAGATTCTCAGATTACCCCTTTTTCCAAGCCCTGCTATAAGCCTATCTTCTTTCTGCTTTTATTCCATCCCATCAAGTGTATTAGCAAAGCATCAATGCAGAGGAGTCTATTTCTCTGTTTTCTTCCACTAACTTTCACAACTTAAATACTTGCCTGTAGAATTTCAAGACATAAACGAAAGCATCTCTCTGTAAGTGAATACCAGACATCAGCAACAGCCACAAAAGCTTGTGATTGTTCTGCCTGGGATAAAGACTAATGTTCAGAACAGTCACACACACGAAAGACCCTTTCTCTTTCCCTCACTATCAAGATTGTACTTTAATTTTCAAATCACTTCCACTGTGTCTAGCAAGGTTTTATTTTGCAGTTGATTGTTAAAAAGGGGCAGAGCAAGAGATATTTTATGACTTTTTAAAAAATCCAAATAAGATATAACTCCAGAAGAATACATGCCACTTACCAGGTTTTGTTGTGGTTGTTTACCTACTTCATCCATAATTTTCAGTATTAAAAAGTGCCATATTCTGCAACATCAGTGATGCTATTTGATACCAGCACTTATGGTCACAGACAGATACAAACATTTATTGTTTAAAATAAACAGCAAACAATTCTAAAGCAGAGCCATGTGGAAGGCCAGATTTAGATGTTCACACTTTTATTGGTTTAGTGAAAGCCTCAGTTTTCAACCCAGACTTGATTAGTCTATGGACATTTTTGCTTCACAGAAACAGTATTAAAATAAATTATGCTCATATAGGACAAGCAGAATATTGGTCGATTTAAGCCTGACTGGTTTTTATGTAACAAATTAGTGAGCAAGGCAATTAAATCTCTTTTGGATGCCTGTTTCATCTCTGGAAAGAATCCCAAGAACCTCAGAAAACTGACTTTTGGGTTATATACAGGTCCTGGGTCTATTGCAGCTAAGTGGCTTGTTTCTCATTATCACATTTAGTGCTACAGAAAATACTCCACCAGAGTCTTTATTAAAACTTGCTTAAGGCTAGCATTTTCCCTTGGGTTAATAATGACTTTAGAGGAATGGATGTGGAAGCTAGATTTGTTCTAGCTACTGGAATGAATTATGTCTCACTGGGGCCTCAAGGCTGGTATTTCAAATTTGCCACCGGGCACTTAATCAAAAATTCTATTCCAGTATGGAAAAGACCTTGTGCTCCTGTTAGTAAATGCAGAGAACACATTTGAAGTTCTTCCCCCACACCCAAACTATACAGCTGTACATTTTTCTCTACTAAGAACCTATGGAATTCCTACACACATCAGTGGAGAATGTTGTTTAAAAGTGTCTCCTGGAGATCTCATGCATCTGGGAGAAGGTTGCCAGTTATTTCCAGTTAAAATATGTAGCAAAACCAAAGCATCAAGCTAACTTCTGTAATATTCCTACTGGTAAAAATACCTATTAAACTCCCACAGCTCCTTTCCCTGGTGTGAACATCATATTTATGGAGGTAGGATGGAAATAACATTTCTTCCTGCAAGTCCTTTCTCATAAGTAATCCATTCAAGATCAGCATTGCTTCTCCTGTGGCTCTGTCATAGCATCATAGATAGTTTTGGGTTGGAAGAGACCTTTAAAGGTCATCTACTCCAACATCAGCTCCCTGCAATGAGCAGGAACATCTTCAGCTAGATGAGGGTGCTCAGAGCCCCATCCATCCTGACCTTGCCTATGATTCTGTGAATGTTTCCAGGGATGGTACATCTGCCACCTCTCTGGGCAACCTGGGCCAGGGTTTCACCACTCTAAGCATAAAAAAATTCCTTCTTTAAAATTTCTGTCCTACTTGTATGAGCAAGTATCTCTGAAACGTGCTGTTCCTCAAGCAGTAAAAGCAACAAGAGTTTATTTCCTAGTTTGTAAAATCTGCTCTTGTTGATGGTAAGATAAAATGCTGACTTTGAAAAGACTTCATGATCACAAAACCAAAATGCTAGCTTTCCTATTACCAGTCTGGTTTTAAAAAATGATCATGTGAAGTTCACAAAATAGAGTGGTATGGAAGCACTCAGCCTCTTTCAGTGTTTTTACAGTCTGAAGTATCAGTTGAAATGCAGAGGTGTTTGTTATTAAAAGAAGATTTTTAATGGGTAATTGGCAGACAGGTGTTTGGCTTTTGTTTGTGTTTGTCAAGGACAGAGTCTTCCAGCATGTTACTTGGAGAGCTCACAAGCACATTCACATTCTCATCTTTTTTTTTTTTCTTGCTGACTGGATTTTCTTTGAGTGCTGTGTTCAGAGATTTCAAATGCAGTATTACCTAAGAGTTGCCATTAAAATTTGAATCAAATGGTGAATGTTACAATGGATATTACACTTTAACTGCTACATCTGTAGCCCAATATTAAATATAAATAATTTTTATATATACACAGAGAGAGTGAAATTTTCCATATAACTATTTCCACGGTTTATTTCTAGCCTAACGGCTGCAGGAATTGAAAAAATATTTCTTCTTCTTTTGCTATGTACATACACCACACTCCTTACTTTTCATTCCAAAGTGGATTTTCCAGATGTTTCTCTACAAAACAGAATAGACCAGTTGAGCAAAAGCAGCAGTGGGTAAAATATGTCTTTGCTTTCTTGCAATGTGTTTTTTCTGTATTGGAATTTTAGAGAATATTAGTTCAGGCAACATCATGGGAAGGCTAATTGAGTAAATTCTGTGTATAGGTAAGTTTTTGACAGTTTCTAAGGTTGAAACAACAGTTCACATAGTACGAGGAAAAAAACATCTTCATATGAAATTTCCTGTTCGGTCATTTAAATCAAAATATCAAGAATATGTATAAATGAAATATATATAGGAACATGAACTCGGTGAGGCCAGAAAAGACCTTTGGGATCATCGAGTCCCACTGTGAACCTCACACTCCCAGCTCTACTACTATACCATGTCCCTGTGATCCATTTCTCTCAGGTTGTATTTAATCCCTAGGAAAAAAGTGCAGTTTTAGGCAAGGTATGAGATACCACCTTTTGCACAAACTTTCTCCATTTAAACCAATAATTAAGAGGTTAAAAGCCCCTTTGCTCTGTTTGAAGTTATTCTTTCTATTGGTTATAGCTGGGTGAGTCCTTAGGACATAAACCTTATTTCATAAAAGCTCAAAGAATTTAAGACCTACCCTAGTCCATCTTTTTAGCCTAAAGCAGTGTTAGTTTTCTCATTCATGACACATCATTTCCTCCTGTAAACTCCAGAATGAGAGACTTCTTAAGGGCATCTTTCCTAGTGCTTTATTTCTCAAGTTCCAAGAGTTTAACAAGCCAAGAGTGTTCAGGCTTTCACTGCTGATGCTTTTTTTTTGTTGATCTCTGGTAACTGCTCATGATCTTTTCTGGATCCATTCTAAATGCTCCCCATTTTCTTGACACATGGTGCCAAAGTGAAAATGTTATTCAAGGTGCCTCTTTCACAGCTGGGTGACACTGGTGGCTCCTGTTGAAGCCTGTGATTCACAAAATGGAGCCTTTTCTGCAGATTTCCCATATACCTACTGCACCTTTTGTGGTTTATATCTGGTTATTCCTGATTAAGTGAACATCTTGTACAGGACCCTGTAGTATCTCTTTTTTCTTTTCAGGACATAAGTGCAATTTGTTGCTATGATTTTGAATTTTTATTCTGCCTTCCAGAGTAATTTCAGTGCTTCTCAGCTTGGTGTCACCTCCAAATTTAATAAGTGTATTCCATTTGCTATCACCTAGGTCTTTAATGACAACATGAAACATTGATGGACCCAGAAAAGACCTTTCTGTGTCATTTCTAAGTGAGTCAAAGAATAGCTTTTGGGTAGCAAGCTCATTATATGGCGTGGATAATTATATTATATTAATGAGACTGTAGCAGAAGGAATCCGCATCTAACAGGTGATGGGAGAACTTACCAGCACCAAGATTTTTGACTTTTCTTTGTTAACATCTAAGGCTCACAGGCAGGACACATGAAGGACAAAACAGTTTTTCTGCTTCTCTCTGTAGGGCTGAACTGGACATTTAGAGTCCCATAATGAGAAAGAAGGTTTCGGTAACATTCATGAGCAATGTAAGGCATTTTTCATTCCTCTGCCTGCCCAGAAAGTCTGTAGACTATGAATAAACTCTGTAATTCAAATAAGGAATTCTGCAAGGGCTTACAATAGAAGGGATTTTCTTTTTATTTGCTCTGATCCCCTGGATTCCTGCACAACTGCAGCCCCCTTGCTTTGCCATGTCAGTTGTGTTAACAGCCTTTCCCGTGGAGCTCGATGATGCAAAGTGTCCCCTTAAATGCACAAATGGCTTTGTGCTGAATTATGTATTTTAATGTGAAGTAGGATTCTAAAAAAAATGTTCTCAATGTTCTACTATGGAATTAAAGACATCTGCTCATTTCTAGCTGTGAAGTTTCTGTGAGAAGACATACTACATTCATATATCCTGTCCCAGGGAGCTCGACATAACATTTGAATTACTGATTACCTGAATTCATGGAGCCTAGACAGCTATGCCCCTGAGGGCTATCAAAGACACTTAACTGTTGCAGGGAAGTCCTGGAATATATTATATCCATCAAGTTGCATGTGAATTTGCCTGCCTTAAACTCTAACACCCAGTTACTCAGTGACCATCATGTATGCAGCGTATATTTGACTGGGAGACTCTTTTACAACTTTGCTTTGCTGAGTTGAAATAAAGCTTCTGGTTTTGTTTTGTTTGTTTTTTTTTTTCTGAAGTATTATTCTTCCAGAAATGTATTAGAAGGGATTTGTTTTGTTTTGTTGGGATGGTTATTCACAAGCCCACACACAATAAATGACAAACTGAAATGATTTTTTTGTTATCTAAACAGCATTTCCATGAAACTTTGGCTCAGGAGGAATAATCTATTTTATTATTACTTCCAGTTTATTTGACACCTGTCCAATACTCTAGACACTTCTAGCTATCCAGTACAACAGTGGTTTTCCACTTCCAATATTTTTTCTTTACGTTGTTTATCTTCAAAATACCTGTGTGAACTGTTTCCTGCTTATAAGGAGATAGGTAAAGTAGACAGAGACTAAACTAACATGACAAGCACCACGCAGGCATCCTCTGCTGAAGCAGAGGATTTGTGCTTCAGAAGTCATAAACAGGCACCCTGGGTCTCCAACCCTTTTTTCTTCTGCAGCTCATTGCATAAAGCGCATCGTGCTCGGCTCATCCCCACGCAGTGATCTGGTTTTCATGCCCACGAGGTCGTAAGACCTTAATGAGGCATAAAAAGAAAAAAAAAGAACAGTATGCCCAGACCTGGCTTATTCTTTTGTATTTCTCATTTCTTTGCTTTTTGTCTCAGGTTTTGTTTCACTGTAACCTCTCACGTACAGGTTATTTTGCTGATGTCTCAACATGCAGGTGCTCACATGCCCCATCCTGGCAGTCCTTGGTTGAGCAGATAAGTCCAGCTGCCTTCTAGGCATAGATTTCCAGCATGGAGTCTGTAAAGGGCTGGCATCAGGTGCCCTCTGAGCTATTCTGCTCAATCCTTTTAATATCAGAGGCTTAAGATCTCTATAGATGTATTTTGCCAAATCATCTTACAGGTTTTTAACGCTCTGTGCAATGTGAAATTTCCCTCAGTGCAGCTTCAAATCTCACGGACCTTGTTAAATACTTAGAGGATCTATATATTTTTTTAAAACTTCATAATCTCTATTCCTAATTATTATTTTCTTCTTATGTAATCGTGATGCTACTCCTTCTTTTAGGGCGTGATTCAATCCTACTGTTTTGTTCTGGGAGGTTGCAGCAGGAGATGGCCACATACTGATGGCTACAGAGGTTTGAGGTGGTATTTTTTATGCACTTCTCTCAGGTACCACAACATTAAGAAATAGAATGCTGAGTAGCAGCTGCTGGTGGCCAAAGAAGGGGTAGAAAATAATTCAAAAGAAGTGAAACACCCTGTTTGGAACATTTCGTGTCACTCACACCTCCTCTCTAGACAACATTGATCATAAAATCTTAACTGCAAAGCAAGTGCCATCACCTGTGCAGAGGCATTTCTGTGAGCAAATCCCAAAGGCAGACCCTAGAAAGAGGTAGTGTAGAATGTGTCTCATGCTGTGCCATGTATTTCTTGTCTGGTCTAGGAAAGTGAGGTAGACTAGGATGGAAATTAAGTATTTTCAGATGCATCCTGTCTTCACCCACTGTCACAAATTGCAGATAAAGGAGCAAATCTCTGTTCTGTTTTGTATTCTTGAATGTACCTGTGTTGCAGACATGAGGAAAGCTTGGCTTTGAGGTCTTGTGCCACCACCATCTCCAAAAGGGCCATTTCACTCTGCAGATAACGTGTTTTGGGTATGAGTTTCCTCCCTTACAGCTTACGTGTTTCCCCTCTCAGTACTTCCTCTAAGCTCCCTTTCCCATGTCCCTTGTTTTTCTTCCCAAATTGATCAGCCCCAGAGCCATTCCTGTTTCTACCCAAAATGGAACCTCAGAGCTGAAACTGGGCCAAACATCTGTAAATGGGCAATTTTAAGGCAGGAACCATTGACATCACCTCTAATCCTTTCTTCTCTTCTGTGAATCTCGGACATTTGTTTGGGCAGAATAACTCCAAGCTGGTCAAGGCTCCTTGGCTCTTTGTGGAGAGCTGGGTTAAAGCACAGCTTGTAAATGGAGACTCAGAAATTACAGCTGGCTTTGCAGTGCAGGAAAATGGTGCTGCCAATTTGTGAGATCCAGATTGTGAATAATGAGAGAAGAGAGTAAATAGAGGCAGAATTGATTCAGAATGATTTAAAGCAGAAAGTTATTGATATGGAGAAATACAATATTGGAGAAAGGCAGGAAAAACCTCATACATTTATGGCTACTGATGCTGTGAGAAAGTTGCAGGAACTTGATAGAACTGAATTTAATTTTGAAGGCAAAAGTTATAGGAATATACATGTTTAGTGATTGAATGTTTGTAGGCCTAGGAGAAAAATGTGTCCAATGTGATTGATTCATGAACTGGTTCTGGTACCTCAGATCTGCTGAAGCAAGTCTGCAGCCTGTTAGATAGAAAGACCATATTCATTGAGTTTACTCACAGCAGAGAGGAACATAGCATGTGGGTGGTAGAGTTCAACCTCCTTAGCATATGGAGAAAACAGCCTAATGCCAATGTGCTGATACCTTGGTATGTTGCTTAATAATTTGGGATAGTTGGCTATGCAATTATCATTCAAATCTGGTTTATATGAAACAATTTAGCAGCTTTGGAATAAGGCAGGAAAAAAAAAAAAAAAAAGATAGTTTTAGTGAGGAAGTCCAATAGTGGAAATTTAAAATTCCATTTAAATTAAATTCTTGCTTCTGTTTGTAAACGTGGCAGTGTTTAATGTGGTTTTGATCAGTGCAATATGCTGTCCTTATATCAGCATAGAAAGGAAATTTGTTCCCAGAGCAGTCAGCATCAGGCTCTGGTGGGTGGTGGGGGATGTCCCTTTCTAACAAGCTCTTGATTTAAGTGGGACAAATGAGTTAAATATGGGTCTGTGTCTGTAGATACAAAGCCGAGCTAAAAGTCCTTTCTGTTCATGGAGCTGATTCAAGGCTTCTTCATCAGCGCCCCAGAGCTCAGGAGAAATTCATATGAGTGGAAAAGGTCATAGAATGCCCCCAGGAAATTGCTCTGAACTGTGTGATCTGTGGGGAAAATAAGGAAGAGACAGTGTTGGTTTTTTTTTTTCCTTCTCCAGAAATTTACCCTCCATTTCTGCTTTGAACATATGTCTTTAAAAAGCGTGTGGGAAATTTCCAGGAAAATCCCATACCCTAGAGTTTTTTTATGTTTCCCAAGTGTGATAATGACTTCAGAGATTACTGATACAATTGTTTTGTTTAGTTTGCAATGCTTTGTGCTTCAATTCTTTTTATTATGTTTACACAAATAGCTGTGCTATCAACTACTGTACTGAATAGCTGAAAAAAAGAATATATGGAGATTCAGTGGTTTTTTTAATAACATTTTCCTAGGCTTGTGAAACATTTCCATATATTTTTTCCTTTCTTTCCACATGTAATTGATATTCATGTCTGTCTGTGAGGACAGTCATACCAGTCACTGAAGCCCACTGTTCATAATAAGCTTCTTCCTGGGCAGCAGGAGAGACTGAAGGCTGAATAGTCAGTTGGTCCAAAAATGAGGCAGCACTAAAGTGAAGAAATAGAAGTAACAAGGCAGAGGAAAGGTTTCAACTGAGATATTTTGAGGGTCTGCATTTTCACCAGAGTACTTAACAAAGCAGGAGCTGTCGCCATTGAAGCCTCCTGAGCTCTTTAGGTGTTGGCAGGTTGTGAGTCCAGAAACTATTTCATGGGTGAAAGAGAATGACTTGGATGAGTGAGGAGGCACGAGATAGGAGACTGAACCATGGTAGCATTTCATCTCAGGGAAGAGGAGCACACTGTTGTGGAACTGAAGCAAATTCTTGAGCACACGTAGGTGTTCTGTGGAATATTGTTCAACAGACAAAACCCATATTTAGTGGAAATAAAAAAAGGGGAAAATTAACTTATGAAAAGGACCATGAAGATAATTTTGACTCTGTTGTCAGACAAATTACTCATAGCACTAACTAGGTGGTCAATTTGGGATCATTTCTATGGAAATAAAACAATCAACAATAGAAACCAACGGGAACAAGCCTTGAATCATACGTTTGATGTGGGCAAGAAAAAGCAGAAGAGATGTAAGAATCTAGATGACTAAACCATCAAGCTATTGTGCCTGAAACTAGCCTCTAGGGCAATATTAGTAGTAGTAAACTGCCTTCCCCCTGCCCTTTCCCACTCACTGTAATGGGCATCCCAGTTAGACTCTGGGATGGATAAGCTATGAGTCTAAGGATGCTGACCTTGATGAAGGGATTTGACTTTTATTCTGGAGGTGTGTCTGTGTGCTTATACATATGGATAAGCATTTGTAAATGTTTGTATAACAGAAAATAAATGTTCAAAAGCATTTGCAGGCTTCATTGAAGTGATTTAGAGGAAGTAGGTGGTTGCTGCCCTAGAACATGGAATGTGTTTGATGATGTGAGAGTAGGAGGATAATTAAGATTGAAAATATTATTTATGCTTTGTAGTTACTGTAGCTAATTCGTCTGTTTCTGTATCTCCAAATATTTAAGTTTTCTCTAAATTCCCATAATTTTGTTTCATGCAAAGTGTTCTTAATTTTGCTTTAATAAAGGAAACTTCTGATGGACATGCATGAAATATTTGAAACAGTTCCTTGAGACATAGAAGCAAAAGAGATAGCAGCATAACAAAAAAGTATTGTTTTTTAAAAAGGCTTATATATTTTAAGCAGAGTTCTTTTGGTTTTATAGGCTGTTATGATTTTTAACTCTCCAGACTGCCCTTATTATGGTCTAGGGATCATATCTTTATTATGTTTAGTACAGGAGGCTAATGCTGCCTTCAGGGGCTATAAACAGGGGAGTCACTCCACAAGAGTGCTCAGAAAACAATTGTGGAAACATATTAAATATAAAAAATTAATGAAGTTTTCCTGCTATAGTTATACTGTGTGTTCTAGGAATCAGTAAAGTTTATTCCCATTCTCCTGGTTTGCTAATTCAGTGCAAGTCCTGCAACTGGATTGAATGGAAAATATTCTATAGGTGCAGTCATAGAACATTTCTCATCGCAAGGTGGTTCAAGCATCATTTGTCTGTATGATTGCTCTCTGATGCTCTAGTAACTGACATTGAAAAAAGACTCAGGCAGAAGAATGTTTAGGTTATTGGCTTTTTAAAATAAATATCTGCAGATCATGTTTACCAAACAGGGTATTTCACCCTCTGTTTGTGAAGCAGTAAACAGGTCCGCTCATTTTAACTGCATCCTTTACAAATTATTATTGTATTGAAATAGTGTTCAATTAAATACAGTGCATCACTTTCAAAACCAATAATTTTCAGGGGCTGTGTCTGCACAGGAAACCACAAAGTGGTAGTTCTGATTATCTACAGTTAAGTTAGCCTCTTTTATGGGAGAGAGGGATAATGTGTGCCCAGATTTTCATTTCAATTCACTGAATTACTCTGGTGATTCTGCATCACTTCCCAGCTGAGCACAACCAGGAACTCTCACAACTCTACACTCATCACAGCTACTACACAAATACTCTACGTAGTATGGGACAATGCAGAGAAGAAATCTGGGATATTTTCAGGAATACACATTTTGTTCCTTAGGCTAGTGGATTAGTTCTCATTCCAGTAGCACAGAGGGCAGAATTTGATTAATTTCAATTATTCTGATTAGGAAAAAAGTAATGAATCAAAAATACATACCAAAATCCCCTCAAATCAGAGAATAGTTTGTGTCAAAAGGGGCCTTTAAAGATCACCTGGTCTAACCATTCTGCCAAGGTCAGGGACACCTGACACCTTCCATTCTATCAGATTGCTCAAAATTCCATCCAGTGTCGCCTTGGACGCTCCCAGGGATGGGGCATCCAACTTCTAAATTGGCACTTTGAAATTTCTAAAATATTTATGGGTGGTGGGGCGAGGGAGGGGGAAGTCTTCATTTGCTTTAAGTTGATTTAAGCATGTCACCTGGGATATAATTTATCCTGTGAAATCCATGTGATGCAGAGCAACGCAAAAGACAATAGGAGTATTTGTTATTCTTTCTGCTTTTTTTGTTGTTATTGTTGGGTTTGGGTTTTTTTTGTTTTTGTTTTTACTAATGATTGTGCTGTAAAAAACAGCTGCTGATCTCATTGAGTGACCTCTGGAGCTTTTCCACTCACCATCATAAACTTACTGTCAGGCACAGGAGATCAGGCATGATCCTAGTCCAAGAAACTGAAAATTGGTCTATATTCATAAACGTGCTGTATAATAGGCTGATACAAATCCAGCTGGGTTATTAGGATTTACTTCTGAAGGGAAGAAAAATAATCACATTTAAATCACTAGATTCAAGGTTTACAACAAATAACCAATTCTAATAATGCCTGTCTTTTCCTATAAGAAAAAATAGCAGAAGTAATAGCAAAACCAGTTAAGTCAATAGGATTCAAAACTCAATTGAAGTCACATCAAATGAGTCACATCATTTGGCAGAAACCAAAACCTTTTGTGATTTTCTATATTTGGAAGAAACTGTTTTTCCTCACTGATTTTTGTATTTTTTTACTTCTAAACTGATGTTGAATTAATTTCTTAATTCCATGACTTTCAGATGTTTCTGTGATACCATTCACTCCAGTATCACTATCACTCAGCTCTGTCCTCATCACTCCTCATCACAACAGCTTCTGTTGTTCTGAAGTGCAAACAGGCCTGAGCAGACATGGTCACTGCACATCCCCATGACACTTCATGTTCCTATTTTGCTTACAGAAACAATCTCTCTGAAATTTAAAAAGAAATAGGTTCTTCTGCTCTGCCATGCCTGCAGTCTTAAATACTGTGTTTTCTCACAGCTAAATTGTGGGGTTTGGTTTTATAAGAAACTGTTGAAATCTCCAGCAACACTTTTAGACTACTATATTAATCTATGTTAATTTGGCACACAACATATTTTAGCTATATAAACAGCTGAGCAACAAATGAGGCTCATCTATCCTGTGCAGATTAGCAAAGTTCCTCTGGAAAAATGAAGATCTGATCATATAATTGAGGACTGTACAATAGCATGTTTGGTTAAAACAAGAAATTCTAGCTGAGCAGACATCTGTAATACTACTATTTTGTTTTCAAGTGTGTGGTTGTGCAATTTGAGCAAATTTTGCTCAAATAAAAAAAGAAGAAGTGTCAGTTGAAATGATATATTTAACATAATGCCTGAATTTGGGTGTTGTCCTCCCTAACACTGAAAATATTAAATATCTCAGGCAAGAAAACATGATTATTTTGCAATGTTTTATTTATACTGAATGTATAAATGTATGGTGTAGTGGATCTGAATGATAAAAGCATCACATGCACAAATGCACCAACATATATCATGCTGCTTTCTTTTTTGTCTTGATAAAATTGGAAGTTGTGTGGAATATTGGAAATTGCTTTCTGAGGCAGCAGCTCGTTCTTCTGCATGTTGCAATTTGTTTCTGATGTAAAAAAAATGTGGTTTTAGAGAGCAAAATGATATTAGAAGTAGAGAATTTTACTAGGAGATGCTATTTGTTGTAGTAAACTGCTCTGGAATTCATCAGTCAAAATGAGTACTGGCACAGGCAGTCATTCTGCCAGCTGTATTTTTTTGCTTTAAAAAAAAAAAGAAAAGAAAAAGAAAAACACTCTTCCCAAAAATCTCTGTTCTTTAGCTATATTAGATGATTGATGGATGTTTTTATCTTGATTAGGAAGTTATCTAAGAAATCAAATTTCATCCTTGAGCATTCAAACATCTGTAAATATGTGCTCACAGTTGCCCATTTAAAGCAATTAAAAAAAACCCCACAAAACCATAACAGACCTCTCGAAAGTGAAGTCTGTGAAATACTAATTTAGTTAACACAGTTCCTTTGGTTTTGTGTGAGCAGGTGATGTCAGTAAAACAGGCTCACCAAAACCATTTACAGGTACCTCAGGTACCTTGCCTGATGTGGTCCCTGCTTTCACCCCCTTCTTTCCGTGCACATCAGGGCCACAGGGTCACTGTTTGTGACAGAACATTTATCCTGTGGCATCACTGCCTTTGCCTAATTTTCCTACATTATGAGGAAGCCTCTGATATCCCATGGCATTGGCCATTGCTTACCTCTGAATTCACAGCAACCCCCTTTTACTGCATTTTAAAGTATCCATATTTATGAAATTAATTTAAATACTCAATTAAATTATTAAAATACTGAATGACTTGAATGCTGACATTTTGAAAGTCGAAAAAGCGATTTCCAGGCTCTGCATTAGAGTTACTGTGGTCCATCTATTCTCCTGGAAGGAAGAAGCTGTTAACATAGAGATATTTCAGCCCCTTGATATATAAGGGGCTTGTTCTACATCGTTACCGAGTGCTTTGCAACACTGACTTGTTAAATGTTTTCTTGTAGCCAAACTCAGTCAACCCATCTGTGTTATCTGAAGTTCTTCTGAAGGTCAAGCCTCAAAGATAGCTTCAGGATGGAAGCCAAAATGAGTTTACACTTTGTGGAGACACTTTTGCTCTTTCTCCTGCACGGGTCACTGCAAGGCTCTGTGTTTGCAGAAGTCATACCCTTGGCCATATGATATTTAATCTGTGGAAAGAATGCTTTCTGGTCTTTGGGGAATTAATCTCTTATGTATGTGGACAAACAGAACACAGAGCTGTATTGCATGTTGAAAGGGATTATTAAGGAAAAATATTTACTTTAAATTGTGCTTGTCAGACATTAAACCCAGACGAATACTCTCTTACTTAATCTCTGCTACCTCTTGGGCTTGATCTGGGACTGAATTTCACATGTACTCTGCATAAATATTTTTATGTATGTGTAATTAGCCTTTAAATAGGTAGCAGTACTTTAGCCTAATAGTGAACACAATTCATTACTTCCAATTTGTGTCACCTTTTGTCTTAAAGCTCTTTTTTGATTCTTGTGAGATTTTCCTCTTCTCAGTCTCTGCTACTTTCAATACCAGTTGCCAGGAGAGGAAAAAAAAGAGAGAGAGAGAGAGAGAGAGAGAAAAAAAGTAAAAAGAACCTGTTCCTTTTATTGAAGTATCCTGTTGTTATGCATCTAGGTACTAATTAATTGCAAGAATCCCCTCTGTTCTCTAAGAAGCATCATAAGGGTGTTTTCCTATGTTTTCCCATGCTGTGATCATAACTTTTTCTATATAATTACCTTCTCCTGCTGCTGCTTTTCAAGAGTGAGGAACAAAATAGGTGTGAGGCAAGACATATTTAAAGGCAAACTCTGTTCTGCATTATTTCACTAAATAAATATTAACTGGGGTGCATCCCTTACCCCTCCCAGAAGTGCTGGTCTTTCATGTAGGAGATCACATCTCCATCATGCAATCCTTAAGAGGGGAGCACTATATTTATTTTTTATATAGATATAGCTACAAAATATGTATTCTGTTCTATTCTATATAATTAAAAATTACTGGTAATTTCTCAAGGGCTCATGAAACTCTAGAGGATTCTTCCAGAAACAGTGTGGTACAAATAGTGGAGGACAGCATAGTTGCACAGGTTGAGTCTTTACACTTCTCTCCCACATGAAAGATCACTAGAAAGTTTTCATTCCTGCACTTGCTCCTACAAAATAAAGGAAAAAATTAAAAATTACTCACTCTGTACTAGAGGTAATCTGCATCATGGCACTACCTTAAGATGAGATACTTCCTACCCATTTCACACTTCAGAAGTAATTACTTAACACAGTGCAATCCATTTTATTCAGTGTAACTTTTTCTCTGTAAATTACTTCATCGTTTTGAAGTGAAAAGCATCACACAGTGTGGAAAGCTGCAGAGCTTCTCCTGCTGGGCTTTAGTTTATTTTTTACATTTTTTTAGGCATTTGATCATCATGGAATTGACTCACCCCTAACACTAATTGCTATACTAAGAAAACTTTGTCAAGTGTAGTCTAGTCAACTGGGAACTGGAAGTCAAGTCTAGTCCCCACAGACTGGGGGTTTGGTTGCCCTCTTGTTGCTATGCATCCTGACCACGTGTAACATACAAAACCTCTACAATTTTTCCTGTTTTATGGAAATGACCAATTTTTATAGGAAAGGTTTATCCAATCATAATGTCGTAGATAAAGCCAATGAAATTAAAGGGTATTGCATATGAGTAATAAATAAAAAGCATGGAATGTTACATTCTGTTACTACTGAAACTGCTAATGAAGTCACTGCAGAGCCAAATTAGTGAATTATTAGAATAATGCTATTTAAAATACTTCATATCCTTAAATATTAAAAATAGCTTTAATATGGAATATCAAAGTTTAACTTATTTAAGAGGGAAAGAGGAAAACCAGATACAGAGGTCAGTTGGCATTTTACCACTTGCAGACAGCTGCAGGTATCTGTGGATAACTTTAGATTGTGCCTGACTTGTTGCAAGACTTGCAAACTACACAATTGTCTTGGTACAAAACATGAAAATCTCCTGCAGTGAATATCTCTGTACAACTCCAGATTGATGGTTCACCTCTGAAGCCAATGCTAATTGATGACACAAGGCTAATATAAAAATTTAAATTTCACAGACTTGCAACCCTTTTGAAAACATACACACTTGTCTCATTGGATGAATTTTCAAAAGCATCAAAATAATTTAGCAGGATATAAATAACTGTGGAGCTGAGGAACCAAATCCAAGCACATTTTAATGTTCTTTGGACAGCCAGTCTCCCTTTGGCACCTTTGAAGGCTCGTTCAGTTTCATTTATGAACATCAGAATGAAGGTGGTGCCAATTTGCATCTGCTTCAAAGTTATTTCAGGTCTTTCACTGGAACCACAGGTTTCAGTCTGCTGTGATTTCATTTAACGTTCTTTAATTTTTTTTACACTTCACTTGCTACAAGAAGTCTTCGTGGCAATCTACCAAAAGAACTATCTGGTTTTAACCCCTTTTGCAATATTTTGGGAATTTTGGTTGTGACAGAAGATGAAGGTGTATTAACAAAATAGGGAAAACAGGATGAACTTTGCATTTTTTATTTTAAAAGGCTGTGCAGGCTGTAAATTGTACAGTGGTTTTGCATGTTGTGTATTCATGGATTTTCTTCAAGTAGATATGAGGTGGGCTCTGATGACACCTGCCTGAACAGTTTCAATGCCATCACTATCAACATAGCAGAGTTAACCTGTCACAGTGCACATTCATAGTAAAAACTTTTTGGAGGAATGTAATTGGAGGTGCAGAGCTATTTATTTAGTTACCTATGGACCAGGCAGGGATGGTCAAATTAATTAGTCTCATGACTGCAGAAGATAAAGGGCAAAATCCAATTAAAGACCTCAGAATCTGTGAGCTCAGAGTTACAACATGATCATTTTAAGTGATTTTTTTACCACAGTGGCACCAGGATGTTGGCTGCACATTGTGATAGTTGGAAAAGTCACTTCAGTCCAGGGGAATAAATATGTTGAGTACAGGCTGAGTTCCCATGCCTTCTGGGTTTATAAAGCAGATTAAGGATGGAAGGAGAAGGCTTTTTCCAGCTCATGTTCTGTCCTTGAAACATGTATTGATAGTTATTTTTTTGAAAGAGTAAGTGAGAGTCCTTTTTTTTTTTTTTTTTTTTTTTTTTTTTTTTTTTATAGTTGAGTATTCAGCCAGGAAATTAAAGGCCTTGTCTGATTCCCTCTTGTGGGGATCCACAAATCCTTATTTCCTTTATCACTCTGGGATGGAGGTAGATTTTTCCCTGTCCCACTACAGGCACCAAGGTCCAGCCCAGCATAATCCACCTGGGGACTCCAGGCAAGGCTTTGAGGTCAGGTTTGCATTTCTTTGCCCTTTGGAATCCACCAATCTTGGATTCCTGCCTGCAGAGGGAGAAGGGGGGGTCCCTTCCCTCCCATTCATCCATTTAATCCATATGATCTGTTTGATGATTCTGAAAATACAGTTTACATGCAGTGGTAATTTGGATTGTCCATGAAAAGTGAATGTTCCAATCACTCCATGGAAATAATGGTAAAACTCCTGCTGGCTTGAGAGGGAGCACAGGGGGGCTTTGTAAATGCACCAGTTATCATTTCAGTAAAGGTCTTTAACTTTATGCATTTAGTTGTTGTATAAGAACAGAACAAAAGCTCAAAAAATTCTGATATCTACAAGAAGGAATAGGGATTTTAATCAGTTTATATATGTAAAGCATTATTTTGTGCCTAATTAGTTTTTAATACCATTTAGAAAGGGAATTTTTTTTCTGTATAAAGGCTGTGGATGAAAATGTCACAGAGTAATTTTCAACAGGCTTTTGCTTCAGATATCCCACATGGCCATTCTGTTATTTTGTGCTGGCTTTTACACTAATGCCCTGTAATTGTGTTTCACTTCCTCTGATTAAACTGACAAGTCATTTGAATGGGTATCACTTAGCACATTGATCTGAGGTGGTGACAGGAATAGACTGTCCTGCAAAAGCAGGAGCTGATCCTTTACTCTGGCGTTCTTATGAATTTCTGGTTGGAGTTTACTTATTTTAATTTGTGTTTTTGGTTTTCTTGTGGTTTTTCTTTTTTTTTTTTTTAATTCATCACTGATGCCTCGTGGTTGTGTTGTCCTACAAAGAAAAACGTGGACCCAAAAAGCCAATACTTGAAGTGACCAATTAATTATTGTAATGAGGACTGAATTACTTTCTTTCCCAGGCTTTGCTTTATCTCCAGTCATTCAATCCAGCAGCTGAATTTGCAGTGTGTGTCAAATTAAAGCTCACAGGCATTGTTTGCTTGCAGGTGGGGTTTTCACTGGAGATGTACCAGACTGAAAAGCTTTGTCACCAGACACACGTCCCTGCCCTCAGAAAGTTTGACACATGCATTAACCTGATCTTGTGTAGGCTTTAAGGTAGGCTGCCAAGTAGGGTGTCAGAGCTGTGGTTTCCCTGGCTGCAAGGAGCATCCACTAAAGTAGTTTCAAATATTACCTCGTTGTAGACTGGAGTTGAAAGTGCTGGGAACAGCTTGTAGGATAAAGAGAAAATAATAAAAAAAATAGCCCACCTATATCCCAAACTTGTCTGCCACTCCTCTTTCCTTAGTTGCCTGGTATAAACGTTTTAACAGGTAAAAATTTAATAGAAAATACAGTGGAAGGCTTTAATAATAACTATTTCATTACTTAGTAACACTAAATATTATGCTTATAATAATTGAATAGACATTTTTCAGGAGCTTGTATTAAAGTGGGTAAACTTGAACACTGTTTTTATACAGTCCTTCACTGTGGCCTTCCATATCTGAATGGGAAAAAATGTGTGTACTACCTCCTTTTCCTCCAATCATGTCAGATCAAGAGAAGTGATTTAAAGGCAGATGGGAGTTAACAGCTGGAAAGCAGGTGGTGGGTATATGAGGAGTTTGTAGTGGGCCCTTTGCAAGTGGATGTCTCTGAGGACATTACAATAATTTCAAATTCTGGAGTAAACATTTCTGACCTTCTAAATGGAAGCATCTGCAAGATTTCACTTAACTGATGAGTGGGAGGATTCTCAGCTGGTGTAAATTAGCGTGTCTTCAGTGAAGCTGATAGTTTTATAACAGTTTACACTATCCACATTTCTGTCCTCTAGAGTTCTATTTTTTATATCCCTTTCAGTGTAACAGCATCAGTTCTGTGTACTGACATCTTCTGACTGGAAATACATAGTTTATTCTGTGTAAAACCCTGATGTTTTCCTCTTTGAGTCCTCTAAGTAAGCACTGCAAAAGATTCTCTTCAACTAAAAGAAATATTTTGCAGATCAATATTCTAATACAGACTGTTGCAAAGGCTTTTCCTCAAACAAATGAAGCTTCAGAGACACTGGATCTCAAGGACTTTAGGACAGAAACCTGGGATAGAAGTACACTTATATGCTAACATTTGTATCACCTCCATTTGCAGTGATATGGATCACATTGCCCATGGGTAGGTTTGGTGTGGGTGTAGCAGAAAACTTGTCTCAGGTTGTTGGTCTTGGCTCCTTCAACTGCATTTCCTTTTCTATTATTTTTTTAAAATTTAATTGTTTTTTTGTTCTTTTTCTTTCATGGTGTTGCTATGTTTCTGTGACCAGCAGCTGTCCTTGGTTATTTCTGAAAATTGTTGGTTATTTCCAAAAATCTAGTAGCAGTTAGAACAGCAAGTTTTGCAAAACAAGAAAAGCAACAGCCATAAACCAACCAAAGTAAGATACTTCCCTGCACACAAGTTTTGCTTCTTATGAGAAGATAAAAGAAGAAATCACGTGGTTGATATTGAACACACCACTTAATTTACCAGTTCACCACTAAGGCATTCAGATACTGTGATGATGTGGACTGCCTAAGAACATAAATAAAATAGAGAAAGAGAATCATCTCCAACCATTCACCCATGCAGTTTTCATACTTTATTTCATTGCATACTTAGTTTTAATTACGTATAGATGTAGATAAATCTTGATTGGATCCAGGCCAAAAACCAAGATTTTCACACCTCAGGTACTGAAATTGTGTCCAGCCCATGGTTCATTTGTATTTTATTGACTTTATTCACTAGCTGGGATTGCAAGGATGTGGCTTACTCTGTTTTCTGCTTAGTTGTGATTATTTATGCTACACTGGAGCAATTACACTCACTGTGGTCTGGTCACAATTTTGTAAGGTAATTAAAAACTGCTGAAAGCAATTATTTTGTTGAGGAGAACTTCTTGTCCATAACATATGTTTATGAGCAGGTTATTTAGTGAATGGCATTCCAGAACTGAGTGGTACTGTGGAAGTGCCATGAAGAAAGCCTGTAACTCAGTGTTCTATTGCAAAGTAGCCAAACAATATACACAACAGAATCTTTCTGTCTTGTCCTTTCCTTCTGGTGACTGAAACTATCTCCTTTGCAACTGCAGAAAAAAGGATGTCTAGACAACCTTTCCCATCCCTCTCTCTCTCTCTCTCTCTCTCTCTTTTTTTTCTTTCTTTTTATTTTTTTTTAATTTTTTAATTTTTTTTTTTTTACTTCAAGAAAAAAGGAATGACTAAGAGGAAAGGGGAACATACAAATTTTCATTCCATACTAGAGTATACTCTAGGAAAATTGAAGATGGAAAAAAGGTGAGAGAAGAACCTTCCATCTAATTATTTAAAATAAATGCTAAAACCCCAAATAATTTATAGGAATAAGCATAAGGCATGAATGAAACCAGAGCGGAGTAGAACACTAATTCACATTCCCACCATGCTCCTAAAAGACTACTCACTGTTCCATTAAAAAAAAAAAAAATAATTTCTTCAAAGATGTCTTCTTCAGCTCATCTGTAGAGGGACCACATGGATGTTCTAAAGTACATTTTCCTGGCCCATCACCCTAGCTGCTAGCTCAAAGCTTTAACTTCCAGTGAAATTTAGACTACTCACTTCTGCTAGGATATATAGGTTAGCCTTTTCCTGACCCAAAATTAGTCTTCTTAACCTGCCAGTAAGAGGCTATGTATTGCTATGTTTAAACCCAGCTTTCTGCTTAAAAGCACTGATGCAGCTTATGTCTGTTGTTCCAAATGTTTTTCTTCTTAGTACTAAGCTTCCTTTAATCACTTTTAAAAGGGCTATTGAACAGGAGCAGAGTTTTTAAAGAGTGATATAGTTCAATATTTAAAATAAAATATAAGGACAGATATATTTTTGAGGAGCAATTTATGCCTTAATAAAACATTGTGTTATTGAAGTTCTAAATAAACTGTAAATAATGGAACCCTCTACCTAGGGGTTGATGAAAATATAAAAGTATATCGAGGTTTGGTAGCTTTTGGATCAATAGATAATCTTTCCACCTGTCTCCTGAAGACTAAATTACTCAATTAAAGGCAGTGAGGATGTCTTGGACAGACAACATGTAATATGTTAGGAGACTGAGTTTTCCCAGGTATTTTGGCTTAAATCTAAAGCAGCAGAGAAGATAGAGGAATGTGTGAACGATGTGATGTAAACACAATGTTTCCAAAGTTTTTTTACATAGTTTTAGGTTGTTAGTAGTATTGGTATATTGAAACACTGAACTTTTAAGTTACACAATTTAAAGAAAAAGGACAAAACCTCCCAACATCTGTCATTTAATTGTCATACGCAGGTTCTGACTGTGACATTATGTTGTAGGGCTGCACTTTTTCTGTACTGCTTATCACTCTTGTCTCCTTCTTTAATAGGTCACTATTGTCAGCCCTGTGCATGCCATTGATTATTTTTTTTTTAATGTAATATGCTCAAAACAGTGGGTTTGCATCTCACACTAATGTGAGTAATTCCAACATTTGAATTCAAGGATATTCATTACCCTAATATCTAAGCTCTCTTTGTAATAATAATCATTTTGGTGGTAGCAATTTTATCTGTTTCATATGCTGAAATGTAAGGCCTATGATTCCCATACTGTTGGTATCTGGAATTACTCAACACCAACAGCACAATTCTTGTGAACATTCTGTGGTTCTGACACTGCACTGTTCCTGTTTGGATCATCTGCCTCCAAGGCTGACTGTGTCCCATCCAAAACGTGCTATGTCTTTAAGCTGGTTGGCCTGACTGCCCATGTCTTCATTCTGTGATATTCTCTAAGGTTAGAAAAGAGTGTCCTTATGCTGATCAAAAGAATTCTCTAATGAGCAATTCATGGGATATAAATATAATAGCTGTAAAAATTATTTTGGGAAAGTTTTATTTTACTCCAGCAGTATAAAGTGTCAACAGCTCATGAAAAGAAGAAAAAGATGGAGAGAAAAAGGTCTTTTTTCAAAAGGAAAAAAAAATGCTAAATTTTACCAGAGATCTAGCAGATGCTGAAGTCTCTTACCATCCTTAAGTGCTTTTTATTATTGTTTTATTTCTCATATGAAGCTGAAGTTCCCTAACTAAGTGCTTACCTTATAATTATGCAGTTTTGTTGTGAAGCTTTTTAGGCTTTGCTTAATGTAAGGAAGGCAATGATTGCATTTGTTTGTTGTTTTGTTGTTTTTGTAGGGGTTTAGTTTGTTATGGGTTTTTCAGGCTTTTTTAAAAATTATTATTATTGTCTAGGTAACATTGTTGACTGTAGGCATTTTCTGGAACAGTACCTCATCTTCTTCCACTAACTGGACATGAATGTGTTGGAAAACTACTCAACTTCTCATGCCAGGTGGTAAATCAGGCTTAAAAATGCTTACAAAGTATAGTGAGGGAGATGGAACTTATGTTGCATGATCTGGGAGGGAGATTGCAGCCTTGGGTAGCAGGGCAAATGGCAGAGCCTGTCCTGACCTGGGGAACCCTGCAGACAGCACAGCCCCTGGTTGAGAGCCCATGGAAATGACCTCGTCCTGATAGACACAGAATAAATCAAACAGGCAGGGAAAAGCTCTAAGGAAATTAGGAATGGGTGTAACACCAAATGAGGAAATCATCTGGAAATATCATGGGTAAAACCAGTATGCAAATGCTGTTAATGGTCAGTAGACATCAGAGACCTGATGAATATCTTTTCCTGTAGCAAAGTTCTCCTTATTACCCCATGAATAGATGTAATTCTCTGAATACCAATATTTTGGCATTCAAGGAATTCTGCATCTCTCCTCCTTTTCCTTGTAACCCAATGCCAGTAGCAATTTTTACCTCGTTTTTATGTCATCTCCAAAGTACCTTTCTTCCCTTTGCAGGAAAAGATTTAACAGAGAAAAGCTGTAAGACTCAATATCAAGCTTTATGGTTTTTGTTTTTTTTTCATAAACACAGGAAACCACTAAATTCTTTTTTATCCCTTCTAGGAATAAAGGCCAAACATTATCACTGAGCAACATTAGTATAAGAGTATTTAAGGACTTAAATAAATAAACTTTAATAAACTTATATTTTCAGCATGGAGCAGATGGTGTTTGACAGACGTGCCTGAAGCTATGCAACATCACATGCCTTGCTGTTTATTTTTTCAATAATGTGTTTTACTAAACAAATTTCTCCTTCTTTGAAATTGTATGGTGAAGAAGGGGTCTTGTATCCAGATTGAAAGGCAGTAGCTATTTTGTAGCAGGTGCATGACACTTAAAATTCCCAAATAAGTAAAAATTGTGCAGAGGATGGGAAGTGCCCCCATGACCTCATCCATATTCATATGTGTTAACAAAATATTGCCCTTCAAAGAGCTCAACTGGATCTCTATCCATTTGGTCTGGTACCTTGGTGTGCAGCACAGACTGGTTCAGGCCATTTAGCATCCCAGGCAGTGTGTGGGCACAATTTGGGCAATTTCACAAATCCCAGACTTTCTCAGTAAACAATATAGATGAGGATTTTCTCTCTTTTGGAGGGAGAAGGGGCTGGCCAGATGGATATTGCCAGTTTGTGTTGTGTGGCCTAAGGGTCACAGAAGGGTTTCCAGTTGTCTTGTGTTTCACAGTATTATGTACCTTAAGGGCCACTGTTTATGTAATGTCAAACTAGGCTAAAAAAGTTGCAGGGTACATCTGGGGAGAGGCTTAGGAGAGATGCTAGTTGTAGGCTACCATGGGCCTCAGTGATAATTTCCTCCTCTGAGCAATAACATACCTAAGTCAGAAACCTAAATGACCAACTTTTAAGTGAATCTCAAAACTTCTGTGTTGTTTTTTTATTTTATTTTCAATGACCATTTAAAGCATGTCAGGACCCTGTGCTCCTAGAGTGCAGTTTATCAAATGCCTCATGTATTTAGTGGTTTTGGATCCTATTGCTTGTTACCCTGGAACAGGTTCCAATTCAGGACAATTTTATGCTCCACTAAATGGGTGCCAAGTACTAAACACTTGATCTTGCATGTCACTGGTGATCACAAAATGCATCTGTCCCATGAGAGATCAGTGAAGAACAGTTAACTAGTTGTCTGAGAGCTGTAAACTACCACCCCATCCTAGCCTTCAAGTGTCACAGTGTTTGCTTTTTAGTTATTCACGTTGTTTTAATATTTACCAAGTTTGCAGACTTTAACAGAATAATCCTCAATTTTATGGAAAATAAATTTAAAGAAATGTTATCTTTGCCCCAGCAAAAAATGGGTTAAAATATTTTGTGTGGTTAAATATCTTTCTAAGTCAGTGGATTAAATCTTAAACGATGAGAAGGAAGAGAAGAGTTTAAACAATAAATATAAAAACTGAATTATTTGACTGGAAAAATAAAACATCCCAGGACACTAATGTCATCAAGGATACTTTTTTTTTTAGCTGCTAGGCAGCACACAGCTGGAGTAATTGAAAATTTTCTTAGAGTACATCTTTGTAGTCTAAGAAACCAAGAACCTGGCTGAGAGCAGCTCATCTGGCAGTCCCTGTTGTACCATCTCAACAGTTAGGAGAGGCTTCCTATACCAAACTTATCTGCTTCATTTTTAATGTGAAATTTTAGCTTGAAAAACTATATGTTATCATATAGCACATATGACAGTTGCTGTCTTGGACAAAATACCAGGGTCTGAATTTAGGACATCTAAAACTAAAAGTGTGTGTTGACATTGCTTATGCCAAAGAGCTGTGGTTCTTTAGCTTGGGAGCAGAAGAACTCAGTGAAAGGATCAACACAAGAAAAGGGAAATAAAAATATCAGCGGGTTACACAGATGCTTCCTCTTGTATCATAGCAAGTGCTTTCTCTCTCTGTTTTCTGGTGTCAGTTTGTATGATTAACTCCAGACTTTATAAAGGATTCTTTTTAAAAACCTAAGAGGCAAATTTATGTTTTATGTTAAGTTCTGGGGGTACTTGACATTTTCATGCTTGAATTTCTAGATAAAAAAAGGGGATGGGTTTTGCAGATATCTAAATGATCATAAATGCATTGCCTTCATATCATAATTACAATTACAGACAATAAGAGAAAGCAGACATTCCCTTGAATGAATGCTTAAAGCAGAAGATTGGAACACAGGCCACTTTGCCAGCATGGCCATGTAGAGCTGAAAACAGTTCTGTTCATTTTTGAGATCATTATTGAAGGGGTATGTTTAATCTCCATCCCACCTCAAAAGTGACTTTTCAATACTTCCCAGAAATGTATGCTATTAGGCTCAGCTGGAAATAGAAAATCACTCTTAATCATATGCAAGGAGCAGTTCTAAATAAGAGTATTTGAAAACAGCACTGGGAAGGAAAGAGCACTGCCAGAAAAAAATGGAAGACCATTTTGATTCTTGATGAAAAGCTATCAAACAGAGTTCAATGTGGTAAGAGATGTGACAAATCTTTAGAGAAGCAGTTTTCTCTTAAGAGAGAGGTAATACAGCTGGCAGTCACTTAATGCTTTTTGTGCCATTGAACCTAAAAAAAAAAACAACCCAGCATTTTTTTCTTCATTCTTTATGAGCCACAAAAAGATTTTTCCCTTCCTTTTTAATCTTTGTGAGGATTCTTGCTTTGAGACTTGCTGCAGGAAAGTGTTTTAAATGGAAGTCTTCTTTATACTGCACCTAATGTCTACCACTATGATTCCTGTTACAGGCACAGGGACCATTTTTCTGTCCTCAAGCTGTGTTGCTGCTTATTATCACGTTTAACATTCCCAGTGCCTGGCAGGATGGAGATTAGAAACTCTTAATATTCATTTTATAGTGAAAGGTCTTGCCAGATTTTTGGAGCATAGGCTGTAATATATGCACATAATTTATCAGTGGAAAAGTTCTGAGGTCTCTCGTGAGTCACCTTAATCTTTCTTCTTAATCTTTCTTCTTCCATTTTAGCATTGTTTTAAAATAAATTGCTATACCCCCTGCATGTAAACATATTAAAGGCATCACATTGGAAATAACAACTTGATAGAATCTAACAAAAGAGATGCATAGTTTTCCTTTGATAAATCTGTACTATTTTATTTGAAAGTCTCTATTTTCCTGGAGTGCTCATCTCTAACTCCCAAATTTAATTTTTAACAGACTGGAAGGAAGGAGAAGGGGGACCCACTCAACATTGCTATTGACAAGATGACCAAGAAAACACGAGACCTTCGAAGACAGGTACCCTGTGCTTTTTATAATGCTGCTTGAATCACCAAGGGTGTCATTGCTTTTCAGCTTCAGACCATTTTTACCACTTATAGAGGTATTAAGAATTTCTGTCCTTATGGCACTACATTATACTTGACATTAAGCAAAGGACTAGTCATTCCTGAGCCTAAAAAAAAAAAAAGGGAGACTGAAACATGTTCCAGTTGCAACATTCAATGGTCTTAATATGTGGGAGTGTAGGCAGATTGGCCAGACCTTCACTGCCTTTGCAGCCCAGCAACCCCAGTCATAAAAACACTGGCATATGTGCTTATTTGTATTTATTTGAATATTCTCATTGAAGTAACAGGAATGATGAGCAGAATATGAAAACGTTTGTATGAGCTGAGTATTTTCAAAGAAAAATTTCAAAGTGCTGTATTAAATAAAGAGCCTGTGAAGATACAAAGAAAGCTAATAAATAACAGGTTGCCCAGAGAGGTGGGAGATGCCATTCCAGGTCACGTTGGGCAGGGCTCCAAGCAACCTGATTTAGTTGAAGATGTCCCTGCCCACTGCAGGGAGGTTGGAATAGATAAATTCAAGGGTCTCTTCCAAGGCAAACTATTCTGTGGTTCTGCAAATAACTGCAAAGAATAGGTTAAACCATAAAGGTTGACTTTCTTACATTACATTTATCATTGTGTTTGATAATAAGGCTGAAAGATTTCTTTCAAAAAGCTTGAGATGGAAAAGAACAGGAGGGAGAGTGGCAAACAAAGGGGAGAAACCTTTCATAGGTTTCCTTTTACACTTTTAAAGTTAAGGCAGGTGAGAATTGTCTTTTTTTTACCTCTTTTTTCTCCTTTCGAGATGATCCCAATTCTGCATTTTCTGTAAAAATAATAACAATTTTAAAAGACTGCCTGCCCAGTCATAGGTTGCCTTTGTAAAAATGATCCAAAATCCACATTTCTGCAAGACTAAGTAAGGACTTCATGTATCTTCAGGTAGCTATTTGCATCATGATGGCTTCAGGAAGAGTGGCCTCTATAGGCATTTTGAGTCAGTGCTCTGCACTGCTAGAACTCAGCTCAGTTAACTTCTTTCTTAAATCTCTGCAAACATGTTTGAGGATCATGTTCTCAGAGCTTGTTTCTCCAAATAATAAAAATTTTGCTATGGAGTAAGAGACAATATGATTCATTGACTCTCCTGTATAAAGCCCAGCACCACATCTGTTGCCTGGCTTATCACAGAAGATCTCTGGTGTTCTGACCTCCAAATTTAAGGGATCCTAGGTTCTGCAGTGAAGCTTGTAGCATGTGTTTCCTCCCACCTCTGTTCTTCTTGCTTGAAGGAAGTAGCAGACTAGCACATGAGTTGCTGTTCTGTGTGAGGCTCTCAGCAGTAACCTGAATTACTCATCTCTAAAGCCAAATTTACTCCTAAACGTGATATGAAAATGGCACCTTTCTTAATAAACTGTCTGCTTCTCGTGTATATTCAGCCCCTTGGGTGTTGAATTCAATCTGAGAAAGGTTGGAACTCTGCATGTGGGTAAAGTGAAACACATATATAAATATTTTCATGTTTGGAAACGAAGCTTTTAATAGAGTTTCTGGTATTTATGAAAGTTAATCACGTAGTTATAATGTTTATTAAATTTTGCCAGTTGCTAGTAAACTAATCAAGATTAGATCATAATTGTGCTAGGCTTTTGCATGAGCACAGAGGAAGCTGGAGTCATCACATCTATAATCAACAGTATACATATGTGTGTCTACCCAGACCTGTCTGTTTCCCCCCTCCCCCAAGTTAAATTTCAGAATATAAGGATGTCACTGAGGGCTTGGTTTAATGGCTGGGGAGAGGGACTTGAAGGTTAAGAAAAAATGAACCACAGCTGAAACTGCAGTGTTAAACTATTGCAGTGTTTCTATGTTGGGCTAAATCATGGGAGAGGCAACCAACTTTGAATATCATCATGCTTTTTGGGTTTGATGCATCCCTTTTAAAGCAGCCCTGCTTGTCAGATGTAGGAAACTTAGTGTTACACCAGAAAGCTGGATAATCTACAAAATATGTTTTGGTAATGAAGAAGGCATATGTATTTCATTTGGTAGTCAGGCTCCCTTGCAAGGCTTCCGTAGTCAACCAGTTAAGACTGATTTTTCTTATTCTCCCCAGGTTACTTAGCTTTTTATCTCTAAGTTTTTATTTGATTATCTAAAGAACATGCAGGCATGTGAAATGATTGTGGTTGGGCTACACAGTGCTAAAATTCCACCTGAGGATTTACAGTCACATCAATAATAATTCCTATTCTGATGAAATTACATCTTTTATACTCATCATTTAAACTCTCCTGGGCATTGGAAAACTACTGTGGAGATCTAATTGTATGTCTTAATATAAACTGCCAGTAAGAACATCAACCTAAGTCAGACTGAACAAATTCTTGGAAGCAGATGAGTCTCACCAGCCCATAGCTTACTGCTGTCATTCCTTACTCTACTTGGCACAATTTGGAAGAAGCACAGAGTTCTGTGTCTGATACCCAGTTGTGCCAATTGGCAGGATTTGGGGTCTTTCTCCTCCCTGGTATGCAAGTCTGTTGTAAAAAAAAGCAAAACAAAACAAAACCCCCCACAACCCCACCAAAGACCTAAAAACTAAACAAAATCATCTTTCACTAAGTGGTGCAGCAAGCTAGACCAGCAGCGAGGTGCTTGTTGATGCCACTTATTTTGTCTGTTTGCTTTACCTCCATAGGGAAAAAGAAATAACTAGTAACCCTATAGTTTCTCTACTACAGCTGCTCCTGTGTCAAGCATTGCAGCTCTGCAGTGACATTGAAACCAAGGTAGGCAGGAAGGACACACCAAAGAGGTTGGCTGACACATGAGCTGGATACCCAGTGAGGACCAACATGGTCTATAGATCATTTGGAGTTGCATGAGCAAGGCACCAGCTGTTCTGCTGTCACCACCACTGCTGTCCCACCTGTCAGTGCCTCTGCCTCCTGCCCTGCTGCCATCAGCTCCTTGCCTCCTCTCCCCTTCCAGTTGGATCAGCTGAGTTTGTTCAGTCTGGGTCAGGCAGTCGTTTTCTCCACAAGGAATAATAACCAAACCCATCAGTTTTCTCCTACAAAGCAGGTATCTGTACTGCTGTCAGCAGCATCCTGTACAGTGGGTTGAAGTAAAATAATTTTTCATTTTTCTCCATTCAAGCCAGACTAATATGTTGTGTGCCTCCAAGTGGAAGAACTGCAGAGCAATAAGAAGGTTTTTTCCAGTGATTTTCCATTTATACTGGAAATGAGGCTCTCATATAGCTGTCAAGGATTATTCATCCCCCTCTTGTAGAATTAGGTTTATACTGTTATTAAAACTAGTTAGATCCTCATTATGAAATAGTCAACAGAAAATTTCCCCTTTCTTTAAAATTGGAAAACATCACCATCTATCCAGAAGTTTAATTTGAAAATAAAATTTATGACACACTGACAGTGTCAAAAAGTCAGTTTGGATTTTTTCAATCGAAGTTTCAAATTTTCATTTTGTAACTTTGCAGTTTATTTTAGCTTATCATTGAAAACATTAATATATACATAGTAATAAATATGGAAAATTAAGAACATTTTTCCAGAATTCTGAAGAAAAATTTTAATTGTTTTAAGGCATTTTGATAATTTTGAAATTTTCAGGATTTTTTCCAAAATAAAATAATCATAAAATAAGTTAAAAGTACTTAAAGGTGGGTTTCTGGTGGCCCTTGCAGTTTTGCACAGCAAAAGTTAATTATAAAATGTATTAAAAGGAACTGTGAAATGGAAAAAAGAGAATAAGATAAAAAACACCTACAGTTATTATCCTCCTGATCTTTTAGTCACTTTTTGGTTAGAAGTAGGTTAGAAGTAAAACTTTCAAAAAGTTAAATATTGATGAGACAAATACCTCCTGTAAATTATTGACCCAAATCTGGTAAAACTAAGATCTTGGGGAGAAATTCTTGATCAGATTCAGTTTTCACCTAGTTCATAGGTCTCTGAAAGTACTCTCAGTTCAGTGTACTTATTACACAGGGGTTACAACAGTCTGAATTAAAGGACAGGCTGTGTAAACTTCCTAGGCTTATTTGTCATACCATTTTTTTCTAGCTCTTGAGAGGGAGTGTTTCTCCATTTGCTCTTTACACCGGTCACTTCAACTTAGATTCATTTGTGTCACTGCAGTTTCTGAATCCTATTTGTGGTAAAATAATTGTTTATCACTTTGAAACCTGCCAAAAATTGAGATAGACTCTAGAGACTCTCAGAATAAAAGAAACGTGAGTACTCGCTCATGAAATAAGATGAAAGGGACACCTAAAACTGAAAAAAACCCTCGTGTTTGTTGGAACAGATTTCATAGCAGCTAGCCCATGTATTTCAAATTACATTGTGGCTAGACATAGGATGTTTTCAGTCCGTGGACTTAAATCTCTCTCTCTTCAAGGATATGCAAAGCTTGCTTCATTAGAGTGTGTGAATGCTTTGAAGAAAACACAAAACCCCCTCCAAATGAAGCAATTCTAGCATCATTTTGCAGCCAAGCTACTGTTTCATGACCAAATGGCTTGGCACATGCTGTAGGGAGAGGCCAGTGGCATCTAGAAATTACATCCTGTTGCCTTGAATCATGATTTACTGACAAAATTTTTAAATTTATCCTTTCTCCTTTCTAAAATGCTCTGTGGAGCCACCAAGAGTTACTGGCCAGTTTCAGAGGAATAGTCTGAAACAGAGAAATATCAGGTTGTTTCTGAAGGTCAAACTGCCTCATCTTAGGAGGTACACAGAAGCTGTACATGAAGCTAGAAGCCCAAGGAAAGTGGGAGTGCTGGGAGTGCTCAGAAACCAGACAAATTGACATCTTCAGAAGAAAGCAGGGAACTTCATTCTAGTGAAACTTCATAGATAACCAATGCCTTTGAGTGCCTCTGAGAAGCTGAAAAGCACACCCCCCAAAAATGAAAACCTCATAATAAGGGAGCAGGGGGAAGAGAAAAAGAGAACTCTAGGAATTCAGACCAGCTGATGTCAACTCTGGAAAATGAGTGATAATATAAGGAAGCTGGTTTACCCTCAGTCTCCTCTACAGCCCATGGAGAGGTCACCTTCAGAGGGTGGTTTGGGGATTTGAGGACACACTTTTGCTCGTCTTTCTTCATGTGTAGGGAGTCAGAAGCAAACTGCTTCCTAGGTTAGACACCCAAAAGTTAGGAGGTAGATTTGTGTAGATAATCCTTCTACTTTCAAGCTCTAGAGCCAGTCAGCACTGCAGAAGAAAGTGCATTTCTTGGAGGGCTGGGGAAGCAAACTTTGCCTCTGATTACATTAAATGTAGGAACTGATGCGCCCTTTGTCGCAAGCAAGAAGGTAGCAGTTAAGGTTATAAATACTGAATGTCTTTTTTTTTTTTTTTTAATTCAAGATCTGTATAATTTAAGGAGGGCTAAAAACATATAAAGAGGGTCAGGGACCCTACCTAGCTCACATAACCCTGAGAATTTGTATAAGAGTTGATGCAGTGTTTTAAAGATGCAGAACTTCACACACGTGTTAAATAGTGGAAGAATACCCAAGAAGGTTGGAAATTTAGCCTTGTTTGAACATTTACGAAGGATTTATTTTGTGAAGGCAAAGTTGAAGCACACTTTAATAGATGATCCACAGGAGTCTTGTTAATGCTGTGCTATATTGCCAAAGATGAGGTATCGGTTGTTCCCAAGGGAAAGCACTGTGTGATAGGTGATATTGCCTCATTCTGCTGCCTGAAAATGCTTCTTGACAAAATGTTGGCATTTTTTAAAGGGAGCCAGCCATAAGTCAATCTAAGTGTCTCTGAACCTCAGGCCACCTGCTGCATCAGCTCTTGCTCATTAGAAACTTATCACCTTTTCCTTGCTGCTTAATCGGTTATGGTTTTGCCTGCAGGGACTCCAGTGCTCTTGATTATGGAAATCTGGAAGCTGGCTTTCAGAAAGCAGTCTATGAAATGCTAACACAGATTTATTTCCTTGCCAGCTTTACATCTTTGTTTCTTGTATGCATTTAATGTGGGTGCAATTCATGGCCTGCACATCAGTACTTCTTTGTTGTGTTTCAGCAGCAGCTTTTATGTGGGTATGAGACAAGAATCTGATGTGATAATGGGCAAAGATACTGATGCTGCACCTAATATTAAGTCTTCTGCTCTTTCAGCTTCCATTGAATTTGTAGTCCCTCCTTAAAGCAGCTGAAGTCAGCATACTCTGAATTTTACCAGCCTGGACTGAAAGAAATGAAAGCCCCTGGCATGCTTTTCAATATTGCATCCACTTTTTGTCTCCTGCCTAACTGGTGCATTTACTTTAGGAAGAAGTTTTAGAAAAACATCTAAAAATCTGGTCTAAAAAGTTGGAGGCAATGAACTCTTATTTAACTAGCATTTAATTGTGTTTTTTGCATTGAACTTATTAGAATGCACATGTCTGTCTCCCTCAAAATGCACTACTTCTAGATGTTTTTCACTGTGACATTGAGGTTTTTATGGTGCTCTGAAGTGCTTCAGAGGAAATTGAGAGTGGCTTAATACTGCTGATTTACTCTTTCAGGTCTGCAGTAATTTCCTTACTGCCTAATTATAAGGCTCAGTTTAATTTACTCTACACATAATGTTTACTGATGCACATATGGTGCCATATTTCAGCAAACTCTACCCATATCAGGTAGTTTTGTGTAAGGCTACAGTCTGTAATATTTTCATCAAATAAAGGAAACTTTGATTTGAAACATAATACGATGAATTATTTTTGCCTAACAAAATATACAGAATGTAGCAACAGCTACTTGTGCATTTTGAAATAGGGACTTGATTTTTTAACTTTTTTTTTTCTTCTTTTTTTTTTTCCAAACTGAATGAAGTTGTGAGCTTTAGCTTTCCAAAGGGGCTCATGAAGAATTATGAGGCAAAACTCAGTGACAGCTCTATTGCATTAGAGTAGATTACTGCACAGAGTTTGTCTATTATTCCTGAAATAATGAGCCATCATAAAAGCTCACATATTTCAATATTTTTACTTTGTACTTACTCCAGGAACTTTAGAAGACATCTATCTCTGTAATCACTGCAGAGGAACATGTATGGAGTTAAAACTCTTCAATGAAAGACACTGTAAATGTGGGAGAAACTCAACAGAAGTGTGTACAGTTGCTGCTAGAAAGAAAAAAACCCCACAACACACATACACACACAAAAAAAAACGCCAAAAAAGTTCCAAAAACCTATTCAGAGAACTTTCTATTGATGATAGTTTTACACAAAGAAGCTTCCACTGTTCTGTAGTGTCAGCCAGGGAATGACCTCCAGTCACGTTAGCTAAAGAAACTTGTAGGAGCTTGGATTGATGAAGAGGGCTTCAAATTTTGGTTCTCATGTAATGCAGTAGCATGAGGTAGAGAGCACTGTAGGTGTAGAGAAAAACTTAATGCTTTTTCAAAGACTTCTATAATTCTGCCCTCCTAATGGATTTATGAGCAATGGCAAAGCATGTAGAATTTAGCTTCCAAATGGGATTTCAGTACTGTACTTTTTTCATAATTTTTTTTTTTTCATGGTAACACTATTTCTAATGTATAATAAAATGTATTTAATGCTACTTGTTATTAAGCAACCAGAAATAGTAAAAGGTTTTTTTTTTGCAGCTTTTCCTTTGTAGAAAACACTGGCAATGAGAAGAAAACAAAGTAAAATAAAAATAATAAAAAAAAACCCACCAAAAAAACCCCAGCCACCAACTTAAAAGAAACCCAATGAAAAAAACCCAGACTCTGATGATGCAGAAAGGGCTTTTCTGAAAGGCATGGGTAGTAAGTGATAATATCAGGTATCAATCATCTCTGTCCAAGGTGCAGGATCTGTGTGACTTTGACTGACTGTTGGAAAAGGTGATGAGAAATCCATTTTTGCAGAACAAAATCAATTTTTAATCTTGTTTCACCCATTGTCTTGAACTCCAATAGACCAGTTTGCCAAAGACAGTTCCCATCAACTTTTGTTGGGATTACATCTCTAGGTCTTAGAGAGGCTGGTGATAATATTCACTGGGCCATCCTGTTCCTGCAGCTGGTGTGGCTGGGAATCTATGACACATTTAGCACTTTTTTGACCATTTAAAGCTTATTAGATCTAATTCCTTTAACTTAGAGCGAAACTTCATTAAGGGTTTTCATAGACTTGCTTCCCTTTTGTAACCAAATTGCTATTTAACCTCCCCAGAGCAGTTCTATCTCCAATTATTTTTTTTTTATTTACTGCATTTCTTAAAAAAAAAATCAAGCTCCAAAGTCGCTGTATTTTATTTAAATATCATTTTAACAGAGCCTGAGGCAACAGATCAGGACACACAGTGTGTTTTGGTTCTTGGTTCAATCCATGATTTTTTCCTTCCTCACTACCTTCCTCTTTATCACACCTCTTTTGCATCAGACCCTCTAGTTTTGCCATCTCGATGATGTTTTTGACACTTTACAGCCCTCCTCAGTTTTCACAAGGATATTTTTAAAAGCTACTATGGTTCTATTCATAATTGTTTGAAATCATAAATATTTGCTACTACCCCAGCACTCCAATCAGCTCTGGGATTTAAATCTTCTATCCAGACGTGAAAAAATGGCAAGAGTTTTTGCTTTGATATTTTTGGGGGGGCAGGATGTATATGGGTGCCTGTCCTTCAATGTCTAAGATTCTTCTTTGTTTTCATGTAACAGCAATAATGTTGCTAACAAGCCCAAGGCTTGCTCTTGCAAAAAAAATATTTTTTTTCTTTGAAATACCAGGATCATTTCTAAGTCACAAAAATTTATAATACCCCTTCCCCCCCCCCAAAAAGAAAAAATAATAATTAAAAAAAAAATAAAAAGGTCAAATCAATGGGGATTAACTTCACTAGTACTTGGTAACTTGGTTCTTCTGTGCTTCTGCCCATATGCCATGGAGAGGAATCCTTTGTAGTGACCTACAACGAGGAGGAAGGTTGTGGGTTGTTTTGTGTGAGTCATACTCTTTAAAAGTTCTGGTCCAAGTATGTCACTTCAAGGTACTTTTCATTAGTAAATTCATCCTCAGTCTTTTTCTGGCCAGGAAAGTTTCTCTTTAGAGAGAATAAAGTTCACACACAGAAAAATAGATGAAGAAATATATCAGTCTTTGTGACAGCATTTCTTCCTGAATTTTTCTAGGCTCAAATCTTCTGCATTTTTCGGTAGTATATTCCAGAAATCTGCAGTTTGAGTGTTATGCATGCTTTAAATGTAATCTTATTTTTGCTGTTTAACCTATCGAGACACAATTAGCTGCATGAGGATTCACAACCCCCAGGCCAACATTTTTTGGTCACATCTTCCTGGGTTGCACTGTGCAGAATAATTTGGGAATCTCTTCAACACTCTGCTGCAGTAGCTTCTAATGGTCACTGCCTTATTCTCCAGAACCCAATTTCACACTATATTGGTAGAGCCACTGCAGTGGAGAGGGCTTTATTTTCATCTCTTTCAATTAAATTCATACCTGTTTGGGAGTGCTCTGCAGCTGCAAACTGGAGCTGGGTGCAGCTTGTAATGCATGTTAGATAGAAAAGGGTGAATAAGGTACTCCCTGGTAAACTTTTGTTACAGATAGCTTTATACTGGCAGGCTTTATGGTTTAACAATCTGTTAGAGTCATTAATCTCCTGCTGTGACTTTACCTTCCAGTGTCAGGATTAGACATTTAATTCTCTACTAGACTGTAAGTAGCACTGGGACATTTTGGTTCTAAAATTGTTATATAGCCATGGAAAACATCATTTCGGTGGGCAGTTTAACCTCTTTGAGCTCAATTATAGCTGTGAATCAACAATGATAAACCAGCCCTAAAGAGTGCTTAGAACAGTAGAACATGGTGCTATCAAAAACAGCAACTGACTCTGCACCATAAACTGACTAAACTGACTGAACTGGAAAAACATAAAATCTGCCTTGTGGTAAACCATACTTTTAAAAATATTTGCAGGTTTTGATGTTTTCCTTTTTTATCTTTCTGCTGGTCTGGCAAACATTATTCTGTCAGCTATGCGTTAATTAATAAAGTTTTCTCCATGACAAAATGAATTCAACAAGTCCTTTCGTTAATGTGCTTTCTCCTCTAACAAATGGAGTTTCATGCAGTAGAAACCACCCACACTTTGCAGTCACCTCTAGCTTAAAAATTCAGTGGGAAAAAAAAGTGAAACTAAAGCATTGTCTTATGAGTAATCGTTTGTGTCATAATATTTGCATCAGTATGCAAGGTAAATCAAGGCATTGCAAAGACATTTGGTAACGTACGTATGAGCACAAGATCTCACGTTGGTTTTAGAATAAAACTTGACATGTCTTTGCCTCATGTTTTATGACCATTGAAATTCAAGTCACAGGCTTCTCCCGTTCCCTTTGCAGCTGATGTTGGTTGCATGAAGCAGTAAAATCTGTGGGTGCATAAGCCATCATTTCGTCTGGAGTTTGTTGCAGTACACAGAGGGAAATACAAGATTAGTTTTCCCGTAGTTATTTACCTTGATGAATAGCCCTGATTGTATCAAATAGACTGGTAATGCTGAGCAAATACTTTTAAATGTCTTGTCTTGTGCAATTAATATTGCCTTGTCATGTATCCATTTGAGCTGTTGGATGAATGTCTTATGTTCATACTCCTGTCACATAGAACAAATGATTTTGTCAAGTCATTCTTTATAGCTTGGGCTGATGGATAGCAAAATTTGTGGTCTCCTGCGTATATAAAACGCGTTAACTGCACCTTTCAACTTCAGTGCAAGGGCATCAGACTCAGACTCAGATAACTGATTTCTAAAGGAATTATGATGCATGTTTACATGAGGGATCAGAAATATGCTACTGACATCTATGATTAATATAGCATATTAAAACAGAATTAGTTAATTTTATATTTGTCAAGCCTGTGACAGTCAGATTTCGGGGTGGGTTTTTTTTGTTGTTTTTTTTTTTTTCAGCTGCTGCAATTCTGAATTGCAGAAGGCAGCGCAGTTACCATTAGAAACCAGACAGCCATTTTATTCACTCATTTTGGTAGTTATGACTCTGCTGTCTATTTATAATGGTAAACCCCAAATTGATGATTAGGTACTGTTCTTACTGTCCTTTTTATTGATTTCTGGTATGTGGTTGTAGACTGCAGATATTTAATACTGCTGAAAATAAGCTGCGTACTTAAACATCCTGAGATTTTCCTTACAGTTCCGTGGGGCATATTGTTATAATCAGATCTATAATACCACATTAACCTTGATTAAAAATTGAATTGCTTGTTCATTGAACACAACACGTTGAAACCTCCGTATGGAATGATATAAACAGAGAAATGTCAGTGTTCATTTAACACTTAAAGGAAGCTTTTTAAGTGAAGTGGACAGTAGGTTTTATCAACACATGTATCCATAGAATCCTAGATGGTTGGAAGGGTTCTCTGGAGATCATCGAGTCCAACCCCCTTCCAGAGCAGGATAACATAGGGCAGACCACACAGAAACACATCCAGATGTGTCTAGAAAGTTTCTGGAGAAGGAGGCTCCACAAGTATTGAACTTGAGCAAAAGGATTTATTGTTTTTTAAGGGCTTTTTTGTTTTCCCCGGGAGTGAGATGGAACCCACGTGAGACTTTTCAAAACCTTTGTATGTTCCTTTCGAAATGCCCAAATTTTGGCACATTTTGGTACAATGGCCTTTAAAAAAATCTAACTGTGGGTAATCATGAAAGGCATCTAATTTGGGGGCAGAGTTTCTCAGCAAGTGTTGGGAGATGGACGTTGATTGGAAACGTGGTGCAGAGGGCATGCTCCGAGGCACTGTTCTCTGAAACTCAACATCTTTATGCTTTTTCTTTTTTTCCAATGCGTTGATAAATTTGGAGCAATATTAGTATTTGTCTTTTTATTGATAATGGTACCTATGAAAAGAAGTCATGGATCAGGATCAGATTGAACTCGACTCTGCAAACAGCCCTGAAGAATGGTCTGAAAGAGCTTGTGATATAAAAATAAAATAAGAGACAGAGGGTGAATATCAGCAGATTGGTGAGAGAAGAAAAGGATAGTGATAGGTAGTAAAAGGGATGTGATAGGTAGTAGCTACCACACACCAGCTTCCTAAGTGTTGGCAGGTCTCTTTGATATATTCTCCTTTTTTGTCTTCCCCCCAGCCCTGTGTTGTGTGTATTACTGGGTTAACTATTCTGTTTTAATCGCATTGGAAGTGGAAAAATGCTTTTCATGTAGAATCTGAGTAGAATTCTTTTTAAGAGAAAATTAGAATTAAGGTGTTAAATTCTTAAGACATTGGCTACTGTAGTTGTAACAAAAATTATAGGAATACTGCATGCATATGCAGATGTGCTGTTTTGCTTTGTTTTTTTTTACCTCACCACTCAGGGATTGAACTGAAATATTTAAAGTTAGTGTTCTCCTTATTTAAACAGAGCTGATAACTGCTGCTGTCAAACAGCAAATTCATCTTGGAGAGTGTATTTGTAATGCTTTGCAATATATGTAATGCTTTCAGTATGATTGGGTGTTTTGGTGACAACATGAATAGCTAGAGCTTTCTTGTCTGGGCTGTGAAATAGAGAAAATTACCTTTCCTGATGTTGCACCTAACTAAAAAAGGATGATTTAAGGAGGCTAATGGCTAGCCAGACCTCCAGGCTGAATAGCTCCCGGCTTGTGTTGGGAGTCCACAGTTTTTCATTCTTAACCGTCAGAAATGTGGAGCAATTAAGCTCCCAAGGAGAATGACTTAAAATTTCAGCCATCTTTCTGCCTGTCTTTCAAATTTTAATGAAGTTTGACAGGAATTAGTGGTTATTAGAAAGGCAGAGCAGAAGTTAGTGACACCATTCTTACAATAATATTGTTTCAAACAGATGTTTTTATGAAATCACAGGTGTTTAATCTACAGTAACTTGTAAAGTGTTTCTTTTTTCCTTTGAAATAAGTTGTATTATGTTTTCTAATGTACCTGGGAAATGGTTGGAAAGGCTTTATGTTTATACCTGTTGGAGGTATTTGGGAGAGAATCCCAAGCACAAGGCATGTGCAAAATTACTCATTGCGTAGAATACTACTCAGTGCAGGAATTACAAGAGGCTTAGAAATAGTCAGGCTAATATTTTTAATGGTTTCTTGAAGTTAAGCTCCTTAATCCATATTTGGCTTTTAAGTGAGCTAAACTGTCCTTTAAGGAAGAGTGCAGCTTTCAGTTCTCATCAATTTGCAATGCTACTACACAGGGAATCACCATCCTCCCAAACAGATCCTTTCAGTCCAGTAGGATTAGATGTGTGTCAGAATGGGAATCTCAGGGGGGTTTTGCAGAGCCTAGGCCCTTAAATGTTTGATATCTATATGCTTGCTGAAGATATGTAACTTGGAGAAAAGGGAAGGAAGGAAAGGGGATGGGAAGGGGAAGGGGAAGGGAGTCATACAGTGGTGTGAGATGCAACACATCAGTGCGTATATGTAATTAACAAAGAATACAGTGGGAATGTACATTACTAATTCTCCTTTTATTTACTGCTCTGCTTTCTTTTGTCACAGCTGCGGAAGAGAGACCAATGTCCCATTACTGGTTCTCATTGAGGCTGCAAAGAGTGGTAATGAGAAAGAAGTCAAGGAGTATGCTCAGGTCTTCCGTGAACACGCCAACAAGTTAGTTGAGGTAAGTGGCCTTATTGAGACAGCTGGATTTCCATCCCACCTCTAGCAGAGACAAGGAAAAGTATATGCTGGCTGAAGTGTTAGAGATAATGTTTCTGTAATACACGTTTCAGGACTTTTGGTTGTTTTTATCCTGGTGATTGCACAGCAAATATCTGGATGATTGTCAGAAAGGAGCATGTGCTGGATTTCAGTAGTTATTTACAGCAATTGAGCATGTTAAAAGTGGTGTTTCCAACGTTTTGTCAAAAGTCATGAGCATGAAGTAAATTTCAGTTCAGCTTTACTAACAGTATGCTAGACCTTAATCTCTATGAAGTAAAAAGCCAAATATGTGCTTCACAGCACTGAATCTGGCACTAGCCAGAAGTCCTATCAGTCTGAGCTAAAATACAGAAGAGGACATACAGAGAAGTCATAGCATTTAGGCCATATTTATTCTTGAAAGGTCTATTTTACTCACACACACATATATATATTATTGCTTCTGTAGAGGTATACTGTGTAAAGTCAATAAATGATAATTTCAAGTCTTTAGGCGTGATAATGCAATAGCTCTGTTCAACCATGAGGAGTATAAAGCATATTGGTTGAAACCTGAGTGCTCATTAATTGGATTTCTACTGAAATAATGGTAATGGTCATCTCAGTTTGTCCTTGAACACATCGAGAGCTCTGAAATACACTTGTATTTCTTGAAGACATAATCCAGCGATTTGCCTGATTTTATTATGTGGCATTACTGAATTATCTGTACTAGCATTATTTTGAAACATATGTGGCCCCTTTGCAAGATTCTTTCTAGCCATGCTGTGTGTTCCTAAGCAGAGGGAAATGCCATTATAGAACTACTGATTTGACAGGTATTGAACTCTACCTTTGAACAACTCCTGTTCCTGGACATCGTCCTAATTCTGTGGTAATTGAGCCTAAGCAAGGAGAAAGGGCTTCTTGGTTACTAATTACTAAAGCTAGATAGTTCCCTCACAAAATATAAGGGGGTGGTGGTGGTTTATTTTTTCTGGGAATAACGTGCTGTTCTGGAGCATCTCACTCTTCACATGTACCAAACAGGGAGTCAAAACACCTCATTCAGCTCCTGGGAATCAGAGGTTTGCTATAGTGCTTCCCTTCACAATATTCATAGTTATATTGTAGTGGTGCTCAGAGTTGTAGCCTTATACATAATATGCAATGAACCTATGTGGTTAGTATTATAGCAGCCCCCTCCTCCAGAGGTTTTCAACAAAGTGTTGCAATTACAGGTCTAATAGCATTATTAAAAAGTTAAATATAACTAAGTAGATCTTTTTAAGAAGGTAATAATAGCTGATGACTTAAAAGGAGGAAAAATACCTTGTCAAGCCTTTAGTTAAAAAAAAAAACAACACTCACACCCCAACCAAAAAAAAACCCTGAAACCTAAAAACCCAACACATAAAGAAAACAAGCCACCTGCAGCTGAAAGAAACCCAGCAAAAGAGTGTTTATAGTGGTCCATATTTGGTTTTACAAGCCTGACAGTATATTAGACTCAGACTTCAGACCAAACTAGAGTTTGATCACTGATTTTGACCATCGAGTGGTCATATTTAGTAGCCCACAAAAAAAAAAAATATTCAGATACTAACTATAGATGACTTGTCCCTAATACCTAATAATTTTATTCCATATAGGTTGTTTCCAAGGTATTAGAAACAGATCTTTAATTGCTTCATGTACATCTCTGAAATCTGTTATAGGCTATGGATCTAACCTTATCCTTTCCAAGGATGGGTTCTTTTAGATAGATCTTAGTGTTTTATTTGCAAGGATTCTTTATGTTTTGGGTAATCAAATATCTTGAAAAAAATTTATTTCTAGTGCAAGTGGAATTTTGAAACCCAAGTTGCACAAGCAAATAAATATTTGGAGTGGATTTACATCCTTCTATACTAGATTTTGCACTTAAAATAGTTTCATCATTTTAGTTAACGATGCACAATGGTATCTTAGCAGATGGGCTTCAGTGGTTTTGTGGGTCAAGTAGTTTGCAAATAGTAAAATGTGGTTTAAAGATGAGACATAATCAAGTGACTGTGGAATGTAAGATCCTTTCCCAGGCACAGGGCCAGAATTGCTTGGTAATAAAATGCAAACACAGTTTCACTGAAGCAGAGTTGCACTTGCTTATGTTAGAGGAATTTGAAACTGCAAATCCCAAACCATGAAACTCTGAAGTATTAATCATTAATTTTAAAGTCAGAATCTGTATTTCTTGTATGTCTTAGCAAGCTCAATAGCATGTCTATCAAAAGGTCAGGAAAAATAACCCCTGTTTTAATGCTTCTTTATGTAAAATCTACATTTTACTATTTTGAGAAAAGAAAATGCCTTTCTTGATATTTGATGAATACAACTAGCAACATTTTCTTTGCATAATCATATATTTTCAAAAATATATTCTGCAAGAGTGAGGCTTATGGAAGCTTTTATCATCCACATTTCACAATATTTAAATCTTATCTTAAGAGCTACTTTCATTATTTGTGTGTTTTCCTTTCCCTGACTCTTATCATTAAATTTTGTCTTCTGCTTTTTGCTTCACTCAGTATGATATTCCTTGTTTGAGAATAATATCCACAAAGATGAATTGTCATTTTTTCCAGACATTCACTGACAAACTCTTTTGTCTGTAGTTTATGCTTGAAACTCAGAGTAAGATGTCAGCCCATGAAACTTGAGGCATTTGTTCTGTGATACCTCTGTTTAAAAGTCTTCTTGTCTCAGGATCTGGTCAGAGTCCAAGGAGACAAGAGAACTTCAGGAATGAGACCCAGCTTAACTATGGTGTGAATCATTCAGAATTACTCCAATTATCATACAGATACTTAGGTTAAAATTAAAATAAAACATAATTTATATGGTACCATTCCAAGCTCGGATGGCAGTCTCCTTCTCTTCAAATTATATTTCAACAGTCATCTATCAACTTTCCTGCTTTCTGGAAATGAATTTAGAGAACTGATGATGCCTTTCCAGATCATGATCTTTACCTCATGACTCCATTTAATGTGTTTTTAAAAATTACTTCTAATGATTGAAAGTCAGTAAATTCCTAAGTTGTATTGCAAGCTTCGTATGTGACCTTGGGACATGATTTAACTTATATATCCAGGCACCTTCATTTGTAGCACAACATTAATGACAGATAATACCTACCACACAAAGGCTCTTGACTGCTAAATCAGCTCAGATTTATTCAGTGTATCTATCAAAGCACTATATGGCAGCTGATAAATTATTTTTTTATTTATGTTTAGTAAAATGTCCTTGATTTAACTCTTGGTCCTCTGGACCGTTTCTTGCAAAATTAAATTATTAAATCCAACCAGTTTTCCTTTGGGGTGAAATTCCACATCCAGTTAAATCCAAGGAGCCATGATAGCAAGCTGTTCAGTTGCTTGCAATAAGAAACATCAACATGTTGGAAGTTCAGTTAAGACCTGTGAAAAGTATAGAGTCTTCTAGTTAAATTAGTCGACTGGATCAGGCTTTCCATCCTCTCAAGAAAGGAGAGAAATCCAAGATAATGCTATTAATGACTGAAGTTTTGGAGGTTTTGAATATTTTTATGGAAGGACTTCAACATTTGGTAATCAGTGAACATTTACTAGACTTTAATCCAGTTGCTTTATTATTCCTTGAAACTTATTTCCAGCAAAATTGGAACAAAGAGGATTTTTATTCTTCAGCATGAACTGATGCAGCATGAAATTTGAAACAGCTAAAAATAATCCTTAGAAAAGACAGTGCTTTACCAAGTTGGCATTATTTTTTATGAAGAATTTTGTGAAGTCTAGATATATATTATCAGTTCCATCTCACACAAACTTAGAATTTTCTTGTGACACAAAATAATCAAAGTTATCTTCTAAGAACACTTGGCAAGTGGAAGAACTGTGTTGGGTAATGGCTTATGGTGAATAGAACTTGATATAGTGCAAGAAAATCAATAGTATCACAAAGTCAAATAGTAATTTGTAGCAGATGAAACCTAACAGCAGCATTTCTGTTTCTGTTTTACAGTCCCTTTGTCCATTAGGCTTGCCAGAGTCTTTATTAATTTTCTTCTGACCATGTAATTGCCATTTTGAAGAGCGTACTGGGGTTATTTTGGGGAGTTTAGGGGTTTTAGATTTTTCTTTCATCATTTGAAGGGGGAGGGGTTGGTGGTGGTAAGTTAGGGCTTGAACTTCTTTGTAAGATTTAATGCAGGCTATTCTTCATTTTCCAAGAAGTGTACTATTTGTAGCTCCCTCATTCAGACTGGTGGTATATTTTCCCATCAGAAATGTGGAAATAGGTTTGCAGACTGAAGACAGGGGGGGGAAAAAACCCCCACTGCTTGTTTGCACACCCCACAAGCCAAGCAATAGGACCTGCTCAATGACCCCTGCTTGCTTGGTATGGTAATGAGAGGAGAAAGGAAAAAACATGGAATAAACTTTTATTATGATGGTCGACAGTGAATTTAATCTAGATTCACATCAGCAGTAAAATAATCCAACCCAGTATTTTTTTCATTCCACAAATATCAATATCTCTCAGAAAAGCTTGCAGAGGGCTCTGTCCCTTAGAACCACAAAACCAGGCTTTTCTCTTGAGGAGTGAAGATCTTCTCTGTGAATCTGTCCTGTGCTTGAGGTCGATGGTGCTCTGATAATTTACAGTGCAGCACCCCGGCTCACTTGCAGGAGGTACTAAGGATCTTCATAAGGAATATATAACAATGTTTTGTTTCTGCTTTTGTAAATATTGTATAAGTTCATGAACCTAGTTAGGTTTTTATTTAAGACAGACAAAACCCAGACTAACAAGCCTAAGCGTGGAAAAACTTTGGTTCATTTATTTCTGCAAATTTAGGTCAAGGAACAAAGAGTGATCCTACTGCTATCTTTCACAAATATTGTCCATATTCTAAAAGGTCTGTTCTTTTTTATTGAAGTGCATATCACTGCATTATTAGAGTATACAACTAGCTGTTTTCTTCTAGTAAAGAAGCAAAAGTGTCAATAGTCTTTCATAGCTTCTGCATCCAACTTCTGTCATGAAAAATTTATACGTATCTGGGTTTCCTCTTACAGACAGGTCAGCTTTTATTCTTGTATTTTTCTATTAGCTGACATGAAACTACTTAAGAAATAATATTTAGAAGATAGCAACCCTTGGTTCTAATGTAGGAGTGTTAAGAAAGTCATGGATTAGTTTAATTCAAGCCCTTCAAGTTGAAAGATTTTATTCGAAACGAAAGCTGTGGGCTGCCTCTGTGTCCTAGTGCTTCATCTGCTCATTTGAGTTTTAATTTCCATCTCAGGCCATTCTTCCCTGCATGGACAGCAGATGTTCTTAATTCCCAGTAAACATCATGAGTATATTGACAGTAGCTAAAACTATGAGTGCCATTAGCTGCAGTGAAGGCATAAAAAGATTGAACTCTTTGAATTCATTTCTTCTGAGTCCCTGCTGTAGCCTGATCTAGTTAGTCCATCTCTCCACCTTACTAGGTGTGTATGTCTTTGACTCAGAGTCCTCCAGGATAAAACTTTCTGGTAATGTTCTGTCATTTATATCATTATGCAACTCTTTCCAGTGCCTTTTTTACTTAAATCAGTCACTAGGTATTGGTAGTCCACTGGGATCTATGCCAGTTCCATCTTGTGGTTTCTGGATTAACACTGCAAGGAAATCTAATTACCTTATAGAAAAGATGAGGCACAGAAATAATTTGTACTTTGTGACTTTTTGAGCCTCTTGTGTACCTGGCCCTGAAGAAGACCTGTTATTAAAGGAGTTAAATAATCAGTGTCCAGGTTTTCAAATTTACTTTAATCCTAAAGCCATCTCTGCCTTCTGTTAGTATGGATGCATCTCTGAGAGTTACAGAGTCAGCTGTAGGAGGAAGCAGTTGAAGAACTGCTGGTTTGCAGGCTGCATTGTTAACATGGAAACATTGGGAAATTAATCAATTTAGCAATGGAAAACTTGGCTGACTTGGCTATCAGATGAAACCCTGGAAGTGACTGAAGGGGCTGATGACTTTTTGGCAGTATAGTCCTTTTTCCAAAATTTCTTCCCACTGGCACACCCTGCTAAACAAGCATACCAGGATTTGTGAGACTCTTTGCATTATCTCACGTGATCATTTTCTATTAATTTGTCCTTTTCTTTTAGTCTTACATTGCTAAGTTCTAGATCTCATACAACACCCAAAGGGCTGAAGGATAATTTTCTTTGTTCACATGTCCTTCTCTATGTACATAATAAGCAAATGCTATATCAAGTTGGCAAAATCTGGGTTATTGTGGTTCTTTTTTCCTTCCCAGGAGAGATTAAGAAAGAAAGAAATAAAAAAGTGAAAGGTACATCGCTGCAGAATCTCCATGTCAATTTGAATACATCTCTAGCTTTGAGACTGTAGACATAAAGCCAGTGCTGTACTGGTTCTGATGTGGTTTTACTCATGTGGAAAAAAAAAACAAAACAACACAACTGGAGGATTTTCTACAACTGAAAATGTGCTTTGGTCACTTTTTCTTTTTTTCTTTTGCTTTTTTTTTTAATGTAACTCTGACATACCTTTTCTTTTTATCTTTTCATGAGAAATACCTGGTGTTTTTCTTGCAGAAAAAGATATTCCTAGTAATTTCACAATATTTTCCAGTTAGCTGATTTTTTTAAAGATAACAAGTTTTAACCATGCTTATTTTCAGCTCCTATAAAAGGGATGAATTTGAATTATTCCCTTTTATATCACTGATTAATTTTTTAAGAATGTTTTTCCAGTGAATAACACTTACTTAGCTAGGGACTCACTTCTCAAATCTGATCATGCTGCTGCACTATGTGATTCATGTGTGAAGTTTTCCCAAAATAAAATGACTCCTACAAACTCTAGTACCCATTTATGTCTACTATCACACACAATCCAGTTGCATAGCAGTCTGTGTGGTTTAAAACTTATTAATAATACAATCAAGATCTCTTGGTAGCATTTAATTAACTAAGGACATAAATTATGGGCTTAGCTACTCCTAACCAGTTGTTTGAATTTGTAACTTCAGTGTACTAAGATATCATCCTGGAAATCATCCTCTAGCTCTTCCATAGGAAGGATTGCTTTGAAGGGCATGAATATGTAAAATTGTTACTGGAAGGCACCCTCTGGAACCTAAATGTCCCTTTACTTTGAATTTAAACACGTCTAATAGATGTAGTTCTTATTTACAGACATGTCATCTCCTCCATCAGGAAAGAGATGAAAGTATGTGGAAGCTCCTGAGACAGGTACAAGCCTTCCTTTAATTACTCCTTCATCAGTGAGAAAAGTAAAAGTAGCTGTTACCAGAGGCATTGCTCTAAAATTGTCAGGATGAATCCACAGCATCTGTGTGATGAGACTGTGTAATATTCCCAGCTGGCTGACTGCTCAGCCCACTCTGTTTAGCAGCTAGAAATCAATACTGGCAGGTATGGAGCTTGCCTGCCTTCAGGTTCTTTTAGGTTTGGGTTTGTTGGTTTTTTTAATATTTCTTTTCACCAGGCAGAAGATAGGGAAACCTCTTTGCTTAGAAGCTGAAATTTATTGGTAGCTTTTTGCACTGACCAACCTATTAGGTTTTTGGCAACGTGGAAGACAGTGATCTCTTACCCCCCAAAATAGATAGTGATTGGAAGCAGGAAGTTCATCAAGTGGTATTAACTTTTGAGAGGAGCTAATAAAAGAAAGTGGTACCTTCCTGTCCCGATACTCTTATAACTTGACTTGCTGTACTCAGGTGGCAACAGTGCACATCACTTATGGGACTGCCCTTTCACAGAGTCATAAAATCATTTTGGTTGGAAAAGACCTTTAATATCATCAAGTCCAACCATTAACTTCTCACTGCCAAGTCCACCACTAAACCATACCCCTTTCCTCTCCCACTGACTGTTCTTTCTAGAAACTGGGAGAAGGATTTGTTAGAGCAGGTAGGGTGGGCTGTGGTAAGACACACAGTTGGAACTAAAAAGGCCAAAGGTTAATTTGAGCAACTCTATCTCTTTGGACTAACAGGATATCCTTTGGTTAGGATATATCAGGTAGAAATACACCTAGTGCTACATCTGACTTCTGCTGCCTTCTGTGTCTTTCAACCCATTTCAGATGTAGTAAGGGCACTGGATAAGTTTTCAAGATGAAACAAGAGCTAAAGGTCATCTATTCTGTGTGGACTTAAAGACTTGTGGGTTTAATATTCATAATGGCTTCCATTTATTAACATCTTCATTTCCTAATTTCATGTGACTCTCCTCACTGTGTTGTGTAATGGAGACAGCTCTCCTGCCTCCAGTTGCCAGCTGGGGGGATGTGACTGGAAAAAGGTGCTTTTGAAGACAGAAAGAATGAGACACTTGGCACATTAGTGATTTAAAGGTGATATTTTCTAGACAGCCCACCCAGCTACCCCCATTCTTTATTTTTACTCTAATATCCTATTTTGTGTTTTATTTGTATCAGTAACTAACTCTAACCATAACTGGACCTTTCCCAGTGTTGGTTTTTTTTTTAAAGGATACTTCAATCTATACCCTAGGAGCTGTATGTTTGGATTAGTATCTGCTACTCAAGACAAGTTAACATTTTTCTACTATGTGAAATGTTTAGCTTCTTGGCCTTTGTTCTGTGATGTATTAGCATGGGGATATTTCAGTCAGTGAATATTATGAATTGTGCTTTTACACATACATCTTTGGTTTCACTGTAGGAAGGAAGAGTTTGGTCAAATAACCTAACTTAAAGGATAAAATATAAGAGAAATTGGTGAGGGATAAAAGAAAGGATGGAATAGAAGCTGTGCTGGTAATGCAAACTCCTTACAGTTGGAGAGAAAGCAAACTGCTTGTATTATTGTGGAGAAAGAGAATTTCTCATCTGTGATTGAGCCATCTCCAACAAGTAGGACAAAGGCTAGAATTATCTAAGGAGCCAAAAAGTTCAGTACAAACAGTAAGTACTTCTGAGGAGACTGAAAAGAGCATTTACAAGGAAATAATGAGTCAGAAATAAAGGACAGCATTGAGACATGCTCACAGAATCAGCAGAAGATGCACAAGGGAAAGCCATGACATAGACTTGAGGAGAGAATGGTATAGTTAATGATGGAGTTTTGAACTGATGTAAAAGAAGAAATTCTAATCAAGAAATCTCGTGATTTTGAACAAAAGTCATACCAGCTTTGGTTTCATAAAAAGATTGCAGTAGAGATACATGCAGCAAGAGTTCACATGTAGACCCTTGAGTAATAAAGTTTATGAATTTGGAACAAAATATGCAACTGGAAAAAACACCACCTCCAACTGCTGATATGGTAATATGGAGCTGTAAGGAATGTCTGTATTTCTTTAGCTCAGGCAATGTCTGGGTCCCAGTGTGCTCTATCCTGGGTTTTTTTCTTGTGTCCTATTTGCCATTTTCTAACAAGCACAGTGGTTATGATGAGGCATCCATCACAAATATATCCTACTGCTTCTACTACAGTGCCAAGGCTGTAGCTGCCCCAGGTGAAAATAAACCTTATTGCCCAAATGTTCCTGGTCAGCTCTTATGGCTCTGTTGGCTTTTCAGAGTTCCTGTAGCACAGAAGTATGCTGGGAAGTCTGCAACAAATTGTGTTTGACTGTCGTGGCAACCACATCCATTTCCCTTGATATATTTAGAGTAATCTGGTGTATTTATTATTGAGGAAGACCAAAACTCTTCCATCCCAAGTTTTGATTAGAAACCTTTCACTGGTACCCAGCCCACTATCAATTGTTCCCAGTGACTTTGAAAGTGAATTCCCTTCAGTACTAGAGTCTATTATTTTATCTGTAATCTTAAAATGGGTATTTAATCTACTTTAGCCCTTTCAGCTTGTTCCACATCTTACATACACCTCTATTAAAAAGGACCTTTCTCATAGCACATCTGTTCTCCAGACGGATACTTGCAAATTTTGATCTAAAAACTCCCAAAATTTAGTCTGTCAAATGACATCCTTTGGTCTCTTCCTTATAAGCCATTTTTTTCTCCAGAAGTTTATTACCTGTGTGATACATATCCATTCCATTTTTTTTTTCAGCAATTTCACTAGCATGTATATGCCCAGTATAAAATCTGCTTTTTCTTAGCATTTGCAAGATGGGAGTAATCCCTGTAGGCATAGTGTTATGTGGCTTTACTTGATTGGAAGAATCTTGTCCCATCAATATGTTTGGTGTCTTTTTCTGGAATCCCAGATGTGTTCAGAAACAAAATGCACCTTTTACCACTTCACTGATGGTTGTATTTGTGTTTTCAGACCTAGAGTCTAAGCTTTGCATGGCCTGTGTGGCTTTAAAGTATATTTTCTGTCAAAATAATATCCTCAGGGTTACCAGCTGAGTCAGTAGCCCTGTCTTTGTTTCCCCCAGAACAGATGTTATTTGGAGAAAATTTACATCTCTTGCTGGAAGCTTTTGCTAAAGAGTTGTCTGAGGGAGATAGTAGCAGAAATCAGGGTGATGCTGTGAATGGACACAGCACAGGCTGTGACATACTTTTGGTTTATTTTATCTCATTTTAATTGTTGACAGTTGGACGGTGTGATCTTAGAGTTCTTTTACAGCTGTGACAATTCTGTGATTCTATAATTCTGTGAAATAAGTGTCTGGGAGGGCTATCAGGCGAAGAGAAAGTTTTAGGGTGAATTTGCAGTGAACTTATTTACATGTGCTTGTAATGTTGCTGAACATCAAGTACATATAGGACCAGATTTTTTTTTTTTTAAGGGTTAGCTTATGGTTATATTTTTTCATTTATTCACAACCCATGCATTCAAAAAGGTAAGTCCACATTTCATGTAGATATGGATCTTGAAAGTAAGCATTCTTCCATAATCTTTCTAAGTAAAAATAAGCTCAGTGGTGAAGGAAAAAAGACATTAGAAAACAGCACTGGAAACCCTGCTATCCCTCGTTAAAAATAATACTTAACTGGTTCTGATAATAACTAGGTATTACTGACTAAAATATGATAATCTTAGTAAAAAGTTTTCTTACTGTTTATAAATGGTTTTTATACCTTAATTCGGAGATAAATGTCCAAGCAAAAACCAGCCACCTCACTACTGTTAGAATAACATAATAAACATGTGAATCATGTTTCAGTAGAAAATCTTTTCAGATATTGATGGTAATAAATGAAGACTGATTTCATGGCTTAGCATGAAAAGTCATTGGCTTTACTGGTTTATTTCCAAGTTCAGAGTTCTGAAAATCAAATAATTAAGTAGATTTTCTTCAAAGTTCCAGAAAGTTTCTTTTATGGCTTCAGAACAAGCATGAGAAACATCAGCCTGAGGACAATTTCTTAAAAAAACCTGTAAGTAGCCAAAAAAGGGGATTTTAGCATGAAAGTGTAATCTCAACAGCAAGTTTAGTTTCACAGTACACAGGTTATAAAACTCCATCCAGGTAAAATTGTGTTTTGATGATCCTGAATTGGTTCCAAGACTTCAAAAGTTCAGGAAAAGAGGTTCTGTAAGCATTAATCTCTTTACAATACTTTGTGCTTGAAAGCACAAGATAGAGAGGGAGGAAAAGTCAAGATTTTATCAATGCCTATACTTCTTGCAGTCAAAAGGGTTGTGGAATAGAGGTCTTGCTTCTTCAAAATGATTGCCTTATAGCCTAGAGCTATCACCTTAGCTCCTGGGTCATTATGCCTTGGTGGGAAAGTAAAGTCATTGCTTTATAATGAGGACTTTTTATCACAGAGTCAAAAATGATGGTGTTACCTGTCTCTTTTTAGTGTGGTGTTCCCTAGTTATACCCCTTGAGGCACCAATTAAAAACTCAAGTTTTTCTTGTAATGCAAATAAACATAATGCTTACCCATAGATATGCAGAGTTTGTAACAGATCAGCTGTTACTTTCCAACACACAATCCGTACTGTTCTGTATTTTAAAGGGGTTTGTAAATTTTACCATGTCCCAGGAAGCACTTAAGAGCTGCTGGTTGTGACATGACTGAGAAGTCCCATGGCTGTGTTTTTGTTGCAAACAAATGCTGTCACCACAAAGTCATAAGGAAGATGAATGCACTTATGTTAACAAAACACCAAGGAAATTAACATAGAGAAATTTTTAGATAGGTTAAGGGAAAATGAGAAAAAAAGGATGAATGATGCCTTATTTGACTCGGAGTGTAACTGCCTCAGAAGAATAATTATTGTTGCTGGGATGCTGAGTAGAATTTATGTAGGAAAGGAGAAGAGCTGAATCTTTGTGTTAGCCATTTCAGATAACAATATGAACATCCCTTTTAACAAACGTGTTTGGTAACATTTTTGGTTTCGGTTATAAAAATTGAAGTGTTTAAAAATTAAAAAGATAACAGTTGCTGCTAGTGGCCATCATAATCACAATACTGTATATTATTAAATCTCCAGTTGTACTTGGTATTGGAGCTAATCACAAAGTTCCCTTGACATCCACTGGTTGAAAGGAAGTCAAACACTTAAATGACACAAGCAGGAAGATGTAACCTTTTACTTTCACAGCCTCTGTAAGAGAAAGCAAAAGGTGATTGAATTCTATACCTCATGTTGCCACCAATAACTCAGAATTACTGTAATGTTTGCCTGCTTCATTGACTAATGGTAAATCTAGATGCAATGCATAGATCACTGGCAACCTTACACAAAAAACCTTCTACATCAGTGCAAAAATATTAATTCTATTAATTTGTGACACATGGTTTTCAAAAGCCCTACAGAAAAAAGCATTAAGGCCTTAAATCATTAATTTGATCTGATTATTTTGTCAGTCTTTTATTTACTGTCTTCTCAGTTTAAAGCTGAGAAGAATGAATCTTTCAAATGTACCATAATATTCTAGAATTCATTATTTACATGCACACACCCCTCTAGGTAAAAGTCTGTCTTTTTCCTTGTTTTATCCCTTTCTGGATTGCAGAGGAACTTCTGAGTCACACCATATATTTTCATTTCTGGAAGTTGCTGATAGCAATTTTCCCATCTGAAATGATGTGCAGAGAATGAGATGGCAAAAAGCCAGAAAGCAGTAGGAAATCTGGAGAGCAATGTGCAAATACAGTTTTACCGTAGATCTTACCTTACCTCTTTCTCCCTTTGCCATTTTCTGCAGAAGTTACCATCTTTCTGGTCCATATCATGGCCAGAAATCCTCTTTTCCTTCAGTATTATTTTTGGTAAAACTCTGAATTCTGCTGAGAAACTTGAATCTCTTTCTCAATTTTTTTAATTTGCTGATGTGCAAATTAATAAGGTGTTGTTTAAGTATACCCAATTTGTTAGCAATCATTAAGTGTTCCATCATTTTTATATATTAAGAGTTACAAATTTAAAAAACTTCATGCCAAATACTTTTGCTGAATGCAATCCCGTTCCTTGATTTGCCTCCCTCTTTTACTTTCATAAAGACTTTTTTCTTTTGGAAATTAATTACTTCCCACATCTTCATAGCAGGAGAATAGCAACATTTATTCTTTCTCATTTTTTTACTGTTTAACAAAAAAAGGCATTTTGTAAGCTGTAAGTAAGCATGTAAAACCAGGTGTTGACTTGGTGTAAACTGATGTCTCCCTTTGTCTTTAGTGGAGCAATGTCAGTCTCCAACAATCAGGTGTAAATCTGATACTACTTTTGCTTTTCTCTGACTGACCTAATAAGTAAAACAGCTCAAGTTATCTTCAGATTTGGGTGATGCTTCTTGCCTCAAACACCTTTTAGTGCTCAAGGGCACCCAAAATCTCTCTTAACACTAGATAGTTTTGTTTTGTGTTGACTTCAAAATGCTTTCAAAATTAAAATATTATTATCTCCACTTTATAGGTGATGTCCTATAAGGGTGATATTATTTGCCCAGTTTGTGTTAGTGGATCTGTAGCAGATCTAGGAAAATAATGTGATCACTGGGATTTCTATCAGTGGTTTATAACAAAGGATTCATGCTCCTTGTTCCAATTTCTAAATTTGAACCATACTATCTTTTGAATTTTGGTTGACTTTTTATTTACATATCACTTAAAATAGAAAACTAGATACAAGTGAGCAAATATCTTCAAGCATTCAGAAACCATTAGATACAGCCTACACCTTGCTATATATAAGCCAGTAATAAGTAAACATAGTATACTTCCAAGATTAATTTTAAATAGCTAGAACCTTTCTAACATAGGATATTGAGCTCATTTTGCCTTACATTTGCCTTAGTCTAGTCTTTTAGCCTTTTATATGGCTATTGTCTGTACCCTCTGGGTCATTGCTGGAGAGGGATATACTTCTAAAAGGTTTTTTTTTACCATCCCAAGCTAGGCTTAGCAGTCAAACACATCGGATGCATTGACTCTGAAGATGCCTTCCTCTCTTGTACAACTTTATAGGGATCCTAGACAACTGGATAACAATAAATGCCTTTTAGATAGCTAACTCTTGAGTTATGTATGTTGAACCTCTGTCTGTAATGGTAAAAGTCATGTCCCTGGTAAAAGGTTTTTACTGCAGAAGTCACTGCTATTGCCTGTGGCGTACTTCTAACTCTGCCCTCAGTTACTTGCAGTGAGGATGTTATATTCTTGTCATTACCTTCTTAGAAAAGCCCAGAATGCTTCATCTGCATCCTGCATCAAATTCTGCCCTTGCTAGAACACTATAATATCAAATCTCTTTGAACGAAAGACAACCAGTGGCATGTAAGCCTAAGGGGAGCATCCACATTTCTCACCTCATGCTTGCTGAAGATATGTTCCCCTAATATTTCTCTTTAAGCTGCAGCAAAAGAATAATAAAAAGAATACTGCAGCCAGTGCCTATGGTCGGTTTAATCTGAACCTGCTTGAGCTCTCTGAGCTTCTTTTAGTCAGCAGTGTCTGTCAGAGATGCTCCTGTTTCCATCTTATGTGTGTTGAAAGCTATCTTGGCGTGTAACTTCAACACAACAGATGGGACATGGTGCAGCTTGGCTGACCTCTACTTTCAGCATTTAAATAGCTAAAAAGATTTCATTACCATAGAATAAACTTCCAAGAACTTCTTACTCTGTAGACCAAGCTGAATAGCTAACAAGTGCAGGTCCAGTTGTGTAATTGCAAGAGATGAAGAGGTCAGTTTTCTTGATAGTTTTATGGGATTGAAAGATCCTTCCTTCGACTTTAATGAGAACCATAGGGATGAAGTTCCTAGAAAACATCTTTTTTTCTGACTAGGACAAGAAGGAAGCTAAGATAACATTAGTAGTAGTCTACGTGGACTTCATCACTGTGTTTACAGTCTTACCTTTATTTTTCAGTATCATTGTAAAGAGGCTGGGGACAAACAGGGTTTGCAACATTGGGAATGGAAATATTGTGCTAAAAGTGCTCAACACACTTCATTTCTTTCTGGAGAAAGTTTTCTTTTTAGTGTCATTGTTCTATTGCTTTCAGTTCCTGAAGCCCCCTGTTCACCTGTTATTTACTCTCTTTTTAGGCTGGACCACCAGGTCTAAATCTTTAGCAGGCTATGTTCTGTTTTCTGCCAGAGACTTTCTAGAGGAACTCATGAACACCATCTCCTCCAGATAAATAAACACTAGAAGTTCATGTATCTATTACAGTGTGAAGTAGACAGTAGTTATTAAAAAGAAGTTAAAAGGGACACTTGTCCCACACACCTTGACCTCAGGGAGAGATAATGGTCTCATTAACAGTTTTTACCCTTTGTCAACATTGGTTTTTATCTTTCAAGCTAATTATTATATGATTTTTTCATGTATGGGATTAATTTTTGATACATAAATTAAAGCTCCATCCTTCCAGCTGCTGTCTGATTTGTCAGGCTGCAGTGCAGGTGCCTTTGAATCAGCTCACACTTAGGCAAAAAAAAGTGATCTGGGTTTCAAATATACCCCAAAATGGCATAATCAAATTAATAGGCATATATAAAAAAATATTTGACAGATTCATTACAAATATGCAGTATTTATGGAATACTTGTAAAAAACCAAAACAACCCAACACTGAATGACTGAGATAACACAACAGCATAATTGAACACTCCCTTTCTTTGGGCTGCTCTGAATATATCATCTGCTTTGTAGAAGGATCTTTGTATCTGATTTTTTTTCAATTAAAACAACTACAAATGTTGTGTTACACCATGTAGTTACAGACATAGACATAAGTGTACTGAGACCTAGTGACACAGACATGATGAAGCTCATCTTCCCTTACCAAGTGTGAGCACTCTGTTTCTAGTTCTATGAGGCTCTCTTATTTTTTTTAATGTGTTTTTAAAGAAAAAGGACCAAGTGAGTTTATGCAATTAAATAATAAAGGTGTCTTTCACAGCAGTTGTTGTACTAGGGAGGTAGAAGTCTGTATTTTTGCTTACTGTTCTTGTCCTCAACAGCTTTTTCTGCACAGGTTTTTGTACTTGTTTTCATTCCTCCTGCTTGTCTTTCTCTATAATAAATAAAAACAAGCTCTTGTGTTCTTGTTCATATCCTGTGCTATAATTATGGCATCTTTGTTGTAATATTTATTTGGGAAGAAAACCAAAGCCCATCTCTCTGTGCATAAATGAATGTAAAACAGAGTCTTACAAGAGAGACTGACTTCGCCTTTATTGAGACAATTTGTAGAAAGCTTTCTGGAGAGAAATAAAGGAAGAGTATTGACATTTGAAACTTTGCTTTCATTTTATAAGAAACTTTATTAATGGAGTTGAGAATATAGGTGCGTATTACATAAATGATCACCTTCAAGAAGTTCTTGTGCTCAAATTCAGTTTCATGTTTTTACCTCATTCTACAACTCTGTCATGCTTATGTGATAATCATCATTATTATTTTTTCATCTCAATATCTGTTGAAGAGAGACTTTCATTGTTAGAAGACATTTAGGGCAGAATTGTCTTAAATTCTTGTCAGAGGATGTAGAAGATCCTGTGCTTACCAGCAGAGCAGACTATTTTAGTTTTAGTCAGTAATTGCTATGAAGGTGCAGGAGGCTGTGTGTAAAATCCCTTTTCCTTAAAAAAAAACCAAACAACAAAACCTTTTAACAGGTGGATTCGAAAACCCTGCATACATACTGATTGCTATAGAAATGAAATGCAAGAATAGTAAATCACAAAATCAAAGTCTTTAGCTATTCCATAATGCAATTTCTAATGCCAGTCCAATTTCTAATCTGTAAATTCCAGAAACTGTCAAGCTCTGTGTCAAAGAGCTGTTTGGAAGGTGATTCCAGGATTTCATTCCCATGGTGATCATAAATCCAATTATTTTTCTTTCTGAGCACTTATCTCAAATACATTTGTAAAATGCTTTTGTAGCTTCCTGTAATGTTCTATTTACCCAGTCTTCCTGGAAACTCTTGGTACTGGTGTGGTTCATGCTGCTCTCTTTATATCTGACTGTTCTAAGTGATGTTTTGCAGTGCTTTGTACTAACAATTTAATATGTTTTCTTAAATTGTCACTATTGATTTTTTTTTTTTTTTAATTCAACATCTTTATCTGGTCCTGTGTCCTGTGCTTTCTTTCTGATCTGATCTGTTTAGTCTTTCAAACTGATTACACAACTATGACTCTTATGATAGATTATCATCAGTGCTTGTAACCTGTCAGAGCTGTTGTAATTCCTTGTGATTGATCAGGCAATATAATTTCTGTTTCTGCTTAATCTTTTCCATCCTCTTCAGTTTCTTGGTCTGAGGGGCATTTAGGTAATCCATGTTCCTTTGGCAGTTCCTCAGATTTAAGTCCAAGCCTTTCAGCCTCACACATACATCCATAATTCTGAATAAAAGAGGATCAGAGTGCTAACGCCAAAGCTGAGATCATTCACTGGGATTCTGTTATTTAACAATATAGACATAGTGCAACATCTCTGTCTTAAAGCAACCATTTCCATCCTTTGTTGGGATGAATGAGTTACATTCTGAGAGCAGAAGGATCTGTGGGGAACACATGTATCATCTGAAGGGACAGAGAAGCAACGTTTAATTATTGGTGGAAATTACTTTGTGCCTGGAGACTCATCTGAGTCTGTTCTTGAAAAAAAAAGAGACTCCTTCCCAGAATACTATTTGTTGAAGTCTGGAAAGGCAGAATGATAATGACATGTGCAGCAGCAAGTGGTATGTAGCCCAAACTTTTTTCCACCACCACCCCCATCTCTTTTGGCTTATGCAATTTCAGCTATTTTACAAGATACTGATGTGTGCTTTGTCATGTCAGGACCCTGGAAAATATTAGGAATTCATAAATATTAGGAATTGATAAAATGTCTGTGAAGCTCAAATGCTCAGGTAATCGATGATAATTGATAAATATACTTGCATCCAGAGCATATGACTGCATAGGGCTGAAAAATAGCAGGATGGTGCAGCAAAATGTCAGCTGGGTGAAAAATCTGTTGAAATTGTCAATGAAAAGTGCTTTCTGTTGAAAAATAAGACAGCTCATTAAATTTTCTTGGCAATGGCAGATGCTAATCTAAGCACTAAGAGAATAGCCTTGATAATAAAGGGTAAAGCTTGTAGGTGGCAGGTGAAAGGAGCAGTTTTATTTGCATGGTAACAGGTGGAGGCATTCTGAAGCTGATGCAATGAATCCATACAGCTGAACATAAAGTCGTCAGAGCTCTCTAAACAAATGCACATTGGAGATGTTAAGTACAGAAGTGCATAAGGTATAATCATGGCTTTGATTTATTCTGGAAGAAACTAGAGCTGGAGACAAACTGTCTGGATTTTTTGTGTGATCATTTTTGTACTTGGAAATGCAGTTTTAGGTCAACATAAAATATTTTTGGAAGTCTAATGAATTTGGCCAGCAGAAGTATAGGTGGTGTCAACCTGAGACTATTTTTTGTGGTTATTTTTCATTGCAGGCACTGAACACAAAAAAATGTTATTTAAACAGCTCTAATTTTTGCCACACGCTTCAAATACAGATAGGCTGTCTGATGCAGTTTTTGTCTTTTTCTTCTCTTATTATGAAATAATTTTCCTGATTCTAAAATAAACATTTTTAACACAGCTCAACCCCCACCCATGTATATATTCTACTCAATGATCTGGAGGAAATATAGAAAGGTAAATTAATGAATTCATAATGTCTTTTGAAGTTGAGTGGGGTTTTTTGCATAGTTAAAAACTTGTTCATATTTCCTACAGTAGTGTGTAAGGTCAAACATAATGCTCAAACTAATTCCTGTTGGAACTATTTTACTCATATTTTACATATTTTACTCCCCCTCATATTTTTTTAGTTAATATGTTCTTCATTTTTGTCCTTTAAGCTGAAATTTCAAACTGCCAGGCTGTTTTGTAAACAGCTGATATACTCCATTATAAAAGCCACCAGGCTTTTCTGGGGAAAAAAAAAAAAAAAAAAAGAAAAAAAAGTAGCTGTGAGTGTGGAGAAAAATAGTGTTTAGGTATTAAAGAAAGTAAAATCGATCTTGAGACTGTATTTAATGCATACATTAAGGAAAAAAATTACTATAGCAGAATTATATGATCTTGGTTATTTCATCATGTAACCTTATTTATTTTTTTTAAGGTATTCAGTCAGCCACAGTTGGCCAGGAGCAAAGAAACCATTACAAGGAAATCATTTATAATATTCTCTTTCCTATGTTTGTCTTTCTTTTTACTTGGAAGTCAATGGACTGAGATGCATGATCTATACTTTAAAGTAGAAGGGAACCCTGTAAAGGTGTGTTTTACTTACATAGAAAGAATGGAGGTTTTTTTTAAATTTTTTTTTTAAGTCAGCTAATGTTATAGTGATCAGGAGAAGAATGTGTGTCAGTATTCTTAAACCTTCTAGAGGTTCAATGTGGGATCATGTACTTCAGACTAAATATTCTGTGTAACTACTGTCTTTAATTAAAATCACTTCCCTAACTGCTGGAGAAATAAACCAGTAACCAACTGCTGATACTTTTCCTTTTTAAGGCAGAAATGAATGCACAGAAGTAGCTTCAGTTTTCAGGAGCTAGAATTTCCTTGCATTAGCACTTTGAACTCCTTTAGCCTGAATTTTGCCAAAGGATGACTGTGTTTTATTTAAAATATGTTTTGCAGGAAGTTCTAAATTATTTATAAGTGGCTGCATTTGTATTCAGAACAAAAGTTTGTCTTGATTTTCACTAATTCTTAAAGGTTTTTCTGGATAGAGTTAAAATTTCAGTGTGAAGGCAGCAAGTACAGGTGCTTTGTAGCCTGGTGGTTTGGCCATTGTGTACAGAGGTTAACTCTGTAGCTGAGCATCTTCAGGCAAAGAATGGAAATAGTCCTTGTTTTTTAAAAATTAAGTTTTTGTACAAAAATAAGAATATGTTAGCTTTTCTTTCCAACGTATTTCAAAATCAATGACACCCCACTGTTAGGGTAAATGGAAGAGGATATATACATTCTCACCTCCTGGAAAATCAGATCAGGTGTGGGTCTTTGGGACAGAGGTTTTTTGCTTTGGTTCATTCATCTCTGCTATGAGAGGAAAACCAGCCTGAGTTTCAGTGAAGCTGGTTTCTCACAAATTGCTTTGAGACCCTGAAGCTGAGGTCTGAGAGCCTGGGTACAAATAGTTTTCTAGATCTCATTAAATAAATTTATAAACTTGGGGGAAAACTAATACCTTTTGGGTACACAATTTTTTAATCAGCTGTAGCAGCAAAGTTTCTAATTTCTTATATTATAGACAGGAGCTGAGCTCTCCCTGCTCCTCCCTTCCAGACCTGCACAGCCCTTCACAACACATTAACTGACTTGGAAAAAATGATGTAGGGGCAAAAACCTATGATACTGATTACCCCTGGTTGACCTTTGTCAGTATTTTATTTTTAATTACATACAAGAGAGAAATTTCCAGTAAAGCAGAACTGAGACATCAGTCGTGAGCTAAAATGCTCTCCAAATTTAGACCAGTTAATTATACATTATCTCCCTTTTTACGGTGGACTTGAGCTTTTTAAAGAAGAAAACTGCTTGAAGAAGAAGAAAACACCTGTGCTATCAGTGAATAATAAGGAAGATTATTACCTTAGTTAATTTGAAAACAGCCTGTGTGCCAGCAATCTAGAGAAGAAAGGTTTAGTCCCACAGATCCTCACAAATTGTTCTCAAGTTTGTGAGAACAGTTATTTGGGTTGGGTAGGAATTCTTCTTAAATTGCCTTATCCAGGATATTAAAGGGAAGAGTCTCCTTCAGATTGGAGGAAATAAAAGAGTTTGTGTAGCTATTTAATAAGAAAAGAGCTTCAGTTCTTTCAGGAAAATGTTTATAAAATGCAGACTTTCAGGGAAATGCTTGAAACTGCTGGTTTAGTATTTGTTCTCTATCCCCATTTAGGGAGCTGTATGGGAAAACCTACGGGCTGATGTAATAGATTTTTTTCTGGAAAGCAGGTCTCATTGTTCTGTGTATGCTCATTGGCTTGGTTTTGTGAGTAATTAATTACCTTTGCTTTTCTCTGCTTTGATACCAGCATGGTGAGGACTAGCAACTCCTGCTCCCTGTCTGACCTAGACATCCAAGAGACCCCAAAGGTCTTGTGGTGGTAGCACAGACATGCAGTAGGGATTGTCAGCTTTAACCACTGTGTGGTCACCTTGCATATATTGAGATGAATATCGAGAGGACTGGAAAGCAGGGACTGCTAACCTTTGAAAAACAGACATTCATTAAGAAAAAAAGGGAAAAGCAGTCCTGCTCTGTAGGCCGCTTGGGAATTTAAGAGTGCGGCTTAAATGTGAGGAGCAGCTCACTAAAGTCAAGAAGCAGTTCTGAAAATGGATAAAAATGTTTCAAAATACCTCGGAATCTTTCATGATAATACTGAAAGCTTGCACTGGCATATTTTCTTCATTCCAATGTGAACAATGTTTCTGAGCAGAAACTGTCACTTGAGCACTCTCAGCGGCATATTTGGCATTTTTCTGAAGACTGAAGGGTAGGCTTCAATTACACTGCCTACATCCAGAGTAAGGACATTAATTCAGTCCAGTATGTCTAATTATACCAATATAGATGAAGGAACTATCTGCCCTATTTTATATTTAGGCTTTTTCAAAAGAAGATTTATTCTTAGCTGAAATGTTAGTTTGAATGTCAGTGTCGAATGTCAGCTGGAGTTCTGGTAGTTTCAGCGCCTGTTGTTTGAATTTGGGTTCCTTTAGCCCATGTAGATAAAACCAACCTTTCTCAGGCTGTTGAAACAGTGATTTCCCCCCTTCCCCCTCCCATAAATCATGTGAATTCAAGTAGAACATTAAGACTTTCAACTTGACTGTGTGTGTGTTTAAGCCATTCTCTTGAAATGAGATCAAGATATTCAGTGTAAATCACCTTTGTGTTCTCTTCCCAAATTGAATGCTTGCCTGAGCTGGGGATAGCACAACATGAAAATCAGCTGTGAGCTTCTAAAATGAGTGAAGCTGATTTTATGTCCACCAATGTTTTCTCAACATATGTTCTGTTCAAATATCCTCAGCAAAGGTCCATTTACCATTGTTTATGTTGGGTTTTGACAGCTAAGAAGAGAAAATTTGGGAATTTTGGCTCTGATGAATAGCTAGGAAAATAATTTATTTTGGTTTTTGCATAATCAAAGATTCCTGAACAGCTGCATGAGTATCTCTGCCAATGGGCATGATGTTATTTTTTGTGATTTTTGTAGTGAACAAGTGAACATGCATCACAGCAACATGTTCACAACCTAATTCTCATGGCACTCGTGTTACTACACAGTTCTGTATGGGTTTACATTGTTTCTTGGTGTGTTTAAGACTACAACACAGCATTAGTGTAATAGGTAGCAGGTAATAGCTTGCAGAGTATTGACTGTCATTCTCTCAGAAAAGGTATTTTACTCAGACAGGATTTGCCTTGAATAGATTGTGTTTCCACTGCCTCAGAAATGGAATTGGTCTCCTTGTGTTTATGCAAATAAACACTTCCAACAGCAGTTACCCTCCAACTACTGAGCTCATTTCTCCTGTCACTCACCCTGCTGTAAACCAGGATTAATTCTGCTGAAGCCGATAACCCTATAATGCTAAATATATAGAAAGAAGAGAATCTGTGATTTGCCAGCAAACTAGTTCTTGATAAAAGACCAAATACAAAGTGGAATTAAAAGCTTTTAGCACTGCAGAGTTGCACCGTGTGCTGCCATCTGGGGATGGCTGTCTCTGGGACGAAGGCCTGAGTTCTGCCACTCGCTGTCAGAGCCCTCGTGCTGTCCCTTCCCCTGCCCTTTAGGATGGCAGGAGGCTGTCATCACAGCAGCTATCAAGGGATTTAAAGAGCTTAAAACAAACAAACAAAAAAAACCCCCAAACATGTAATGGACATGAAGTAAGAATTTTATAATAATAAAAATAAAAAGAAAGCATCAGCTCCCTGACAGTGAAAAAAATGTGTCTGTAACAGCTGAGGAAGAAATACTCACCTGACTCTGGCTTATTGTTATTCTGTCTTCATTCTAATGCAGTTTCTTCCTGTTCAATATCAGTTTATAAAACTGTGTTACATGTTCATTGACCCCCAATAACTAAACATATCCCAGTGTGCAGCTAGATGAATAAATTCCAGTTTGTAGTAGTACAAATATATGCTGATGGTCATCCGGCGGATTGATAATAAATTAACCATTAAAAAGATGCAGGTTAGAAGAATAAAAGTATATAGGAACAGTGTATTTACTTATTATTTCTGGTAGCAATGAGATAATTTTTTTTTTTATATATAGACTACCACATGTTCTTTGGCCAGCCAATTGTGTCTTTTTTCATGCCAGTGAAAAGCTTTTGTGATCAGTTGCCACGTTTACAAAATCCCATTTTATTTCTTCATTTCTACACATTGACTGGCATTGCAGAAACACTTCTGTATGGAATCCCTTAAACATTTCTGGAATGACATTATAGAGATAGAGAGGTGAAAACAGAGCAAATTTACTACCATTTGTGTATCATTATTGGATTGATTGTGGAATTAATTTCTACTGGGAGTTGTTGAAGCTACAATTTGTTGACCAATGCATGTGTTACATCAGCCAAGGCTGGTGTAAATCAGTGAAGCTTTGCTGAAGTGGAACAAAGCTGCTGGACATCAATTGGGACTCTTCAGCTTTGTCTCACTGGATGGATTGACTGAAGTGGCTTGGTCATGTTATGTTGGTGAGTTGGTGAGTTTTGTATTTCTACTCTAGAATTATGTCATTGAGTGAAAGGTTGAATGGGAGCTGCAGTTCTTTACTGTGCAAGTCCTTAGTCATTCTTATTTACAGCTGCACTTGAACCTCTTTTGTGCCTTGTTCTCTCACACACATTTTAAATAGTTTATATTTAATTTTTTTTAGCATGTTTTAATGTGTTCAGGGCTTCTGCTGGTGTTTCTCACTGTGAGAATAGGGTTTCCAAATAAACAGAAGTGAGTTGACCACTCTGTATTTTAAATAACGTCTGAGTAGAGACAGCAATGACAGTGAGTTAAACAGATCAGAGGAGTCAGCATGTCACCTGTTCTGAAAAGAGCTTGACAGAGAAAGAAAAATCCTTCAGAGATATGTTTTAATATTTTTTCCTTTGGTCTTCCAAGTGTGTAAAGATATCATGAGAGCCTGGGAAATATGTGGAAATTTAATTTACAAGATGAATTGTTTAGACTCAACCAATAATCCTTTTTCATGGTGTTGCAAGCACAGAATTGCACATGCAAAAAACCCAAAACAGTATGAAAGGATGTCAAAAATTATTTTAGCTAAAAAAGTCACCTAGACCAATGTATGAAGCTTCTCAGTAGATGTCATTGTAAGGGGTTTTTGATTTGTATTTTTTATGGTACTAAAATTCTGTGAATTTATATAAGCATGGAAAGATAGCCCTAATGGATGTCAATATCCTTCTGTGCAGTAGATATTCCTTCTGTGCAGTAGATAAATGGGTTTTTCTCCTGCTTCTCATCACCCACAAAGGCTAATAACTCAGATCCAGATTTTAGCTAACAGTAAGTCTGCAAAGGAGAAATATGCAGAGCAAAGGTAAACAGATTTTTGTTGGTTGGAATTCTTTTTTTTTCCTTGCTGTCATTACTCAATCTCTTAATATGTATTTGAATAGGCCCTGAGCACAAATTAGTGCACACTCATTGCAGTTGGTTTAGTAAATCTGACCTCGTCAAACACTATTGCTATTTGTTTTCCCTAATTAAATGTTTCATGTACAGGAATAGAAATCCATACAACTGGTATCAGTGCAGACTCATGAGACTAAATGAAACAAACATCTGCCAGAAATGGTTTAGGTACAGCTGATCCTGCTTTCAGGCTTGAGCATCATCTGTCAGGTTTCCTTTTGGCTCCAATTTCCATGATTCATTTTAATCTTACATTAATATTGGTTTAGTGAAACTGATGTTCCTGTAGTATCTAGTCTCATGATTAAATTAATCAAACTTGGTCAGAATGTTCCCAACATGAAAAGAAGCTTGATTTTCCTGTCCCTAAGAACATAAGGAGGTGTTATTCCTCACCTGTTCTGTAAAGGATGGAAAAAACAAAAGTACTGTTAGCATCCATCACCTTTTCTAGATGTATTCAGAAGTGCAATTGATGTTTTCTTAAAACAACATGAAATGGGCCTGAGAGGAGACTCAATAATGCTCCATTTTATTGTATATTTCTTTGAATTTCCTAGGGGTTTTTGTGTCTTAGTTTGGGGGTATTTTTTTTCCTGTTTCAGGATGATATCTGAGGAATCATTTATCCTAGGGATAGATTACAAAAAACTGAATTAAAGACCTGTAATTAGGTGAAGGATAGCTTCCTGATCAGCACAGTGGAAAAATCCACTCTGGTAATTCATTCATCATTCACCTGTGTCTAATTTTAAAGGTGATTGACTGAAAAGTTCCTACAGAAACCAGAAACCAAAAATGCTGGAGCAACTCCCCACCCCACCCAAGGTTTGTTTTCACATGTCCAGTGTGATATTAAAAGATACTATGATACTAAGATTAAACATATTTAAAAGGTCAAGAGTCCCTATAAAAGCATAATAAAATATCTTCTTACTCCAAACCTGTCTTCTCATAGCCTGTGTATACCCCCACAGAAACACAGGAATTCTCTTGCTTCCTAGTTGAAGGTTTTTCAGATGTGGAAGTCTTGCTGTAGTTTTGTAGGAAGCAGTAATATCTTTTGTTAGACAAGCAGTTCTGTGAACAATAGATGTTATGAATCCTGGTTTCTTAGAGATTTATATTTTGTGGCCAATTGTCAGATTCAGCTGAAGCTTTCCCTACAGAGTCTATGAGGTCTCTTACCTGCTCAAATTCCTCAGCCTAGACTACCAAGGAAACTTTTCCTCAGTGGGGTATTAAGAGGTTAACAAGATTTGTGTCCTCAAAACGTGTTTTAATTACAATTTTAATAATTTCATTGTCATTGAGACACTGAGACTTATCTGTTACATTGAATTAATGTAATCAAAAGCTTACAAATTATTAAGATGGACTAGTGGAGAGACTGCAGTTTTCTCATGGACTCACCACTCACATTCTTTTAAACTATCACATCCTTTTAAACTATCAGCTTGCAAAGGAGCCCAAACACATACTGATATTTCCATTAAGTCTAATAGCAAAGACAATGGACTTATTATACTGATCTTGGCATGCCAAGAGGACCATAAATCAGAACTCGGTGAATTAAAGATCTTTTTCTGCAGTCCTATTTAGGATTTTGACGTCAGTTTTGATTTCTTAGGTATACGTTTGTTCCCAGTTTGTGCTTAATGCTCAAAGTCACATGAAGAGCTCTTGATATAAAACCTCATTATCAAAAACTATTTGTGTGTGAGCTGCTTCGAGCTCATGACGATTATTGGGCTTTTTTGAAAGAGCCAAAGAAAAAAACAGAAACAGCACTCTAATACACAAGAAATAATCCTGGCTTTGTTCAAATGGTTTTGGATATTTATGAGCTAATGATGATCCTTTGAAAAGGTAATCAGTTTTCATGCTTAGAACTGCAAATGAGAGAGAACTGGAATAAAATGTAAGAATGTCAGGATGTAACAGGTTTTTTCTCAAATAAACCATATGATTGAGTTTACAGCTAAGGTGATCTTTTCCCCATTTTTATTACTACTAGAATCAAACCAAAATTCTAAGCAAAAAAAAAAGCAAAAAACCAACCAACCAAACAAAAACAACACCTTCAAAAAAGCAAACAAGACATAAACAAAAAAAGCAAACACACAAAAAATCCCCAACAGAATAATGCAGTCTTAAACTAAGAGAAAATATAATTTGAAGGTATGAATTCCAGCACATTGCATAATTAATGTTGCTTCTATTTATATATATATATACATTTTTTTTTTTAACATGTTTCCCATTCAGGGGAGGAGTGAGAACTAAATATCAATACAGTTTTTCTCACCTCATTGTCCTTTGCTTAGCTCTGAGAACAGCTCGAAATGTAAGGTTTCTTAGTGATATCTCTTTTGCCCAAATCTTTCACAAGAGAGGCTGTGTGTTACATAGATGAGGCTGTTTAGGCTAAAACTCTACTATGGATCATGTTTACAGTTTTAAAAAAGGTGAATGAGTGAGTGTAAGTGCTCAGGTCTATGTCCTGGCTTTGCTCTGTGAAATACTCTGGGTCTTTGTTTCTTGGTCTCAGACACTCATGTGGTTAAAATCATTATCATAAATATGACTTTTCCAAGAGCAGAGGTGGTATATTAGCAGAAAAAAAAGGCTTCTAAGCAGATGAGTAAACTTAACTGATGTTTCAAGCCAATATGAGCTCTCTCTATCCCAGGGTTAAAGCATATTGACAGGAAGAACAGAAAAGGGAACATCTAATTCTGTTGCCTTGTCTACACATTCTGCTTCTGAGCAGATGACATAATTCTGCATTACTGTTGAGCCATTGCTAAACTATTGTAAAAATATTTTATAGGCTATTATTGCACAAAAATTGGATCCATATAAAATCAATCATTCTTGGAATGTGACTTTTTAAGCCTTTAAAATATTATACTAAATTTAAAAAATCTCTTCACTCACCCCTATGAAATAAGTTATAGTATTTTACAAGGTTTTGTCCATGAGCAAGGGAACTAGTAAGTCCTGAGTTCTTAAAAAAAATGTATTTTGCATTCTACATGCTGCCTACCAGGCTGAGCTTAGATTTCTGTCACACTGGCAGTCTCCTTTCTCATGCGATACCTAGTTTTCCCTCCACTCCTTATGATGATGTATCCCAATTTCTTTAATTTCTTTCATTTTCCTTCTGCCTTTAAAGCCCCCTCCCATGTTTCCCATCTCTGTTTCCTGGCTGGATAAATGCAGCATTGGCTGCAGCTGCATAACTGATGGTGCTGCCTGGTGCTTCCAGGCTGTCAACTAGGTCAAATAAAACAAACAAAAAAATATATCTAAAAGCTAAAATCTCCCTCAGTAGGATACTTATCTTGACACAGATTTGGGCATTCATGTAAATCAGGGGATGACCAGCACACTTAAAGGCAGGGTTATGGAAAAGCACAAAAACTAGTGTTTAATTTCCCGTTAATAAAGTAATATTTACAGTGCAGGGTAGCAGAGTGACTAGTTGTGCACCCAGTGTTCCTATTTTCATGTGAACAAATTTCTGTTGTGTATGCTTATACAGAATTTAAAGATCTCTCCACCTGTGCTATCAGTCACTAGCAGCTGTAATAGATTGCTAGACAACTCGTTCTTTATCTCCTCAACTTCAGCCCCCAAAACTGGTTCTAACTCACAAGATATGTTTCTTTAGGGATCAGTAATTATAATTTGTGGTTTGTTTATACCCTAGGGTGTCTGATATCACACTGTGTTAATATCTTCAAAGCTTCTGTTACCATTGTGAACTTTTTTTGAGTTTCTTTTGCAATCCCCTGTTTTTCTTCAACAGCTGTCAAAATATAGCTTCCTGACAATCTTAGCTAACTTTTAATTATCACAGCCCAGTCAGGCATGCATCCCTGTTCTAGGGTCACTGGAGAGTTTGCCAAAATAGTGGACTGTTATTAGGTAGATGGATTGCTTTGGTAACTACTTGCTATTAATATCTATTAATTACAGCACTGCCAGGGGTGTGTTGTCAAAATTGCTTTATGGGATCATCTCATGCACATTGCAGCCTTGTGAATCTTGTTTCCATAGGACACCAAGTGCTCTTGCACCCTTGGAGTATTTCAGTATACATGGTTCATAATTCATGCTGAGTTTTAACAGCAATGGCCTTGATTGAAGATTGACCAGAAAGGATTAATACACAAACACCCCAAATTTCTTCCTCGCTTGTTGGTATACCAAAATTAGAAATTCCTTTGGATTTTTTTTTTGTATACTTTTGAGTGTAAAAGTTACTGTTGGTTAAAGGTTCTGTTGTCTGGCATTTCAGAGATGTTGTCATAGTTTTGGGTGTTCCTCTATATTCTTTTTTCACTGTTTTTTTTTTTTTTCAACATGAATAGACCAGGTATGGAAGAATGTAGTAAGAAAGCTTTTACCTATTGTCAAATGAAACAGAAAAATCACCTGATCCTGCTAACAGGGGTGAAAGAGCACTGACATGGGTCACTGGTCTCTTACCTACACAGCAGGAATTCTTGAAGTTGGACAGCTTATGTTTGCTTTCTGTGAAAGGAAGAAAATCAGTGTGTACCAGTGCAATGTAGAACACATTTGTACCTCTACCTTAGAAAAACAATAAATCAAATTCCTCAGTTCCAGCTCTACTACCTAGACTCAGCAGCCATGCTAGCTGTGTGGTTTAGGCCAGGTTGTCTGGTTCATGGGCCACCTCATTAGATGGGCAGTAGAGAAGAGATTCCATACAGCTTTATAGACTGCCTCCTTGTAGGAGAAAGACTTGCTGCATTCCATCAGTGCACTGCAATATTGCTCAAGACCAGTTGAAATTCAAGTAGGAATCTTCTCTTAACCACCAGAGACCAAGCCCTCCTCTTATACTTCTTGGTTCACTACAGCTGTTTGCTGGTTATTGCCTCAGCAATGAATGCACGTGTATACAGAGAACATCCAGAAATTATATCAATATAATTACTGAGCAAATGGTTGAAGGGAGAGATCCCACCTGTCTGAAGCTGAGTGCCCCACTGCTCTTCCCAACTCCTGTGGGACTGAACCTCAGGAGAGAACCTCCTGGCTGCTGTCTCTATCCCCCTCCCTACTAGCCAGATGGGAGGTATATGGGTTCCCTGCTACAACTATTAATCAATTGTATTCCAGCTGAATGCTTCAGAAACACACTCAGGAAAATGGGGAAGGATGATCTGTAATTCCCAAGGGAGTTTTCTGTCAAAGCAAAAACTATTTCTCTTTATGTCAGCTCTGGGAATTAGCATCTGCACCCACTTCTCTAAAGTCCTTGAATCTCAATATATTTGGAGATGTGGTGGAACACAGAACCCCTAACAGGTGCGTGCTGAGGCTTGAATTGTGGGATCAGGTCTTCATGTATGGTAAGAGGAACTGCTCTGAGCTTGTTTGTTCTAGCTGAGGGTACAGGTTGACAGTTCTGGGCAGTGCTTCATTCTGAGTGCCCAACAGCATTGTGTGAATAATTTACAAATTAAAATGAAGAGGTTTCCAGACTTAGTTTTCACCTGTGTAAATTTAAAAAATATTGAAATCATCTTCTGAACTCCTTTCATAAATCAGCTTTCCCCTGTTTTCCATAGAGAGCACTTGGACTGACCTGGCTGAGAAATCGCAGTGACCTGGAAAGTGGGTCTAAAATGGCATGTGTACATTAGCATCATGCCCTTCTTGTTTTCATTGAGTCTTTATATCACAGCAGAGGGTTTTTCTGTTTGCAGTCAGGCATATTTATCATGGTTGGGGCTTATCACTGGGGTGCTGAAACTTGATCTGTTTAAGGAAGAGTCATATGGTCAAATGCTGTCTGAAAAGAGAAAGGAAAAAAACTAAATTGTCCATATTTACTCCTAGTGAATACCTTTTTTATTAATATCTAAAAATCATTCCTGTTGAATATTAAAAGTAAGATATCAGACATTATACAATACCCTTTTCTTATAATGTTTACTGTCAGCTCTAGAATTGAACGCAAACACAATGTAATATTTTTTCAGGTATGAAAATAGTAAAGCAGAATGATTTTTCAAGGTGTTTCATTTTTTATCTCACTTCTGTTGAGTCCCATAGGCAATAATCATGGCATTTAATGGGATGGTCTTAGAAAATGGAGGAGATTCAGACTGCATCAACACCACTGAAATGGTCCAGAGCTAGGATTTTTGCATTTTGAGTTGAGGTTTCAGCAACCATGAGGCTTCTATCACTCTTTCAAAAATCTATTTCTTTCAAAAATCCCAGTCCAAGACCCACTGAATGTATTCAAGTCAGAGTTACTTTGGACTTCACCAAGAGCAGAAATCTCTTAAAGCTTGTGTAAGAAGTCTGAAGTGAGTTTGAGTGGAAAAGCCTTATTCCTGTACTGAGTATGAGTGAAAATTCTGCTGACCTTTTGAGAAGTGAAAAGTGTCTCATAGGTTCAGTAGGCAGCATATAAGACATTAAATAAAATGTTCTGCTATTGTGATTAAAATTATCCATTGCTTTCTAACATACTGCTGTTACTGCCCTGCTTAGGTATGTAGTGAGTATTGGAAATATCTGAGCATTTTACAGTAAATGTGTTCAGGGTTTGGCCTTAAAAAATTTTCAGAACGAACCTCAAAATTAGGAAATGAGATCATTAATACTTTACAAAAGCAATGGCTTTTGTACTGCTGTGTGTATAATTAATGTTTTTAATACATTTGGATGTATGTACATTTGAACAACTTAAAAGTACCTCTCTTATTGCGATAAGAGTGCAAATGATTGGTACAAATGAGGGGCAGTCTGCAATATGAGGTTTTCCCATGCCATATGGAAAAGGTACTGAGAAAGCAACCACAGTTTAATATTTTCATGGTAGTAAAAATTGGCACTGCACTGCATGAAGAGGGAGAGGAATCTGCTGCAATATGTGCTCTCAGTGACATTTTGATTTTTGGCACTTGTTTGTGTATGTGCAAAAACATCCCATCTAGTGATAAATAGAGTTTTGCTCATAATATAATGCTTGAGTGAATAGAGTGAGGATACATAAGTTGAAGATCTTGGGTAACAGCTTCAACTCTGTGCTCTCCTTTGGAAAAAATCTCTTAGTTGTGATTCCGTGAATATCACTGGGCTGCCTACAGCAGTACCAACATTAATATATGTCAAAATTTTGAAGAATTCAGAGACTGTAAAAATATCTGGATATATTACTAAGTGGATGGGTAAATAATTACAAATATTCAAGATACTACAGTTCAGCAAGTTGCCTACCACTCATCATGTGAAACATGGCAGCAGGTTATTTGCTTGGCCTTAGTCCCCTGTGAATGTTACAGAAAGCTCTTACTTAAGCCACTCAAGGTGAATAACTCACAAAGTTTTGGTTTCTCATATGTGTGGTGTAGACAGATAAGTCTGAAGGTGCTGTGGGTTTAAGCTGCTCTACATTTCCCTAAAAAAAAAAGGAGAATAACTTGCTTTAAATTTTCTTCTTCCTAATATTTCCATCAGTTAGTTACAGTGAAAAGATAAATGACATAAATAGGAAGTACATGTATAAAAAAGTTTAAAAAAATATTTGCAAAGAATGAACAAAACTAAGATATAAATAGATTGCATTCTCTACCTTGGAATGGTTAAATGGTGGGGGAGGCTGAGTAAGTTTTCTTTTTGTATCAATAATTCTATACAATCTATGGTGGGGTAAAAAAATAAAAGGAAAAACTCAGAAGCAGAATACATACATTCGCTGCAATATTCTGCAGCCTTTGTTGATATTGATCCTTTGCTACAGCAGTTACTGGCCACTTTTTTCACATTTTTGCAATAAGTGGTGGATTTTTTTTATTTTTTTTTTTTCCTTGGACCTTTTCACATTCATTGTATTCACAGTGGCCAGGTTAAGTCTTCGAATTTAAATGTGAAACAGAGGGCAATCGATTTTGATAGTCATAATTACCTTTAATAATAGAGCTCAAGTCAAAGTTGGAAATAATCTAGTTTAAAAACACAATGGGAGATAGCTGCACCTTATTTTCATCCAGGTAAAAATGAAGTGAATTGGTATGAAAGATCCTTGCATGCTTCTGTAACTTGGAATGCAATTTTATGGCAGAAGTTTTCCTGCTCTAGATGGCAAAAGCAATTAAAAAGTGCTAATCCATGCTTCACTTGTTGCCTAATAAAAACTGGTGTAAGGGTTGCCTGACCACACAGTGCTCACAGTCCCAGCTGCCATATAAGTGTATCTTCAGAATAAATCCTGCCCTTAGCATTTTCTTTCAACAATGGCAATAAAAATTTGCATTAGAAGCAAACTCCTTCTCTACCCCAGTCTGCCATACAGCAGAAAACTGCCTGAGGCTGTAATGCAACCAAATCAATGCAAATACATTTTACTGGGAGGGATCCTGCATATATTTTGAATAATTGAAACTAATGGAACTATTTGCATGATTAAAGACAAATAACTAGCAAGGTGCAGAACTGAATCTTGGGCTAGCAGGACCAGGGATAGGAAATTCATATAAAGGAGCTGGTGCACCCTTTTTCACCTTCCAGGTCTAGGATTGCTTCAGTGGCTTTGGTGATTACGGAAAAGCACAGCACCACTGGAGCTGGAGTGTTTATTTCCCTGCTCATTACTTCTTTGTGCTGTTGCAGGACAGGTTTGTGTTTAGCAATTGTTTTGATGGAGTAAGAGTAGCTTAGCAGCCCTGAAATTCTGGACAATAATGTTTATCTACACAGCAGTTTCACTATTAATTAAGTTCTCCATGCATTTTGAGGATGATTCACAGTTCATTGAATTTGGTATTTAAAATGTATTCATTCGTATAAATACTCTTCAGACAGTTCACATTGCTCTTAATACAAACTTAAGTTCTGCTTAGGTAATCAGTGAGTTGCCTATGCTCCAGAAACTTAGTAAATAGGAAATAACAAAGAAAAGGAAAAAAAAAAAAAAAAAGAAAAATTAATTACCTGATAACTTCTATAGCCTCTAATGAGATCTTCTTTTCAAATGCTTTGGTGGAGACAGAGCACATGAAGCGTAAAGGTAAACTGTCAATTCAAAGATTTGGCAAATTGGCAGCTGCAATAAAATACAGCCTTTTTAGTTTCCTTTCCAAGCTATCTGCTCCACCCAGCTCAGGAGTGATGTACTAAATGAATTCCCAGCCTTGAAGAGCCTGAAAACATCTTGCATTAAGTATGGACATGCAAAACAATTTTTAATGCACCACTAAAACCTCTTTTATCTTAATAGTACCTTCAACAAGCATCAGGGCTAGCTTTAATTTAATTTTAAATAATTAACTGGACACATCTAGAGGCTGTGAGATAGTCAGCGGAAGATCTGGAACAGTCTCTGAAAGTGCCTTTCTCTTTTTCTTGATTATCAACAGAAATCAGTTTGGTCCCTAACCAGAGTGTCTCAGCTAGGTGGGGTGGGGTGGGGTTGGTTCTAAGGTTTTTTGGTCCTGGTTTTAGGTAGGTAGAATATCTGAAGTAGCTAAATACACAGTGGGCTGAAGCCTGTGGAATGACCTCATGGTTTCTGTCAACTTAGAGCACACAAATGGACCTTGCTGTGCCAAGAAGCTTAATAGATGGTGACTTGATTGTGTCTTTGATTACAAAGTCAATCAAAATAATTAAATAATGCCATATCTGGTGAATAAGTGCACTTAAAATTTGTAACGTTTCACAGATCCATGCTTAAATGATGGCCCTGAAATTCAGGCTTTAGCAAGTAATGTCTTCTTTCCCTGTTTTTAAAATAAGTTTCGGGTAAAGTCACAGTATTTTTGATTGGTAGTGCTAAATTCAATGTTATCCAGATTGCATCTACCTTTGTAGGATTTACTTATCTCTGTTCTTAGCTGACATGATCAGATCTTCCCATGGTACAGGCTGGCATACTCCCTGCTGAATTGTGAAAGCTGTTTTGCTTTCTGACTGCTGGTGATACAGGGCTATATTTATGCAAGAATTGAAATATACCACAGAAACTATTTAGATTAGGGTTATACATGGTATGTATCATGATTATTTTTTAACAGATAACTGTAATGCTTTTTGATACATATTTAAGGAAGCCAGATTGTATTAATAATACAATATTCCTTTAATTAATACTCCTGTATTAATAATAACATCCAAAACAGAGTGCTGAACTCTGGTTTTTTTACAAAAAAGGAGAAAAAAATTTCTCTGTTTAATAGTTTGATGGCCATTTCATGACACTCAGCCCCTTTCAGTTACATCTCACTGCTTTCTGAGAAAAAGTAAGTTACATGGTGCATCAGGAGCCTTAGGACAGGTTTTCATCACGCTAATCACAAAATGAGAGGACCATGTGAAAAACCACTTATTTAAAATACGGGAAGATGGCTTTTGCTGAACTTGATACCATTTGCTGAGTTTTTGAGGTCTGTAATTTCCACTCATGTTAATGTATTCCAATTATTATCCTGGTTAGCTTTTGTTTCTCATGAAGATTAAAGTGGTCTGTGTGATGTGGGCAAAGAAATGACTGCAGAAGGTGGTTTATTAATTGGAGGATGTCAGCTCAGGAGAACGTTTTTGACACGAGCACCGTCAGGCTGTTAACAAACAGAGCAACTCATTTGTCTCACCACGAAATGAAAATAAAAAATCGCAACACGGTGATAAAAATCTCAACGAGGAAATGCCTGCAAGACTCTTTGAAGCCTTAGGTTCTTTTCTTCCCTGGGTTTTGGCATTGTGATATATGCAAACCACGTTCTACATCACTGTGAAGTGAAATAGGTTCTGTGCAGAACAGATGGACCAGGGCTAATGTGCCGATGTGCGCTGGAGACGAGAACAGATTAATACCACAAGGGGAGACTGGAGGAAAATTGGAAAGATGGGGGTATTTGAACTAATTCATGAATCATTTCCAACTGATAGTTATGCCTTCGGGCACAGTGCATAATATCAAGGAAAAGTATTTAAAATTTGATAAGTTTGTTTTAATGTAGATGAGAAGGAAGAGACGGATGATTAAAAAATGATGATTAAAATGATGATTTTAAAAAATCTTGTATTCCCTCCTCCCAGAATGTACCTTTGTGATTTAAATATCACCAGTGAGCTTAATTATGTGCACTGTGGCACGAATTGCTGTTTTGAAAACCCATGGCAGATCCATGAACTTATCAGAAAGCTTTTGGGAGTGGATTTTTTGCAGGAAGCATTGTATGAGCTGGGAGAACATGCTCTGCCACTTGCGTCCAAGCCACAGAGTTGCAGCTCTGCAGTGCTTGGTGTGATGCTTTGATTGCTAGATCTCATTAAGATGTTTCTCTAAGTCTCCTCTGTCTTCATCTTACCCAAACAACCTTCAGCCTCATGACATCTAGGCTTCCCAAAGCTGTCAGAGTAAGCACGTGTAGATTCCTACATCTTTAAATGAGATCATACATTACAGAATGAGGTTTTCAACTGAGACATTGCATATTACCAAGTTATGATACTCTTGCTAATGAGAATTTTACTCTATTTATAGAAATAAATAGATTCTCCTGAGAATTAATTAAAAAAGCAAACATGCATATGAAACAAGATGCTTGAGAAGTATGTAACTTTCTAGTATGAGGGCAGGTATAAGAGGTTTTTTAGGGGTGGAAAAGCACAATTCCATGTGTCAGGACATCAAAGATTCTTCATTGTTCAGAGCTTTGTGGATATAGATGAGCCTAATTCCTATTATTCATAACGGACATGGTTAATAAAAGGAAAAAAAACTGTGAAGAAACTAAATGTGTAGATAATTGTTTGGATGCTTTACATGCTTTATGTCTCAGGAGATTATTTTCAAGTTCAATGCAGAACACTTGACAGTGAGGGAAGTTTTTGAGAAAATTCTAATGGAGATGGCTAGTTCTGTTTGCTAGTAAGGAAGTAATCTGCATGGATTTCTGTTCACCAGCATGGAAGATGCTGTATCACACCTCATGTATACAACTCTTTCGTTTGGGCAAGGCTCAATAGGAAGAGAGAAAGTTATAAAATGGCCAGCTTGCTGAACACTTGATTGTCATTCTGTTGTTTTTGTTGCAGGTTGCAAATCTGGCGTGCTCAATTTCGAATAATGAGGAAGGTGTGAAGTTAGTCCGTATGGCAGCAACACAGATTGATAGTCTGTGCCCACAGGTAAGTCAGATTCCTGTTTAAAAGTACTTAAGAACTCTTTTGGCATTAAAAAGCATCAGTTAGCTGAGGCAGGGCAAACAGCCTAGATGAAGATTATAGCCTTGCCTTTGTCATTATGTTGTTGCCTGCTTTCCACCAACTGTGAAAAATTAATTCCTATCTTGAGCCCTGCACATCGAATGGGGTGTGACACTGAATTGTCAACACAAACTGTAACCTGTTTGTTCTTTCCTTTCTGAAAAAAAATAAAAAAAGTAAAATTGCCACTCCTCCTAACAGATGATTTTGAATTAACAGGTAATCAATGCTGCACTGACACTGGCTGCCAGACCCCAGAGCAAAGTAGCACAGGACAACATGGATGTCTTTAAAGATCAGTGGGAGAAACAAGTGCGAGTTCTCACTGAAGCTGTTGATGACATTACTTCAGTTGATGATTTCCTCTCCGTTTCAGGTACTGGGATCAAAGGCTCTTCTAAAAATATATTGCTGAATTAAAGTAATGGGTTGGAACAGAGAAAGCTATAATTACTAAAGCATCATTAGTACATTAATCTGTCATTAGAATGCTGATCTTTTACAGTCAGGAGGTGCAACCAAGACATGCCAATTAATCCCTGGTATCTGTGGTTAGTTTTTCCTCTTCCAGAAAATAGCATCCTATTTCTGCATCTATTCCTAGAGAAGTTTGGTTTTAACTCAGGCAGAAAGTGGGATTTTGACCAGCTCTGAAAAATTTATTCCCAACATGACAGGCTGAGAGTCACAATTGTTAGAGTCCTTGTGGTGTTGTGGGGCAAGAGGAGAAAAGATGAACTTACTGTATTTTGTATCTCAGATCAGCTGTGGGGCAGATGTACCATACAAGAAGAAAGGAAATAGGCAGATGCTGTGTATGAGTCCCACCAAAGTCCTTTGTCAGAACACAACTGGTGTTCACATTCCCAAAGAGCTGGGAAGCACTTCTGGGTTCCACAGTTACTGGTGTAGCAATGCAACCAAGTGGAGAGAAGTAGTCAAGTAGTATAAGAAATTGCATTATTTTTGCACCTCTCAGACCTCACCAGGAGAGATGACAATGCAAAGCCAGCTATTCCAGGGGGAAAAAAACATCTTTGTTCACATAAAGAAGAGATGGAGAAGAGAAGGGCATTGACTCTTTGGGTCGCAGTTTTTTTCTCCATCCTCTTTGTAAAGTGTTTCAACTTGTGGCAAAGTTTAATGTAATAATACAGTCATACACAATGCATACCATAATTGCAAAGTGCTGCGTGTCTTGGGTTAATTTTCTGCTGCAGAAAAATCATTTTCCTATTATTAGTATTTTGAAAGAGGGAAAATAAGTTATGACTAAGGCCATAGAGTGTGCTTTGCTTAGCTTACTCTGTCACAGAAGAGCCAAACTTCAGGAGATAGCTTGGCCTTAATTTGATATTTCATTCTACATCCTTCTCCTTGATGTTTCTTAAATTTCCTAGTAATAGTTTAGGATGTTTGAAGAAGAATATGTTTATCCTTTTAAAAAATTCCTTCGTTTTCCTTTTGCCCTCCCATTTATTTTGTTTGCTTGTAACCTGCTGTTATTAGCAATGCAGGAATGGTTTCTTTTAGTATAATTACACTCCTCTGTTCAGCACCGCTGCTAGAGTGTTTACTGCAAGCCATGACAAGAAAATGAACTCACAGAATAAAGGGTACTTCACTCTCTGGTAGCACACAGAATTTTATTTGAGGTTTGAAGCTAGCAAACACTCTTCAACAGACCTGTTCTATAATAAAAGGGCAGATCAAGCTGTAAACTGCAGACCAATGCCATAAGCCAAAGAGATGGCAAAGTTTCTTAAATGGCCATTTGTTTATTTGTTTGAGGACCTTGTTCACCCCAGGCACTTGTATCCATAAACCCAGAAGTTATTTGAATGCATTACATTTTTAGTTTTTTTTTTACTCAGCTCATATTTTCTTCTAAGCTAGTTTTGTCTTAGACCCAAAATTTCCAAGGCAACTGTGAAGTAGTATTTCTGTTGGTTTTAGATTTTTTGTCTAATACTTTCCATAGACACATCTATTAAAACTGAGAAAACATCTCATGTAGCCAGAGAGCCCGTTGCTGTTAACTGTAAGCTTGGAAACCTCAGCTTACACAGGGTAGTTTTATTTTTGGATGTTAAATCAGTGAAGCATTCAAAATGGGTTAGTATCTGGTTAAATGTACCTCATGAAATGACACCTCCTCCTCTTCAGATTGTGTGTCACATTTGATGGCATGTTTTATTAATACAGTGGCTACCAGACGAAGTCTGACCCTAATTTAATCAGTTACTTTGTATTCCTAATGTACTCTCTGTTCAGATTCATATTGCACTTCTTGTTGGGCACAGTTTGGTTGTGCCATAGAAAAAAATTGATAACGCTGAGGAGGAAATAACGAAGAAAAATTTTAGAAAAGCAACAGTTTTTAAATGTAGATAAATTCTTTTAAACGAATAATATTGCCTTGATACTCTTGTGACTTTCATTCTTCATTCAGAAGCATTATAGTTTAAAATTCAACATCATGTAAAACATTTCTTACACTCTCAAATGATCCAACCTTGGGATTTTTAACAGTGGCAATTAGTGTACCATTCTATTTTTGTGGCCAAGGATAATTAACAAAAAGCAGTTGGTGAACTGATTGAGTCTGCTTTATTTATTACTACTGCAAAGAGCAGCATTTCATTTTCAGTTTAGATGTGTCTGTGGCAGAAAAGTAACTTGGTGTTTAGAGTCACTGAGCTTCTCAATGTGAGTTTGCTCAACTATGAAATTCAGTCGTAGTTTTTTTATTGAAATGATTTTTAACTGTACTGCCTGCAGGGAAAAAAATGTCTGACCTAGTCAAAATCTGCTTCACCCTTTCTGATCATCTGTATGTGAGAGTACTACAAAAATGATGCTGCAGCATGAGAAAAGGAGATGAGCTGATTCTTAGCCCAGAGAAAGCAAGGCAGCTCCCAGAATTTCAAGAAACCTACTTAATATTGTATCATCTGAGCAGCCTCACTGTTGTCCTGTCCTATTTTAGAACATGCTTAGTCATGTATGATGCTCCCGTGTGTCATGAAAAATTTACACCTCAGTCTCCAGCATAGATGGAGTAAAGGAGATGAACTGCTTGTGCACAGGCTCCCTACTAGCTACAAAGGCAATTTGCTGTTGCCTTTTCAGAATGGTTTCTCTACTTTTCTAACTTACTTAAGCACAAACAAACCAAACATATTAAACATTTATGGGGATGTTGTGAATTGATCATCTCCAGAAGACTGCTCCACTGTTTGCATAATGTTTGACTTCTTTCCTTTTTTTTGCATTGATTTTTATTACACTTCCATTATGAGAAAATTCAGAGTGATCTTTGAAATTAAAGTGACTGTTTTTCAAAGAATTACAGGTTGGCACTCACGGTATAGGGGAGAGGGCATAGCACAGACCCTTCTAAAGATAAATATCACACTCAAGATTTTTAGTGTTGTATAGTGTAGTATCACAGAATGGAGTTTGTTTTGCAGACCTGGATAAGGACAGGTGTCAGTTTTTTAACATAATGACATTTACCCAAATCAGTAAACTTTGCTATGAGGAACAGCGAAAGGAAATGAGCCTTATTCTTTTTTTTTTTTTTTCCTACATTCCAGAAAACCATATTCTGGAAGATGTGAATAAGTGTGTGATTGCTCTCCAAGAGGGGGATGTTGATACACTGGACAGAACTGCGGGTGCCATCCGTGGCCGTGCAGCCAGAGTTATTCACATTATTAATGCTGAGATGGAAAATTACGAAACTGGAGTTTATACTGAGAAAGTACTGGAAGCTACCAAACTGCTCTCTGAAACTGGTAAGTTCATTTTTGAAATATTGTTCAATATGAAGTCACTTGAAACTTTCAGTTAGTTCTCTGAAATCTGTAACTCAGAGGGGAACCTGTGCTTGAAAACAAGATACAAACAAACAAATTAATCACCACAAGTGAGTTTCTTCGTTCTCTTCTCAGTGTTATTGCAAAATTCATATTGACAGGAGCCATATAAGAGATTCAGTAACCCATCAAAGCTTGTCTACTTCTTGAAATTTTCAATGATTTGAGTAAATAAAACACAGCTTTTTCTTCAAGTTCTTTCTGATCTGGTTGATTATGCATTACGTGTCTCTAGAAAATCATTGCAAATATTACTCTGTGGCCTCTTGCTTATTGGTGACTGTAGCTGTGTTTCTAAACAAAACAATTTTTCATTGAAAATAACATTTAAGTTATGAAAAAATATAAAAGTCTGCCAAATCATGCTAAATATATAGATTATATAGAATTGTCAAGGTTTAATGCTGGGTTGGCAACTAAATGACTGACAGATGCTCTCTATTCAACCCTCTCCCTTCCCAGGAAGGAAAGAGAATAAGTGAGACAGAGTGGGTTTCACAGCTTTAATGAAAATAATAATGATGAAAAAGCAAATAATGAAATAGATACAGGTGCATGCAAAACCACTATTGGGCTTCACCCCAGTAACACTCACATCCCCAGAGAGGCTGCAGGGCAGGCCCTGGGGAATACCTGGACTGGGCTGCTGCAGTCAGAAGCAGATGAGAAGTGGGTGCAGGAACACACAGACTGAGGGATGCATGGATAAGGACCAAAGGAAGGAGAATGGATGAAGTCCTCCTAGGACACCAACCATTGATGAAGAGAGCTTGACCCTTGTGTTCCTTCAGCTTTATATTGAGTATGTATCTGGGATGGAAAACATCATTTGGTGGGTTTTGCTCACCTGCCAGTCTGCTCCTCCCCATAGGAGGGTTGCAGGTGTGTCCCCTTTCCTCCATTCTGTTTCTGGATCATAAGGTGTTTTTCAGAACCAAGCAGTGGTCTTGGTTCTGCACACAGTTCTCCAGCAGCGAATGTAAAAGTCAAACATTATCAGTCCTACAAGCAGACACTGACTGAAAAACATGCTGCTATTTTCAGGAAGTGCAGTCACTGAGAAGAGACTTAACCAAAAAGTGAAATGACTAAAAAGAAAATTTATTCTGCCCTGGCTCAAACCAAGACAAAAAAATAGGTTGTATAAATATAGAAACAACTTCTAGAGGGAGAGACTGGGCAAAAACACTGTTGGTTTTTTTCAACCTGTTTTTGCCTTCGCCAAAGCAGAGGTTGGATTCATCTGAGTGTCAGTGATTACATCTGAGCTGCTCATTTTAGACTCCTTTATACTCAATATTATCTGTTGCTACGTGCACCTGAATTGTTCAGTGCAGGCAATACTATCAAATGCTCTCATCTTAAAGCTGCAGTCTACGTTTGCTCAGGTGAATCATACTTTAAATTTCATTGACTTTACAGACTAACTATGAAATAGATACAGGTATAGTCAAAACCACTATTGGGCTTCACCTCAATAAGACTCACGTCACATTATTAGTTGTCCTATCACATACAACCCAACAAGAGATCAGAGGAATGAGTATTATAAGTAGAATTATAGTTGCAAATGTTTATGAAGTGGTATGGATTCACAAAAAAAATTTAATCTGTTCATTTTAATATGGTTAAATATTTTATTTCACTCTCATATTAAAGTCATGTATAAGGAAAGATATTTTGCAGAATTCTTCCTACCACTAAAGAAGTTTAGAACTTCCATTAAAGAACTTCTTTAATAAGCAAAATAAAGCATAATTTCAGTCTTTTCATTCAGCTAAATTTTCTGACCAAATGTTCTACAGATTTCTTAATTTTCAACAGAGTAACTGGCAATTATGAAGTGCAGTTATATAGACCACTAATAGGCACAGTAAATGCTTACATTCTATATTTAATGCCCTTTTTTTATCATATAGTTTGAATTATAACCGAATTCTAGAAGTTCTGGACTAAGAACATCTCGACAACATCAATTTTTTAACTCTGAGATTCAGTACTTAAGATTAACTCCTTGTTCCTCAAATTCAAAGTTATTACTTTTTTCCTATTATGTAAAATGTAAGTTCGTAATAAAAATAATAATTAAAAAATAATTAAATATTAAGAACTGTACTGCATGTACAAATTGTGCAACAGAAGTTCAGAAGGCAGAATGAGCCCAAATTTAGTGGAGCTAATAAAACTAAGCTGATTTATGCCAGACATGAATCTGGATCATTCATATTACTGCACAATTTCTGTCTGTATCTTTCCAGGCCATTTACACAGACATCAATTATTATTTCTCTGTGTTTGTTGATTTAAAAAGGTAGAATTTACTGACTCACTTTGTCACTCTAGAATAAAGTGGTTAAAATGGGATTTAGACTATCCTTACGCCATTCTGTGCCTGCCTGTTTGTACCCTGCCCTCTCCCACAGAATGAGTCTCATAGCAAATATAGCTACATCTCTGTAGCTATGGATATAGAGATATGGGTATCTGTGAATAAATATGTATATTTATATATTCTTTCTATTCATCACCTTGAGATGTGGGACAGATTTTCTCAGACTCTCAAGAATGATGCAAGTGATTTATTTGGAGTCAGGCTCCACCCACAGATGCACATATCAAAATATCAGTGAGAAACACCTTGATGAATGCTTTATCAGTTCCATTTTTTTTTTCTAATTGTGTTTTAAATTTCTAATTTATTTCCAATGAAGTGCTCTTCAAAGATGGGTAAAAATCAGTTAAATGACAGTGGAAGGGAAAGAAGCACATTGCCTTTCTCTTATTATGAACTCCTAAACTACCAGGAAAGCCTCTGTGAAGCCTCTTTTTACAGGGATTTCATATTGTTCTATGAGCACTGGCTTTGATCCACAGTGCAGAAATAGGGGTACACTGTTTTGGGAAAAAAAAAAAAAAATCACCTTGAAAATGTTTATTTGTAAGAGGGAGAAAATTAATCTTTGATGAGAACCATATTGGTATGTTCCAAGAAATTGAAAATATGCAAACCTTACTTGATTAGCTGCTTTCACCTTAAAGTTTTATTTGTCTGCTGGTTTAACTTACAGCCTTTGGAATATATGGGGTGAGTTTTTATAGTGTTTTAGTGCTTCTTGCCTGTGTGTGACTAACCCACTGCCTTTACAGCCAAGTGCTTGGTAGAGGCAGGATTCTTACCTGTGACAGCAGCATTAGGTTGTGACATATTGGTTAATGTCTTTTTTAAATTGGGTACTTTTATTTTCCTTTAAAATCGAAATAAAAACTTGACTCTTGTTGACTTTCTAATAAAATCAAGATGAAAAATAGAAAACTATGGAGTCTGCGGGGCTCGCTGGGAGCAAACAGCAAAGTCATAGATTTCAGTGGATGTTAATTGTGTGCAAGAGGAAACCAGAGCTTCAGGGTTTAATTTTTGTTTGTTTGTTTGTTTGCTTTTTGGGCACTGGGAAGTTTTAGTAATAAATAAATTTAGCTTGGTTTCCTAAAGAGCAAAGGTCAGTTGCACCCTGGGGGAAGTCCCAGCCAGGCAGCTTCTTGGGGACAGGGATGGCCTCAGACCGTGTGGGATGTCAGCCTGCAGATGGGAGTCAGGATCAGAGTCCTGAGAGGACCCAGGGTCAGACACAGCCCAGGGATTTGGTGGCTAGGGCCATGCTGGAGGTTCCTGTTAAATGTTATATTGCTATTCAGCATTTGTAGAGAAGTGTGAAATTATCCTAATACAGATGTCCATGAGAAAAAAGGAAGGAGACAATGGTGGAAGAGGAAAGAGAAGGCAACAAAAAAGGTGAAGGGGCAGGGAAGGGAGTAAGAGAAAACAGAGAACACAGTTCCTAGTTGAAAATTGAGATCCTTCATGCTGCTCAGCACCCTTGGTCCTCTAGACTTTGACAAGGAGGACACTGAAGTCTTCTCAGCAATTGCCTGAGGAGCTGTAACAACTGAAGCGAAGGAGCATTGATGTCTAATTGGTAAAAAGAATTGTGGTAGAAAGCAATGAAGTAGCAGGCAACAGGATTAAACATTATTTTTCATGGTTTCTGAGATGTTGGGAGGAGGAAAAGCTGTGACCTTCTTTAAAGGTCAGAGGCTTGAATTTAAATTAGGAACCAGAGTAGACTTTGCAGGGTTGTAATGAAGGGGAGTGAATGGGAAATGAAGGAGATAAAGCAAAACAAATGGAACCAGAACTTTCTGGGGAGGGCTGTACAAACTTTCTGATTTTTTTGTTGTTGTTGGGTTTTGTCTGGGTTTTTTTCCTCTCCAGTTTGCACTGGGATGTCAGGAAAACCATCCTGGAAGAGCCAGTACTGTCATACATGCTTTACTTACTCCTGTGAAGAGCACTGGAAATTTGAAATGGTCTGATTCAGACCAGAAATTAGTGTTTCACCTTTTAGCATGTTTTAAAATATCCTAGTACCTTTGTAACTAGCCATTTTTTAAAGTAGGGCACTCCCTGACTTCTGTTTTCACTCAGATTATTTATTTTTGTCAATCAGAATGGACTAAAGTTCAAAATCAGCAATAAGCCTGTGAGAGTTTTATCAGTGTGAATAGGACAAACTTTGAAGATATTTATCACTGGGAAAAGGCAGCTCAATGATATTATCAAATCTAATACTAAAATGTGGTACAGATGGATTTTTCAGCAGTGATATGAAGGGAAAGAAAATGTAGGAGCAAGATGAATTTAAGCATAGCTGTAATAAAAAGTAAAAAAACCCCAACATACTGAATGTGAAGGAGAGTTAAAAATTGCAAAATGGAGCCTATTTAAAAAACAAATTATGTTAAATTCATGTTTTATGGGAGTTTCAAGTAGTTACAGTACAACTTGTGGGTTCCATCATCCTGAGAACATGAGATCATTTGTCCGGGGGTTTTGATGAAATTATGGATTTTATTCTGCAATGCACTTTAGCTTTTTCTTTTAAGTTTTGCTAAGCTGAAATCCAAAGGTCAAGACATCACCACGAAAAGCCATTTAACACGTTATTTAAAGAAAGGTATTTTACAGAAGGAACATAGTATACATAAAGTTATATTCCACCAGTGCTACTTTCAGCCAAAGACTTTTTAACCAGAGGGACTGTGTTAATATGCTGAGGGATACAGTAAGAAATAATGTAAAATATATTATAAAATATATTATTCTGTCCTAAATCATAAATACTATTTAATTTTCTCTCCGCTTTTAGAGTTTAAAAATAGAATACAGTACTAACACGGAATAAATTGTAATTGATTTAGATTTTTAAAGGCTTTTCATAACGTCCTGCACACACAGCTGTTTGGAAAATGGGTAACCACAGAGTGAATGTTAAGGCCTTTGATGGATTAAGAACTGGTTACAAGGCACAAGCAAAGCATGAAGGACCATTTCTCAGCAGGCAAAAAGATAAATCCTGGGAGGCTTCAGGGGTCAGCCTGGTGGTTATTATTATTTATATAATGCATTAATTAAAAGGTGAATAGATAGAAGCAAAATTTTCCAAAAGGAAAATGCTGGTTTGGCTGGTGAGAGCAGGGGAGTTTCCTTACCAGAAAGACAACACTAGAAGATATTTTTATTTAATTTTTTTCTAACTAACTGGAACAATTTAAAATATATTATGCATAATGACAGGAGAACTGTCACCTAATTCATCCTCTCAGAAAAACTATGGAGTCATTATGGGCAGCTTGGCAAAGGTACCTTTTCCATGCACAGCAGCCCTCAGATTAGTGTTTAAGGTCTTAACCTCTACTTGAAAGAGAATATTCACTAAATGCCCTGAATATTTGTGTGATATTGATCTCCACAACCTGAAGATTTTCCAGAAATACTAGAGGGTCAAGGTAAGGATTCTATTCCTTAGAATTTAAGGAATTTTAAATTCTATTCCATTGAATTTATACCAGCATGCTTGGAATTGTGCTCTAGTTTTGCTTTTCCTCTTTTCTGAGTGACCAATGTGAGGCAATGTGAGTTCACATCTAGAACTGATGAGGATTCATCTATTTACTGATGAGTTTTAGCTGTTAAGGAAGTTGGTGATTGTGAGTACAGAACACCCTCTGAAACCCTCAGAAAACCCAATCGAGGAATATACAGCACAGTTCTACATGGCCATTTCTTAAACCATGACAACCAAAATAATCTTAATATGTGCATGTGTATGCATGGTAAGTCTGTGCTTCTTGGAAAACCAGTTGGTCTAATACTGCTATGTATATGGTATACTGTTTCATAAAGCTTTTTCACATTAATGATCCATACAATAATCATAACTGAAATGTTGTAAATTAATATGTGATATTAAACCAGGGTTTAATAAACATTTAATGAAATATTTAGAATCTTCAGATAAAGAATATATGGCTCTTCTAGAAACAGACATTGGCAAGCACTTCAAGCTAAATAAGGTGTCGTGTTCAATTCCTTTCTCATCCTTCAAACTAAATTGAGATACTGTGCTGTCTTCAGCAGACTATGCCAGGTATCCCATAGGAATTATTTTAAAATACATGATTAAAATACTTAAACTTCCCAGTAAGAGAGTGTGTTCATTCCTGAATTAAGTAAAAATTATAAATAGATAAAATATTTTTTAAAAAATCCAAACTAGCAGCCAAATAAGCTCCAAACAAACACAAAACAACCTAGAAGAAATTTCATTTGAAACTCTGAAATTTTAAGTTATGTCTTTGTGTATTTCCTGCACTAAAACCTCTTAAACCTGGATAATGGTTGGGATTTTTTCCTAAGAGAACATAATTTTTGTTAATGTAGTGAGTTATTCATCGTTTTTTGCTTTAGTAGTCTCCCCTGCTAACTCTTGCAGTACTGCAATGTCTTTCTTGAATAATCTTATCCAAATCAGACCAGATTTTTATGGCCATTTAAGGGCTATTTGACCAGTGGATTGCCACCCAAGAATTCTTAAATGAAATGAATACAGGAGCCTAGCCAGAGGGCAAAGCTGAGTATACTGAGATCTATGAGATCAGTGATTTCCTGTTTGTCAGTGAACTCTATCAGGCTATGAATAGTCTCCTTAAGGAGTTAGTGGAAATTCCTTCATTTATATTTTAAACAGATCCAGAAACAGCTTTTTATTTTTAAAAGTTTTTTTTTTAATTAAAAAAAACCACAATATATCATTTTGTGTCCAACAATACTAATGAAAACTATACTCTTTTTTTTAAATAAGGAGTATAGACTAATTTATGGTATTTGGACTAAATATTGTTTATCAAAATGTAGCACCACAAAAAATGGTGCTTTTTGAAAAAATATTTTTACATCTTTCTTTCTTTTTGTTCACAAGCTACAAAAATCTCAGTTGGGAACGGAAAAAAAGGGACATAGTTCTCTAACTAGGGCCTCACTGTGCAACTTCAAAGTATATACTTTCAAGTCTTTTCTTATATAGTGTAATAATTCTAGATTGACCTATGTCATTTTTTACAATAGCATCCCATTGTTAGACACATTGCAAAAATCCCTTTGTTACATCTTTCTGGGTTAACAACATGCCACGGGTAATTAATTATTCCTTGAGATCATTTTTCCTCATTAGTTCCATGTCCCCCTTGTAGTAATTTAATTTGCTTTTCCCTTGTTTTGCTTCTAAGACTGTCATGTGTGGCCGTGTCAAAAATCTTACCAAGGTCAAGCTACATCATATGTACTGCTTTTCCCAACCCATTAGTTGGCTGCCCTGAAAAGTAAAATATTCTAATAGCTTGATGCAACCTATTTTGACAAATCTGTTGCCTGTCTGACATCTGCTCATTATTTACTAGGTAATTAAACAGTAATTGCTTTACATCATGTTTCATCATCTTTCTGGGTACTGAAATGAGGCTGGATATCCTATAATTTTTCCTTCCTTTCTTTGCTATCTTTATATAAGTGGATATATAAATAAATATCCCTGGAACTTTCACTGATATTGTGTTTCTTGAGTTCTCAAATATGATTCAAAAATTGTTTTGATTATTTTCTTAAGAAATGCAGGGTAAATTTAATTATTCTCTGTTAACTCGAAGACTTAATATGTACATGTTCTCAAAAACTGCCCTTTCCTAATTCAAGTTTGTTGCACTTACTACTAATTAGGTTAAATACCTGACTATCTCTGCTATTTAAGAAGGTCTAGACAGAAATTTAAGGACCTTAAAAATTAGAGTTCTTTGCCTCCTTTTCTATTGCCATTTCTGCATCTCTGATTTTACTTGTTTTATCTTTGTGACCGTACATAATTTTTCTTTTATTCTTTATGTTTACATTTTTCCTTGCTTTTGTATTGATTGCTTTTTGATTTTTGGGCCACAGACTTCCTTATGCAATTGTATTGTCCTCCTACTACACTTTCGAATGTTCCATTAATTAAGATAATTAGATATATGCATTCCCCAAACTAGCATCTCTCTCAAACTTATTTCCTACTTGAAATGTTTTCCCTCTGCCTAGCAATGCTTTGTTAATGTTTAATTTTTTTAAGTCTGTTGTTTCTGTCTGTTGCTTCTTCTTTTCTCCAATATATCTCCAGCACTTAATGAACATTACCTGCATGAAAGATACAATTCTGTTTCTTCATCTATTTACATGAACAAACATATGTGTATATATGTAGACAGAATAAACAAGATTTTAGTAGATACATCCCTTGAAAGGTATTGCCTTTAACATCCAGTAAGATTTAAATGCCATAAAGGTTGAGCTCATAGTTGCGGCCAGTTTTTCTTCAAAGTCTTGAATAATTTTTGCTTTAAATCAAATAGTAAGATGCATAAGACAGTTTTCATTTGGAGTGAAATATGTTTAAGGGCATTCAGTTAAGAAGAAAATGTGGTTTCCTACTATAGTGAAAATTTACTGCCTAGGAAAGATTGTTACTGCTCTTGATGAAAACAACACTGGAAATTCCCCTGCAGCTGAGATCAGGCTACCAAAAAAAGTGTATTAGAAATACACTTTCTGATAAACAAAGCTGATAAAAAAGATAAAATTATAAAACCGAAAACCAAGTGTCTGAGCTAGGAATTATTTCCTGGTTTTCCATCTATAGTGCCAAAATAATTAAGTCAATGGTACATGATTTGGATACCTAGATGTTAGAAGGCAAATAATAATGATGTGAATATAATGAAGAGAAAAATCTATAAATCTTATGCTTCACAGGAGTTCCTTAAATCTGTAAGTATTAATCCCAATGGATTTTGTATCCAGGTTTCTAAGGAATCATTGATTCTATTTGTCCTGTAGTAAATGAAAGCCCTTCAAGTCCTCCAGAACTCATGTCAAAATATTGAAGAATAGGAGTAACTAAGTAAAAGAATATACGTGCATTGTATTTAGTGGGACTTGACGTTCATGTATCCGTTTGTAGGATTTGGGTTTAAGTTGTTAGAGGAATAATTTGGGGAACATTCATCTTTCTGCATGTGTGATATGCAGAAAGTGATTACACCTTCAAAGGAAGCCTGTATAAAATTTGAAGATAAGCCTCTGGTACTTCAAGGAATGCCTTTAAACTATTTACATTAAGTAAATAATTGCCTGAAGATATGTATTTGAAAAGCTCCTACCACAGTTTATAATACCACCAGCTAATATCTATGTTTATTTTTTGTGTTATATACATAATGATAGTGAAGAAACAATGTTCATTAACTTGCCTTCACAAAAGTAATTTGCTAGCTTTTTCCATTTTATCCCTTATACTATTATTATTACTCAATATGAGCTAGATTGTAGTTAGCTATTTAAATTAGCAGGCATAATGGCTACATCTTGCTTTGATCATTTGGTGTTAAATACATACTGTGTGCTTTCCAATTTGTAAAGGCTTTAAATGTGTTTCACTGATAGCTCAGATAGCTTGCAGTCTTTTCAAAGTTAGTAAATCCCTTTTTTTTAAAGGAATTTTACATTCTTTGTCGTGCGATTGGAGGAAAGAAGATGAAGACTGCTATTTTTATGCTCTTAGTAAGTGTGCTGGAGCTCTACAGTTGGTACAAACCCACCCCATGAGCTTTTCAGGGTCTTGAAATTGTAACATTACGTACTGCGTCTGCTGCAATGTTTGTGCTCAAAGGACAGGGTAAAATGTTGCTGAAGATGCTGTTTAATCTTATTCCCTTTTGTTTTATTTCATCCAGTTATGCCACGCTTTGCTGAACAAGTTGAGGTTGCCATTGAGGCTCTGAGTGCCAATGTCCCACAGCCATTTGAAGAGAATGAGTTCATAGATGCCTCCCGTTTGGTCTACGATGGAGTTCGGGATATCAGGAAAGCTGTTCTGATGATAAGGGTATGTAAGGCACCTGGGAAACAGGAGGTGGGACCTAAAGGAAAGTATCACATTGGACGAGAGGAATATAAAAGCTTCTTAGAATCATGTTTGTTTCATAGTAAGCCAGAGAGAAAAAAAATTGACGTTGAAATAAATGTGAATCAAAAATACATACAGAAAAAATGAAAAGAATTTGTAAATGAGGAGATGAAGGTATTTTAGGAGGTGAACCACAATTTTTTGTCCATCTTGAAGAAGAGTCTATGGCAATGGCCAGTGGAGACAAACTTCATTAATATTTCCACAGAAATTGCATTAATTTGCTAAGATACTCACAAATGGTGTAGATTGGTGTGGGTTTTTCTCCTGCTGTATGTGTTAGGATATGAGGTGAGTCTGGTTAAAATTTTAATAAATAAATTGCTGCTCCAGTGATTCTCTGCAGGGATGGTTTTGAATGTTTACTGAGGTAATGAATGTGTCATTTCAGCACTGACTAACCAGTAGATTCAGTTTGCTTAAAGCAACAAAACCCCAACCAAGTAAATTAAAACATCCACAGAACAACAAAATAATTGGGAGACTAGGTGTGAGTCTTGCTTGTCAGTGTAGTCTACAGTCAAAACAGTCAAAGATTTTTTTTTTTTTTTTTAAATGAAATTAACTAATCAAACCTGGTTTGGATATTTCTTCATTAATTATAACTTTAATTTGAAACTCAAATTACCTTGAATCTGCTCCAGTGAAAGCTACATATAAATAGAGCTATGATGAAAATCTCAAAGAAAACATGAAGCAAATAGCAGTGCTAAAACAAAGAGGTAACATACAGGTGTGGTTATGGGTATATTATAGGACTGATTCAGGAAGTTGGTGAAGAACATGCTCTGTGTCTAGGAGAGATTCTGTATTTGAAAAGATGTGGTCCTGGGAAGTCATGGCTTGTGCTACAGAGCAGACTAAAAATTTGTGAAAAATGGGTATTTTTCTGTTGCTACAACATCTACTAGTTTTGAGAGGTGCTCTAGCTCTTCCTGTCACTGATGTTTGTCAGAATTCTGTTTGGAAGTGGTCTCCAGTCTCAAATCCACGTTTTCCATCTGTGTGACCATTGGTTTAGGTGTCTGCAGGGCTGATTCAGTCCTTCTGTCTTCCAGCTCAGATCAATTAAGTTCCAGACTTTGTTGTCTTGGAAACTGCATTTTAAATATCAAGGTCCTGCTAGTTGTGCACAAAACCTAGAGTTGTTATGTTTAGAAGGCCGTGCTAAGAGTACAAATCTTTAAGTCAAGGTACTTCAATATAATATTTCTTTTTAGGAGAGCCTGTCATAGAGAGGCTGCATCTCCAAGAGATCAAATAAAACAAAGCAATGTTGCAAGGGAGAAAAGCATGGCAGCATACAGATAACACTTAACTACAGTTCTTCATCTTAATGAAAAATGTAGTTATTTTTGGAAGAAAATGAGAGTGTTGAATTCTCCACACTTGAAAACCTAAAGAGAGTGAATCTGAGAGATAATTTTGAATTAGATATCACTTGCACAGAGGGAAAATACTGAGATTTCTCATGCTTGTAGTGTATTATTAACACTTGGATTAACTTGCCCTTTTAGTTTGCACTACGTTTTCTCCAAGTTCAACATCTGTACCTGTTAAGATTCAGTCTTCTAAAGACCTTAAACTCTCAGAATATGAATGTCAGGCAGTAACAGCAGTATGGGTTTTCTGAATACTTGATGAAACCCTGAAACACAGGATTTTCAGAATATTTTAGCTTTTTTAGAGGCATCCTCACATCCTTACTGGTTACAGTGTTGAGATCTTACTACTTTGACTGTTACACCCTTACTTTATGGCAACTCTGACTACGACAGCCTGGGAAAGGGCTGTGTTTTCTCTTTCATAGTCTTACATATAAAAGTGGCAGCAGAAGAAATTAAGAGTATACTTGTGTGGGGAAGTGGTGCTGGTTTTACAAGGACCATTGACCAGTGCAACTGGATAGCTGAATGGCCTTGGAGGATTGGGAGGAGACAGCTGGCTTATGAAAAAGGGGTTGAAACTCCCCCTCCTGTTCCTGTTTTTGCAGTAAAGCCTAAGCAGATAAAAAGCTGAGCCCTAGGATAGTAAATACTCTCTTTGCTCAGGGTGTTGTACAATTCTTTTAGTAGCTGGTTTGCTTATGACAGATTTTAAAGTCACATCCTGCCCTCAGGCAGCTGAGCAGAGAGAATAATGTGATTATTTTTTTTTTTTTTTTTTTTTTTTTTTTTCATGTGGTAGTAAATATAAATTTATTTTTTCACCTAACTTCATCTCCTGTCTCTCCTGTTATATGCACTATTTGTACATGCATCTCTTCAGAGCTGCAGCCTGAGTTTCATTACCATGCTGTCATACTTGGTTATTTCTTCCTCCACTGCTCAGCATCAAAAACCTGCATTTAATTCATAGTCTTTAAGCCCAATGAAGATGGTTGTGTTTTACTCTCCCTGTCATGTGTGCTTCACCATGCAGCCAGCAAAGCAGCTGATTTCCTGTTACAAACAGTGATGTGCACTTCATGTTGGAAACCAGGCTGTAATATAAATATCACTAAAAGGCTTCTCTACATTATGTTAGAGGGTTTGGACCAGTTCCTAGTGACTGAGCATCTTCAGGATAGAGCTGTAATGACAACTGGCAATGATTAGCACCTCTGCTAGCAAACTTGACGTTGCTTCTAAGCATGAAATGCCAGCATGGATGATTTCTTCTGTAATGGTTGGTCCTCTGGGTTGACATTGAGGCATATGGGTATCCAGTGAGGTGAGGATTTCCCTGCTCAGCTACTGTGATCTTTTTTCTATTACAACTATCATGTATTGTACCTACAGAAGTTACTTGTGGTCAGATTGTTGTCCTAGATGCTATTCAAGCACAAAATGGAATCTGATCTTCCTTCTGACATATATTTCTGGTTTTATGCCATCTATATTTTTAAAAGTACTGAAAAGGTAGAAAAAGTAAACTGTATATACATAAGGAAATTTTTGTTCTAATTTTTTGCTAGAAGGTAAAAAACACCAAATAAACAGATTGATCTATTTTCTCCCTGCCTCCAACAATTTAAACAGCCTGAAGCCAGCATATACATAACAATTTCATGACCTTCACACCATTCCTAGCACCAGCAATAGAGATAATGTGCTTTCTGTTTAAGGGATGAGGCAAATTCCAAAGTTCTGTATCTGAAAAGAACTACATGAACTGACAAGATAGCACAAATTATAAACTCTACAATTGTTTCAAAAGTGATTAACATCATTTACAATTTCTTCAAAGGGGAAATTTATTGGCCTTCATAATTTTTTTTCTAGGATGTTAGTCACTGTTACCCAGGTATTTAGTTTCTCTTTTGAAGATTATGTGGAGATTCCAGTAATATAACAGCATTAGTGTCCATTTATATATGAAATAACATTATTTTGAAATACTGCATTCCAGGTTTTAGTGTTTCCAAAGGATATTCATTCCTGGAACTGTATTCATCACGTTAACAGAGTTAAGAAGAGTTACACCACGGTAATGATAAATGCCATTTGTAAAGAAAACTTGAGTTGAAACAACTTAATTTTTAAGACACTTCAATTCCAGTTCTTTACTTCTTGGCCGACAAGTTAATTTAGAAGGGAAGAGAAACAGCATTTCCTGGGCAGGTAGTCGATGAAGTAAGAGCTTCTTATACATAGGACTTTGTCTGTAGCCTTTATAAGCTTGTCATCTCCTCTCTTTTGCTTTCTCTCCCTGTCTCTCTCTCTCTCCAGACACCTGAAGAGCTTGAGGATGACTCAGACTTTGAGCAGGAAGATTATGACGTTCGCAGCCGAACGAGTGTTCAGACTGAGGATGATCAGCTCATTGCTGGCCAGAGTGCAAGGGTGAGTATCAAACCCATCAACTACATTTAATGTCTGTGTAGTTGGAAATTAAGAGCTATGCCTTGGGAAGCAAATGCAGTGATTTTCAATCTTCAGGGTCACTTAAGAAAGGGCAGGGTTAAGTTAACCTCGGTGTTTAAAGGTTTTTTTTGTGCCTTGGCTATTTGTAAAGCACTGACTTGACTCAATGATCTTGGGCTTGGGTGGTAAGTTGTATCAGCCATGTACTCTAGTGCTGTAGGAGAAGGCCTCCTTGCAGGTTTGGAATGTGCTGAAATCATGGGAGTAGTCAGCAAATTATTTAAAAAAATATAAAAAAAAAAAAAAAATTCCATCAGGGCACCATGTGCTGTATCCAGATAAATCTTACATTCGTCATGTTTCCCAGTGTGCAAACCTGTCAAGAAGATCTGTTTAAGCTACTGAGTAGACCCTGTAATTTAATTGTAATTGAAGACATTTGTTACTGAGTCAATGTAATTTTACCAGGGTAATTACATCATGATAAACTCAAGTCACTGTGATTTGTGACCTTAGCTTGTGCATGGGGATTGCAAATTAAGCTGATGAGTGCTTCAGGGGTCACAGGTGCTGGAGAAGTGAAGTCTGTTAACACTCAGGATTATTCCACCCTCTGATGAATGTTTACCTTTTACTAAATAGGCTGCTCATCTCAGATTATATATTAAAAATTCAGCAGAATATAATCTGGGGGATAAATGACATTGTGAAAGTATATTTGACTGGAAAAAGGAGATTTAAAAAAAAAAAAAACAGCCTTAAAATTTTCCAGCAGAAAACCATGGGGAAGTGGGAATTACCTGAATTATTGTCATTTACACAGGTCTGCAGGTTTCTTCTGGTAAGTACTAAAAGTGAAGTGATGGACCACATTAAAAGCATCCTCCCCACTCACAACCAACACTGTAGGAAAAGCTGGTAAATTGAACAGTGACTTCTTACCTTGAATTCTGGAAGAGGGTTTGTAGGGATGACGACCTGAGGACCAAAAAGCAGCAAAGCTTTGAAAGATTAGCTTTTGAAGACCTAAAGGAGGAGTTTTCAGCTGCTCTAGGAAGACCACAGTTTGTTAGGGCTTGACACAAACATTTTATACTCTGAAAGGAAAAGGTACAGCCATGAAAACCTAACTGAAACTTATTCAGAGGTATAGGAGGAATCCAAGACATAAATACAATGGAATGGGCAGAGATTTCTTTTTTCCTTAAATTAATTTCCTTGAATATTGAGTACAGATGAATATTGAGTACTATGTCCTGGATGCAGCTGACAATTTTATGTGTGATTTTTATATTTTAAAGACCATAAAGTCCTATTTCATATATTCAAAGAACTGACTACTAAAGTAAGTCTCAGCTACAACAGTCTTTTTTTTATTTTTAACTTACATTTAGGATTAGGTAGCATATCCTTTTCTGAGCAGAAAACTAAGTAAAGACTGCAGCAGTACTTTTACTAAGAGCCTAGTTCATCTAGGGACTTGGGAGTCTTAAATTCTATTACATTTATTGTGGTTATTATTACTGCTGCACTTAAAACCTTCTGTTTTGATCAGCGACACACTGTGTAAACATAATATATTATAAAAACAATCCCATTCCAGAATAATGTAAAATGCAATATGTCACAGGAAGCAGCAGATGATGAAAAATGAAAATGAAAACATGCTAAGCAGGAGCTGCCCAGTCCACATCTTGTGACTCATTGAAATCAGTCTGCTAATCTGAAATCAGTCATTTGAACTTTTTCTGTAGAAAAGCTGGATTTTTGTTTGTGGAATGTAATGGCTCTGTTTAATATGCTTACTCCATAAAGCTATTAGTACTTCAGTAGAAAGACTTGTGTTGGTCTTCAGAAGAAATAAAACTTGAATATATGAGCTGCATGTGCTGTAGGATATAGCTTCTTGGAAAATGCATCAGGAGCTGGAACAGAAATGTTAAAATGCTGTATACCTTTTTAAAGAGAGTGGAGGTGAAGCTGCTTACAGAGAGAAACCACAGGCAAAACATACAGATCGTTTTTCCAAATTTTACTGTTCCCACATTCCTTTAATTTCACTTAATTCATCTGCTTTGGTGTTTTGTGTGCATTTTATATATTTATTTCTCAGCTTGACTTACAGTAGATTTTTCTCTGGAAAGGCTGGACTAACATTTGAAACTGCTGAGTTACAGTGATAAGGCCTAATTAAAACTCATGTGTTGAATTTTAATTTGATTAATCTGCAAATTCCTCATTTTCTGATCTACTGTTTATAAAACCTTTTTAATTTCTGTGTTGGAAAAGGTCAATTATGAATTTTTAAAAGCCAAGAGCATTTTAAGAATATGTAGAGAAAGACTTCAGCTGATTGAAAGTGACATAAACAAGGAAAAACATAATGACACTTAAAGATGTGTCACACCCCATTAAATGCATAATGTTGTCTCCAAAACCCCTAAAGCCAAACAGTAGCTCAACTTGGAAACGTTATTGGAAATGTCCATTTGATCTTTAAAAGTAATTTCTATAATTTCATAGAGTTTTCTTTTTGGGGGAGAGTGGGGAACTTTCTGCTTTATTGATAATGTCGAGGCAGGTTAGTGTCAACCTGTGCCTCTTTGCAGAGCTTCCAAGAGACAATTAGACTGCTAAATATTATTGAAAGATGACTTCATTCCAATTCATTTCAAACATATTATCTTGCACGTCATAACTTGTTTTAGCAGAAAACCTTATTTCTGACAAAGAATGGGACTTGGGTAGATACTGGAAATCCAGTCTGTCTTTTCCCATAAATATAATTCACTTTGCTCTTCCTCAAAGTTAAGATTTATCAGAAAATTTCTTTAATCTTTCTGTATTGACTGCTGAGGAATCTGTGTATCACGGGATCACGTATATAATTTTTGAATTCTTGAATGTATGAGGAATGTAAACATCCTGTGAATTCAATTTCACCTGTCCTAATAGAGATCAAATGTCTGCTGGATATTTCTTGCCATCTTCCACTCCCATAGAAAGAAAATCAGCAGTTGGGCACACCATTTGGACTAGTGGATATGTATAGTTTCTCCCTTCCTTTTTTCATGCCCAACTTCTCCCATTTTTTTCTCCAGGCTATCATGGCTCAGCTTCCCCAGGAGGAGAAGGCTAAGATTGCTGAGCAGGTAGAGATATTCCACCAAGAAAAGAGCAAACTAGATGCAGAGGTGGCCAAGTGGGATGACAGTGGTAATGACATCATTGTGTTGGCAAAGCAGATGTGCATGATTATGATGGAAATGACAGACTTTACTAGGTAAGGACAACGTAACCTCTGCTGTGGACTTCTTCAGATATCCCACCTCTTTCTTTTTTTTTGTGGCTGTTGAGATGATGTGCTGTGTTTTGAGAGAAGCAAAGCCAGGTAACACACATCATACACAGCAGGATTTAAAAGTTCTGCACATGTGGCTGCTGTGGAGGTTTCTCCAAATGGGATTAATCCTGTGAAGTTTTTGTGCTGTTTGTGAATGTGCTTTATTTGCAGATCATCTTGAAGTTCAGCAGCAAAGACAGTCTGTGGCCTCACAGACACAACTGACATTTTGTTTAGTAGCCATCTAAATGCATGTTCCTCTCTGAACTTTCAACATTTCGATACAATTTATGTCCATCAAAAATAATGGCAAGACTACCTATATAATTTTGAATGCTGAACTTCTTCCCAAAAACAGCGCCAATGAAATGAAACTGTTTTCATCTAATACTTCACTGGAGCCTGTCAGTAATGATTTCTTTTTGCTTTCATTTCTTTTTTCTATTGATGTCTTATTCTTTCCTAATTGCAAAGCATCAAAATCCCATTTATAAATTATATCATATAAACAGAATTACTTTGTTTACATACAGTCACATTGTTAATCATGCTGGGGAGAACATTTTGCAAGATTCTTTGAATTACAGATCATGATAACAAATTAAAGGTTTTTCAATGTTTATTTCTAATAGGAGCTTAAATGGTATTTATCAAAACATGATTAGATAAAAATGCACAAAAATCCTTATTTTTTTCTTCAGAATTAAAACAAGACATACATTTACTCATTTCACTAAGGTGCTCAAAGAGATTTCTTAATCTCCAGATGGTCATGTGCCTTGTGTCTGGAGCCTTCAGCCCATTTTGGGGGAGAAGTCTCTGCATTGATAACATAGGGTTGACACATACTGATTAGATAGATAGATAGATATGGATAGACAGACAGATAAATGTGTGTATATGCAAATACCATTAATTTACAAATTGCTATTTGCACTTGCATAGTTAGTTAATTTGTAATAGGCAACAGCAAACATTATTACTTTAATTATTCATATGGAAGTTGGCTTATTTTAATAGATTACTACTATCATTCTTTACAAGTATTTATTTTCTCAGCTTATTTGTTTCTCAGCTCTATCTGTGCTTTTACAACTATTATTTTTTTTATTAGACTCCACCACTCCTATATACCAAATGGGAGTGTAAAACCTCCTGTGAATGGTGATATTTTAATGCACTGTTTTTGTATTTATATTGTCTCTGATCCTGCCCAAAAAACAGAGTGAAAAAATATCCAAACAGTGCCATGGTTTCATGGAAGGAAGAAATAATGTTTTAAAACAACAGCCCAGAATGTGAACACTTTCTGTAGCCTCCCGAAAACCTTTGCTATATTGACCATCAAACTGGAAGTTTTGTAATTACATTTTCTACCATCAAAGGAACAGAATCAAAATACAAGAATGAGAGAAAACTACTACCACATTTGAAGTAAATAAAAAAAACAATCAAAGTGCCTACATCAGATTCAATAAAAGTGGTTTAATATATTCCATTAAAACAGAACAAAGCCTTTCACACCTTTTTACTTCACTGTAACCTCAGCAATGCTAAAATAGAATAATTTTTGAAATGCATGGAGTTTGTGACAGTCAGATCTGCTGATGTAATTAATGTCAAAGCATACGGGGTCACCATGAAGGATTTCTGCTACAGCTTATGTTCAACAGAAGTGGCATACTTGTAGTTCAGTATCTGTTTCAGGTGGAAATGAAAAGTATGAAATGAACATAAAAATGGAAATATGCTTCAGGATGTTATTCTTTCCATTACAGATGAAAAAAAACCCCCAAAATAATACTATGTTGTACTTAGAAAAAATGCCTCCAGTTTAAAAAAGCATAGGTTTGATCATATGATTTTCCATCACTTTTGTCTGAAGCTGTGTTTCTCAACATAGTATTGAAAAACAAAAAAACCCCAACAGCACAAAACCCCCAAACAGCTTACTTCTAACTGAGCCATTCTCAGGAGCAGTAGCAAATGTATTAATGTCTGAAGCAAACTCAGAAAACTGCATGGACTTTTAAAATTGTATCTATACACATTTTGGTAACTCTAGTCACTAAAATTGGACTTTTGTGCCTCATCATAAGAGCAGAGTGAAAGATCAGTCTTGAGGCTAATGATACAAATTTCAAGTGTAACTTAAGGAATATGCTTTCAATGTCTTTGTTTTCTGACAAAAAATCTACTGAAAATATTTCTAAAATATTTTCTTTTGCTAGACATGACTATCATTCGGAATATTAACGTTAATTTAACAGAAATTTAACACTAGGCTTGAAAATAACATAATTTTAAATAGCTCTGTATTCCAGAAAAAATGTTGGCTTACTGAGCACTTAAAAATGCATATACTATTAAGTGCTTGAAGGCACCACCAGATTAAATTGCAAGTGAGACATTTTGTAAGAGAAAGGAAATATAAAAGACTTGTTTCTAACTATAAAGCAGTTAAAAGGTGAAGCTGTAATAAATTAAGAAATCATTCATATTACTGTTTTAAAATCAAACACTAAACAGGGTCACTAAATCTGTTTCCTTTCATGATTTATTTAGGTTGTGCATAATTGTGTTGTATTTCACAGAGGTAAAGGCCCCCTGAAGAATACATCAGATGTCATTAATGCAGCCAAGAAGATTGCAGAGGCAGGATCAAGGATGGACAAATTGGCACGAGCTGTAGCTGATCAGGTAACAACAAAAATCAGCAGAAATATCATGGAAGCCTTGTCAATGAGTTGCTTTTTACAGGAAAAGGTTTTCTTTATTTGACAAAAAATTATCTGGTGAAAGTCACTGCCTGGATACTGATCTACATGCTGAATGTAAGTTCCAACCCCCCTGCCATGGGCAGGGACACCAGGTTGTTCCAAGCCCCATCCAGCCTGGTCTTGAATACCTTGAGGGAGGGAGCAGCCACAACTTCATCAGATATTCTGGGCCAGTGTCTCACCCCCTTCAAGTTGGAGAATTTCTTCCTTATATCTAGTCTGGATCTGGCCACTTTCAGATTAAAACAATTACCCCTCATCCTATTGCTACAGTCCTTGCTAAAAAGTGTGTCCCCATCTTTCTTGCAAGATCCCTTTAATACTAAAAGGCTGCCATAACATCTCCCTGGAGTCTGTTCTCCAGGCTGAACAACCCCAGATTTCAGCCTGTTTCCAGAGCAGAGGTGCTCCAGACTTCTGATCATCTTTGTGGCCACTTCTGGACTTGCTCCAACAGTTCCATGGCCTTAAGGTGGGAACTCCAGAATGAGGCAGAGCACTGCAGGTGGGCTGTCACCAGAGCAGAGCAGAGGGGGAGAATTACTCTGCTGGAAATTTTGCTCAAAGGGGAACTTGACAACTTTCTTGTCCTCTACTCTTTCTTGTCAAAATAGGAATTTCTTTTTCTCCGTCAACTGTATTAGTGTGTAACATAACCTGCCAGGGAGTATGGGCCCAAGTGTCAAGAAACACAAAGCTGCCCATTTTCCTAAGCTCAGAAATCAGGGTTTAGGTTTTTTTCCATTTTTAGCATTTTTCCTGTACTTAACCCTTTCCAATCATTCAAAGGTAGCATCTGTTCATTTTAGGATAAGACAGAAAAATCCATCTGTCAGCTGCTGAAATTCCTAGTCTACAGGATTTGCAGAGGTGGAATATTTTAAAGAAACATGAAGAGACCTGCTATGCTTTGAGTGCATTGCCTTGAGTCACATACTGCATTTCAGGAGACTGTAACATGCACACTTTAATAATAAACAGTAAAATCACAGTGAGAATGAAGTGTTTGTTTCCATGCTCGCACTTGAATGATGTTTTACACAACTTTGGAGACACTCATACAATGTAAACTTTTAATGGACAGCTGGATTTTTAAATACTGTTCCAATGAGAGATATTACATTTTCATTCACTTCAAAGTACTTGTATTTCAAGCCTTGTCAGCTCTCTAGAAGTATTGCTTTAAAATTCATTTCCTTCAGTTTATAGACTTCAAGGATAGGGTAAATATTTCTTTATTAAATTCTCACAGGTAGGGAGAAGAAATCTCTTAGGAATTCATGCCTGAAAGATGTGGCAGCTGTCTGAGAAAGGGATGCTTTATAGCATTGCCACAAGTACAGAGCAGATTAAACCTAAACAGCTGCAGTGAACCTCCATCTTTGTTTATTGTTAGTTTTAAAGGGAGAGAAAAAAGCAAAGTGACTGCTTTCACTGTTACAGAAAACAGTACATGCAACTACTTAACCACAAACATATTCCTTGACAGCATTTGCTGGGGGGGTTAGAGCAGTCATCTCAAGCCAGAGGTTTTGATGTTGTTGACTTGTGTGTGTGTTTAGTTCTATCAGCTTTTGTTGAAGTAGGCTGACAATGTTTTTTTAAAAATTGAGCATAAACTTTGAAAGATGCTAAAAAGAGAGATCTGGAATCTTTGTTCCCTAAGCTATACATTCAAAGAATTCACTGTCAGTCTGTGTTGGGTAGCCTTAAAGAGTATTTACTGGAGACATGCTGTTAGCAGTGAACCCTTTTAGTAGTGTTTCATCAGAGTAAATTACTGAGGTCTGTTCTCTTGAGGCAAGACTTTGAATATTAACTACAGGAGTGTTGCTTATTGTGCTGTTGCTATTGTGGGGGATGATGCAGTTTCTATTAAGAGTCTCACAGACTATGAATAAATTGTACTTGGGCCTTTTTCTAGTTATATTGGTTATAAAACCTTCTCTGAGTCTACCACATTGGACCTAAGGTAATTTGTATTAAAAGACATTTAAGATTCATCCATATTGGTACAGGGCTGTAGATAATCTTCCCTTTGGCAGAGGGAGAGGTATCCCTTAGACATGAATTCTAGGGTAAGGGGTGATGGTTTTAGACTGGATCTAAGGAGGAAATTGTTTACAGTGAGGGTGGTGAAAGCCAGAGAGGTGGTGGATGCCCCATCCCTGGGAACATACGAGGTGAGGCTGGAGGGGGCTCTGAGCAACCTGAGCTTGTTGATATCCCTGCTCACTGCAGGGGGTTGGAATGGATAATCTTTAAAAGTCCTTTTTTACCTAAATCTTTCTATGCTTCAGTTCTATGATTCTAAATCTGTCAATACCAAACCAAAACAGTCTCACCTCTGCCTCTTCAGTCCTCGATGTCTCAGTAAGGTCTTGGCTTCTGACAAGTCTGAGGCAGAGCTTTGTGCTCTGAAGGTCTGGATGCCAGAGAAGCTGGCAAGGCAGTCAAGAGTTGGCATTAGAGTGGGTGTAATGTCAGAACTGGGTTTAACAGGACTTCAACTGATTCGTGTTGTATCTTAACCTGGACTCCTAACAAGCACCTGGAGTTTCATGTCAAATTTGGTCTTTTGATTACTCAATAAATTCTTCTGTTTTGTACAAACTGATACCCCAAGTGAACTTCCCCCAGAAACACAACAGTCACATTGTTTTTGTTGTCCTCCATTAGAAGATGACAAAGAGGTTTCTTCTTTATAGAAAAAGGTGTAGTGCATCTTCAGGTTACAATTCATAACTCTTGAGTTAAATGAAAGGTAGAGTTTGTATTTTCACATTTCATCAAGTATTCCACGTAAAGACAAAACGAAATGGATCCACCTGTACACACATTGCCTCTGTCTTCTCTGATTACCTCTGTAAAGTCATACAAACACAGCTCCATCTAATGAAGTATTTCTTTTGTCTGTAGTGCCCTGACTCAGCCTGCAAACAGGATCTCCTGGCCTACCTGCAGCGCATTGCCCTCTACTGCCACCAACTCAATATCTGCAGCAAAGTGAAGGCAGAAGTTCAGAACCTGGGTGGAGAACTTATTGTATCAGGGGTAAGCTGGTATTTATATTTAGCTGTTTATGTTTCCCATGTAGCACTTGAAAGGGAGCATCTTTGATGGCAATAATGTACAGAACAAAAATACAGTGACTCATAGCAAGCTTTTTTAAAATGTTATCACCATTATTCCAGACCTTACAATAATCTTGCGTAGTGCAATTTGATTTTCCAATTACCCTTTGTTTATACTAACCTCATAAAATCTTCATTCTTCCAAAAGAAAAGTAATTTCATAGCCTAGAAAGTCATTGCCAAGCTGTGAATATTATAATTATTTGGAGCTTTTTTATATTTGCTCATTATAAATCTTTTTTTTTTCGTTGTTAGTACTGGTAATTTCCTTCCTCTGTGTAGCAGCCAGCTCTCTATGAAGTGCATATTGTTAAAATGGTGATGACTAGTGGGATTTTATTCACTCAGGTTCCAATGCACACTAGGTTTAGCAAAAACTCTGGAAGGCCAGCAAAATATTTTAGCTTTTGATGCACGTGCTGTTTTCAAACACTATTGGCAAGAACAATGGTTATACACTCTAATCCCCATCCAGTTATTTTCAAGGAATGCTACAAACCTTTTACAGACAATCTTTTTCAGATCTAAAGACAGAAACATGTAGCAGGAGTAATATAAACAATGAGTTTTCCACATTTTTAAACTATGTTTTTTCTTTCCTTCTCCCAGTGGTGGACTCTGTGCCTCTAGGAGATTCCTAGAACCAAGCAGTAGCAATTGCTGCTTTTCATGACTTTCCCTTTTGGTTTTTTTAACTAATCACCCTAGTATTAGCCCCATGACACCTTTGCTGTCTTCTAACTCAAACACAGGCCGTAGGTACATAAATGTTAAATAGACTTCACTCTCCTGAGTGTGTTTTCAAAGCAATGGTGATTTTTTGAGACCAAAGATACTTGAAACCAGGCTATTTTCAAATGCAGTTTTCAAAAAGCACCCTTTCATTGTTTAAGCCCAATCAAGTACGAAGATTGTTAGGACAACTAACTTGTGCCCTTCATTTCATCCATAAGATTCCCCAGTGAAATCACTGGCCTTCCTCAAACGTGTCAAAAGTCAGAGCAAATGTTCTCAACTACATAACATTTTAAGTTTTTGCAAAGCACTACAGAAGGTCTTAAACATTTGCCAGGCTTTCTTGGATCACACATTCTGAAGTCGCATATGCAATCCTAAATGGAGCTGCTTAAATGTTCCTGTGTCTGTCCTGCAATTGGTCTTCCCTTCTTGCCGTATGTACAATATGTAACTTTAATACCTTGATCTTCCCACAGCGACGAAAAGATCCTCTTCCATTTTCCTGATATTAATGGAGCAATCTGTCCTTGTTTCACAGCTATGCTGCATAGTAAATGCTATGATCTTTTCTTACCTACTGCCATCTGGGTCCAGCTTCTCATACCCATTGAGTTGTCATGCTCATCTATCTACAACAATTACCCAAATCAATGCTTCTACCAGCTTGGCTTTTGTGGTTGTGTGTGTTTCTTTTTCAAGTCTCTTTATTCAGTGTATGTGGATGCTGAATAAGCCATTGTGAATCTCTAGCATCTGTTTGTTACTGGAACATCATCATCTGTTGTGAAATTTCAGTGGCCGAACTGCTTGACTTCATCATTTTCAGTCTGGCATTGTGAGCATCTGCTGCTTACCAGGCTTCATCACCATTGTGTTTCTGTTTGGTTGGGTTTTTACAGTCAGTTGGAGATAAAGGCAAAACGAGCTTCAACCACAGAAATGATTTGGGTCTGTTTCAGAGCCTTAGGAGTACTGACATACAGAAAATATTAAGATTGCCCAGCTTGCTTCTTCTGCTGTTGCTTTGAACAGGAGGTGATACAGAGAGTTGAACTCCAGTGCATCCCTTTTTGAGAGCATTATCTTATTATCTGCTATAACACAGGATAGTGCTTTCCTGACAGTGTTTTCCAAGCTGTTTATCTTCAAGGTGCTGGGTACTGTATGCTCCTTTGCTATCCAGAGATCTGGTATCCAAGTGCACATCTACATCTGCTTGTCTACTTGCTGCTTCTGCTTCCATCTTCTTCATATTCTCTTGGATAGCCAATTACAAATAAACAGTATTTTATTTACATTAAAATGAAATACCATTATTTGGCAATTTGCATACAGTACAATGTTAGAAGAGTAATAGAAATCCAGAATTTAAGCTTCCCAACCTAGAAGTAAGTTTATGTGAATGCACTATATTTGAGTGTTTAGATGTAAATATCAAGCACCAGGATGACTACCAAATATTGTAATTTACCACTGTGTTTACAAAGAACCACAATATAATTCAAATTGATCCAAAATATGAATTACAATTCAGAACTACTATGGGGGGTAGAATCTTTGCTTGCATTTTTCCATTATTAAGATTATAAATCAATATTTATAAATTAAATGAATGTATGCATATAAATGTGTATCTGTGTGCGGGGATATGTGTATTTATAGAAAAAGGAAAGAGACATAAAACCAATTAAAACCTAAAAGACAGATGAAAGCCACCCCACAGTTCTTACAATTCTGCTGGAGAAAAATGTGTTGCAACACAGACTCCAAAAATATTGTGTACATAACATAATGTGCTATGCATCTTTGGGTGAAACTTCTATTTCTTTCTTTCCCCACAAGATTCAATAGTTCAGTGTGGTTTATCTCTGAAAATAAACATAAAGCTGATCTTGTCTGCTTTTTCCTCTGTAGATTGATATGATACTAGTATAGCATATGAAGGGGATGTTTTTGGCATCGTAGACATTGCTGCAAATAGGAAAACAGATCAAAAAGTAAGAAAATGTCACACTCCAAGTTTATTTCAGCAAAAGAAAGAACCCATAGTTGTTTTCCCTTCCTTTTTTTCCATTCCCTTTCCCCCAGCTCTTTCTCCCTTTTGGTGTTTCCCATTAAATTCCCTGCATGCAGAGAGCGAAATTATTTTCACCAGATAAGTAATTTCTGGCAATTAGGAGTGAGCATACATCAGCCAAACCTCAGTAATATCAGTGGAGCAAGACCATAGTCTCTTGAGATATTCAAAACCTTCCACCTTCCCAGACAACATCCTGTACAACCTGTTCTAGGTGAACATGTCCTGGCGGGGGGGGGACTGGATGATCTCCATTCCAGCCCATAACATGCTGTGATTCTGTAGTTCTGTGAGACTCTTAATTCCTGTTTCCAATTTAATTTAGAAAGGTAAAATAAGCAAAAATTATGTGATACCTGTTCTTCAGTGATGAGACTTGTAATCTTGAAGAACATTATAGGAAAGGAAGGAAAGGGGTGAGGAGAAAGTTTGATAAAAGCAAAAAAGAATTAATGTGTAAAAAATATTTCTAATCAGTGTAGATGACATCTTTGTTCTCAGTGAAAGTCTCTTTAGCCTGGGTCTGTAAACAGCTATCTGTTTGTGTAATTTTAAATTTGAATATCCAGTGTATAATTCTCCTCTAAGAATGAACAACCTCTAATAAAATCACAGACTAAAAGCACTTCAGAATAATTTGCTTTGTCTCTTACCTCAGTTTATTTAATGTAATGTGTATTTGCTTCATAATCAGCTGCAGTATTGTATTGGAATGAGTCCTCTAAAGTGCTGAGCATATGCTTCTCTCAGTGAAGTAAATACTATTTACATATACTTAGCTCATGCTGATATATAGCCTTTTTGTGATTGCTACTTTTGTTGAACAGAGTTGGCTTTAACTTTGATGTTTGTTATTTGGATAAAAATTAGGCTTCTAACTCCTGGGCTGCTTTATTTTTTTAGTATTCCTGCCTGATTCTTGTTAGTCAGACAATTGCAATAAAACAGACCTCTGTATTCACTTCTTCCCCTAGAATAAATAACCACTTTTTCTGTTTACTGCTGCTCTGAAGCTAATCAGCTCATTTACCTACTCTCCATTTAAGTTATAAGCTTGCATTTTCTAAAATTCTTGTTTATGTTAGTAGCCTTGCTACAGCTTTTCCAGCAGGATTATATAGAAGAGAATCTAAGAAAATCCCTTATCCAAGGCAGCCCCCTGTTGTGTTCAGGTTTGATTTAGAGCTCTACAGATAAAATCAGCTGTGTGATTAGAAAATTTGCCCAAAGACACTAAAACTTCTGAGCCAGATAGATACACAGTGCCACACAGAGTAACAGCCACATGCCTCTGAACACTGTCCAAAAATATTAAATTACTAGTCAAAGCACATTCCAAACTTACACTTCAGCTGGCTCCAATTCCCAATTATTTTTGAAGGCCCATTTATCTTAGCATAATAGGCTCAGCTACAACACCAAGGGCAGGATTCTAATAAGATGTTGAAGATACAAGACAGTTAAGACTCTGACTTTATCTAGGGGTTCTTTCTTGGTGAGCTGAAGTGAGGATGTTGGAAGAAAAAGGAAGGTGAAAGGGCTGAAGCCACCCCATTAACTTTGGGCAGAACATTATGACAATTCCCATCAGCACCTGGACTGAGAGATTGGATACACAGATTTACAGATATGGGATATACTGCAAAATAACAGTCTGTACATTTATTTTTGATCAGTGATGAGAATAACATAACTGGAAGTAAGTAGTCCTCATCAAAATCTGTATCATAGTGCAATGGGCTGCATCCAGCAGTTACTTCAGGTGAGCTGGCAGAGTTTCCTTATCAACTCTACCTATGGATCTTGCAACTAGTAAAACAAAACAGCTTAAAGGTCACGCTTTTCTTTCATTCAAGGCTGACTCACCCTAAATTACTTTGTGCTGTAAAATCAAGTTGGTATGCATGTAGGCAGGGAAGTATCAAGTTCCCACTTATGAATTATATAGACTCAAAGAAAATTCAGGCACTTTGAAGTTCACCTGCTATTAAAAGCAAGTAAGACCATCTCTCACTGAATTTAGATTAAAAGGCTTCATAAGGAGTTGCCTAAGAGCCACTGATGTGGTATTGCATTTCTCTGCATCAGAAAGCCTTTCTGATTTTTTTCTTTTGTTTGTTTGATTTCAAGTAGGCAATCAGAGAGAACCTTTGCATTTAAAATGCTTAAGAGTAGGGAGTATGCTTTGGAGTTTGGTGAAGAAAATAATTTAAATCCTCCTGAATCAGGCAAGAATTAAGCATTTCATAAAAGAAAGTTAGCTGAAGAGAGAGTTGGAAAATTGACAAAACTCTTGGGTTTATTTTCCTCAGAATTCTCAGGAGTGCAAAAAGGTTAATCCTGTTATTTATCTAGCAGCAAAATAAGTTTTACTATTAATTTGTAACAGAAATAGAAGAATGCTACATGAAGTATACTCCCAGAAACAGTTTCTTGACAAAGCAGGGGCTGTAGGTATTTCTGGGCTGGGCTGCTTGGACTGGCAAGCTGTTGGTGTTTTCACTTGAGCTAAGACCAACCTGTACTTAATAATTAATAGGTATGACTAATAGAAGTTTTGTGTTTTGTCTTCCAGTTATTCAGTTTTCTTGGAGCTGAGGGTAAGAGCAGTTATTCCTAAATAACTGTTGTGGTCATGTTTGTTGGACAGTGAGAGCTCAAAGAGTTACACTTCACAAAGAAGAGACCCATCCCTATGTCTAAGCTGCCATCATTGCAAAAGTAGAGCTAAGGTTATGGTTATACCTGAAAAGTGGATATAACATAAGTGAATACAATCAGATTGGTAAAGGGAAGGTAAAAGATGGACCCAGGACCCTACAGATAATTGCTTGCTTAAGAATATAAATCACTTCTGTGATTTTCTTTTTTAATGTAGGGTTTTTTGGTTCTGCAAGTTGGTTTTCATGCTTGCCCACTGTTTCACTCACAAGATTTTAGTGAGAATTTAGAGTGGCCTAAAAGGGAGTTTGCAAAGATGAACACTGTATTTTATGTACCAATAATCTGAGAATAATGTGAGACAGGACTTAAGCAAAATCATGCTTACAATGGGAAAGGAGTTCTGGTTTGAGACTTGGAATGAAAGCAGTGGGTAAAGGAGAGGAGTTTGGAAATAATAAGGAAGTCAAAAAACTTCAAATACATTAAAGGGTTGGGGGAAGAAAAAGCCAAACCAAAAGCAAGATGGAAATATGAAATTGAAGAATTGCAGTGGTGGAAAAGGACTGAGATAAAGTCAAAACCATAAAGTTGGCTGGACTCCACAATAACCTCTGCTCCCCTAATACTGCAAATAGACCAATCAAGGAGGGAAAGTCAAAACTTAGGATCCTTATTTTGGCTCTGAAGTTATCACTGTGTGAAGACAGGAGGGCTGTGGCTAGGTGGGGAAAGTGAGGGACCCTGAGTCCCACTGTATATTCAGCTAACTCACATCAACTGCTTTGGAAGAGACAAAAGAAATGTAAAATATAGGGAGATGTTTCAGCTTTGCCTCTTGGGATGGAGATATATTTAACTTCTGTATATATATTGGAATGTATTTAGACATATTGATAGATGAGAGGGTGAAGTAAAGCCACAGGGTGTGTACTCTGTACCAAAATATATGGCTATATGAAAAACAGGATACTTACAAATATATGGGGTTTGATAAGCCTGTATCTGGAACAAATTGTTTGAGCTTTTCTATTTGTGACTAATTTAGGAGTCTCCAACTCCTGCTGGCACAGGCTGTGTACCTCAATGCCCTGTCCAAGAAAGGGATTACCCTATGATGTGATAACATAAAAAATTTATCATCCTGACACTGAGTCAATTTACTACTCCTAGAGGATAAAGGCATCCGTGTGTTATGCAGGTTAATCAAAATGAGTGCTGATAAAATCCCTCATGGTCATATATTCATTATATGTGATGTATTTACAGGAGGACTTTCTTAGGGCTTTCTGAATGTTAAAGCAGTGAAGAATTCCTAAAGATCCTATGAAAAAGCTCAAAGACAAAAGAAAATATGTAAATAGATATATCTCTAGTGGCTTTAAAGCCATTTACAACACCTCTTCCAAAAAAGTAACAGTAATAAAGATTTAGTTCATTAAATGAGGCTTATCTGTTTCTTCTTGGTAAGGATAGTGTGGAGCAGGAGCCAAAAATGTTTGTGCAATTTACATCCTTGGAGGTGTTTAAGCTTCAGGTACCAAAATGCAGCAGCTGAGCAGATTTAATATTGGTAATCAACTCATTTCAAGTTGAAAGTTGTACAAGAGGTCTCCAGAGTTCTCTTTCAAGTGATATTTGAAATGTCTTTTGGTTCAGCTAAGTGAAAGATCCCATAAGATCTTGTTGCTACATCTGTGAGTTCACATTGTTTTGCCTTTATAAGTGTTGCTGGATTGGACAATAGTATATACCTTGAGTTTAGCTCATCTGGGGGATCATAAATATGATGCATATAAAGAACAGAGCAGAAGGCTTTGGAAAGATTTATTTCTTTTTATTGGTGTTATGGTTATTCCTTCAAAGCAGCAAGGGGAAGGTAGTGGGCAGAGTTCATACTGTGTAAGGCAAAGCAGATGAATGAAGCTTAAGACAACTAAAAAATTCAACAAGAAAAAAAATTTGTATGAAATTATCTGAGTTCTTTTAAGGCTACAGTGTTTTGAAATAAAGCTACTTTCAGGACTAAGAAAATATCTCATTGTATAGAAATGCACATGTAAAGGCACAAACAAATATGAAACAATAGATCCTGTCTAAAAGGAAAGCTGTTATTGAGAGCTTCATTTGCAAAGTAAAATCACACTGCACTTGTCTTCATTAGAATATATTCATGGGGACAAGCACCACGCACACCATCTATATGTTTACATTTAGAAGGTTAAAATTTAGACAGATCAGACTTTTATTCTTATTAAGCATCTTGGCTACAGGGAACATGCTCTTGTGTTTTATCACGTACCAAATATTAAATTTCTGAAGATTGCATTCATTGAATTTTCTCATTACAAGTGTTTTCTGCTAAGAAAAGCATTTCTGATACCAAGTAATGTTAAGCCATTTAATGCCATGAGAAAAAAGCAAAGTGTTATGGATTGAAAACTGAGGCTAGAAACAAATATGATCATAAAAAAAGATTAGTGAATTGAAGGAAATATTAATGCATATGCTTCATTTCATATTACATTTGCTTTAAAGCTAGCAACCACTCTAAAATCCAAAGGTCACCTGCTATAGCAGTAATGACTTCACTCTGGCTTGTTTTCCTATTCCAGGCCATGCTGAATGAAATGGGAAGAAAATGGGAATATTGTGGCATTCTAATACACAAACTGCACCAGCACTGCAATAATTAGCAAGGCCTAGGGACCATTCCAACACCCCCTAAGTTATGGTCCTAAATAAAGAGGAGACTTCAGTTCAATCCCACGTTCACTTCTTTTCCTGTCATAAAGGAGGTGGTTAGGCTGCAGGCTTCACCATTCTGTATTAAATAAGAATTCCTTTCCCCACAAGGCTTTAAATAAAAACTAGGTTTGTTGTTGCACATGGAGTTATGGAGAACTGAATACACATAGCGACAGATTTAGCACAGAACAGGAGACTTTGGACTGTGTTTGTTATACAGAAGTACATCTCTTGGCTCTTGCAATTATCGAATTCCTGATTTAGATAGTTGAGACTTAATCTCACTTATAATGGTGCTATCAGATGTTGCTTTTGCAGGTATTAAAATCCCAACTTGATTTCAGCTTCATCAATTTATTTGACTTGTAAATATAGTTCTTGAGGACTTGAGTTGCAGATGAGTATAGAAACACTCACAGAGAAGAAGACATATCCTCAAGGGAAAACATTATAGGTTTTCCCAGCCTGAGCTGATTCAACTGTGAACACTGGAAAAAAACCCAACAAAACAGCTGGCAACAAAGGATTTGATAAACCTCACCATAGGAATGTATTTTCATTAAATTCATGAGGTCATAATAGCCTCTAAAAAGAGATCAGGCTGTGAGTGGAAGTTTAAAAGTTGTCCTATATATTTAACCTCTTCTGAAATGTTGTCTACCATGCTTGGAACATATTTTTTATTAATATTATTGTTTATGAACCTATTAGGAGTAAAGGAAAAAATGTCTATTCTCACATCACGTCATTAATCTTTCATAATGAATGAGCAGCTGCATCAATAAAAGGGCTTGTTATATTGATATGGAGTCAAAGTAAAAAACTATCCAGTATCAGAAAAAGCAGTCCTAACCTCTTCATGTTTGTTATTCTCAAATGCTTCCTTTTAATATCAGTTCTTTCTGATTTTGACTGATGTATCATCAAAAGAGCTTGTGAACTATATTACGAGGTAGGTATTTGTATCACCAGAAAATGGGATGAAACACACAAGTGATTTACACTAAATCTCATCAAAGACCAAATTAGAACTCTCTAAAACTGGATCAGAACAGCAATAGCCAATCCAAAAGGCTGCAAAAACATTTTCATCCTTTTTTATACCTGTAACTAGATTCAACATTCCCATTGTCAAAACATTAGAGAAGTTACAGCTTTACTCAGTCTCAGATGAGATGTTACATATTTCATCATTCCTTCGCTATAACAGATAATGAACAAAAAAAGATCTTTCCCTTCATCCATCAAGCTGATCCATAACAGCACCAGAACATCTTTGGGTCAGAGGTGTGTTTGTGTTAAGGTCTCAGACTTTCATGGTATGTGTCACCTTGGCATTTTTACTTGGCCTTTTCAAGCTGTTGTTTCAATTTCTTAAAATACATCAAATTTTACCTTCTGTCAAGTATACCAGCAGTACATATAATGTTTCTGCACAGTTGCCACTCCTCAGCTTTTCACAGTCTTGCTGTATTCAAACTTTATAGCAGCAACCACTGGTACCTTCCTGGCTCACTCCCTATCATCTGTCCATCTTACTAAGCAAGAAAGCTCCTTGGTGTTTTGCTCCTTGGTGGTTTTTTTGACAGATCTTTGACGTCAAACGGAACATAGACCTTTATTTTAGTTTGATTCCCAGGGTCTGGATGCACATAATTTAAATAAATTACTTGATCTGCATCCACATAGTTTCCCTCTTCTGGTAGGATTATCTTACATCCCTTAAGAAAATATTTTAGAGTATTATTTAGTTTTAAAGTCTTAATTTACTCTCTGCATTTCCGTGCATTCATTTCATTAATCTTAGTTGTATTCCTTGGAAGATATCCTCCTTTCTTGAATGTTTATACGTTTTTACCATGTTTTCTGTTAGATATATTTCTCTGCTTTTTGTTCACTATTTAAGTGAGTAATGTCTTCCAGTTTATGTTCATAGATCAGTCTTATCTTTTGTGCTCTTCCCGTAATTTCCTCTTTATCAAATACAGATATCATACTTGGCAGATCAAAACAAGGTTTCAGATTTCAGCAGTGCTAGCCCAAAATAGCATCTGGGGTATTATCTGCTACCTAATCTATTGAACTGTTTATATCACATTATCATGATGAAATCTACCATTTTTCCCACCTTGTGTTGTCTCTGGAGAATATTCTTGGCCATCCTTGGTCTTCCACAGTTTAATTGTGCTACTTGCCTATGCTTCTCTTCCAATAAAAGACAATTTATTTCTTCTTAGGAGGTTTTAGAACTGCTACTAGCATTGTAACATTTCTCATAATAAAGGATATATTCTCTGAACACACTTCTCTTTATCAGACTGAGCAGTCTTGCTTAGGCTTCGTAAGGTTTGCTTGTCACAGGAGTTCAAAATATATTCCTACTTTATTTGGCAAAAACAACGGTGGTGCAATAGTCAAGTCATAGGTTACCTAAGTTATGAATTAACTGAATTCTACCTGGTACTTTTTACCATAAAAGCCTTTAAAAGTTCATTTTTTCTTTTCTCTTTGGCAGTCTAGTATAGACATACATGTTAATAAGGAGTAGATACAATGCAGGGTACCAGAGGTGTTTTTCCTTTTACCTTCAAACATCATGAAATCAAGATGATAAAATGAGAAATCAGACAGATATATGTTAAATTCAATTATTAACTGAAATTCACAGCACTGTTAGTATATTGCATTAGTTAGATGCAACCTAGTTTTGCATTGTGTTCCTGAAGTTATACACATCTCATGATATGTGTATCATATATACACATATACATATATGTGACATCTAACAGTCACAGTAGCTCTTAATTTAATCAAGTGGACAAGCCAATTTGTTGGAGTTTTAAATCCAGAAAAATACTGGTTTAAAGTAGCATCTGTAGATATTGCTGGAAGAGATTATTGTAAAATTTTTGAAGGTTAAGAAAGAAAATGATTCTGTTGTGAAGTGACTGGTACTAGACAGTACCACGTTCTTTTTTTTCAATAGAAGGAAAAGAGAAAAACAAAAAGCACACACACTGAGCAGGGAATAAACATTAATCATTACTAAGACTTAAAAAAATAGTCATGATTAGATTACAATTTACATGATCCTTGTAGCAACAAAAAGCCCAAGGGAAAACGTCAATATTAATTCTGTGTGCTTTTAGTACACACTCTTAAAATACATTTAAGGAGCATTCATTTTTTTGTCTTCCAAAAGGCAGACTCTTATGCTAGCAGTCTTTACTGGCACTGAATAGTCCCCCATTCTCTGAGCAGCTTTATTTAATGGAGTTACTTTTAGCAGCATATCCTGGGTTTTTTCGGTTTTATACAGCTAGGCTAGAAAGAAAATCCCAGTGGATAATATAAGCAATTATATTTACTCTCAAACCTGCTTTTCCAGAATTTGGATGATAAAAATTCCATTTGCAATAAATTAGAATGAATTATCCCATTTTAAGCCCTTCAGTTTCAATTCTTGGGAATTTTTTGGAAAAAAATGTGCTCCAGCCTCTAAGGTTGTCATTGTCTAAAAATGTACACTCTTTAAAAGCATCACCTTTATGCAGTTTTGTTGCTGTTTTCTGGAACTTTAAAGTGTGCTCTGTAAATAAATGTATGCCCAGAGTTTTTATACTTCCCTCACTTGCTCTTTCAGCACAGTTTATTAGTTCTTTGTGAGAAAAATGACAATTTTTTTCCTGACCTCCTTCACGTGGTGGGGTAGGTGGCCTACCCTCTGGCTTGCTGTCTTCAAGACTCAGACTGAAGGGATGGATATTGTAATGTTTATTCAGCACGGGTGGAAATAAATGGAATTCCAGTTGTAGCCACTGGAATTTCAGCTGCTTGCATGCAGTTTGCTATGTCCAAAGCCAGACACAATATAATGCTACCTGGAAACCTCACCAACCAAACTCATGCCCCACCTGATGTCAGTCAGCTTTTAGCGGGGATAGAGCTTTCGATCCCATCTGATTTTCATCGAAAGGTGGTAAAATCTCCCCCCTTTTCCCAATCAGCATACCCTGGAGGGCTTGCATGCTTAACCTGTGCTATGGGAGCAAGTGAGAGGAACCACCAGACAGCGGGGTTACTCGTCGTGGAAGAGTCCCTGTCTCCTTGACCAAGCATAGCTCCTTCAGCACACGTTTTCCTCTCTCCTCACCTCTACGCTACGGCACGGTATTTCTCTTGCTCTCTCTCTCACTATCTCTTTTCTGTATCTCTCGGAAATCAGACTGGAGTTCAGAGCACTTTCACTACCTTTTATGAGGTAGAGTGTGATGTCATAGATGGGGGCAGGGCTAGTCAACTTTCTACCCACCCACCCACCTGTGCTGAGGGAGCTACGCTTGAGACCGGAAGCAGTGACTCCTCGACGGTGAGTAACCTCCTGTCTCATCTCTCTCTTTAACTCTCTATAGATCTGGGGGTGGAGGGAAAAGACATGAGAAGGGGGGATTTTTTTTGTTTTTTTTTTTTTTAATTAACCATAGGGCTCGCAGAATGAATTGCATGTGCTGTTTTAGTCACCTGCGAAAAATCATTTCCATGCTGCTGGGAAGATGTAGAGTTCATGTCATCTGTCAAGCAATCATCATGTTTCTTTGCAGAGGTGGTCTGTTCACTGGTGTTAAGTTAATCCTTCGGTGTTTAGTTTGCATTGTGAGAAGGCTGACTCTTGAAGTCAACTCTTGAAGTCAACTGCTAAACTTCCATTAATTTAATTACAGTGCTGGGCTATCATTTTTCTACAGTACTTTGTGATTAAAGACAGATTGTGTTATTTACATATTTATGATTGTTAACTATGGATAATGCCTGCTTATACAGGAACGGATTTTTATTCTCTGTTTTCCAACTCTGTTTTCATTCAATTTATCTAGAATGTTCATGAAGCTATGACAATAGGACAACTATAAGACCTATTCTATAGATGAAATAAAATTCAAAAGTAAATTGTGGAAGATGTAAAATTAAGCAGGAAATCAAATCCCAGAAGATCTGACTGAGATTTAACCTTTGAAATTATGAATGAAAGCATTTTATTTTTTCTGTAATAAGAACTTGTGATGGGCAGAGATATTGCTCGCTGAATTTCTAGGCATTTTTGTCGTGTCACTGCCTATACATTACTATTTTATTTTAAAGCACTGTCTTGTTACCTATTTCACATGGTCCCACGTATTACTGCTTCACTGTTTTAATATCCCTCAGCATTTAAAAAAAAACCAAGCCAAGATGGACTACAAAGACCTTCTTTTCCTGTTCTGCCTCTCGGGTATCTATTAAAGCTGTCAAGATGTCAGAGCTTTCATGCTAAAGGGCAGAAGAAGGATCATATGAAGCTTTTGACCTCTAGGGATACTGCAAATCTTGCTGTTCTTGTTCATTTAAAGTTCTTTACCAGCTCTGTGTGGGGTCTTGTCATATCTCAGAGGAAGGCACTAAAAGGCAGCAATGCATACCCTATAAATCAAAGGCAAAGAGAGTGCAATCACAACCTTTCCAGCAGAGGTGGTCCATAGTCTGACTGATGAAGTACTTCTATTTTCAGGTGACTAAATGGCTTGGAGGGATTTGGTATAGGTTGCAGAGCCTTCAATCTTCTGGTCACTGGCAGGTATTGGGGATTGTTGTGTAGTGATGAATAAATATTCATGACTCAGTGGTGCTCTTTGTACAACTGCATAGGAGAGCTGAATGAAATTCTGGGAGGATGTTTACAAAGCTAAAAAAACTTTCACTGATCACTGTTTTCCTTTCTGTCAGAGAGAAAAATAAGGACAAAGAATATAAAAATGGAGTCCCCAACAGGTCTTGGCTTTTCTAGCTTTGAATAATGTGTGCAAGGAGTTTAATACTACTGTTTAATGCTACTGTGAGCCAAGCATTGAAGTCTCCAAATCTTTCTTTGCAAAGCCAAGAACTTGTTTAGCAAATTTAGCTTCCATAGCAAACGTTAATCTTTTAAGTAGGAAAGGAGAAGCAGGTATCTGAGTCACTGAGGTTTCATTGGGAAAACGTTGTAGGAATTGCTGCTGTTAAAGAGAGCTTGAGGTTCGCTCTTTCCAGAAGCAAATACTTAGAGGAAAAATTTAATTTAGATCCTGAGCACACCCTTTGCTGATGAGTTTACAAAATTGGTTTTGCACATAGTTATTCTTGAATAATTCAGGAGACTTTCATTTTTGCACAGGATATGTAAAACATAAGGAACAAGCATACAGTGCCCCTACTCCCACTTTAATGATACAAAAGAATTTTTGTGACAGAGAGAGGAAAATGTTTTACAAGTGATAGAAGGATTTGGAACACAGAATCAGAATTGTTATCATTCAGTTATTAAGATGAATTACTGGTACTGATCATCACTGAGGGGATATTATGGAACAGAGATGTCAGTGTCACCTAAAATTCAGAGAATTTTTCTTTCTAAACGTATCTTGTAAGGTGAACAGATCAGCAGCTGAGTTACATAGAGAGGGGAGTTTGTAGAAGTAGTGATATTCAAAATGACCTAAACTGCAGTGATAATTAACCCGGAATATACCTTTTCCAAATCTAATAAATTTTTGTCTGTGCAATCCCATGATGTGGGTTTGCTTGAGTAACCTAACCATGGGAGAATAAACAGCCTAATCTTACATTTACTGAGCTAATCCCCCTGTTAACTTATTTTACTGCCAGCTATGGTAAAAAGAATAAATGAAAACGTCTAAAGTGTATGGATTCCTGTATTTTTGCAGCTTTGGCTTGAGTGTCTATGCAGTCAATTGTGATTTTTGCTTTAACTGTATTAATCTACATTTACCTAAATTAAAGTAAAATATCATTAGGCTTAGATTTCAGCAGATTTTATCTAGTGTGTATTATGAAAACTTTTGATAGAAAATATTTGAGCAATTTGTTCCAATATATGCTGATTTAAATTAGTTAAATGTTCTTAAGTGTCTTGCAAACTGGAATTTACTTTACAATAAGACATTCTTTAAAATTGTGTTGTTTTTACCTTTGCAAGCCCATTATGTTTTACTGACTAAAAGCAAACCCAGCAACAAGTATTTAACATACTTAAGCAGGTCAGCATTTAAATTACAGATTTCTTCCTCAGTCACGCTGGCAAGGTGTGAGCAATACTTCACAAATAGGCATCAAACATTTTTTCAGTGTGATTAAAATGTAAAATTCCCAATTCTTCTGTATTTGCCAGGCTGATTTCTCTTACAAGTTGAATTAAAACTTTGTGGGTTGTTTCCTACCTTTTATATATATATATATATATGAAAAATGCGGGAGAGCTGTGAAATGCACCATCTGTTTGCAAACCATGTCAGCTGGCAGAGAGATGCTCATCACCCTTGCCTCTCTTACTGCAGTTTTAGGCTGGAATAACACCATTGACTCAGAATGAATTACTTGTGATTTAATCTTGTTTAAGCAAAGAAGTCACAATGAGAGTGCACAGCATTCTAGAGAACTCTTCGTGTTGGTTTAAATTGCAGTCCATTTAAGCTTCAACCTCAGCTCATTTGAGCTGTCAACAAAAATGCTTATTAGGACTTGGACTGAGAATAGTGGTTGGAGTAACTGCCTTAACACCCCAGACTTTCTGTTTCTGGGAGAGCTGCATCTCAAAGATATTAAAAATTATTCTGTTCAACCATCTTTGGGTTTTTTTATCAATCCTGTCTGCATATCTCAAAGCAAATGCATTGGTGTCCCCTTGTAAAACTGAAACCAGGTATTTCCATTATTTCCTCTCTGCAAATAAGAGCAGTGTGCCTCACGCAAGGCAGAAAAGATCTGCAAGAACTACGATGAGTTTTCAACACTACATCCTTCTCCAAGAATCAGATAGATTTCAAGACCAGATTTTCTCTGTCTTGTGTTCTATATTCCAGTTTCTACTCTGGATGACCAAATTAAAACTGCAACTAAAAATGAAAATTAAATTTAAAATTAAAAACTAAAATTAAAACTAGAAAAATAAAAATAGGAGAAGGAGTTCACTGTAGTTAAGAAGTACAGTTTGAAAATTATTGATTTGGAAAGAAATCTTGCACTAACAGGGGGAGGCTACCACTCAAGTTGTGCAAACGATGAGAGTAGATCTATGGTGTAATGAAAACTAAGTATTATTCAGAAAGATTTTGCTTGAATATATCTTTTTTTTTAACTGTTATCTCCATTCCTACATGGAGGGTGATGTATCCAGCCAAGTGTAAACATCTGTATCTGAGATGTTCACTCCAGGCTTCCTTTATAATTAGTAAAGATCAATAGCCATTTCTGGAGTGCAGATATTGTGGTTTCAGGTAGATGCTGACAACCAGTTAGATCAGTCAAACCTTTAAAAAAATGACAAAAGCACAGGCAGGTGAATTGTACCTTGTATTCAGAGAAGCACAGAGTCAGGGGGGTTAGCCTTTGGGTCTTTTGAAGGTATATATTCATATCTAAGTGATGCAAGTTTTCTGGGAACTTAGCTACTGGAGAAAAGAAACAGCCTATTTTTCTTTCTGATCAGAAATATTTAAATTGTTTTGTATCAAGCATTTATCTGTATGAAGTAGCTCTCTCTGAGTCCCAGTCTCATTAGTTTCTGTAGGCTGGAGGGACTGATATCTTTTGTAGTATGTGGTTTTCCTCATTTTGAGACATTTGGGGATCAAAAGAAAATTAAGGAAAAAAAAAATCTCATAACATTCATTATGTTTGATTTAATTCTTGGCCTGATGGATCAAATCCAAAGACAATTTTTTGCAGGTGTTGAGCATCTCTGCCCAGATTCCTTGTACTGTCTTTAGGATTCAAATGCACTTCAGGCTCTTTAAATATAAGTAAAAAGTGAGGTACTCTGGACCATCTTCATAGAAAACGAACCTGTGAAAGATCTCAAGTGCTCCATTGTAGAGGCAAACAGGTAAAGACAACCAGGTGTTGCCAGTTAGGAGGAGGAAGGTGTGAGCTCCTGTTCAGCCCATCTGTGCCCAATTAGGGCTGGTCCCAAGTAGCTCACACAAAAAACGGGAGAAGGCGGGAACTCGTGGCGCAAGAGTAACACGTCTGACCCCACATCAGAAGGCTGCATGTTCGAATCACGTCAGGGTCACTGAAAAAAACAGGAGACTGTTCAGCCTCTTCCTCAGACTGATCAGGAGTGACCTCTGCCTGGCTTCTCAAAGCTCACCTTTTATTGATCCCCCAGTTCTGCACATCAGCGTCACCAAAAAAACAGGAGACTGTTCAGCCTCAGACTGGTCAGGAGTGAACCAAGCTCGCCTCTGGAAGCTCACCTGTTGTTGGTCCCCCAGTTCTGCTCATGTGCAGTTGGGACCAGCCCTAATTGGGCACAGGTGGGCTGAACAGGAGCTCAGGCCTTCCTCCTCCTGACTGGCAACACCTGAGTGTCTTTACCTGGTTGCCTCTACACTCCATGATTCCTGATCTCCTCCACCAAGCCCTGAAGAAGTTTCGAATGCCTTCATCCATCACCTGAAGTTGGGTATGGTGACTTCATTCATAGAGATGGAAACTGAAAAACTTGTCTAGGACCCCAAACACATCTCAGTGTTTTTTATGAGAAGTGCTGTTTTTCTTGCTTGTATTTCTAGTGATGATGTTCAGTTACAGGCATCTGAAGAAATCTGGGGGTTCCAGTGACACTGGCACTGCAACAGCTCTTGGATCCTCAGTAATATTAAAAGACAGTCACAATTTTTCAGATGCCAATTAAATGCAGACAGGTCCACAGATAATGACGACTAATGTGCAGTTTTTAAGCTAGGTAAGAGCTCTGTAAGAAAAGACAGTGCAAATGTGTTTTTTTCATTTCACCATTTTCCTAAACAACAGCTGAATTTATGCCTTTATTTCCTTTACACAAATTCTGGATTAGAGGGCAATTTGAACATGGGACTGAATTACTTGTTTTTGAGTAGAGAAGATTGTCCTAAGGTGAAGAGCCCAGAAACCATTTGGGTTATGTGAATTTTTGAGGCTGTGAGTACTTCTGTATTTGCTGTTCAGGGAAAATTCTATCTAAAATAGTGAATCTCAAAAGCAGAAAAAGAAGACCAAGTAAATCAGAATTTCCTAACAGAAATATTTTCTGTAGAGAGTGGCATAGAACTTAACCAACTTGAGTGAGCAATTAAATATTTGTCAATAGTTGGTGAGATTTTTTCCTCTCTTCTACAGTTACTCCATTTTTCCTTTTTGATAAACCACTTGCTCTTCTAACAGTGGAAATGAGATCACTGACATTATCTACACTTCTCCTTTAGATATATTCACATCTGTACATCTATAAGAGTCAGATCCAAACTTCTCAGAGATTTTTAGTGACAGGAAAAGGGGCAACAAACACAAGTTGAAATTTCAATGAGATATAAGGAAAAAAGTTTCACCTTGAGGCTACTCACATTTAAGGGTGGAGGTCTTCAGTGTGGGAGACTCTCCATCCTTGGAGATATTCTGATTTTGAGAAAAATTGTGAACCTCATCTAATTAAATCTGTTTTGAACAGGGCATTGAACTAGATGACCTCAAAAGACTCTTTTCATCCTAAAATATTCTATGATTATATGAATCTTTGCGTAATAGGATGTAATAAAACCAAGCCTTTACGATGCAGAGCAAGTTTTTACTCATTCCAATTTATTCTTAATTTGCTGTCATCTTTGCTTGTTCCTTCCTTGTGAACTGCAGCAGCATTTATAATTGTTTCCGGTTTGCTCTGGTTTCATTTGTTTGCTGTCTCCATTTACTGCTACCTGTTTTGCAGAGTTTTAATAACATTTAGCACTAGCTAAAGTTAAAAATGTAATGAACAAATGCATTCACAAATTGTATATTCAGTAAGGAAGGCTTACTAAATATTATTTAACCATTGATTTGGCTGTAAATTAGACCAGTCAATTATGTATATTTTATTTGGGATAAAATGTTAGAATTTCCATTAGAAAATAGTTGCCACATATTAAGTCAGATTTGTTGGTGCTGGGACTTCTCTGAAAAGCTGAAGTGGGGCTTTCTCTTGAAGACTACTGTGGAGATTCAATTTTGGTTTTTTATTTCATTTCACACCCTTGTAAAGCCCTGAAAGGTGCTCAGGGAATCAGAGAAAGGAATGTTTCCACTTCTTCAGTAGAACACCACCATAAGGACCCTCAGCTGTGAAGAAGTGAAAGCCTTTTAGCACATCAGAAGTGGTGAATATCTTGAATGATCAAGCCCTTGCTCTGCTTCTATGACACATAAAATATACATGAACAAGAGCAGGCAAACATTAGGACGCGAGGAACAATTGTCCTGGTATTATCTTCCGTTCAGTTTGTTTTATTCATTTTAACTCTGTTTGATGTATTGTTTCCAAGCCCTTTCCTGAGAAAATCCAGCCATGCCTGTAGAGCAGCTGTCTTCAAAGTGTCTCTGTGCTGACCTGGGCAAGCATAACTTTAGAGTTCTGCAACCAGCAAATGTGCCTCAAAATGTGACGGATCCTCCCAGCTGAAGACACGGAGATAACTCTCATACAGATAATGTTCTGACACAAGTTAAAAAAGAAGTTGGGAAAATATCTCATTTCTCAGTATTGCAATCCAAACCCCTGCATTATGCTGGTTTTGTTTTCATTGTGACAAAATCAGGAGGAATAGCAAGAGATAACACATTCGTATGGAAAGAATTTAGTGTTTCTGTGCTTTATTGATTTTTTTTTATCTAAAGTTTCCTGCATTTTATCACTGAGAGTACAATTTCCAGCCAACCAGACATGATTTGGACTCCCTTCAGGTAAGACTGTAAGAAAGACATGGTTTTCTTCTTTTATACCTGTTCTCTAGATAAAGAACAAAAGGTTTGCTTCCAAAACTCATTTTGAAAGAGAACAAATTATTTTATCCTTCTTCACATTGCATATTACTCAAGTCAGGAGGAGGAATATCAGTAGCACAGACTACTTTGATATCCTGTATTTCCTTTTTCATATTTAACTGCAGTTGGATATGAAAGTGGAAATTTGTACTGAGATACTTTTGACAGTGTCATTCTTCTGTCTGCATCATCAGGTTCAGATAATGTTACAGCTTTTGTAGAATGCTGGTGTATGAATCCCTGTGTGAAATGTGTGTGCAACCCTGGCAATACGCAGACCACTTGCATAAAATCTTGTATTAATGACTTTTTTTACTGGGACTGATGCTGGGCTTCCACAGACCAAGGATAAAATCCTCAGTGAAGCCAAAGGAGTTCTGTAGATGGGAAGAGGATTTCACTCTGCAGCTTTGCAGCCCCATGGCTCTGTATGTGACGTGTTTGCTTTGCCAGTGTTGAATGTAGAGGAAGAAACACTTTCTACAGGAATCTNTAACTAGAAATTGTAAAGGCAACCAGGTAAAGACACTCAGGTGTTGCCAGTCAGGAGGAGGAAGGCCTGAGCTCCTGTTCAGCCCACCTGTGCCCAATTAGGGCTGGTCCCAACTGCACATGAGCAGAACTGGGGGACCAACAAAAGGTGAGCTTCCAGAGGCGAGCTTGGTTCACTCCTGACCAGTCTGAGGCTGAACAGTCTCCTGTTTTTTTGGTGACGCTGATGTGCAGAACTGGGGGATCAATAAAAGGTGAGCTTTGAGAAGCCAGGCAGAGGTCACTCCTGATCAGTCTGAGGAAGAGGCTGAACAGTCTCCCGTTTTTTTCAGTGACCCTGACGTGACTCGAACACGCAGGCTTCTGATGTGGGGTCAGACGTGTTACTCTTGCGCCACGAGTTCCCGCCTTCTCCTGTTTTTTGTGTGAGCTACTTGGGCCCAGCCCTAATTGGGCACAGGTGGGCTGAACAGGAGCTCAGGCCTTCCTCCTCCTGACTGGCAACACCTGAGTGTCTTTACCTGGTTGCCTCTACACTCCATGATTCCTGATCTCCTCCACCAAGCACTGAAGAAGTTTCGAATGCCTTCATCCATCACCTGGAGTTGGGTATGGTGACTTCATTCATAGAGATGGAAACTGAAAAACTTGTCTAGGACCCCAAACACATCTCAGTGTTTTTTATGAGAAGTGCTGTTTTTCTTGCTTGTATTTCTAGTGACAATGTTCAGTTACAGGCATCTAAAGAAACACATCTGGGGGTTCCAGGGATACTGGCACTGCAACAGCTCTTGGATCCTCAGTAATATTAAAAGACAGTCACAATTTTTCAGATGCCAATTAAATGCAGACAGGTCCACAGATAATCATGACTAATGTACAGTTTTTAAGCTAGGTAAGAGCTCTGTAAGAAAAGACAGTGCAAATGTGTTTTTTTCATTTCACCGGTTTCCTAAACAACAGCTGAATTTATACCTTTATCTCCTTTACACAAATTCTAGATTAGAGGGCAATTTGAACATGGGACTGAATTACTTGTTTTTGAGTAGGGAAGATTGTCCTAAGGTTAAGAGCCCAGAAACCATTTGGGTTATGTGAATTTTTGAGGCTGTGAGTACTTCTGTATTTGCTGTTCAGGGAAAATTCTATCTAAAATAGTGAATCTCAAAAGCAGAAAAAGAAGACCAAGTGAATCAGAATTTCCTAACAGAAATATTTTCTGTAAAGAGTGGTATAGAGCTTAATCAACTTGAGTGAGCAATTAAATATTTGTCAATAGTTGGTGAGATTTTTTCCTCTCTTCTACAGTTGCTCCATTTGTCCTTTTTGATAAACCACTTGCTCTTCTAACAGTGGAAATGAGATCACTGACATTATCTACACTCCACCTTTAGATATATTCACATCTGTACATCTATAAGAGCCAGATCCAAACTTCTCAGAGATTTTTAGTGACAGGAAAAGGGGCAACAAACACAAGTTGAAATTTCAATGAGATATAAGGAAAAAAATTTCACCTTGAGGCTACTCACATTTAAGGATGGAGAGTCTCCCACACTGAAGACCTCCACCCTTAAATGTGAGTAGCCTCAAGGTGAAACTTTTTTCCTTATATCTCATTGAAATTTCAACTTGTGTTTGTTGCCCCTTTTCCTGTCACTAAAAATCTCTGAGAAGTTTGGATCTGGCTCTTATAGATGTACAGATGTGAATATATCTAAAGGNCAATTGTCCTGGTATTATCTTCCGTTCAGTTTGTTTTATTCATTTTAACTCTGTTTGATGTATTGTTTCCAAGCCCTTTCCTGAGAAAATCCAGCCATGCCTGTAGAGCAGCTGTCTTCAAAGTGTCTCTGTGCTGACCTGGGCAAGCATAACTTTAGAGTTCTGCAACCAGCAAATGTGCCTCAAAATGTGACGGATCCTCCCAGCTGAAGACACGGAGATAACTCTCATACAGATAATGTTCTGACACAAGTTAAAAAAGAAGTTGGGAAAATATCTCATTTCTCAGTATTGCAATCCAAACCCCTGCATTATGCTGGTTTTGTTTTCATTGTGACAAAATCAGGAGGAATAGCAAGAGATAACACATTCGTATGGAAAGAATTTAGTGTTTCTGTGCTTTATTGATTTTTTTTTATCTAAAGTTTCCTGCATTTTATCACTGAGAGTACAATTTCCAGCCAACCAGACATGATTTGGACTCCCTTCAGGTAAGACTGTACGAAAGACATGGTTTTCTTCTTTTATACCTGTTCTCTAGATAAAGAACAAAAGGTTTGCTTCCAAAACTCATTTTGAAAGAGAACAAATTATTTTATCCTGTCTTCACATTGCATATTACTCAAGTCAGGAGGAGGAATATCAGTAGCACAGACTACTTTGATATCCTGTATTTCCTTTTTCATATTTAACTGCAGTTGGATATGAAAGTGGAAATTTGTACTGAGATACTTTTGACAGTGTCATTCTTCTGTCTGCATCATCAGGTTCAGATAATGTTACAGCTTTTGTAGAATGCTGGTGTATGAATCCCTGTGTGAAATGTGTGTGCAACCCTGGCAATACACAGACCACTTGCATAAAATCTTGTATTAATGACTTTTTTTACTGGGACTGATGCTGGGCTTCCACAGACTTCCTCAAATTTTCTTCAGTAAGACTCCTGGCAGTATCACAAAATTTTTGTTACAGTTTGAGGTATCCTGTCCTGTCAGATAGAGCTCAGACTTCATCTTTGCTGCAGACACTTCTGTTTCTCCTTGAAAATTAGTTGGAAGCCTCTCTTCAAATCAGTCATATTAAAGCTGATATTTATTCAAGAATTCAGATCAAGCCTATCCATGGGACAGAATGTTTTCAAGGTAGTAAACATGGTTGTACTGTTGGTTTGGGGTTTTTTTTCTGCAATTACTAATGCAGCTGTGATGGGCATTAGTGTATCATAGGAATCATCCTCCAGGCAATAGTTGTGTGCAGAATGAGGAAGATTTAGAAGAAGAAAAGCTTGAGCCACCATGACAGGAGACTCATCCCCATGTCTCTCAGAGGTTGCTGTAGATTCCTGTAGAAAGTGTTTCTTCCTCTGCATTCAACACTGGCAAAGCAAACATGTCACATACAGAGCCATAGGGCTGCAAAGCTGCAGAGTGAAATCCTCTTCCCATCTACAGAACTCCTTTGGCTTCACTGAGGATTTTATCCTTGGTCTGTGGAATTGTTCCAGATGTTTGGGCATTCAGACTGATGTCAGATATCCCAATTCAGTAACAGACTGTGAAGGTTTTGAGGCAGTGCTGTAGCATGAGGATGACTGACAGAGCAAGCTCGTTTACAAAATTCAGTGCTCTGTATGATCACTTGTCCTTGCAGCATTTCTGTTACATGATATGAACTGTATTCTTTTGGCATCTTTTTCCTGCTGTGCAGTGGCAGATAGTGAGCAGAAGAAAAAGAACTGGTTCTGAGAAATTTTTCATTATGAGTCAAAATATTTTCCCTGATTAAATGCTAAAAAGAATATAACAGTATTTTTATTAAATATTAAGGAAATAAACTACAGTGTACTCGATATCGACAAGGAAATTTTGAATTTTGTTATAGCTGTAATACAATTATGAATAAATAACTTATTGACTGTAAATGCAGCTGATTAATAGAAAAACTTTTAATACGAAAAATACTAAAATATATTTTTCACCTTTGGGACCTGTTAGTCTGGAGAGAAGACAGTAGTAATTATATTTCACAAAAAGAACTGGATGACATTAGCTTTTAATTGTTTCCAATTGTCTTTTTTTCATTTAGCCACTTCAATTGTTAAAAAATAGCCTTCATGCTAGCTCATTAGAAGGACAAACTGACAATATGGAATATTTTTATTGATGTAAAAATGACATTTTGATATTGTCTAAGTCCAAAGGGCATTTGGTGCATTCCACATGTACATCAAATCATATGTAAAAACAGATGGAGATTAAAGTAAAGGAAATAAGTTCCTCAGTTCTGTCTAAAACTAATACCTACTTATCATGAGCTGTGATCCTCAAACTCCAGCCTCACAAAGCATCTGCATTCCCAACTTTAATATTCCCCATGTTTTGCTCCAGAACATCTCCATTAGTATTTTACAACAGTTCTTTGTAGAACTCTTAAGAACAGATTTAGGTTGAGTGTCAGGGAAAAATTCTTTACATGAGGGTAGTGGAAAAATGGCAGAGGTTGCCCAGGGAGCTGGTTGAGGCCCCATTCCTGGAGATATTCAAGGTGAGGCTCTGAGCAGCCTGATCTGGGTGAGGGCAAATATCTAAACTTTGGCAGGATTTACAACTGAGTGCTTCACTGTGTTGCTACATAAAGCAATGATCATGATGCACACGTGAGTTACTAGGGCTGATGAGACAGCAGGGTTAAAGATGCTTGATATCTCTAGTGATGTTCTACTCTCTTGGACCAAAGGCAACTGGATTTGGTATCCTTCAGACAACAACCTGTGAGTCAGGCCCCTTGCAAGGCTTCTTGTTAAATATCCTTCTGCTTGCAGCTATTGATGAGGAGAGAAGAGAGGACAAAGCCAGGATGAGGAAACAGGCAAGTGATGATGACATTGAAGGACATGTTTCAGTTGCTCAGCTGAGTAGGCAAAAAGATTTGTTTTTTCCCCTAAAAAAAAAAAAATATTAAAAAAAAAAAAAAATTAAGCTTTCTGGCACCCACTGTGAAATTTAAGTACAGTCTCCAGTAGCTGAGCATTTCTGAGCTGGTTTGTGGCTTACTGTGCTGGATGCTTACGGAGAGAGAAAGGTTATTGCTGGGCTCCTGGTGGGTAGTACTGCTTGGTACATTTGAAGGTATTTGGGTCATATTCTTTAACTTTACAGAATTAGTAATCTTATTTTATCGTAAATTTTGATTAATTAATGAACCATAACCTCCCTCTCCCCCCCCAGTTTTAGTGATATTCAGTGTTGAACTGTATTTTATATTTTATTTATGTATTTGTTTTAGTTACAGGTTAAGTATTCTCCTCAAAGCAAATTAACTGGGATATCCCTTTGTGGTTTATCCTTTGTGTTTTAAAATACCTGCCATTAGTAAATCAACTGTGTAAGTGCATCTCTACAAATTCCCTATATTATGCCTCTTCATCTTTTATGGGAATGCCAGTAGTGGGAGTATTTTTATATGCTTATGCTTTTTCAGACTGGCACAAAGCAGTGGGTAACCATTTTACCTTATAAATTAAATATGTTTACAATGGCAGTAGTCCCCAGAAGACAGAAGATAGCCACAGTTCCTGGTGAACTTGTGGGCTTTCTGTTGTCCTGAGAGATGGCAGCCTTTGTTAACTGCAGCTAAATAGGGTTGGGAGCCCCATGGGTTTTGTGTCTCCAACTGAAAAAATGCAGGTGAAGGACAGTTCCTCAGTGGCCTGGCCCCCTATAAAACACAAATATCCTCAAAATGCATTCAATACTCAGTGTGTATAAGGGAGTAAGTTACTTACAATCCAATATGAAACTAAATGGCTAGGAAATGGGTATAACAATTTGTTCTCTCTTTTTAACACCGTTGTGGCCACATTAGATTCCAAACAAAGGTCTTTTGCTGCTTGTGGAATTTCAAATATACAGGATATTTTTCTCACCACGGACCCATATCTAGACAAAACCTTATGTGGATTTGCAAGTGACTGACTGAAATGCTGCTTCAGCCATCGTGTAGTAATGCTGATAAATAGCAGATGTCTCCTACCATGGGGAGGAGTGGATCTGAATAGCAAACAAGCCATTCTGGCACTGGCTGCCACTAATAGTATCATGTTTTATGTATGAAATATGCCACAGAAATGTAAGACATAAGTATTATGAATAAGATCTTTTTCTTACATCTATCTTGCATACATATGTAGGACTGGATTTACTATTAAGCACAGCTGAGAAGAAAATGTTCTGCTGCATAAGAATGTAATCTTGGAATATAGTATTTCTGATTCACCCTCCAGATTCATGTAACTTTAGTTACTCTGGAGGCTGTTAATTGACTTTTGGGTTGTGGTAACAGCAGTTGTACCTGTCCACAGAAGTATGAATTTGCTCTGAAAACGAGGAGAAGCAAGGAATGCACCCAGAATACACAGAGAGCCTTAAGGGCTTGGCAATTCCTAAATTACCTGCTAAGGGCACACAAACCAGGTCTTAGCCAAGAGTATTGGAAGGGTTACAGGTTCTTTTTCAACTTGTTAAATAAATGACAATTGTTCTTCTCAATCTGTAAAAAGTCAACCAGAATAAGATCTATTTATCAATAATTACTAATTTTTGCATTCATACCTTCCAAGGTTAATATGGGCCATTGGTATCATCTAAGCTGTCAACTTCCATAACTGATGCAAAGGCTGTCTGAATTAATGTGCATTAAAAATGTCCAATAGTTACAGTTAAACTAGATTGTACATATAAAAAAAAAATCCAATACTGATTTCACAATTTCTAGAGATAGAATCACTATCCTTCATGAGCACTTGTGATTAACTAATATCACTGCTAAAAAATTTCAGTTAATTAATAACTGAAATTACCCTCTTCACCTTTCTGTTATATCTTTGCCTAATCTGTTGAACATGAAATGTCATCAGGCTTTCATTTACTATGTACTTGCTGACTTTGATCAACACATCTTTTAATTGTGCACTTTATTAATGGAGAAAACAACTGACTCTGTCTTTTCCAGAAAATATGGGGTTTTTTATAGAGGTTGTTTAAATGCTTTCCAGTTCCTCAGTGTTGCATTGAGGACTCATTCTTCCATAACTGTGGATGCACAATAAATTATCAATATGGTAATTTAACCTATTTCATCAGTGTCATCCCCTTCATGTACTCAGTGATTTCCTAGGATCCTGCATAGGATAAAGTTCTTCATGGAGAAGTCAGTATCATCTGCTAGAAAGTTGGCCAAGCTGAAATCTGCATTTCAGACCTTTACCTGCTTATATCAATCACTTGCCCATTGAATGACTTAGCATTTTCCCAATTGTTACATTAACTGCAAAATTCATCTGTTAGGTGACTTTTTTCCAAGAAATATTAATATTGTAAAGCTGATAAATGGTTTTTCCAAGAGCCCACTGCAAAAGCCACTGTGTACCAATTACTTTTTTGCTTATACATTTTTTGAAGCTTAACTATTAGAAAATTTGTAATCATTCTGTACATGCCTTTTTAATTTTGATTAAAAAAAATCAGCTGATACAAACTGTCATGTAATACCAAGCAAAACACTTTTCAAATGTCCACTTGTATCAACTGCATTATTCTCAGCAATACAAAGTTTAATCATATCATAATATCTAGGCTACTAAGAAGATATTTTTACTCATGAATCTATTTGTTTACCATTAACTGTAGCTTCCTCCCTTTATTTATGGAGTCTGTCACAGACATTGCATTATTTTGTTAGAGAGTGCTGTCAGCTGTCAGTGGCCTGCAATTTCTTAGGTCATTCTAATTGCCCTGCTCAAATATATCCAGACTAGGAGCTACCTACAATTCTTTTGATGTCTTCTTCCTCTTTTCAAGGTTTATTAAAATCAACAGTATTTATATAGAACATTCCTAAACAACCAGCTCTGTTAAAACTACCTATATTGCATGCTGTCTCACTGGAAATACAGATTTTTTTGTTTTCCTTTACTTTTTCTAGTATATTTCTGGTTATAATCTCTGGAAGTTAAATTTCCTCCTTTCAAAAAACTGTGGTGTAATTCTTCCCCATTACAGTGGTGTGAAAACACCGGGAAAACTCTTTTTATTTTCTACTGTTAAGGAGAAAAATTTCCAGCTTTATTGTCTCCTGCTTCTCCAGCTGTTTTGGTGTTGTAATTCTTGTAATTTTACTTAGTCTATGTGGATATGAAGGAAAAAGCAAGAAATCTTGACTGCCAGAAGAATCTGGAAAATCCTGCATTTAGTGCAGGGAAAATGCATCACAACTGATAAGCAGATCAAAAACTTCTCAAAGCCTTACAGATTTTTTGGGGGAAAAAAGGAAAACTGAAATTATCTTCTTGGCCCTTAATAGGCTCTGCTGCTCCAATGTTCTACCCTTCCATTCACTAATTACAAAGTTAGCTTGAAGCATTTCTGTGTTTGTTTTTCTGAAAGTTTTATGCTTTCCCTGGGTAGTTTTAACCTGGGTAAGTGTTCAGGTCCAGTGCAGTGATTCCTAAGTTCCTCATGGATTTTTCCATTTTTTTATTTATTATTTTTATGGGCCAATAACTGAAACTTATCTCTTATGTTTAAAAGGACTTTTTTAACTAAATAGGGGCAAACATATTTGCAAAGACATCCAAGTGGGAGAACACTTTGTGTAGCAAGTGAGAGCCTGCACCTCCACATTTGAAATGTTAACCTTCCTTCTTATTTTTTTTCTTTAATTATTATTATTAACGTTATCTGTTTGGGAAAGTGCCTATGTTTCTGTACTCAGATTTTGTAAGGAATTAAGGCGCTAAGGATTTGATTCACTACTTCCAGCTTTATGCCACTGCAGCTCTGCTGATTACAGAGCACAGCTTAAAACTGAAGCAGCACAGTGGTGTAGTAAGATCTAAATGTTAATTGAAATGATCTTCATTCAGTTTAATTCTTCTTTACTGGGCAATAATACAAGTGAGGAGCTGGAGGCAAGAAGAAAATCACTGGAATTGCTTAGGTAGCCAAATTTGATACATGGGATGGATAGCAGCAGACTTTGGATACCACTCAGAGCCTAATGCTTTTGTGGGGGTTTTATGTCTCTTTTCTGAAGCCAAGACTTGAAAGCATTTTACAATAAGAGTGGATATTAAGGGCAAGGAGTAAGTATCTGCATGTAAAAATGTGATTAATGATGGTGAAAATAGGGAGCTCTTACCTACTGTAACAAGAGATTGAAACTAGAGGTAATTAAAGTGGCATCAAAATATGTAACATGGCTTTCTGAAAGATGTGATTGCAATCCACATCCAATCCTGCAGTACCTGCTTCTGCACACCTTGATCAATAGACACCATAAAATTACTTGTGTTTAAAAGATGTCTGGTTTCAGCATCCTTTATCTGGGTTTAGGCAACCAATTTAGGAGCCTGCTCATCTGAAAATGCTTCCTTTAGTCATTCTGTTCCCTAATATATGCACCATGTGAAACAGTCACCAGAATTCCTTTCATAAAGCAGCACTGGAAAATGTGAGCCAGCTAATTCAGGAACATGTAATATAGGCTTCATCCAATGAGTTTGTCCCCATTGATTATAAGGTAAATACTATTTTGATGGTATTGCTTTATATTCAATAATAATCCACCAGTGTTTCAAAAAGAATCATTTAACAATGAATAATGCTTGATTGTAGATCTCTGCAATAAATTAGAATATCCTAATTTAATAGAGTATGATCTCTTATTTGCCAACAAACATACAGATTGCCTTATAAATCATGCAGTAGCATGGTTATAGTATAACACTACACTGAATTATATTTCATTACTGCCTATTGAACAGTCATGTTTCTGCCATATAATGTAATTTTCCATCTTTTAACTTGGTTCTTTTACTAACAGAAAATACAAATTAGTCCTGAGGAAAAATATTTACTGGGGGGCAGGCAATTAACTATGGGAATGGCACCAAGTACATGAAAATCATTACAAAGCTTTTTCTTTTTTTTGGTTTTCATCTCACTGTATGTAGCAGTTTAGGTATTTAATGAATCACAATGAGTATAAGGCCTCAGCTGAGGAAATAAAAAATGATAGGTAAGTCTATAGATTACTGTGGTTCCAGACACAGGCTTTCTGTAATGTCTGTTCTTGTTCACATCAGTCACTGACACTTCAGAAGGAGCTTTCTCCTAAACTCTTTTATTAATGATACAAAATACTTGAGGTGAATTATAACATGATTTTTGTTATTGCCCTATGAATATTTATCCTCATCACCTTGCTTAAAATTCATGTTAAGCAATCCTGTGCTCCCAAAATATGGCACAGGAAAGGTTTGGAGGGAGACAGACCTTTTGTGCTGCTTTAAAAAAGCTAAGAACTTCCTGAGCAGTGGGAGTGGAATGAAAGAGTTAAAATAAAATTAGATGCCAAAATGGGTCTACAAACTAGGAAAACTAAAAGGCTTTCTCCCAAAGAGTATAACCCACTTTTTCAGTATTTTGGGAAGGATATAACTGAATATCCTCAATAATAACCTGGGTTGCTACAGTACTTAAAGTGTCTCTTTAACACCTGCTAATCTGAGATGTCCCCTTGGATGTGGCAAATGCCTAATTCAGATTTTGAAACTTTGAGACCTTGCTTTGGTTGTCCAGTTATCTGCTTAAATACTTTTGAAAAATTTGCTTGGGGATGTGTACCTGATTTCAGTCTATGCTGGAAGCACAGTGGTGTGAAGTTCAACAAGTTCCTAACACCTCTTCTATCCAGAGGACCCAGGAACCTTAGGCAGTTTGTGCATGGGACTGAGATTCCTTGTGAGCATAAGTAGCTGAAATAGCTACAAAAACCTACAGTTTACTGCTTTGTCTTTTTATTTCTTCAAGGCTTTCAGAAATCTCCTTTCATCTTTTCAAATGGGGTTCTCTAACAAGCTCAGCATTGGCCTCCCACTGTTCCTGTAGGGGTGTTATGGTGGACTTGGTAGGAATAATTAGAACAAACCTAAACACTCGGGAAAAATCCCTGTTGACCTGTTTTGTGGTCTCTGACATGTAAAAGTAACTTTTGAAAGGTTTAAGGGAGAAGTAACTTTGTGGGGGAAAAAAAAAAAATAAAGAAAAGAAAAAAGAGTAAAATTCAACTGTAGAAAAAAAAATTAACAATGAAAACCAAAACACGAGCTTTTCTTTTGAATTATAAAAATAATTTAATGTGAGGTACTGAATCTTACAGTTCAGTGCCCATTGTTGCCAGTGCTTGCTACTACAAACTACTTGATTAATCCTGAGGGAGAGGATTCATTTCCTCTTTAATGAGCTCTGAGAGGACCCAGACCTTCAGTCAGGAAATGGTCGAGTGATCCAGTCGGGGTGTAACCTTGCTGTATTTCATTGTCTTTTCTGTTTGTAGCTGGACAGTGCCACTTCCCTCATCCAGGCAGCTAAAAATCTGATGAACGCTGTGGTCCTTACAGTGAAAGCATCTTATGTGGCTTCTACAAAATATCAGAAGGTCTATGGCACTGCTGCAGTGAACTCCCCTGTTGTGTCTTGGAAGATGAAGGCCCCTGAGAAGAAACCTCTTGTAAAGAGAGAAAAACCAGAAGAATATCAGACAAGAGTGAGAAGAGGGTCCCAGAAGAAACATATTTCCCCTGTACAGGCCTTAAGTGAATTTAAAGCTATGGATTCATTCTAAACCACTGAGCTTTACCAGGAGGGTTTTATATTCTTTTTGTATGCATACCTGCTGACTTGTATGCGTCTGGCATGGGGGGTCGGGGGGAAGCAGTGTCAATTTGCATGCAACCTGGGACTCTCTACTGAATTAACTCACTTTCTGCAATGCCAAAATTCAGGGCATTCTCTTCTGATATTAGATGGACTTCTTTCAAACTTACTTTTTAAACTAAACTATAGGATTGAATTGGCCAAAGAATTTGCATCGCGGGGGTACTTTTGGGTTAAATAAGAAATTCAAGTCTAAACCCAGAAATGTTTATGCATGCAAGAAACATTAGGTTGGCAGGTATATTAAGTGAAAAAAACAAAAAAACAATGGAATTGTAATGGTAGACCATAAAAGCTTGTATTGCTTCTGTTCCAGTGCAAAAACGTACTAGCCAATATGCTTAAATGTGTGGCCCAATAACTAAATGATATAACTTTTGAGTCATCTTCATTATAGTATGTGAATCTTCAAAAGAGATACAAACTAATTCATCTTAAAAATGCTTCTTTTAAACCACATTTTGTTCTTTATATTCTAGTAGTGTTATGATTGCTCACGTTTCAATTAATCCCATTAATATGACCAGAGGTTTACTTTTGCCAATTGAATTCCTTATGGTGGAGTATGAAGCACAATATGGTGATCGACATTGCCTTTTATATTATGATTATTATGATAAAATTAGTAATAGAAGACCTGGTGGTGGAATCTTTAGAGACATGGAAACTGACGGTGTGAGAATTTAGAGGCAAATATGTAGGTGTAGCTTGGATTACAGGTATCTGACATACCATTGTAACCACTAACTCTTAATAAACTCATTTAACCTTGGAATCCTCAGTATGGCTCATCTCTTTTAATGCACAGCTGTCTCCTGCATCCTGGCTGATGTAGACAGTGATTAATTTTGCCTCAGATGTGTCAAACGTGGAATGAAATTATTTGTTTGAACACCTCAGAAACAGCATAAAGATAAATCAGTTTTATTAAGCTTATAAGGTTGACAGATCAGAAGCTTGAAAATAATCTGTTGTGCCACTATATAGACCTGTGGAAAAACTACTGGGCAAAGAAATGCAGTATCTGCTTCTGTTCCCTTTTAGTCCCAGCAGTTGTCTTAACTACTGAGGTTGTATTATTGTTACAAAAAAGTCTTAGTATATATTAAAATAAAATAGTAAGTGTTATTATAGTTATATATTAACAGCCTAAGAGCTGTTAATTATATATAATTATATAATTCATAAGGGATTTCAAACACTATGATAAACAATGATGTGCACCATAAGTGACATTGGAGTGTTTTTGAGAGATGTCTGGATGCTTGTCTCAGATATTATGATTATTCCTCAAAAATAGCAACATACCAAATTTTCTTCTATTGCCCTCCTACACGGTCTTTATAAAGAAATGTACTCTGAGAGGCATTTTAGGGAATTACTATTTTTGCTTTGTTTAGTTGTACTGTAATATAAAAAGGTTCCCCAATCAGATCTAGTGACTGCACATGTGATCAAAATACATTTGATGTGGGAAAGTCCTTGAAGAGCTTTCCCTGTAATGCCCTGTAGTCTGGTGTAGACTGGCATTGCTTGTGGTACCAGTAAACTACCTAAAAGTAATGGGGAACTTTAAAAATGAAATTACAGCAATGAAAGATACAGAGTTTAGGGAAAAAATAGCAAAATAACAGACAAATAAAATGTCCTCTTAGGCATGAAAAAGAAAATAAGGGACTGGCCACTAATAAAAGTCAGAGTATTTCTCCAGAAGCTCTTTGGTCTAAAACTGATGGATTAGATGAATGATTGCTTTAAAATTGGATTGTTGCTGTAAGAGGTGTCTCAGAGATGTTCAGAAGAAGGCACAAAGCAATGAGATCTATGAATGTGTTGTGGAGTGTCCCCTGATAAGGGTGCATAAGTAAAGAGGAAGATGGTAATACAAGGAATCCATTGTCAGTCACTCAGTAAAATAGTGATGGTGTCTGAAAAAAAAGAAAGTAAAACCAAGAATGGCATTGGGAAACTTGAGCAACTTGGTTTTCTGGAAGTAAGATCCTATCTGTGCTCTAAATACCTTCATGGTAATGTGATAAAATTGAGTGCTGATAAATGAAAAGTAATGTATATGAAAACAAGAACCAGGAAATACCAGTTTAGTGACAGCTTATGCAGTGAAGCAAACAGAATGCTGTGACTGATGAGGATAAATAAAGAAAGAGGAAAATATTGAATGATGCTAAACATCAGCAATGTGCCTACGGTTGAATACTTCACACAGTTTTCATCAACTTACCTGGAAGAAGAAATGGTGTGGGATGCAAAGGTCCATGGAAACATGAGAAGGATCACCAGGTCTGGAATTGCTTTCATATAAGGAGAGATTAAACAAGGTAAGAGTCTCCAGTTTCTTCAAGGACATCAGTAGTGATCTGGTTTCACTTGAACATGAGGAGAGGCCATCAGTAGCCCCAGGTCAGCTGGGAGCTCCAGCCAGGGCAGCTGACCCAAGGTGACCCAGGGTGGGTCCCTCATCCCTCACCCCCTGGGCACTATAAAAGGGGGAATTGTGCTGAGGGTGGGGAGTTTTGTTTCCTGGGGCTCTTTCCTCTTGTCTTTTTGCTCCGTGCTACTCCTGAGGACTTGGCTGAATGTAAGCTCTTATACTTTATGTTGACGTTTGTATTAATTGTTTTATTTCATTAAATTTGTTCATATTTTAACCCGTGGCATTTCTCTCCTCTTTCTGATTCCCTCTTGTCATTGGGTGAGAGAGAAACTGGAGGTCTAGCTGTGGACACAGGCTAAGTGGGGACAAATAGTGAGAATATAAGATGGGTAGATGAGGAACAAGTAATCACTGATCCTTATAACTTTTGGATGGGGCAAAGAAATGAAACCTCAGTGTAGTAAAATATCATAGTACATTACTCATACATAGCACTTTCTTATTCTTAATTCCCAGTGATCTCATTTACAGCATTAAACATACATAAGTTTAAGTTCTTGGCTTCTCATAAATTGCAGTATTCATATGCTTAAAGTTGAACAAATGCTCTGATAATAAGGAAGCAGAGGCTAAAGCTCAGCACAGATTCATTTTAATCCAGTATTTTCTTGCTACTGTGTCCTTATGGTGTGAAATGCAATCAATATTTCAATAGTTTTATGTTTTAAAAAGAGGTGGACAGAGCTGTGGAAATGCACTGGGAAACAATCCCACACGGCAAAAATACTGGATGGGTATTTTTATATCTGGCATGTTGTTTTATATCTCCACATGACATCAGGCCAAAACAAATTTCCTCTATCTCTGTGAAACTCAAGTTTAATGAAGAGGATGTACATTTATAGGTTTTAAATTACATTTCTGCATTTTAAAAAAAAAAAAGATTTCAATGGATTTTTTAAAAACCCACGTGTGGCTGTTCTGTGGTTTCCTTTTTTTTTTTTTTTTTAATGAACTCCTTAATATGAATCTAAATTAAAGGCTTATAGTGTAAATAAAGCAATGTATCTCATTTCTAAAAAAAAATGCCTTCCAAGAAGATTTCAGATCAGACTTCAGTTATATTGGAAGACAGAGGATAAATACACGTATGGAGAAGGAAGGAAGGTGAAAGGGAGAGAAGATTTTTGGTTTGAACCTCATTGTCAGTTCAGAAGAGAAAGGTGACAGCTGAAGTTGTGTCCAAGGACAGACAGATCATCCCATGTCATCTTAGCAGTGAATTCAAAAATTTATTTGGAAATTCAGCACATGCTGAGCTTTTACCTACAGAGATGAGGAACAGTGAAGAATTCTTCTGGTTTCTCACTGAATGACCAAGTGCATCCTCAAGCAGGGGTTCACACATTTCTTCTGCTTTAGATATTTTTCCCGTTATGACTCAGTTAACATCAAGCTATGGAGAACTTGACAGCTTGATAAAAGCTGTGGGAGGTAGAAGTGTATTTTTGTGCTCTAGTTATACCTTTAAAGGAATAAAAAACTACTTGAGCAATGTTTCCTTCCTTTGATAATGTTTGGTGAGGTGTGGTAGGTGAGTAACCTCTCCCTTTCGGCAAAATATAAAAGTTCCAGTGTTGTCTGGTAATAATAATAACCAGACATAATAATGGACTTGAAAAGAGATGGGTCCCTGCAGAATGTGAAATGTTTATACTTGCTTGCTTGCTATATCCCAGCTCGTTAAAATTAAATACAAGGAAGAAAGAGAAATGAAGTAATGTTTCCAAAGCCTCCTATAATATTCAGAGCTAATGGCTTTACTAGAAGGATGTGTTTGATCTTTCTTTGTTGTTTTGGTTTTTTTTTCCCTGAAACATTTCATGCAGAAATTTTGAAAAAAAAAAAAAATGTTTTTTGGCCTGCATTTCCAGGAGGTCATATTATGTTGTCTTAATGGCTGTCTTCTCACTGAACTATAGATTTGGATGCTAACAGGACAATACATGAGGAAAAAAAAAATCTTTTAATACTCTTAATTTCTGAATCTATATTAGTTTTCTGTAAATGTGCCTGGTATTACTTGTGTTCTTTGTGTGTGTGTGCATGCACGCTCACAAAATATCACAGAGATTTAGGTGGCCAAAAATCTACTAAGTAGCAATCCACTCCCCAGCAAGCAGGTGTAGCCTTTATTTAGCTGGAACACCACAAGGATGTCACAAGACCCTTTCATATAGGATCTACTGAGTTTTTAAGATCTCTGAAGATGCCAATGCTGGACTTTTCAGATAGCTCTGTCAGGAGACCTCACCTGGAGTACTGTGTCCAGTTCTGGAGTCGCCAGCATAAGAAGATGGAGCTGTTGGAGCAAGGCTAGCCATGAATACGAGACACAGGCTGAGTTAGAGTTGTTTAGACAGGAGAAGGCTCTGGGAAGACCTTGGAGTATCTTTCAGTACCTGAAGGGGCTACAGGAGAGCTGGGGAGGGAGTTTTCACAAGGGGGTTAATGATTTGAAATTTGAAACTGGAAGAGGGGAGATTTAGAGGTACCTAAACAGTGAGCCCCTGGCTCAGGTTGCTCAGGGAAGTTGCGGCTGCTCCATCCTTGGAAGTGTTCAAGCCCAGGTTGGATGGGGCTTGGAGCAACCTGGGCTGGTGGGAGATGTCCCTGCCCATGGCAGGGGGTTGGAATTGGATGATCTTGAAGGTCCCTTCCAAGCCAAACCATTCTGTGATACTTTGATTCTGTCTATATAGGCATATATATATATATGTATGTATGCATCCATATAGATGTGTTTGTTTGTATGTCTCTATACATATATTTGGCTATATGGACATCCAGCTGTCTCAGTTAGACCATAGGCTCTTTGTTTGCATGAGCTTGCCAGCAGTGTTACTGCCCAGCATTTGTCAGCATTATGCAGCCCAGTGTCTGGAACCTGCAGGAGCTGACAGAGACCCTGCTAGATGTCACATACAATTTTCATTATTAATTAGACTCTGGGCTACAACTGAGACCATAAGGAAGATCCATTATTTGGGCCATAATTGTGGAATAAATTAAGATCACTAGACTTTGTCATAGAGCTATGTGAATTCTACGTGCCTCGTGGGTTCATTTGTCCCTTCAGGCAGGGTTTTCAATCTGCAGTATGTACAGCTCAGAGAAGCTCAGTGGTATTTCAGTGAGCCATTTATTTACCCCATGATGAAAAGCTCCTCAGCTTTCCCTGGTGCTATGACCTAAGCTAAATTGGGTGCTCACACAACTCTGTTTGTTAGGGGGGCAGGGAGGGGGACACATTTATGAGCTGTCTTCACTGGCAATGACCTCTCCAAAGTCACATCAGTTGGATCTCACACACCATGGGAGGTCCCTTTCACCAAGAGCATTTAAAATGCAGATTTGTGTTTGTGGAGTTTGATGGGAACATTTCTTCCCCGAGCTCTTGGAGTGAGTCAAGAGAAGGCCAAGATGACCAGAGGGCTGGATCACCTCTCCTGTGAAGACAGGCTGAGAGTGTTGGGATTGTTCAGCCTAGAGAAGGCTCCAAGGAGATCTTGTAGGAGCCTTCCAGTTCCTGAAGGTGCTACAGGAAAGCTGGAGGGGGACTTCTGACAAGGGCATGGGGTGATAACATTAGGGAGGAACAATTTCAGACTGGCATAGGGGAGACAAGGATGAGGTATTAGGAAGAAAATCTTTGCCGTGAGGGTGGTGAGCTCCTGGCACAGGGTGCCCAGAGAACTGTGGCTGCCCCATCCCTGGAAATGTTCAAATCCTGGTGGGATGGGGCTTGGTGCAACCTGGCCTGGTGGAAGTTGTCATTGCCCATGGCAGGGGCTTTGGAAAAAGATGATGTTTAAGGTCCATTCCAAACCAAACCATTCCATCTGTATTCTGTTCTATCATGGGGTGTGCTACACGTATCCTACACATCAGCTATACTAGACATTGAATATTAGTCACTATATTTCAGCTTTTCTCAGTATGTGCATCTTCAAGGGCTTCTGTTGCTCACAGAAATCATCTTTATTTTTCTTTAAGCTGAAACAGTGTCTTGTCAAATGACTAAGTGGGAAGAAAACCCAACTTACATTTCAGCACCTGTTTTGCATGTACACAATATAGAGGAAATGTGAAAAAGTGATAGAAGTTCATAAATCATAGGTATTTTCTCGACACAAAAACTGCATTGGGTAAGATTCTGCTGGTGGCTTTTTCTCTGTATTTATTTATTTATAATTTTCTTCCCTGCTTTGACTGATCCATTGCTACTTATTCTCTCTCTTTTACAGGTAAACCTTCATCACTTCAGCATGCAGAAGCTGTAATGTTAATACAGGTCTTATGGACAGTAGAGCTGTGAACAGTTGAGAGCCTCATGATTCAAGGAGACTTTGATACCTTTCAGCAATAAAAATTTTGGGCCTGATATTTGAGTTTTGTTTAATCAAATTCTAATTTCTTTACCTTTAAAAGAGACGTGGAAAAGATTTTATATTCCATATCTGTATGATACAAGTTGTGTGAAAGCCTTAATACTTCATACCTTGAAAACTTAAATTAGTATCTTGAGGAGAAGAAAAAAAAGTTTTGTCCTACTTCCTCTGAAAAAAACACTCTCAAGTAAAGCCTGAAAAAAATAAATCCTGAGATAAAATAGGAAATGGGCAGGTCTAGGTCCAAAGCTGTGTCAGGATCACGTAAATAATCCCTATTTCTTTGGAAAGAAGTGGAGGAAAAAGTTAAATCACTTTAAAGAAATATTTATTTGGATGCAGCTTGTTTGATGTCAAATTTTAGAGAGAGAGGTATAGATGTACAGAGGCTTTATAATTGAAAATTTCGTACAACTTCAAGATTGTTACAAACACAAGGGTTTGTTGCACTTTTGAACCACGAGGAGAGAGGCAGCAGCAGCAGCTGCTCTGAGCGCTGCGCTTTAAAAAAACTGCGATAAAATGAGAAGGAGAAGGGGGTCCCGGGGGAGAGCAGGGAGACCCGACAGGAGCCGGGAATCGGCAGCTATCGCCAGAGAGCCGAGAGGCTGAGGTGCTGGGGGAGAGCCGGGGAAACGGCGGCAAATTTCAAGGTGGCGATAGCGGAGCTGAGCTCAGAGCAGGGAGGAGAGAGCGGGGAGCGCTGCGGCTTTAAACATTGCGAGAGATGGGGCGGAGACTGCCTGAGCCCGGTACCGGTACCGGAGGGAGCCGGAGACACGGGCTGTGTGCCGTGTGGTCTGATGAAGCATTGCGCAGGGAGGTGGCTGAGCTGAGGGAAGAGGTGGAAAGGTTGAGGAGCATCAGAGGAGGCGAGAGCCAAACGGAGCCCATGGGCTGAGGCAAAGGCTGCAGCTGGGGGAGGTCCGAGAGTGGGGGATCCCCTCCTGGCACCAGGCAGCAGGAGGGGACCTGAAGGACAGGGGGAATGCAGACACATCCCTCCTCGGAGAGGAAAGCAAAACCCCTCCCGGCCCCGCGAACCTTTTTGTACCCCGAGAGAATATCAATAAAGCAATGCATCAGCCTTCCCAGTTGCCCTCGTACAACAGGGCTGGGGCTGTGGGAGTTGAGGGCCGGGCGACTGGGGATGGAGATGAAGATCCACCCAGTGATTCCCCCGGGGCTCGTCACTCACCCCCATGCCTTAGGACTTCTCCAACTAAGGAAAAAAAGGAGGGGAATTGGAGCAGGTGGCTCCTTCCTGAGGGGAACAGAGGGGCCCATTTGTCGACCCAGACCCATCCCACAGGGAAATCTCTGGTTCGAGGTGTTAGAGGTGGGAGCCTTCCCTGGGGCTCGGATCAGAGCTGTTCAAAGGAATCATCTCAGGTCTGGTGCAGCCCTCAGGTGATTACCCTCTGCTGGTTATCCAGGCACTGTGGAGCTTGCAGGGAGAAGTCCGAAGGGAATTAAAAAAGACTTCAAGGCACTGGGACAACTGGTTGAAGGCTTGGGTGTGCAGGTGGTGTTTTCATCAATCCCTCAAGTGCCTTCTTTGCCTCAGTCTGCAATACCCTCAGGGTATTCAACCTCCTGATAGGGATGGAGAGCAGCAGCAACTCCCCATAATTCAGGAAGAAGCAGTGAAGGACCATCTGGAGATTCACAAGTCCATGGGAATCCCATCCAGGTGGGATTCACCTGAAGGAGCTGGCAGAGCCAAGCTGCTCTTCATCATCTCTCAGCAGTGATGGTTGACAGAGGAGGTGCCAGATGACTGGAGGTTTGCCAAGGTGACACATCTATAAACGGGGCTGAAAGGAGGATCCAGGGATTTCCAGACATGCATTGTCACTACATCCCACTTCATCACCTCAGCTAATTTTTATTTATCCAGTGTGATTTCTAAGAATCTTTAAAAATATTAACATGGCATTTGTTTGGGGTTTTTTTCCTGTACAGCCCAAATCAATAAAAAGTGCTGAAAAGACCCACAACCAACCAAACAAAAAACCACACACACACGAATCAAATGAAAAAAAAAGAACACCTGTTGCAACTCACCTCCTAAAGGGTTCGATTTTGTGGTCACCATGATTCAAAATCAAACTATTTTGAATTTTCATAAATTTTATGGGTTGTGGGAAATTTTCAAGCTTAGGTCTGAACGTACATGATACATGTAAACTGACTACATGAATAAAGATGCTCAATATTATGAGTTGTATTGGGCAGGGTGAATCTAGGTAAAAATATAAACTAGATTGACAAAAAAATGGCCTGATTTATGTTCCCATATCATGTGGTTGTGTATAACTATTCACAATGATTTTAAAGTTCTTTTTTTCAGCTACGGAAAGATAAAGCAGAAAGCTGCTTCCAGGCTCAAATTGAACAGCAAAAGACCGGCATTTGTCTCCATTTCAGAAGCTACTGCCTTGGCTTAATGAAGATATGAAGAAATCACTCCTTAAGTGACTTTTTTTTTTTTTCTTAATTTTCTTCTCAAATCTTCTACAGACCTAAAGAAAAAGAAAATTACTAGGGCAGTTCCAAAGCCTGTTAATTTATGCTTTTCTTACTCCCCAAAATATCTGACTGAGGATATGGTTTGTTAATTGACCTTCTAATTGACCTGTAGAGCCTCATGTGTTGGGCATACTAAGTCCTCTCCTGATAATGCCCTCCTCATCAAGGCTTATTGCTTTAGTGCAGCTCGTTAAGAAATGAGGGCATAAATTAAACTTGAAAAGAGAAATGGAAATGCTGGAGTTGATGTGGGAGTATCTCAGAGGATCTTGTATGCTAGCAGAGGGTAAGCTGGCTTTTTCTTCCTGATGCCTTGGCTAAGAGATGGATTTATTTAGGAGTTATGCCTCCCATTAAAATTAATTGCTTCCCCTGGGGCTCTGGTGGTACAAACCTATTTACTTGCATGAAGGGTGCTTCCTGTGTAAGAACGTGTGGTAGAAGTGTGGCTGTTGGCAAGGGAGATTTTCCCAGTGATGTATTTGGTAAGTGGACTTGCTGCAAAGGTGGTGGTAGAGGCTTCAGAGGCTCAGAGTCAGATTTTTAGATAGAGCTGAGCTATCCTGTGTGATACACCAGAGGTTCCTGCATTCACAGCATTTCTACAGGGCTAAAAAAAAAAAATAAAAAAAAGCTAACAGAACTTATTCAAGATCAAATGTCATTTATTATTGATGACCTATTTTAGATTGTAGAGAAGTTTTCTTTTTCCTTTCAGGATTGATGTTTCTTATTCAGGAAAGCTTTTCCACATTATTAATTCAATCATGCAGAGCACTTTGCTTTTTCACATTCTTCTCACTCCTGCCAGAGCCACTGTGTATTAGGTTTGCAGTCAAGATACTGAAAGCTCTCTTCTTGCTTACATGAATACTTGAGTACTGAAGATTTTATGGGTTTAAAACTCTCTAGTGTTGTGTCTTAAGCATAGCCACTACGATTTTATTTTTTTTTTCTCCCACTAGCATTTTGTGTTCAAGAGGATTCATTATTATTTCTTGACCTAACTCTGTCCCAAAACACTTTGCTGAATTTGCTGCTCGGGTACCTCAGATTAAATTGGTGGGGACACCACAGTAAGAAAATATCTAAGAGGTTCCTCCATTCTTGGGCTAGAAACATGAATTCAGGGAGTAGTCTGCTGTGCTATGAAAAAATTCCATACACTTTTGGCACACCTTTCCTAGCTACTCCAAGCTTGAAACTGGATTGTGTTTCCTCTTGCTCTGCCACTGCTGGTTTTTTGGGAGGTTTGGATATTTTTATTTTTATTTTTCCACATCCTGTAAAGGATCAGTTTCTCAAAGTGGGCTTTGATAAGAGAGATTACTTTCTATTTTTTTATGTGCAGAGATGTATTTGTCCTACTGATCTCAAATTGTGCTTTGCATAGCAAAACTGTGTGCATCACCTACTCCGCCTTCACCTTCTTCCCAAGACCTTCCTTTGCCTGTAGTTTTTTTTTTCCTGGGCCTTTAATCTCTCATAAGGACAGACAGATCCTAAAGTGCTGGTAGATATGTTATCTTGTGTTTGTTCCCTTGACTGGCTCCAGTTCTAGGTTAGTGCCTTTGTAAGACTCACAAAACTTGCTTGCAGTCTGCAGCAGGGAAATACATATGCTGAAGAACAATAAACTGTTGGGTTGTTTTCTGCAAACAGGGCATAAAAGACAGTACAGGTGCTGTTAACATAATTATTTAGGTTTGGTTGGATTTGGAGATGCAACTAAGCTTTTGGATGCTTTTCTAAAATGTCAGATTGCTTAAAAAATAAGCAGAAGTCTGACAGATGTGGAGGTGGCAAAGCAACCCAAACCATCACCGAAAAGCAGGGGTAGGAGATAAATTTGTCTTACTCAGAACTCATATTCAAAACTGAGGTGTTTTGCGTTCCCTTTGGTGATCAAATTTGGTGTTGAAGTTTTTGATGCTGCTTGGTCTGTGTGTTCAAATAAATTCATGAGTGCAGTACAGAGTGTCAGAGCTGGCTGAGCAAGTTGGGAACCAGAGGCAGCCTGTATGTAATAGCCTGAATCTCTGTGAAAGTTTGTTTAACCTGTTTGCATTGGTTTTATTCTCACTTCTCTCTGCCTGTCTCATTAACCTGCATGATCTGACTGGATGGCTGTATGAGGCCACCTGAGCACAGAAGCTCTCTGCCTGAGGAAGCTTCAGAAACCAATTTAAATTTCACAATGCATGATCAAGAAATTGCAAAAAGACCCACTTCTGGAGTCTTATAGATATATTAGGATTAAAAAAAAAAAAACAAAACTAAAAGTGAATAGAAACTTCAGAAATATGCAATGTAAATTTTTCTATTGACATTTAATTCTATATTAAAATCCATATATTGACAGATTAGTTGCCAGTGAAGAATGCCTAATAATAAAGCAATGAGTCATATCACCAGTGCTGCAGCCCCTTGTGAAGAATTTTATCAGGAGATTATATTAATCTTACTTGAAATTGTCACAAACATCCTTTATTCTAATTATCTTTGCCTGAGGTTCTGTTAAAAAACCATGTATCATTTTGTAATATAAATGCTTCATAAGTGTGGATTCTTGTCCTGTGCAGTAACATTAAAGTTATTTTATATCCCTTATGTATACAAATGAAACAGAAGACAATTCAAACTATTCTCTCTTTAGCATAAATTGCTTTTAATTATTTTGTCACAATGACCCTTCAGTCATAAATTAGCTTAGTTTATGTGTTGATACCACATAAAAAGCTTTTACTTTTGCATTTCTTTAACAGTGTAGTGATTTGACCCAGATTTAAATTTGCACTACCAAGGACATCATTTCTATGAGCAGTGGTTTGTGGGATTATTATTTTTTTAATTATTGCTTTATTTTGAAGAAGGGAATGTTTCTTTCTTTACTTTAGACTATTCAATATCAATCCATGGCAGCTCACTACATTTCTGGAATCATCTTGCAGTTTTAAGGGATTTGGTTTTGTACAAAATTTAACATGCTAAGCTAGGTTTACCTTTAGCATCTTTCACAGACAGCTCTGACAATTTTTGGCCATGGGATCTTGGCTGCTTGCTCTTATTGGGCAGAGAACTTTGCTGTAAGTTTAGGTAACCTAATGACTAATCTGTATCATGCAAGTCAAAGAAGCACCAGAGTAAAGAGGTGGGAAGCTGTTGGGTAGGAGTAGCTCAAGGACTGTTTTGCACCATGGTAGACATCCCTGGCATGCAGAGAATGTTCCAAATGGGTGTCCTGCCTTTTTTTCCTGGCATCTTGTCCAATGACTCTCTTCAAAGAGATCAACTCTACGAGTCTTATGCCCTTTGAATTCTTCATATCTGAAACTTGAGAAGTAGCCCCTCTCCAGGTGAAAGCACTAATTATTGATATTTAGCTAGATGAGTGCAGCATCAGACCCAGATTAATCTTTACATGTTTTGTGGGGGGTTTTTTTTGCCATTTTTAAACTTGTACATTCTACGCAAATTTGTTACACTTGCCTTGATGCAAGTAGGAGCAGAGTATGGTCCCACCTTTAGACAGCTTTGCTTTCAGCAGAAGTCTGAGTCAGTGAGTTCAGATCAGCTAAGAAAAGACCCCAGCTTTAAACACCATGAAATTTCTGGTGAAGTTCTAAGGTATGCAAACTGGGGAACCCTATTAGTTTTATGAAGCCTCACCAAAAATTCTAAATAATAAGATCCCAACATCTTATCCCAATATTATCTTATCCCAATAAGGTTCTTCTCCAAGCACAAGAATACTTCCTCAGTAATCGGTGTTGGAGATTTTAGCAGTGACTGCAGTTGTCTTCTATTTGTTATTGCACTGTGACTTCAAGTTTTCTGCTTTTATTCAAAGAGGCCTCCCTGCTGGCATTTACACCTCTACTCCTGAGCATACCATGAGTACAAGGCATAGCCATTCTCTGATCAGCCATTCTCTGATCAGAAAATTAAAAAGGAAGTCAGAGAACCATGTTGCTAATGAGTACATGTCCATGTTAAAGTTGGGGTGCTTAAGGATAACTCCTGAAACATGGAGCATCTCTACATCAACAGAGTTAAATGTCAAGTAGGGGAAACGTACAGATAGGAAAACAAAGACTGAAAATTAGGTTTGTGTTTTATAATACACTAAAACCTCAGCTTTAGTGCAAACTGAGGAGCCTCTCATTGCTCCTCAATGTATTTCCAGGATAGTTGGAGAAAACTTCTAAAGCTCCATGCCAGAAACAGCTGTAGGCAGGTCTCATCTCCATCTAAGAATCTCTGGCCTGTATTGGGCAGAGCCTGGATATTCATTTTTCTGGAGGAGTACAAGAAATAAGATATTTTCAAGTGGTGTGCCATATCAAACCTCCGACACAGAAAGGAAGAATAATTTTGTAAAAAGATTCTAAGAGCTACTGGTGAAAGCTTTAGTTTGTAGAATACATCCAAAGCTTGAAAGATTTTTGTGCTCTGTCTTCCTAGTGGGAAGGGCACTACTATAACTGAGAGTAAATGTCTTTATACTGAATCCTTAAGCAAAATTCTCCCTCTCTTTCTGTCAGTTCCACCACAAAATAAATATAAGAAAAAACAAATATTTAAAAAATATTTTTGCTTTAAGTTGCACCCTTTTTGAGTTGACCTGTCTAGGAAACCATCAGTATTTATTTTGAGAGGGGGGAAAAAATTATTCTGTTATTTCATAAATATTTTCTGAGCGTTTCATTTGGGGAAAAAGAAAAATCCAATAACTGCAGTTTCCCCAAATACCAAATCTGCTTCCACTCTCAGTAAGAAAATCCATACTGAGGCATTGAAAGATTACAGTGAGCAACTGCTCTTCCTGCTGTCAAGTTTTAAATCAAAGAAAGCTTTCTTTGAAAAAAATACAGAACTTTTTTCTGTGGAAGAGAAATTTAACAATGTATTTCCAACTAGTTCTGTTTTGAAGAGAATCAGAGGCTTTTCCACAAAACAGATTCTCATCTGATTTAAGCCAGAATAGCCACACTGACATGAGAAGTTAATCTCTTTAAGGCCTTAAAAGTTATTACCTGATAGGATTTTAACAACATGATGGTTTACTGCATTCTTCACTTTCAGGATTATAGGCAGGATTCACCAGGGTCTGTGTAGTGGAACAGACACCCAATAATGCTTTTAAAAGACCCATTTTTTGCATTCCTGGACATTTTGCTGAAGTATCCCCTTCAGGACTGCCATTTGCTACACTATGTCTTTACAAACCAGCTGGAAAAAAAACAAAACCCAAAAAAACCCAACAAAAACCAACAACAACAACAACAACAAAAAAAACCCTGCACTTATTCTGTCCCAAGTGAGGATGAGGGTAGGGAAAAAAATTCCAGTGTACTCTGGGTAAAAGCTAACAGTGTCAGGCTCCCTCCAGGGTGTGTTTATCTTCCCTGTCCCCTTTGGAGTATAAACAGAGAATTGTGCTGTGCCATTGGTGTCATCAGCTCAAATGGCTTCTAGGCTGGGTTTACACAGCAAAGTGCAGATTGTTGTAGAGGTGCTCACGTTGGCTCTGGAGAAATAAAAGTGTTGGTAGTAGAAACAAGAGCAGCTGTCTCTCAGGGGGACATCCTTGCAGTGATGGTTTGTGGTGTGCACTTGCAGTTCAGTGCAGAGGAAGGCTGTTGGCTAGCTGGTGTGCAACATGTGAAATATTCTTCCTAGGAGTTAGAGATTATTCTGATTATTAAAGTCAAATGGTGTGCAATGCCATGAAAAATGCCTTGTAGAAATCTCAGGATCCAAAACTGACACCGTAAACTTTTACCATCCATCAAATGTTCAATTTCATGAAAGAAAGTATCAAATTAGCTTGATAGTATCCTCATTGAGAAGAAAATTATAATTATAGTGCCTTCCCTTGGGTCTTTATCTGCTGTATTCTGTGTCAGCCATTATTTTCTCAAAACCAATGTCAGGCTGATGTGCCTGTAATTACTTGGTTTATCTAAATACTAACAGTATCTTCATTTGGAGAACGTGGCTGCAGGACACAGAGGATTACCATGTTTTCTGTTTTAATTTTTTCAGAGATTGGGATTTACACACATTCACCTGGTCTAATGTGGTTGCATAAATCTTGCAGTCACAGATGGCAGTGCTAAGTAAAGCTGAGCTCCAGTTCATTATGCCCTAACATATAATCATGAAATATGGGAGATTAACTGAGCCCTCCAAAAGGTGTATTTCTCACTATTGGTTATGAAGACATTTTCAGATGATTTGCTCATAGGTCTCCACACTGTCAACTTCTCAAATTAAATATTGTTCAAGGAAAGTAAAGAGGGCAATGGAAGAAAAGCAAAGCCTGTCAGCTGAGCAGTGTTTCTGGGGGCAATGCATTCTGTGTACTGCTACAGTGTGATTAGTGACTGCCAAAGAGGCAATTGCAACGTGCAGTGTATGCATACATAATGGATCTACCAACATGTCCTTAATGTTGAAAAATTAGGCAAGAATTCCGAGTTAAGGTGTCTGACAACCAGCTAGCTGCACAACCCAATTCCTCTTCCCTGGCAGGTCTAGGTGGTGATAAAGCTTTTAGTTATTCAAGCCTGGAGAGGTTTGCTTTGCACAAGATCCTGTCTTACTCTGCATTGATGATGGGCTTCTGGGGATCTATCCTGGCTGTGTATAAAGGAGGATGACTCTCAGACTTCATCCTCACTTTCTGTCAGGAACTGTAGTGAGCAAGCCAAAGGATGGCAGGAAGAGGAGGTAACCTCATGGTGAGGCAGCTGCATGCTTCTCTGGGGAGTTGGTTATATTTCAGCCTCTGCCTTCATCAGCCAGCAAGTCACTTAAATATAACTTTGCAGCAATGATCTTTAAGTGAGTGTCCCTCTTTTCCTGGTCTCTCACCTTGAGACCAGGTGAGACTTAAGACTTGAGCTCCTGCAGTGGCAGCCAAAGTCATTGAGTGCTGTGCTTGCAAAAATAGAAAATACAATACAGGAATATGTACCCTGCAAAATAATGCTCCAAGTGTTTCGGTCTGAACACTCCTAATTAGTGTGGAAATATTTGCTTTAATTTCTTTGTTCTTCAGCTGGCCATTGGTAGAAGGGAGATATTGTTGCCTTCCAGCAAGGGTAAATTAATTAATATTTACCAGGTTCTTGGTTTCTATAATGATGAACACCCTAGAATGCTCAGGAAGAAATTAATAATTATGCTTTTGAAGCTGGAGTTGACGAGGGATAAAGGATGAAAGGAGTCATAAACTATGAGATGAGAGCATCAAGTGCTAGCTGATTAAATGAGCATCATCCTTCCTGTTCTGTGAATGAGGTGTGAAACAGAACCAATTAGCTTTCTGTCTGTCCTGAGTTCTAAGACATGAGATAAATGGAAAATTAGACCACTTTTTCTATGGAATTTTGCCACAAAAGATTTTTATTTCTTAGATCATTTTGTTACCCTGTGAAAATAAATTACTTTTTTCTTATTGAAATAAACTAAAACTTATTCACATTTGCCCTCTTTCAACTAGAAAAGAAGGGGGGAAAAATGAGCAAAACCTTTTACTCAAGAAAACGTGTTTTGAACTTTTTGAACACTGGAAGGATACAACGGAGCCTTTAAGCATCATTGCAGACACAGTTTACACATCATTAATATCTGTGTATATCTGACCACCTGACTTTCTGTCCCTAAAAATTTCAAGTTTATTTGTCATATTTGTGATGTGGCAAGAAATGAGGCTGGGTCAACTAGTAATGGAGGCATAAAATTTATCTTGTTATGTTGAAGGGCATTATGAAGTAAGATTTGCTTTGGATCCCAAACATTTCCTATATTCATTGTGCTTATGAAAATAATCCTGTCCTTCAACAATTACAAATAATCAGGAGTTTCTTAACCAAAATACAGCTTTTTGAACAATGCTTCAGGGGTAAAACCTTTAATTCTCACATAACACTTCTCATCAGTGGACTTTTATTTTTAAAAAAGGGAAAAATTCTATGAGGAAACACAACTGTTGTCTTGGTTTTGTAGACAGAGAAATTGAGGTCAGTTACATTACAGACAACAGAAAGTGAAGTATCATAAAATGTCATTTCCATACTATTGTGCATAATAAAGGTAGAATAAAGAAATTAATTTTCATTGCTGAACTGAATAAACTAGGAACTATTAAAATATACAATTGATCAGATATTCTCCTTGTGCCAGAGAAGTCATCATTCTTCAGTAAAATATCTGCCTGCCAAAAAAAAAAGATTGAATAGCCTGCTGTTATCATGCTTAATAGTGTTGTTTGAAGATGTATTGAACAGGCCTTTTTTTGAAAAAATTTGTTTTCAGCAATCTGACAAAAAGGGGGTTGTTTTTTTTCTTACTGGTAAGGAGAATTATACAGGGTTATTTGGGTTTTTTGTTGTTTAAGCCTTCAGAAGAAAATCTGCATATTGGGAGCAGACAAATCTAAACTAGTTAAAGCAGAAAAGCACTAATTTCTTATCTCACCTTCCCTGAAAATATTTTTTTCAAGTCCTGGTTATAAACAAAAATATTTGTTTCATGTATCAAAATTTAGATTGAGATATGATTTTCCTGTTGGCTCTGGAGAGCATCAGTTACAAGAGTCATTTTCATTGATGCTAAGACTAAGCAAGTGACTTATGCTTAGTGACTAAGCAAGTATATGGCAAAATGTTGAGGGCAGATTCTACTATCTTGACTCTAGGAAGCCCAAGGCATTATTTGGGAGGGTAAAAATGCTGCTCAATGGGAGCAAAGGTTGAAGAATCTGCTCACTAGTGGAGATTCCCATGAAATGTTGTGACTAATTAGGGAAAGGGACTCTGAAATTAGCATTTGTTGAATGGTTTAATAGAATCAGCATGGTATGAAAAAACCCCCCAGCAATTACTGTTTTGCATAACTCCCAGGAAACATCTATCAGACATCACAGTCTAGCTGAAGAGGTATAATTTAGCATTCCCCTTCCTTAGAACTGCTTGTTCTTACTCAAGATGGTCTCTTTCCACCATATCCCCCATCTGCTCCACCCCCACTTCCTATCCTGTCTGATTGCTTGTATACTTCTTTTTTAATTACTGGTGTTCATTTTAAGGATCAATATAATTTCTGAGCTTCAATCTTCAAACTGCTGAAGGCTTCTGCCAGTTAAAAAGTGATCCCATCTCCTGCTAGCTTCAACTCACTGGTTTTGATTTACTCTATCAGTTTATCTATCCAGACTCTCCTATTGCTGTCTGCCAGGGCTCATGATGTTCAGGTTGCAGTCGTGTGCTGGCAGGAAGATTTCACAGAGGAATCCCTTCTCAGTAGTGCTGCTTTTAATTTCTCATGTACTTCTCTGACTCTTAATTCATTCGTGATCATGGGAGTAAAATGTCACAGTTCAGAAATGCTGGAGGAAAATGGCTGGGAGACACTAATGTGATCTCAGATTAAATGCACCCCTGTGTAGAATAAATCTGGTTTTGTTTTCTTTTTATTGAGGTATTTCATTTCTTGGGCTATGCCAATTAAAAGTCGTGGTGTTTGTAGCCAGATTGTGTTTGATACCTGAGAGACCTGAAGAGTTCACAGAGGGTTTGATGCTTTGGCTCATAGCTCATCAGCAGTGTCTCATCACCTCATCATGCAGAGGTCATTAAGGACCTCTCTGAGACACGGTTCATTCCAGTGGTATTTTCAGAAAGATAAACAATATAAAACTCCCTGATACATCACTATTGCAGTTGCACCTGTGGGCACATCATGCAAAAAGAAACCCCAGTGGTCAGACCCCAGGTCCTCAGTAATGTGCCCCTTAACTCCAAGAGCCCCAAACCCTCTGTCTCCCTTTAGGCTTTCATGTTCTTCTACCTCTCTCATCTCTTGCTTCTGACTTTTTCAGGTAACTTGACCATGCAGACTATTTGAAATTTAATTTTAAGGAATAGTGCTTATGAAGATGTATAAATCAAGAAAGATAGAACATTTAGGTTTGAAAAAATGGTACTAGCTTTGCTGGCTTGGAGACAGAATGGCTCTTTTAGATGAGATTTTGATGGAATTATCTGGTCAGTTCAGGTACTTTTAGATGTATTCAGATTTCTTTCTAATGGTGACTTGACAATCTGTGGACACCTACAAAACTCCTTATATAGCTCTAGAGGTCTCCATTACCACGATTTCTAATTTGAAAGCACCTCTCCCAGACCACAAAGCATCCTCTTTAAATGTCAGCAACTTAAGTTTCCCTCTCTTACAGGGAAAAAACACCTTTTACAGTGCATGGTTGCAGCATATGATAAAACAGACGGGAGCTGATAACTGCCTGGTTTTATTTTATTGATATTTCTGATGTGTGTAAAATTATTGTAATATAAAGTGAGTTAACCACAGTTTTTATCTAAGAGAGTGCTAAAACAGTGACTGCAAATGAGTGGCTCTCTCACAGGCAATTAAATAAAAAATAAGAGTAGGAATCTTGCTTACCTAATAAATAGGTCACTAAAAAAAAGCTGATAACACGGAAGGATGGGGGGAAAATCAATGACTGACATGAATGGCAAAGTAAAAGCCACTGACTAAATTTTCAAACCTACTCTGACAACATCACCTCTCTTGATGGTGTCATAATTGCTGGTGTAATTTTGTGTGACAACAGATTTCTAGTGATGCTGAAGCAAGTTTTATGACCTGGTATTTCAGTTCTGATTTTCCTTTCCTTGAATTCTCTTGCAATTTGTAGCTCATACTTGTCATCACAGGAAGACCTTTTTTTGTTGTTGTTTTCTTTTCTCTTTCTACCTCATCATGAAAATCTCACACTTATCATTGTCACTGAAAGAGTATTCAGCCTTGAGGACAACAAACCATTGTGCTCTGCTTTCTTGATGGGGACAAGGAGTGCAAAGAAAATCTGAATTCTCCAGGGGGAAAAAAAATGAAAGAAGACCTCAGATTCTGCCAGATGGGTTTTTAGACATGAGCCACATGAGGGTTTGTTTTTGTGGATGGATATGGAAATTCATTTTAAGACTTTGCAAAGCAACTTGGTGAAGCAGCATCCTTTAATGAAGTTGTTGTATATGGAGGAGCAGCAAATAACATACTGGAAAAACCAAGAGGCTCTAAAGAGAAGTGCCTCGGTGTGCAGTGCTCGTGAGCAGCACTCTGAAGAAGGTGCTGATTTGTTTTCTTGTTTTGGCTCTTCTTGTGTGCTGTGGGAATGTGGCAGCTGCTGCTGTTATCCCGTGTTCCTTGGGGAGATGAACAAGTGTTGGCAACACTAGGCTTGATCCTACAGAGAGCTTCTGCCCTCCCCAAAAATAAGTCTTGTAGTATTTGGGGAAAAAGAAGCTCTTGATGGATTCAGATATCATCCAATTTTTTTCTTGTGTTACCTGGACCTTTAAGCCAAAAGGATTGAAAATACAAGGATTCATGTGCAATGGCCTTGCACAGAATGTCCAGGCTGACATATTAAGTCTTAGTGTCCCCAGAGGAAGCCTAAATGATCAGAGAAGATTAAATGTTTAGAGCTTAACTGGCTAAAAATGCATTGTGTGAATCTGATCTTCGGGATAAGACTGATCTGATCCCAGACAGACCTCTACAGTGCAGATATTGAAATTATTCCAGTGGATCATGGAAGATTTCTTTACAGTAAAAGAAACAAAGCAAGAATCTTCATGGTGCTGTTAATTACATCCTAAAGGAGATACCTACCAGTGGTTCAGCAAATCAAAATCCAAGATTATTTTTCTCCCTGGGTGTGAAGGTAAAGTTGGGAGAAATGAATTCTAATCTAAAGGCACTAGAAGAGAGCACGTTAGGGAATTCATAGCAGGTGAGGGGCTAACACTCTTTTGATCATGAAAATAAGGACACAATCCAATGCCTTATTGTAAATAAAAAGTACAAAAACATTTCTTCATTGTGGTTCTTCCTGACTGTCAAGGATTTTTTTGTGATTAAGATGAACTCTGTATCAACTCTCCCACTGAAGGAAAAATTAAGCTTGATGAGCACATAAATGAGTAAAGTATGTTCATCTTGTGAGAGGTTTATCATTTTCAAGCTTTTTCCATATCTAAGGAGGCCAGGATTAGCACTACTGCAATGTTGTTTTGATGTTGGTTTTTTTTAAAATAAGTTCAGTATTTCCTAGTGCAAAATTGTCTAAAAGATGAGAGGAGTATGAAAATAAAAAAACTCTGCCAGCATTTAAAGAGCTGCTTATTTTATTCCTTGGAAACAACGTATGGTTCCTACTACACTTTCTGGCTTTTTCCAGGACAAATATGTCTCAGTCTGCAGTCTAAGTTGATACAGCTTTTCTCTTCTTGATTGTATCTATTCTTTAACCTTTAAAGATTAGGAAGTTAAATATTTCATGTTACACACAACAAATATAAAAATATTTTCCTGTTCACTGCATTATTCAGTAGTGTAACAGCCTCTCAGCTGGAAGTCAGATAATACAGAGATATCATTTGAAGATTAGTTGTTTGTTAAGGTTATTGTTACTGGAAGATTATTCTGGTCGTATGGAGATGAACATATATTAAAAATTATGCACGAAATTGGTAGGCAGATGTCCTAGATGAGGGATAATGGGGCATAAGGTTCTGTTTTATTCATATAGTATGGCTGAAGCTGAAATGAGCCAGATGTCACCAAAAAATACAACAAAAATGTGAGGAATTGTCTGAAGATTTAACATATATATGGACCTTTCATTGTTCTCTTTATTATTACATCCATACACTGCATTCTTCAGAAGGAAGGCAGTGAGGGAATATTTCATTCCTGATGGTATTAATGTGGGTAAAGGAAAAAATGAGGCTCAGCTTTCTCAAAGATTTCCTGAATAGCCTGAAGCAAAGTCCAACTCACACAGCTCAGTCCATAATCTACCACCAAACATCAAATCACCCAAGCCTTGCCAGAAGTCAAAAATGAGGATGATTTCCTTTGCCTGTATTGTTTGAAGGCCCTTATGAGGTCACCCTGCAATGAGCTCACTGTATATCTCAAGGTCTAAAGAAGTCACAGTAGTTACTATTTCCTCCTCTGGAAGAGAGGAGATGGGGTGAAGCCTTTGCACATCACTCAGTGCTCAAGGCAATGTGGAAAAAAAGGGAGTTACCTTCCTTCAGTCCTTCATCTTCATGCCTCTGTGACACAAAAAGTTAAAAGTCTTCTTGAACCTTTTCAATATGATATACTGAAAGCAGTGGTTCATTTGAAAAGGCAAAGGGTGAAAGTAAGAGAAATCTTCTTTAACTGCTCATGGCTTAGCTTCCTCTTCTTGTCACTACCTAAGCACCAAAGGCTGATGGTGTCTTCTCTATGGAGGTTACTGAGCAGGAAACAGAAATCTGAACTTACCCAGATGGATTCATCAAGCACCAGGCTAGAGATTTAAACTCTCTCTCTCCCTCTAACTTAATGAATCTTTAATTGTATTATATGAAACAAAACATACCCAAAAGGAAGGGGTCAAGATTTCCTTTCTGTTTTTCACCCTGAAATACTTGTAGGCTCATGGTTAATGTGTACTCCTAGAGAAAGGCTTTGAATCCTCTCAGGGAAAGAGTAAATTGGGCATGCATTCCACAGCCTGGCTGGGTGCACTAAGTTCTGAGCTGTTACAGAAAGTTCTGGTTAAGAACAGAAGCTGAAGAATAAACCCAGAATCAAAGACTCAGTCATGCAGGTGGGAAGGGACCTCTGGAGGTCATCAGGACCTGTCTTCTGCTCAGACCAGGCCATCAAAACTGCAACTGGCTTTTGAGTTAGACCAATTATTCTTACCCTGGGATTTCTCCAGAGACTGAAATTCCACAACTTCTCTGAGCAACTTACTTATTCCAGCATTTGAGGAGCCTTGTGATGAAAATCTTTTCCCTTGCTGCAATTTATGACCATTGCCCTCAGCATGTTGTTTTTAATACACTAGTATTGATCTACAGGATAATTTCCAATTTATAAGATAAGAAACCAACTTTTTTTACCCAAACACCTAAAAGGTTTTGATCTGATAAGGACATAGCTGATTCTCCAGAAAATAATTTTTGTGGTGACTTAATAATCAATGACTTTTTCAGATCATTTATCACCACAGGATCCAAGCTGTCCCTTTTCAAACATGTCCAACTGTTTTAAGTTAAACAAAAATACCTTTTCAAAATCTGAGGAAACACCTCAAGCATTTTACATTTTTCTATTCTGAAGTATCGATCAGTGACCACTTAAAATCAATATATTTAACTGGTTTGGACTAGTTTTATAAAGATAGTGGAATGTAGTAAGTATTTTCTTATGATAAAATTCAGTTACCTGCAACATAGTTAATAACAAAAACAACATAAGAGGATCAGAAAAGTCAGTAAGAAGGTGGGACAAAATGAAAAACTGATTTTGTATTGTGCAAAATGGCTACATTTCAAAACTAAAAGAGAGGGGGAAAAAAAAACAACCACAAAAAACCCAATGCATCACAAATGCTTCTTGGAAAGAAATACAATAATCTTGTTTAATCCTGAATCATTGTTGCAATCAATTCAGTTTTGTAGCTAAGTTCCCATGACACATCTATTTCAAGAGCTAACAAGAGAAAGAGCTGAAATACCAACAACCCCAACAGGAGACCAAATTTTCTCTCATGATGAAAATCTCTGCTTGGAGAGGTTTCAGATCTGCATGATCAGTGTGAAATTGAAATTACTCCATGTGATTTTGATGGCTGACAGACAAACTGTTTGATGTTAATGCAAGAAAGGAAACAGAGTGATATGAGAGCAAACGAGAACTTTAAGAGGGGGAAAAAAGTAATAAAAACAGATTATTTTTTTAAACCACAATAAGTATATATGATAGAATGAAGGGGGGTAAAAAAAAAAAGCAAAAAACCCAAAAAAAGAAATAGAAAGATTAACAGGGTTAGGCAGATACACTGGGTTTATTCTTTGCACAACAGAAGGAATGAACAACAATGAAAGATGATGTTCAACAGCCCATCAATAGCTGCAATACGTGTGTATCAACTGAATCCTTCATTTTGAATTAGAGTATTATATTAAAAGGGATCTCGTGCACTTTGTGTAACTTATAATAAAGTTTCTGCCTTTCATAGGGATGAGACCTTTTAATCTTATGAAGCATTCATCCTGACAAATAAGCCAACCTTCATCCTGACAAATAAGCCAACCCATTTACATTAGCCAGCTTGTTCATCTCCTTATTAATTTGCATCACCAGCAGCTCTGCCTGAAACTGGGCCACTCGGAAATCAGGAGCTGGTGTCATGCAAGGTGACACCAGGTCCTACTTTCCTCTTGCTGTGGATAATAATAGCATAATTATAATAATAATCTCTTGTGCTGTAATTAACCCTTCAGTGTCTTTCAAGAGTCCAACTTGAGATCTTGATATTTTAGTGCAAAACTTGGTGGATTTGTTCATAGGGAAACGTCAGTCTCCCTCTCTGAATGTAGGTGTATATGTGAGGTGGGGTTTTGGGTTTGTTGTTGGTTTGTTGGGTTTTTTTTTTGTTTTTTTTGTTTGTTTGTTTTGGTTTTGGGTTTTTTTTGTTTGTTTGTTTTGTTTTGTTTTGTTTTGTTTTTTAGGATCAGACTTAAGGGTTCCTAAGACTGAAGTGCTTCTGTTTTCAGAGCTATTATTTATCAACATAGCACATTTCACTGTCTCTGCTCTCTACAATGTAAGGTCACAGAATACTGGAAACCTGCAATAAATCTCCTGGTGTTTATGTACCATTTTCATCTTGATTTGACAATATAATACATATTCTTTCAGATAGCATTGCCTACTGGGTTGTACAAGTACAAAATGCCTTTAAATACAGCTAATCAAACCATAGGGGCAGCTCATGGAAGTAATTTTAGACCTTACTAAGGGGCCACGCACAGTTTTGCAGCCTAGCTGGCAGAGCAGCATCCAAAATTTGGACTTCAAAAGTTTTAAAATTTAGTCCTTGCTTCATTCTTGCTCTGGAGGACAGGAAGCTGTGCCAATTCTTGACTTGGAATGGCTTAGTTCTTACATGCTCACTTAGGTTGGCTTAGCTCCACTAGCGGATGGATTGGCAAGATGGAATCAACACTTTGTTATCTTTTAAAAAATGATTTTTATGTTGGCCACTCTGTTAAAGAAAAAAAAAGCCTCCCACTGCTGAAATAGATACAAACAGTACAGGGCTACCTGATACTTTTATTTCTTTCCTGTATTGCTGTGGAAATGAATTGGAAAGGAACCCTTAACTACTCCCATAGGACCCACAGTAAAATGTTAAGACTGGAAAACATCCTGTGGAGGTATAGGAAATGTAGTATGTCTCCTACTGTTTTCTACTACTCCTGATCCAGAAGTCATGTAATCTTCCTAAAATGCACCGTGTAAACCAGGGAATATTTGAATCTATAAGTATCTCTTTAAAAATTGCCATCAAGACTTATGTAGAGTAACTTTTAGGGATATGTTGTCTCCAGGAGAGTACCCCTAATTACAGTTGTAGTGGAATGAAGAGGTTGTTGAAATAAATTCCTGACTCAGTAAACACTGAATCAGTGACTGGCTTTTTTTTACCCAGGGTAAACAGAATAACCCCTCTGCTGGCTGCAGATATCAAAGTGCTTGGTAAAATGTCACATTACCCCTTTCATTCTCTTGATGTACTTACAGGGCCCCTTGGCTTAACTTGCGAGTGGCAGTGGCAGCCTGGGACAGCTTGGCTGTGTTCCTCAGCAGCCTCTGTGGGACAATTAGGTTCACCAGAAGAGAATCCTGTTGCTAAAAGCCCAATCCAAATCTCTTTGAAATAACTGGAAAAGCTGCCATAGGCTTTGGATCAGACCCCCTAGTGCAAGCTGGATGCAAGAAAAGCTGCTAAATTCAGCTGGTCTTCTTTTCATCCGGATAAAAGATAAGCTCCTACTCAAGCTGTGAACTCCCAGGGGGAGAAAAATGAAGAGTTGTTCAAACACAACAGGCTTGATTGTGTCTGACCCTGTGTGGGTGCTAGGGAAATGGGAGACAAGTGCTAACAGGCTTCCCCAGCTCCCTTGGGAGAGCCTGATCCAGCCTAGACATGGCTGTTCTCCCTAAAATCAGGGAGCCCAGGGGCTTGCACAGAAGATAATGCCTGGAGCAGGGAAGAGGAAGAGGATGGCAGGAGGCAAAGCTGTTCACCCCTCTTGGCACATTATGAATCCTTTAAAGTGGGGCAGCTGCAGCACACACCGAGTGAGATGCTGGCATCCAGAAATCAGATCAAATTACCACGTGCTTGGAGTTGCACATAAACTGATCTGCTTAAGGAAATTTGTTTCTGTGCTCCCAGGAAAGATTGCTGGGATGGTATGTGTTGCAACTGTGCTTTCTACACAGGGTTAGAACCACAAAGAGATGAAACTGTTGTATTAAGAAAACAACAACAACAACAAAAGCCCAACAAAAAACAAAAACCAAACCCAACTGATATAAGGTCCACAGCATATTGTTGAAAATACATAATCTTACAGGGCCTACCAATGTACATATACTGCTGTGCTTTGAGGATATATATTTAAATGGTCTCAAAATATTAAAGAGGAGAATGTACAGTTCATGCTTACCAGAGCAGCAATTCCCAGCTTGTCAGACTGTGTAACGGGGCACACCAAGGCTAAAGTGCAAGTGTGGAAATGCAGGTGACAAATCCAGGCAGGAGAAAGACAGAGTGTAAGGATTAGGAATCCTTAGAGAAATCTAGCCTAGAAGAAGCATTGTGATGGTTGAGGTAGTGGGCAACATGATGAGATCTCTGCAGCTTAGAGGTCATTTCAGAAGCCTGGGCTCCAGTGTATGCTCAGCATCCTCCCTGCTTCAGTGCTGTAGGAAAAACCTTTGATCTGTCCCGAAGTCTGGGGGCAGACAAGGTTCCCTTGTGAAAGCAAGAGATCACCATTTGTGCCTCATCTGAGATATTCAGAAAGGACATGGGGAAAACACAGGCAGAGAGTGGTACTTGAGACTGTGCTGCCTGTTTCTGTGCTGATATATGGAAACAGGCTGTTCTGGATGTTTTATTGATTCAAAGGATCAGATTAATGCTCTCAAATTTGGAATGATATTTGTAGCAAGAGTTGAGTCAGCATCATTAATATATTGTTACATTTATTGGGCAAGTAAAGCCAAGGCTGTTAGGCAGCCTTGCTGGGACTGTGGATGCAAACTGAAGCAAAGCATTCATTGCCAGGGATAGTTCATGGGCTCTTTAGCAAAGGTTGTTTTTCTCTATCCATTTGCTGTATTTTTTTCTTCAGACTCCTGACCTTTGTAATCAACAAGAAAAGGCCATCAATTCTGTCTGTTACTGAAAGAACATTTCCCTTTGTCACTGAAAGGGAGAAGTCAGTGGGCCATTATTTTTTCTGGGCTTTCATAGCTCCATTGACCATTATTTTTCCAGCGATTTCAGGACCTGTGATGATTGATACACCCATTTAATGATGGAGCAGGCAAGTAATACGTAGCAATACAAGTTTCTGTGTACATCAGGAAAGATCTGGAAAGGCCATGATGAGAAGGTGGTCATTTCATTCATCGTTTTAGTCTCTTGATGCTGTTGCTCAGTGCTGGCTGAATATGCGACTCATACCTGGAGCTGTGCAAAAAAATTTGCACTTTGGTCCCAGCTGACCCCCTCAAACTTCCTCTGAAAGGTTTCGTGCTGCTTGTGGGTGTAGTGGAAAGGAATGTTGTTTCAGTGTGCCAAAGTGAGTAAGGTTGCTTTGGGTATGTCAAAACAAAGTATTTTTGGCCTCTCTGAAGTGTAGTTAATTTTCCTACTGAAGTGGCTTCATAAATGTGATGTAACTTCTCAAACCTTTGGAGTCAAACAGAATCTTAATTCTTTTGGAGATCACACCATTTGATCTGAAGCTTAGTTAAGGTAAATTATTTCAAATCATTAGAAAAATTTCAGTGAGCTTAAACGAGTTTAAACCTGTATCCTAATAAAATGAATCTTACACGTGAATGATCCACTCCCTCCTGTGCCTACTGAACAGTGGTGTGAAGTAGCTCCTAATGCTGTCAGGACCCTAACTTCAAACCAGGGCTTAGTCAGCAGCCAGTCATTTGCCTTCAGTCCTAACATTCAAATGCAAAGAAAGCTTGGATCCATTTAAAAAACCCACAGAACTTCTTCTGACTCCAGCACCGAGAGATTTTCACTCTGAAATGTTGGATCTTTATGCAAGCAGAAGACTCAGTGACATTTTGCTGCGTCACTAAATCCATGCAAGCAGAAGTAACTTTTGCCAAAGTGAAGAATGTGAAGCTGTTACACACAGTTAAGGTTTGAGAGTTATGCCAGAACAATTCCTTGAGGATTTCTAAATCCAGATGAAGGTGGCATCAAATTTATCTTTCAATGCCTTATGCAGGAAGACTAAAATATCAAATCTGCCTCTGAACCAAGTTTCTGTTTAGTAACCAATATCTTGGCTTTCTATACAAGGTGTTTTACACATACCTGTATTTTGTGTGTGTGTGTATATATCTACATTAATGTTAGTGGGAATTTTGTGATTTATTTCACTATGTATAGATGGATTATGTATCACAGGATATTGTATAAATAGTTCAACATACAGGTTTCACTGCCTAGAGTAGAATTCATAACTATACACAAAGACTACATGGTTTAAAACAAACTATTGTAGCTACAGCAGTCACATCTCCTTCACTAATTTAGGCTACAGTAATATAACTTAATAACCAGAGGACTGTATTTGCTGCTACTTATTATCTGTTGTCCCACCTAAGGACCCTGTTTAGTGTGGTTTATTTGTCACCCCCTGTAGAACGTTCTGGCAGAAAGGCATTTAAGTTATTCAGGGACCTCTGGTTATGTGCTGCATGCCCAATATTTTTGCAAAAACAGCAAATTTCTTTTTTTTATTAACTGCATTTCAAAATTTTCTCTTATGTCTTGTTTTCCTAGTTATTGCACTGTTTGTGTAATTTTTGCTGTATCTTCAGAAAACACTTATATGTTTACTTATACTTAGCTCTCAATATGCATTCATTATGTTCACAGTGAATATCATTTTTTCTGTGTGGGAATGGCATAAAATAGAAGTAGAACAAGTTAACTGAAGCCTTTGAAGAGGAACACAGTCCACTGTGTGTTTCTCTTGCTACACCAGCTGGCTCTCTCACACCTTCCCTCTCCATTTTGAGCCCAGTTCTCTGGACAGTACTGGACCCTAGCAAGGTCCCTCTGGAAGCAGAACTGCAGATGAGCATCCCTCACCTTCAAACCCTTAGGGAACAGCGTGCATCCTGCAAGCATAGCTATTCCTTGGCACTGGGTAAGACTCAAAAGGTTGTGAGTGGTGCCAGATATTGAAATGATCTACAGTGTTGGTAAGGATAAAGATAGATATTCTCTTCAAACCCTTAAAAACAACAGCTTGAATGTGTATTCTTAGATCAATGCAGAGTGAATTTATAAAATAGCATATGAGAGATTCTTCCTTCTATCTTCCATTTCCCATGGAGGTTAGGCTGTAGCAGCACACTCGTAGGACATCCTTGGCTGATCTGACCCATCTAGAGGATCTACACCATCTGTGTCAGCTATAATTGGTGCTGTGACTTGTCCCCTGGAGGTACCTCTCTCTGGTCACTGACTGATAGCACACCACATTTATTTTAGAATAGCCATAAGAATTGGGAAGATGATTGGGTGCTTTATTGTTTGGTTAGTTGATTTTTATGAGTGCTAGAAATGGGCATTAAGCAACTGAAGTATTTTTGAGTCCAGGTTGAAACTGAGTAATCTTCCTCCAAACAAGTTTATAGAAGACTGCAAAAATCCCCAGCTATTGTCATAGACATTAAAATAAATTAATATTAATTATTAAGAGTTAATTTTAATATGACATTTAAAATATGGGAAGTGATAAAACTATTTTTTTAAATTTACACAGAAATAGTTTACACAGAAATAGCTTCCACTGCCATTTAGTTTGTTTGTGGGTTGTTGGTTTTTTTGATAGATCCACTTTGTGTTCTTTGGTAAAGTATATGAGGTTTCTATGTGACAGCTTTTGTTTAATTTGGATAGTCAGGGATGCTGGCTGAGGTTGAGAAGATGCCAGTTTTTGACCTATTTTATTTGAATATTCAAGAGTTTAAAAAAGTGGTAGCACAGGATGCAAAAATACACTGGGAAGATCTCTGAGGCAATTATTACTTACTTCTGGGTGGTGATCTCCCTCATCAGATGATTTAAGATGGCTACACAATCTGGTGTTCCTCATCAAGGAAGAACAGGTTATGCTTGGTTATACCTCCTGCTCACTGAGTTTCTTCTGGGATGTAAATCTAATTCTGTCTCCTAATCTGTTACAGAGGTTGTGTGTGAGTCATGCATCTGCCCAAGTAATTAAAAATTGTCACACTCTCTCAATGGTTTGAAATAGACATTTTCATAAAAATTACACTTGGGATTGTTTTGCTGGGTTTGATTTATCAATTCCTGATGCAGAGTTTTGAATAAATAAAACATAGCCCAATATTACTTCATATAATTTCATACAATTGCTGCAAGCTAATTTGATGATCTTGTAGAGGGATTTCTTATTTCCCAAAAGAGCCAACAGATGACATCTATCTAATTTGCCAGTTAAAATTTGTACATGCAGCTTATACAAGAAAATTGATTGGGACTCACTTGACTATTGAATAAGATTCACATCAGTAAATACAGTGACTGCATTTGTATTAGTTAAACTTCTGAGCCACAAAATACATTTTGTCTCATTTTATTTGTAGAAGAATGGCACAATTATTTTGGGAATAATCAACTTCTCCGTTTAGTCACAATTACATCCTGTTAGAGTAATTAAAATTTCACCCTTCTGCTTAGATTATTTGAATGGAATAATTATATTTCATCTTAAGATTTAACTAGATCTTTCTTTTTACATCCTAGCCTTTAGAAAACAAAATAATGTTAAAATCATGCATGGGTCCTACATGTTCAGCTTCCATCTGTTTGGTCCCACAATGCCAAATTATGGGTACTTGAGAACCCCTGACTGAAATTCAAGAACTGGTTGCTCTTTGTGGCAGAGGCCTTTCCATTAGACTATTCATAGGAAAAGAGGAACTGCCATCAGTTTCATTTACTTGTGCATCTTGTGCTTGTTGGTGACTGGCAGATAATGCAAAATACTGTAACGTAGGCAGTTATTTTATGCATGGCATCAAGGAAGGCTCCTTAGGAAATGTGGAGGATTTATATATATTCCCTAATCCTTATATATATTCGCTGTTTAAAATTCTTAATTCTAAAGACTTAAATATTTGCTTTCTCTTCTTAAATGATTTGAGATACTTAGTTGCTGTGCTGGACCTACATCCTGTTTTCCAGTAGCAAATGAGGTCTGCTCAGCTGCATACTTCAAAAAAAAAAGATGTTGGTTTTTTGTTTTTTTTTTAAACCCTGTGTCCCTGGCCTGAAGGAGGGTTTTCTTGGTAATCCTTTTGCTTCATCCAAGTATAAATGCAGCATCTAAGCAGGACAAAATACAGAAATGACACACATATGTCTTTTCTCCTCTAGTTTTGAAAATGTTCTTCTTTTTCCTTTACCCATGAGTGGTCTTGTTTTCTGCCAAACATCAGAACTGATATTTCACCTCTCCATGTGGAAACCAGAAACAGGCTCTCTGCCAAGCCCAATCCATTATAAAACTTTAGCAGATCTGACACATATGGGTTGATGAATCTTCTGATGTCTTCCACTGTCACTTTTCACAACAACAACAGGACGAGGTGATTGTCTCAAACACCCCAGTTTCACCAAACTGCCTGCCCCAAAAGAGTATAATGGGTAAACTGACATTATAGGAAGATTAATTTGAGAATGTTGCTGTTTAGGTATATATGAGGTAACTAAAAGGCCACCTAGGTCAGCACCAGAGGAAGTAATCTGAATTATTCTGTGCTTTGGCCATAGCTCTGGCCACAGCACAAAACCTCAAATGGGAGCAGTGTTTCATCATTTGTAACAGAGCTGTGAAGACATTTTGTATAAGGAAAAAAACCATCACTGCAGAAGGGATCAATGCCTACCACTTGGTAAAAATGGCAGGCATAACACTGGATTATTAAAAAAATAGCCCTACCTTGACAAAGTGCTGCTTTCTGCATCAGTAATCTCAGCGCCTCTCTAGCTAGAATTCACAGCTCAGAAATAAAAAAAGCTGCAGGGTACATCAGTATTCTATGATACCACAGAGCTCTTTTTCACATGCATATATATTATGTTTCTGCATATATGTTTGCACAATTAAATAATTTATAAAGGCACATTAGAGGAGAAAGGAAATCAGTATGTTGTTATCCTTAGCTTCACTGTGTGAAACTGCAAGGAAAAAAACCCCAAACCCATAATAGTTAAACATAAATATTCTTATGAGGTTCTCCACACCTGGTCATCCTTTTTATGAATTATGTTAAATCAAGTATGTAAAGCATCCAAACACCTGTAGTACATTAAAGGAAACATCCAACAGTACTGTGTAATCAATTAGTACTTCATGAAAAGTATATTTTCTAGCAATTTGTATTTAAAGCATTTTCTTGTGGATTGAACAGAGCCTGTTTTCATTTTTTACCCTAATGCAGTTCTTTTCATTTTTGGTCCTAATGTGTGGCCCTTCGTCTCCTCTCTAAATAAAGGAATTATCAAGTTTGTCTGTCTCAAAAAGGGTTTTTTACAGTGCAGCCACAGAACAGACACATGATATCAGTGCAGTATAAACACTTTCTCTTTTCTAACCTGATTCATTACAGTTTTTACCCAGTGGGAACTTCACTCAGTTTCCAGAACTTTCTGTCTCTAGAGAAGTTTTGAGCCTCAAGCCTGCAAAGACTCAAGCTCTTGTGGTATTGCCACATAATTCTATGAAATTCCATGAAAACACAGGCTTAGCCTGGGTTTATCTAGACTCTAACTTTCCACAGTAAAAGGAGTAATATTTTTATATGATCATGGCTACTCAAAAAAAATGAAAATAATATAGGATCTTGCTGCATAGTTTTATGGCTCTCCTAAATAATGCCACAAATTCCATTCTTAATTTCTTTTCAAGACTGAACTAGCCTGAAGGTTTTTTTCTTTTAGGACTGTTCTTATTTTCAGTCCTGAAGTGCTCCTTTTATGGCTGGTATATTTTGTTATCTTGTGTTATAATTGCCATTGTGCAACTAGTGCTGAATTTTGTCTAAATTCAGAGACATCAACAAAATTTGCACAGAAAAATTGTCACCTAAATAAATAAGATGAGCAGAGGTTATGGTACCCAGCACTTAAATAAACAGAGTGAATAGTAAAGGGCATGTTAAAGCTCTGGTCATGGTAAACAGTAAAGTTATAAGGTGCAACTATGGTATTTATGCAAGAAGAATAACTTATAAAAATGGGAAACAACATGAACTGAGCAGGATCCCATGAGGACTGTAAGACAGAGAGGCATGGAGTGGCCTTGGTGAAAAGGGACTGAAAGTCAGGCATAGACAGTAAATTCACATGGGAGACAGAAATTTCCAACACTGTAGATACAACCCTGTAAAGGTATAAAATATTTGCCTCCTCTTACCTCCCTTTACGCTCAGTTTTTTCTACAAGATGCACGCTCTTTTTACTCCTCCTTTTCATGCTTTTGGTTGCCTGAGACTGCAGGAAGAAATGATGCCAGGGAGGCTCTACTATCAATATGACTTGTGTTCTACACAGCCTGGGGTATGAGAACCCAGAAAAATATTTTACTCTCTCTTTTCCCACTCAATATCTCGTTCACTTGGTCCTGCTTCTTAAGATGCTCATCTGCTTTTAATTACTCTGCTGCCATTATTACTCAAAACTATGAGCTTGTCATCAGCGCTTTGAGAAAATATTGAGGATCTCATCAGCTGTTCCTGTTTCAGTTGCTAAATTCTACCTGGTTGTTTGCACTGACACTGCCTGTCTGACCCAGCTATGCCAAGAGCTTTATGCTTAGGGAAGTATTAAAGAATGTGGAATTGGTCCTCGCATCCCGGTGAAGTTGGTAGATGTGGAAGAGTGTATCTCAAGGATTAGAAGCTTCCAGTTTGAATGTGGGACTGTGTTTTGGGGCTTGGGTGGTGGTTGCAGGGCAACACGGGTGGCACCTCTCAGAAGATGCTGGAATCTCCCTAGGCTCCAAAGGTGGAGCTGTTTCTGGTCAAGGCTGAGCCCATCAGCCATGGTGATGACCCTTCTGCTATTCATTAAGAAGGGGAAAAGGAAAGTGCTAAAATACGTGCAATGGAGAGGAGAGGGGGAGGTGAGAGCAGTAACTAAGCAGAGATACCAAGGTGTATGTGAGAAAAAAGGGAGAAGTGCAGGGCAGCCCGAGGTGAAGTGCCCAGCTGTGCCCTGAACCCATGGAGCAGTCTGTGCAGGACCACGGTGTAGCAGACTGGGATATTTTTAATCCTTTACATTATCTGTGATTAAATAACTGGACATTTGGCCATGTGTGTCATGGCTTATGCCCCTTTCCTCAAGTGTAAGCAATATGAATTGTCTGTGATGGCCTCACGTTAGTAGGGAACTAAATAGTGTTTACGTTTGAGAGAGAAGGACGTGAAAATACAACAACCAAAGAAAACCATTTTCATGTTTCATTTCAGCTGTCATTTCTCATTTTATTTTCTTCCTTAATAAGAGAAGGGTTTGGCATTGCTGAGTCTGTTCTGCTTCCCCTTCCACTGCGGGGGGGACACAGCCGGGACGCCTCCCTGTGCCGCCATTTTGGCCGCCTGGGGCTGCTCCTCTCAGAAGCTGCTGGAAGCTCCCCCGGCTCCAAAAACCCAACCCCACCTCTGGCTAATGCTGAGCCCCTCAGCCACAATGGAGGGGACTCCACCATTAAGATGTTAAAGAAGGGGAAAGGAATGGCTGTGAGACCTCAGGGCAGAGGAGAGTGGGAGAGCAATACCGGAGCAGAGAGACCAAGATCAGTGAGGAAAGAGGAGGAGAAGATCCCTGAGCAAAGGTTCCCCCGCAGCCCATGGTGAGATGCCGGGCTGTCCCCCTTCAGCCTCTTGAGGACCATGGTGGAGCAGATAGGGTCCTGCAGCCCCTTGAGTACCACGGTGGAGCAGCCGTGGATCTGCAGCCATGGAGGAGCCCGTGGCAGGGGAGGTGTCTGCTCCCGAAGCAGCCGTGGCTCTGCGGGCAGCCCGCGCTGGAGCAGTCTGTGCCTGAGGGACTGCACCTGGCGGGAGGGACTCATGTCGGAGGGGTTCCTGAAGGACTCTCTCCCGTCAGAGGGACCCCGCCTTGGAGAAGGGGAAAGCTGAGAGGAACCCTCCTGCCTGAGGAGGAAGGAGAGGCAGAAACACCGTCTGAGGAACTGACCACAAACCCCACTCACTGTGGCCTTTGGGGCGGGGAGAAGGTAGAAAGTTCTGGAATGAAGTGGTTTGGGCCGGGTAAGAAGGGAGGGTGTGGGGAAAGGTGTTTTTCAGATTTAGTTTTGTTTCTCATTGCCTTGGTTTCATCTGGCTAGTGAGAAATCAATCTCATTTTTTTCCCCAATTGTTTTTCTCTCTTGCCTGTCACCATACCTGGCGAGTGAACCCTCCATGTCCCTGTCTCATCCCATGAGATTTTTGCTTTATTTTTCTCTTCCCCATCCCACAGTTGAGGGAAGGAGGAGCGAGTGGCCTCGTGCTGCTTTGCTGCTGGCTGGACCCGAACCAGGACAGTCTGCTGGAAGTTGATGTGGTGCCAAGGGGAGTGTTGAATAGTAACTAGGAAAGATCTACGAAGAAAAATAGGAATTTCAGTAGGAAAGAAACAAGCTTTTTCTGCTTATTGTAACTGCATTTGGCACCAGCATGGGCTCCAAAGAAAATAATTATTTGGCTATTGTTGTTGCTATAAATAACAAAATAGAAGTTTGTGATCGTTGATCTCTTGCTGTTTCTGAGAGTTTGATAATGTTATGAACTCAAGGGGACTAATTTGATGAAGTAGTTTGTTGCCTGCCATATGGCTGGAGTTGCTTGACATGGAGATCCCATTACCTGCAAAGCTTTGCCTGGCTGGGCAGGGTCAGCCCAGCACTGGAGCTTTATGCTTTATACAGAGGCTCCTGGCTTTGTGGCTCCAACCCTAGGCTGGAAGCCTGGCTCTGGCAGGGGGCTGTTAAAGTCTCTGAATTACTTGGTGTAAAACCAGCTGGTTTTATTTCAGCTGTTCCCTCAGGCAAAACAAGGTTCCTTAGCTCCTAAAGTTCCAGCTAGAGAAGCCAAGCTTTAGGCAAAGCTCATACCCCAAATCTTCCTTCCTAGCTTTGAAGCTCAGCTGGCACAAAATCCCATCCTAACAGAGAGTAGTAACCTCACTGGGAACAGGTTACTATGAAGCTGCTGTAGCTAAAGACCTTGTGAATTAAACTTCAGTCTGGATCAGACTCTAATTTTTAGATATCTAGTTCTGCGATTTTTTTTCCTCTTTTTAAAACTTTTGTTTGTCCTTGACCTTTTTTCTCCTTCACAGCAGCTGAGCCTATCACCTCCAATTCAAATGTGAGATTGCTATGACAGGCTGACATTCTAGTGGTGCTGTAATTTGAAAGTAATAGACCCTTTTCTACATCTGGGATTCAGCAATCTGGGGGAAAGAGAAGAAAATCCTCTCCCCCATTTTGTTTTGCTGTAGAAGGTATGGTTCTGCCACTGGGTCCATATTTTGCAAGCTGAACAAGAAGTTCATCTCAATACACAACACAGAGACAGAGTAGGATAGAAACTGGCTTAGTCACATGAGGAATGCACTGTAATACCCTCTTCAAGTTTGGTAAGTGCAGCATTTGCAACCAGATGTTTAACCAATGAAAGTGGTGTTGTTCTATATAATAGTGACTCAATAATATTTTTTCTGACTTTCCTCTATATAATTTTAAAAGATTTAGTCTCTTTTTCAGCTGAAGTTTTCTATTCTTGCTGATTTCGTTCTGATCTGCTTGTGGTGGATTTTAGAGAAGGAAGGACACTCAGGCAATTTTTCCCTACAGTAAATTCAAAATGTAGACATGCTAATTTAGGGAAAACTATCTGGTAAAAGCACCTTAGTGAGATTGTGACCTGAATTTAGGGATCAATACATTAGGATGAGCATCCTAATTGCTGGAGAGCAGGCAAGAAAAAGAAATGTCTGGGACTGACTAATATCAGGTTGACTGGTTGGATGTAGAAAGGTCACTTTAAAGCAGGAGCTGGGTGGAGGAAGGGAAGATAATCAGTCCAGGAAGGTGAAAGATAAAACAAAAATGTTGAGTATGGGAACAAATAGTCTGATTACTGAACAGGGTATCAGTGAAGGTTCAAGAAAAGGGAGGTAATAGAAGAACTCAAGTCGGAGAAGAAGCACATTTGTATTTAGGGGTGTAAGGCATCTTACAACTTGGCTTAGGTTTTAAGCCTTATCTGAAGAAGGAGGTCTGTTTTCAGCAAATATCTGAGAAATGTAGTCTCTTCTGTTCTTCTGTTGATTCCTATAAAGGGTGAATATCCCCTGGGGATATCAGTAACTTTGTTAGCTTTTACTTAGCAGAGAGTCCTGTGATGGAAATGAGTCACCAAGCACACTTGTGAACCATGTGGATGTCAGTATAGTTTCTTATACTGGATGTATTTTTTGTTTACAGTTAGCTGTAAACACTAGGAACTGCAAATTTATTTATGATTTTAATGTAGGTATCTTGTGGCATAATTCAAGCATAAAAGTCAGAAACTATAATAAAAGTCATGTTCTCTGCAACTCTAAATTAGCATCTGTGCATTTATGCATCAAAATTAAAATAGTTGAACATAAGACGTAGACACACTCCCCTTTGCACCTTCTTGAACTGTTGTTAACAGTGTGAAAGGTAAAATTAACCCAAAGCTGCTCCTGGATGGATTTACCAAATGAAACATAGAGCTGACTATACTGTTTCAAGGTTTAAAAAGTTTAGGAACTCCCTGGAGCTAGATTCTCCCCAAGAAAATCATAAGAACTGCTCAGGTAATGCCAGGATAGTTTAGCAGCTGCCACCTCTGTGAATGCTGGTTCTCTTTTGATACCATCACTTCTTTGGTACTTTAGGAAATACTCTATCTCATCTGCAAAAATACTAAACTAGAGATGGAGACAGTGTTCTTTGAAGAGACAAATGCAAATAATGCCTTCAGCATAATACAGAGGTGTTTTAAGAGGGAGATCCAAAAAGGGCACTTTTAACCACCACCTACCCTGGTTCCCTCTCAATCAGATAAGGACAATGGTATTTTTCACAGAAACATGGAATTGTTGAGGTTGGAAGCGATTTCTGGAGGTCACCTGGTCCAGGTCTCAAGCAGGGCCACTGAGAGTCAGTTGTCCAGGGCTGTGTCTAGATGGCTCTAATTCCACAGAGATGTTTTGAAAATTAATTAATGTTTATGGAGCAGTTGGTTACTATAGTAATATGCATCACTGAGGAACCTGGGAGGAAATTGAGCATTAGCCACTGGGTGGAAAGCAACAAAGATTCAGCATGAGCTCATGTAATTAGAAAACATAACCCACACAATAGCTGATTTCTGTGGTTTTGATTCTCTGGCCTTAGTAATCCTGGGTGCAGTTTCTATGGTTTTGTTTTATAAATTCTCTAGTGGGTGAGCTGGCCAGTCCTGACTATACAACATTTTGTTTATTATGTTGGTGCTTAAGTTACCTTATATTAAGTCTTTGTGAGATATCTTGCAGTGCTTATGCATAAATAGCAGACAATGATATACTGCTTTCCTTGCCATCTTATTTGTTATGTGTGTAGTGTGAGTATCAGTCAAGTGAATCAATAAACACTGGCTGCATTAGCAGTTGTATGAAGAATATGAATCCAGTAACCATTCATGCTGTATTAGCTGAGATTTCAGCCACTCTGACTGATTGCCTTTGTCTTTTGTTTGGCAGCAGATGAACTTTGTCCCCAGGATATGATGGGAAAGCATTTAATTATGATCAAAATATGTGCTGTACCTTACTTCAGCTTTCATAGCAGTTTTCTGGGAACAAACACAAGAAAAGTAATAATACTTCTTAATCCTCCTTCATGCTAAGATGCAGAATATTAAACTCTTAACACCTTACCCTTTGCAAGACATTGTTGTTTGCTGTTTCTTTCTGTATTCCTGGATTTTTAGGTATGGGTTTTTACATCCCCACCTCAACTTTATTTGCTTAGGAAACAAGGATCTGAATTCTGCTTTCTGCCTCTGAACCGAATCCTTATTCAGCTGTAATAGTTCTCTAAGTGTTTTGTCCACTTTATCTTGCAGTGGTCATGTGTTGAGTTGCTTTAAGGTTTGAAGTGGGATGAAGAAGTTAAACCAAGTAGGACCATAACCACTTTTTCACAAGTTTGTTCCATTTGTCTACATTTGTAGCAGTGTTTGCTGAGTATCTTGAGGGACTGGGGAGACTGGAGAGAAGAAAAGACATTTGATTTAAGTGTGTGTTTTGTTGTGGCTCCTGGGAAACTGAGAGGCAAATGTATATGAGAGTCCCTGGTATATAAGGGATGACACATTGATGCTAAAGTCATACACTCATTTCCTGTGTGGGAATGTCATTTTTTTTGTAGATCCAGAGTATCACCAGGCTGCACTTGATGTTACAATCTCTGTCATCACATCAGGCCAAGGTACATGACAATATTAAGGGAATTATTACTTTTTCTTCCCTTTTAACTGGCAGTGTAAGAGGGTAATGGTCAGTGCAGGTGCAAGGTCACATAACAGGAATCCCAACTGAAGCAGAAAATTGAGGGGCTTGGTGTTAATTTAGTCTTTTTCTGGGCACTTAGGCAATCAAAATAGGAGTTGCAGAATCTCAAGGTCACCTTTTCTTCATGCAGCTCCACACTGTTTAAGGACCAGAATAACAAATTTGCCTGATATTCAGGAGACTTTTGGTTCTGGCTTCCATCCAGCATCCATCCATCTCGCAGATGTAGAGCCAGCATCACCCCAATACCTGAATGCTTCACATCCTTATTGAGCTGATCCACCCAGAATTCCTGAGAGTAAGTCTGTCAAAGAGCAGAGAACTTAACCTGTCTTAAAAGTTGTAATACAAAGCCCAAACCATCCTCCACCTGTCCTAGAGGAACTTATAACTTCTCCTGTGGTAAAGATTAAGCTGTGCTTTTTAACATTTGCTGTTCTTCAACAAGGCTTTAGTTTAGGAAAAGCAGTGAGTTCAACTTGTAAATCTTCACACCTTCTACCAGTGGTATAAAGATCTTCTCATTTTCCCTTCTTCAAAAGCAGACTTGAAAATCTTGCATAATCCTTTGCAGGCTTTTGATTTCTTTTTCATGTGAATATCCTGCACAAATTAGCTTCCACTGATGTAGTTTAACAGCTCACAATTTCCAAAGCAGACAAAACCTTGATCACATAGAATGCAATCAAAACATTTTTCTTTTAATTTGGTAATCTGTCTGAGACTGTATTCATTCAAAATAGTATGTAACAGATTTTGCACCATTCTAATTTCCCCTTCATTATATCCTATTATTTGGACACCTATATAAATTGCCATCAATTTAGTATAGTTTTAGTACTTACAGATATAAGGCAGTCAGTCAGCTGTGTTTGTCTGAGAAGGCTTAAAATGCAGCACTTCATGTGATTTGAAGATTTTATGGGTTTACTGTGTCTTGTTTTAGAAGACAGCCCAACCAGCCTGGGAAATGGAGCTCCTGTCCAGAGGGATTCTAGTTTGCTAATAATTGTCTCTTTCCACTTATGACCAATGTTCCTTTGGGCATTTCCATATCGTTCTGTGGAATTCTTCAGGAAATCCTGGGATGAAAAACCTGCAAAACAGCAGAACCAGGTGAACTGTGCTTTTTGGATGCTCAGAGCCCTGTTGTAATACGAGAGCCTTTTGAGAATTGCATGGTTGTGTGTGTAGGAGACTCCAAGAGCCTCTTTTGTAGCCTAGTATCTTCTTTTAGCAGTCATGATCAACAATTCCAGTTCAGTTTGCTCAATTACAAATCTTTATCTGATGTTCCTAATTAGGAATCTGCTTTCTCAAGGTTTCTTCCTTTGGCACTGGCTGCTAATTTGGCCACTTTATATAACAGTTCTCCATTTCTAAGAAAGCCCTCTATAGCAGGCACAGCAATGAAGTTATTCAAGTCAGCTCTTTTTCTCTCTCTCTCCCTCTCTCACTGTCCTAAATCACAGGTTCTTAAATTATAAACATATAGTTCTATATTAGGATAGGTGGGAAGTATTCAGGCTAAAGAGCTTTATATTCCAATCCTTATTCAAAAAGCATTGCTATTCCAGAATATACTCAGGCCTGATTAACTTCAATGGGACTGGCACCAGATAAAAATCAAACCAATAATATGCCTTATTGAGTTAGGACCATTATCTGGTTTTCCACTAATGCAGTTCCACCAAGTTAAACTGATTTCTGAAGGCAGAGAAGGTCCCACATCGCTCTCTACAGCTGATAATGTACAGGAGAATAAATACTGACATGGAATCTCTCAGTGCTGTTAAGTTCTTTTGAGAGCGTGGTCTCAAAGTGAAATGGGACTTCCCACAGGCAACTAATGCTTACAGAATTAAACCTGGTGACAGTGATAAAGTCTGTTTGTGAGCAGAACTGCATTGTTCAGGCAAACCTCACAAATACAGCAGGCTATCCTGGGAAAGATATAGTCAGGCTGTGGGATTTTTCCAGTTGTGTTCTGAAGAGGACTTATGATAAATACCTTAAAGATTAAGCAGTTGTTTCAAAAAGCAGAGTAAATGCATTATTTTGTTGTGTGGGAAAAGAACTAAAGCTATGAGTTCTCTCTAACCTACATCTTTGTAGAAAAAAAGCTGTGAAAGGAGTCCCAGGAAGCAAGTAGCTAACGACAAAAGAGGAGAATAAGTCTCTTTCAGCATTTAGAACAGAGAGATGGAAGTTCTAAGGAGCATTTTAGAAAGAAATTTGTATCGATAGAAGGGGGAAAAAAAACCCCAAAATAATGAAGTTTTAAGAAAAGTTTGGTGACAGGAGCAAGCATGGGTGGGAAGCCTGAAGATAAGATGGTGCCATAAAAAACTCACTAGTGACAATATACTTCCCTGAATATAGTAAAACTTTTGATTTAATTGATGCAGCTGAAGAGAAGGCGTTACTAGGAAGAGGACTGGCTACAGCCCAATAATTCCTCCTCAGACTTTGGTGGTGCTGGTTATCCAAGTAGTTCTTCAAGTGATTGATTTTTCTCTTCCTTAGTTGGTTGAGAAGACTAAACTTTTTAATGGATGAGTTCTGTGATGGTTTTGTTGCAAAGGTCAGCTAAATTTGGTCAAGATCAAAATAAAATGTGTCATATGACTGGTAAAATAGGAACTGAGATTTTTAGCTGCCTTGCTTTATGTTGCAGGACTTCAAAGTCAAGACATGGGTCATGACATAACTTACTTGAAAAGAAGTTTGGAAAAAATATCTTCTTCCACTGTGACACAAACTGAAAATAAAAACAAACTTACAGATTTAGGATTGAAGCATTTCACAAATGTTATAAAATTAATCTCCATGTGCTTGCCCTGCTGAGTGTTTTCAAACTTCTAAATTTGATATATTTCAGCAGTATTAACAAGATGGGGCTCTTTTTTTATTCTTTGGAAATAGAGCTGGTTGAGGAAAAAAAAAACCCAAACAAATCACACTTAGTTGAAAAATATTTGTTTACACTCCCCTCTTCTTTCCAAAATTTAAAAGCTATCTGAAACATTTACATGTAGGTGAAAGCAACACAAGGAAGAAAGTTTTACAAAAGTATTATCATCAAACTCTTTCCTGCCAATTGAAAATAATTATTTTTAGCATAGAAATTTCATTAGCACTTGAAAATCTTGAGTAGTTCTAAGATCCAATTTAACTCAAGTTTCTGGAGTATTGCATTGTAGGCTTTACTCCTGCTGCTGCACTCCTCTTTAATATATTCTTATTTTCCTTCCTTTCTCAGATTACATGGAATGTTTATATGCCATAGTAGAGTATGTATATGCTCTATATACATACATATGACATATATGCTCTATATGTTGGTTGTAAATAAAATTTCATGGCATTACATCAAACTCTTTTCTGGTAAATTCCAATAGGAATGTGAGATACAAAGGAAAAAAACCACCCACCATTAGTCTCTGTCTTTGTTAGTGGAACATAATTTATCTTTTAATTCCTTTTTTTATGAGTTCAATAATGTTCCACTAATGATCATTTACAATAATATAAATAAATTACTCCTGGAGAAGAGAGACTGTAATCATCATTTGTAGCACAGAGGGAGAGCAATTCTTGCCTTCTCTGTGCTAAGCCCTGTGCAAGCCCAGAGCAAAAAAAAGTTTTTACACAACTTGATCATTAATTACAGGAGCATATCAAATCAGATCTGCAGTACCAAATGCTTGAATCTCACTAATTTTAAGTGAGAGATGGAAGAGAGCAATTTCAAGTTAGTTTTTGACAATATCATCCCAGAAGGTACCAGGTTTGGTTTGGTTTTGTTTGTTTGTTTATTTCCTCCTAATAAACTGCCAGTAACATTTTGTGTGAATTTGTTCTCTGGAGCCTGGTTGTTTGTGGTGTCTTTGTTACAGTGGCTTCAAAGTGTCACACTGGAGGCAGGTATTGATGGGAATATAATAAGTTTTTTAAAAGAACTGTCATAGACATTAGGGAGAGGCTCCAGACAGATGAAATAAGGACAAAAAGTCACTTCAGAAACTTCATAGAAAGGGAAAAAAAATACCAAAGTGTTATGGATAGGTTTGCCTTGCTCTAGAAATGAAGTGGGTTAAGAATGAGTGGGGAGACTTTGTCTTTTTGGGGACACAGATATAAACAAATCAACCTCTACTAGGAGGAAAGAAGGACAAGACAACCCAGGAGACTGAGAGGATACTCTTCTGCTACAGCTTAGCCCTTTGTGCAATCAGTTCTCCCATCTCTGATTAAGAACTTTGGGATTCAGGTTGGGAAATGTTTAATTAGAGCAGTAATTTAAAAATCCCTGCCATCAGGAGAAGCTCATTTTCTGCCCCTTTCACAATCACTGGAGAATTACTGACTCAGTACTCCTGAGAACCTGGCATCCTTCAGTGCTTTCATTTTTGTTCTCTGTGACAAACCTATTGCCCTGTGGAGAGAAAGCAGAAGAGATGCTACAAGTATGCCCAAGGGATGGGAGCTTGTTTATTACCACAGGTGCCATACATTGCACATAACTGCAACTGTGCCACCCCCCTGGCAGCCAGGAGAAAAGAGCTACTCAAGCAATCAGCATGGGCAGGCCTGTAAATAGCCTGGTTTGTCCCCTAGTAAAAGGAAGGTGAAGGG
>JAAWXA010000013.1:17207312-17233871 GCA_038090715.1 Florisuga fusca
AGAAGGGGGAAGGGGAGGGAAAAGGGGAAGGAAAAGGGGAAGGGGAAGGGAAGTTAGTGGGTGTTATGCTGAGAAAGTTCTATAGAAGAGAAGACAGAAGAAGGTAGGTTTTGTCATTCAACTGCTAAATCAATGATACATATAATTAAGCTTTAATAGTTCTGTTTTTCATCACACTGCTTGTTGGAAATATATTCAGTGTATTTGTTCCTGTAACTAAGAGTGTAGATGAAAGGTAGGCTCCCTTAGTTTTCAGAAGGTGCTTTGTGAAACAAACTCCTGTATGGTGAAAGGAAGGTCTAGTTGCAGAGGTGTCTGAGCTCTTATTTCAAGTTCTTCTGTTCAAGTCACTTCTGCTAACTCAGTGGCTATGTGTGCTCCCTTGGGGCTGGCTCCTCATGCGGGTGTTCTGTACTCCCTTCTGTGTGTCAATATACCCTCCTTGTTATGCATAGGGTGTATATATAATACCAGGTATTTTGTGTACTGCTACATATCAGCTTGGAAAGCTGGGTGTGAGTAAGATTTGAAATAGGGAATATGATTTTTCAAGTGATGGTGGTTAAAAAGTTGTTTTTTAATCCCCCAGTGCTGCTGACCCACACTGACGCTGCCCTGAGCCCTTTACTTCTCTGCGATTTGTTGAGGTGCAGGCTTTGAAAAACACAGAGGTGTCTGCTGATTGTGGTCTTCTAATGTTTGTTGCCTCAGTACAAGTAGAAAATGTTTGGTTGCCTTCTCAGAGGGGAAGTTCTTACAAGGTTTTGAAGGTGTGGTTCCCATTGAGACACTACTTATGCTTCATTTTTCCGATGTCCCATGATTGCTTGGCCCTAAAATCCAGTGAGGGTGAGTAGCCCAATTTCTGAAATTGAACCCTTAGTGGTAAACTTCTCCTAAATTCAAGGGACATCCCAGTGACCAGAGCTGAGTTCAGAAAAAGTGTAGGCTCTATTTTGTATTAAGGCTCAAGTCAGATCTGGATAGGGGAGTTGGTGGGGTAGATGGGGAAGGTGAAACATCAATATATCACTGTACTCTTTGTGACAGAACTGTATTTTGAAGGCAGTAAGGAAAGCAATAAATCATGAGCTGGCTCTTGAATTTTCTGTCTCTTGTGTTATATTGCCTGACCCCTGAAGCTGCTGATGTATGCTCTCCTGTGATGCTGTTTTCTTCTCCAGTTGACCTGAAACTAGCAGTTTCAAAGTTGGGGGACAGTTCATATTTAGTCAGAACCTGAAATTCAAGTGAAGAAATTTAGAAGCCTTATCTAACACAGTACAGTCTATTGCCCTAAGATTTTATCTGAAGGTTGATGGGGTAACAGTGTAGGTGACAAAGAAAAATGTCATATAAAGCTAATTCAAATACAAATACATTTCAGTCGTTAAACTAGTGCTGCAGGTTACAATTTACAACTCAACTAATAATGATAAAACTAAATATAATGAAAAATACCAATTTTTGATTATCAGGAAAAAATATCTGTGGATATATATTTATAGGGGGCATTTAAATAGACAGTAATCACTGTAGTGATATCAAAAGAGTACATACAGGTAAAGGAGAAAAAGAATACCAGAAATTATCAGGGGGTTAAAAAAGCCACCATTAAACACAGAGAAAATGGGAATGGCTGCCACAGTAAGATTTAAAAAGCTACAAATATCAGCACTGCAAAATCAGTCAAGAAGCCAGAGTGTCACTCTCTTAAAGCTTTCACCCATACTTGCCATTAGTGCCAGGACTAGAAATGTTAATGAAGATACCCTCATATAGCAGTCCTGGAAATGCTGCCATTACCAAATTAAAAGTGTAGAAAATGAGGCAGAGAGACACAGGTCCTGTTACTTTATGGATCTAGTCTAACCTTGTCATCCAGCTTCCATCTGCAGTTCCTGGAGAGACAGCAGCACTTGAGAAGGGCAATTCAATTTTGCTCTGTTGGCTTCCTAAAGCCATTGAAAAGCCTGACTGTCACTCAGGTTTCAATGAATCCTACTTTAAGTGATGCTTTCAAGGACACGTAAACCTTCTGTGCCTATTTGGGGAATTGAATGCAAATTTTTTTTCTTATGCAACTCAGGAAAACTTATTATTTTTTATAATAGTGCCATAGATATCAGAAAGTACTAACATCAACTTCTGAAAGCCACTGAGGGTTTTGATGGAAATGAGGCAGAGAAACTCAAAGCATCTGACTGTGTAGAGTTTACATTGGCTCTTAAATATGTGCAGTTCAGTATAGGGATGAGAGCATTCCCCACATGATGAATGAGTTTTTCAAAATAGGAAAAAAAATTGAGTTGTTTTCATTGTAGTGGAGGAGAATCTCTACATTAAATACATGTATGTGATTTGCTTTGTTTTCATTCCAGTGATTTAATAAAAAATCAGTTATTTGTGTCTTCCATTCAGTACCCCCATTAAAATAAATGTATACACTGCTACTCTTATGCAAGCATGGACTTTTTTTGATCAATATGAACATTCCTTAGCATCCACAATCCTGCTAGTTACAGCTTTGTCTAGCTTATATGGGACTAAAATGGTGTGAACCCTAACTTAAACTACTCAGGATCAGTAGCTGCTGTCTGACAGTCATCTCTCTGCCCAGAACCTTTCTCTGTATCATAATTAATCAAAGCTTTCAAAAGTCAATGTAATTAAGAGCAAGAGAGTTCTCGTGGACGACCTGCAAGCTATCTGCACTACATCTGAATAAAGCCAGCAGTCAGTGTTGTCATTTCCTTGGCACAACAGAAAGCAACTGACCCTTTTCCATCCTCTCTCCAAAAATCTGTGTGTCTGTGTGTTCCCACTAGACCTTGTTCCCCTCTTATTAATATCTGGAGAAAAAATGGAATGCTAAAGTGTGGAATCACTAGAGGAAATGACCTCCCTGGGCAGACGAAATCTGAAAACTTACCACCTTGCCTCTTGTGAGTGTAGAGAATAAAACCTGCTATTTGTGAACCTCTCAGGATAAGAAGTACTTGAGTAGGAATGGTTTTAGCAGACTGCAGTGTTTCTTAAGAAGAGAGGAAAAAAAATCATTGTTTTGATCACTTGTTTTTTCCACTGTAGTAATGCATTCAGCTCAGCAGTCAGTCTGGCGTTCTAAATGTCATGCAAGTGAACTTTATTCTTGAAGTGTTCTTAAGGTGAGCTGGTAGTTGAAATCTGTATGAGAATCAGTAACACATACCTGACATAGCTTCCTCTAGCTGAAAGTATGTCAGCCATTAACCACTTGATAGATTTCTACTGCAGGGTTTCGGAACAGAAGTCAGGAAAAATGAGACATGAAAGAGAACACTAATTGGGTGAAAGCTAGTAATTAAATTTCATTGAATTTGGCAGGTAATTCTGGCTAACATGTATGCTTCAAGATGTTTCAATTTAAGATCCTGATGTGTTGCGATTTTCTGTTTGTTTTTCTTACAATTAATTTAACTTCTTTAACTTTACCCACGCTTGCTTTAAGTGACCAACTATATAGTTGATTACTGTCATCTCCTATAAATATCCAGCCCCTATCAAGTCTACTCTGCAGCACAGCATCTTATCTTTTAAGACATGGCCATGATCCAAAGCTGTCAGTCACAGGTAGGATGTGCTGTGGTGTAGGATTCCCCCTGGGACAGTCAGGCCCTAAAGGGGCTGCCTAGAGGGTGCTGCCCAATTTCCATCACCGAGTGTTTCCCAGGGCTGGTGGCTCTAATCAAAACTCAGGTAGAACTGATTCATTGGTGGTGGACTGGTTGGTGGGTTTTGGCTCTCTGAAACCCTATTATTTATGATAGGTGTTTGAAGATGAGCTTTCAGAGTAAAATTGAGCAAAGAAGATAATTCCAAACTGTTCTGAAGTCCAAATGGATTTGGAATCAGTTTAAATCAGATCTGTATCTCTTCTGTACTGGAGGTAATGCAATAATCTTCCCATAAGACCTTCATAAGCTGTGATTTTTGGCTGCTTTACTGCTGCTGGTGATTTTGATCTTTTCAACTTGCATAGCTGCACACACAGGAAAGCTGTTCAGTTATATCTTATTTTTATGTTTCACTATCATAGCAATGCACTTGTGCACACAGACAGAAACTAAAAATACTTGAAGTACAAAATTACATTCTATGCTATAATGTGATCATAGAGCCAGTTTTTCAAAGAACAGTATGGGACTATATTTCTAATGCTTTTGGCATTTATTTCCATTATGCTGCATGGCACCAGTCTGATAAAACTTCATGGGATGTGTTGAGGCTTTAAGAAATGTTATGAAATGTTGTCCTCACTCAGAAATCCAAATGAATCCCACCATTCATATACTTTGTTTGTACTGACAACAAGAATTAGGAGTGAATATTAATGTGAATGCAGGAGTACATGAATCCTTTATGCTGTTTAAAGTTCCAGGATGTGACAGTTGTCAGCTACATATACAGAAAGATCACCCTTGCTGTGGATGAGGCTTGTAGGATTTTTTTGATAGATGAAGACAAATTGCTAATGATTATGTCCCAGTTCTCATATAAATCTCTGAAAGAGCACATGACCAGGCTGCAAAAGGAACAGGACACATTAAATCATACTATGGTTCAATATTTGATTACTGAAAGCTGGAATAACAGTGGGAGGTTTTTTCTTACCCGCCCTATCCCTCCCTTAAAAATAAGCCCAGTAGTTAACTCTTCATTTATAATCAAGTATCTTGGATGCAGAATTTGTTGTCTGGGAGCTGCTGACTGACAGCAGGTGGATGTAGTCTCAGTTACTCTCTTCTTCACACTGTTCCCTCTTTCTTCACACACCCCACCAACCCCCCAAAAAAACCCACTGTGGATTAAAAAACCAACATATGTTGGCCTCAGTATGGACACTGTATGACCCAAAAGCTTGTAAAGGAAGTTGCTTCTCTATTTGTTGATGAAAATTAGCACTGTCCCAGTCTCTTGGGGAATAAATAAGCAGTGATTGTGATACTAACAGTATGGTATTATAGACTCTGTTCTCTTTCTAGCTAGATGATAATAATACAATTCTGCTTATAACTGTGAAACCCACTTTCTCAGTAAAAAGAGATTGTTCTAATACCAGTGCAGTTATCAGAAAAAAATTAAAAACCGAGATTTAAAAGAGCACACCACGGACCTATTCTTTTATTCATTACGTTTATTAGGTAGAGTTCAGATTGCTCTTGGCTTTATCTGCCTTTCCAGAACACCAGCAGTGACACTCAAATGTTTGAAGATTCAAGAAAATACCAAAATGATGAATATTAATGCTACACCCAGACTTGTGATTATTTCTGGTGTCTACTGCCAATCATTTAACTGCTTTTGCCTTGTTCAAGGCAGCTGTAATTGAAGCTGAGGGAGTGGCATACAGTGGTGTGTGAGCTGAGGAAAGCTGTGCCACCAGCTACTGGTGATGCTCTGCTGCTCCTCTGTGATTGGAGGTGCTTGTCAATATGGTGTGGCTCAGAATTTGTTTCCTGAGCATTGCCCCTGACGTTGTAAAGTGTCGTAGTTGTGAGGTGTAGCTGCAGTGGGAAGCAGAAGAGCACAGCATGGAGTACTAGGGAATGGGTTGCAAAAGAGGTGTGAAGTGGATGATAGGAGAAAGCTAAGCACTCAGACCATCAGAGGTACCTTGTCTAGTAGGGTTCAGCTGGACAGCTTCTCCCTTTTCAAGGGAGAGGGAATGTAAATGGTAACCAGTAATTATCATGAACCCACTTCTCCATAAGTGTGTCATCTACAAGTGCAAAGTGTTTGAGCTCCTCAGTAAGCACAGAGTCAAGATTTCATTGCCATATCGTTTGTGTTCCCTAGCTGGGAGAGCAGTCCTTCCAGCAAGCTTGGAAGAACATAAAAGTCATCTTAATTCCATCCTGATAGGGTCTCTTTGGTGTCTTTTCCAGGTTATTGTTCTTCATAATGGCAAAAGCATATTTGCTTTGGGAGGTGAAGGTCAGTTAAGTAGGTATCACCTGGCTGCATAATAATGTCGTGTAGTCTTCTACAGTCAAATAATGTCAGCACCTCTTGCAGCACTTGTTAGAAGCAAATCATTTTCCTTCACAGAGGCCACTCTACAGAGCAAAAAGTAAAACTCCAGGCTCCTGGGTTCTGACTCTTCAGCCTGTTGACTGGCAGTTTGGTTCTTTTGTTATTGTAGAATATTATCTGTTCTACCTCCAGTGCTCTTATCCAGTTAGTTATGATGCACTGTAGTTAAAATTGGAGCTTTGCAGTCTTTGAACCTTATTTGACTACTGGAACAGAATGAACACGCAGGACTAGGACAGAATTCTGGTTTCCTAAATGTAGCCAGGAAAAGAAAAGGAGAACATAGCACATTGTGATACAATCATACCAAGTGGGTGAAGGAGGGCTGCTAAACTCATTGCTTTCCATCCTCATGCCCTCATCATTGGTCTAACATTACATGTGATGTTACCTACTTTTATTTAGAGGGCACCTTTTCCAGTTAGCCCAGTGGCTTCATTAGCATATTTAATGGTTGCTGGCGATTGCCTTCCCAGCTATTCACATGCTGAGAGCAGTAATTGCTTGGATAGTTGCACAGTTCCTCTGCTCTGTATGCTGGGCTGAGCATCTACCCAGCAACATCCCCTGCAGTAACCCTGAGTGCCTTCCCTCTCCCCAGACTGATGACTGCCTTATAACAGGAAACTTAATTTTCTATTTGTTTCACTTGCTTATGATAATCATGATTATGACTAATTTCAGGATCCTTCTACAACCCAAATCACTGATGGGAACTGTGAGGCCTGGTGTTTTCTTCCTTTCCCTTTTTCTCAGTGTATGTGTGTCTAGGGTGGCTGATGTGCTCCTGATTTGTGGGTGCCCGGGGCAGGTCTCACAAGCAGGGGAACATTTAGATACACTTGGTTGATTTGGTCTCAGATTCAGGGAACTAACTCTTTTCACGTTCTTTGTTTTGAGAAGTATTTTAAATGTTTCCGATTCTTTTTTCCCCTGTAGTTACACTACATTAGAGATTTCTAAAAGAAACCTCGGCAGCAAAATGTTTGCAAATCATTCTCAGAACTTCTGTAAATCAAAAACATCTTTGTCAGTGTGTCAGACAGGTTTATTGACTAAAAGTACGTTCCCTTGACTCACTTAGGGTCATGTGAGAATTGGCTGTGCAAAAATTGTCCTGGCTGGTCACCCTGATGTCCAACTTACATTGTATTTTCTATATCCTCATCCACTTTTTAAAGTTGTGTTTCAATACTGTCTCTTCAAACAACCACTGGACAAAGTATACCAGAATAGACTAATACGGAGCAACTAAAATAATCTGGAATATGATGAGAGCCATTACTGCATCCAGAAGTGTGAAGAGAAAAAGTAGAACCTCTGTGAAATCAAGGAATTGGTGGGGTTTGGTCATGAGCATGTGTTATGGAGGATGCCTAAACAAAGAGCTTTCTAACCCTTTCTTTAGCAGAGATGTTGCTTTTCTCAGTGCTGTATTCTGAGTGTCAGAGATCTGGTTTTTAAGTGGCAAATACCTACCTCAAACTACTATGAGAAGTGGCAATAGTGGATGTCTGCACCCCTTTTTCTGCCAGAGATATCAAGGTCCAGATGGCCGTCAATAATGAAGAACATTACCACAGAAATTATTTCTGTAACTCTGGGTTCAGTACCATACAAGTAGCCAGAAATGCTATATGATCTTTTAGGGTTTCTAATTTTTTTTTTAATATAATTGGCAACAGAACCTGGGGGAAGCTTAACTGCTTCCATGAGGGGATCAGATAGCAGCGTAAATTCTTGGGATGTAAAAAGATGTTAAGCATTGTTGATATGAATATCAGTTGGAATGACATAGCTGCATGTTAATTGCCATGCCTCTTTAGATGATCTGGTCCCAGTAATTAAACTGAACTTCAGTGGTTTTTGTCATGAGAATCTGAGACTCAGAGTTCTAAAGGAAGAAGAGAATAGTTTGAAAAGATGTTGAACACATTACCTACCACTAAAATCACCTGATTTCATACTAGCAAAGCTCCAAAATATTGTTTTTACCACTTATTTTCTGTCTTTGAGAAAATAAGTAAGGTAATCAGTACTCCTCCTGAATGGAAAGTTCAAATGGAAATTCGAAAAAGAAAAAAATACCCCCTTGGAGCATTTTCAGATCATTTAATACCTTGTAATTGTAAAGAAGCAACAGACTCTTGTTTTCAGACAGTCATTAAGACTACAGCCTTTCCTCACTGCAACATAGATTATGGCTCTCACTCAAATTGTGTTTTCTTTCTTTCTTTCTTTCTTTCTTTCTTTCTTTCTTTCTTTCTTTCTTTCTTTCTTTCTTTCTTTCTTTCTTTCTTTCTTTCTTTCTGTCTTTCTTTCTTTCTCTCTGTCTTTCTTTCTTTCTCTCTGTCTTTCTGTCTTTCTCTCTGTCTTTCTGTCTTTCTTTCTGTCTTTCTTTCTGTCTTTCTTTCTGTCTTTCTTTCTGTCTTTTTTTTCTTTTGTCCCTCTTCTGTTCCAAAGTGTAAATTGTTTCCTGCCACTCCACAGGATTTTTCTCCCTTAAAGAAATGGAGGGAGATAACTACTCATAGTGCTGACAGAGGTAAGAGTAGTAGAATAAGTAATACTTCAGATACAGAATGATAAACTGCTACTGGGAGATAACTCAACAAAGATTCATATCCCAAAGCACTAGTTAGTCTATCAGCACTTCTGCCATTGTCTCTTAGGCCACAAATCTGAGAGAAAGTTTCAAGGTCAGCTGTAATTATACTGAAAATCTGTAGATCTCAGAAAAGCCCAGTGAATTAACCACCTTTTTCTTCTTGGATTTTGTTCTAATATGAGGCTGCTTAAATACCTCCATTTGGTTGGATCACTGTAATAGGATAAGGGATAACAAAAAAGAGACAGATGAAGATATATTTGGGGGAGGGGGAAGTTGTATTTGTGAGAAGCATCAGGTAATTTTGGCCAGAGAAAGAAGTTAGTGGCATTTTATGTTGTGCCTTATGTAGTTATTTGTGGAAATAAACATACACCATTAATACTAGCACTATGCTAACTTGTCCAGATCAAAGACTAATTGAACCAGCTCATTTAAAACTACTTTTAATTGTTTCAAAACCTGAAAAATAAAAAAAGGGTGAGAAAAAAGTGATGCCTAAATGTAAATCAAAGTTCTAACTTGTGAGGTGCTTACTGGCCACATATACCAAGTTTTTCAGCCTCTACACAATTGAAATGATTTTACAGATAGAAAAGGATGGTTCCACAGTGTGAATTTGTAGCTCATCAATTTTTTTTTTTTCTTTTCCTCTGACTGGTGTGGAAAATTTGCCAGCTCTTGGCCTTATTACAAACATAAGTGCCAGCTGCCCAGAGGAAAGAAGGACTAAAAGTACAGTATAAATTAACTTAATTGAATAATGAAACCAAGGAGGAGCTCATCTGTATTATTTAAAAAAGTGAAAACTAGTCTTGTAGATCCAAGACAGCTGGTAAGGGTAGATAAGGGAAAGCTCAAGCCAAAAGGAGAGTTGTTTTTTTTATTTGGGGGTGCTAATGAGAACTTTCTAGGGAGGTTCATTACTAGTAATAGGAAAAACTCAATGAAACTCTTGGTCCACAACTTGGACAAGAGCAAATGCTATCTGCACCTAGGGGAGGAGAAGGCTTAAAGGACAAACACTTTTCTGTATCAGTCATTCTGAGGAAAACTGCAATTACATCAGATAGCATCTTTAACAGATTGTGAGTTCTCTTCCTGCAAGTGGGATATGAAGTAAAAAAATCTAGATTGGCTGGGTTTGATCCACTTAGGCTGCTGTACGCTTCTTTTGCAGAATTTTTTTTCTTTTCAAGGAGATAGCAGTAGGAAGAAGCAGTAATATTTCCTACCAAACATTCTTGTAAATGAACATTATCCAGATCACTACCAGAACTGGTACAATCCACCACCATTATCTCTAACAGAACTGTGTTCCAGAACTTGTACTTTTACCCAGGGAATATAGTAGTAGCAGTATTATCATCATTTATTATTATTAGTAGTAATAATATATTTATTATTATTAATAATAATTTAGTGGTGCCTTTTTTGACAGGGCAAAGGTTAATGACTTTAAACTAAAAGAGGGTAGATTTAGACTGGCTATAAGGAAGCAGTCTGTTACAATGAGGGTGAGACACTGCCATGGGTTGCCCAGAGAGGTGGTGGATGCCCCATCCCTGGAATCAGTCAAGCCCAGGTTAGACAGGATTCTGAGCAACGTGATCTTGTTGAAGATGTTCTGGCCCATGGCAAGGGGGTTGGAATAAATGAGCTTTAAAGGTCCCTTCCAACTTAAACTGTTCTGTGAATCTGTGGTTCTATAACAAAAAACAAACTTGTGAATCCCTGGTGTATATAAAGTAACTATTGGGAGTGCAAAGCTGGTTAAAGATCTGTTTTCAGAGAGTATTTAGAATGAGTCACAGACAGAAATGGAAGCATGAATCAAGTGAGGCTCTTCAGGGATATGTCCTGGTGTTGTGATATTAAATATTTTCATTAAAATTCAAATGATGGTATAGCAAGTTTACTTACTGAATTTCAGGCTCCACCAAGCTGGAGGAAACTGCAAGTATCTGGGAGAACTGGACTGAGAGTTCAGGATGATCCTGACACATCTGGGATAGGACCTAGAAAAAATGGGTTGAGATTGATCAGAGATAAGTAAAAAATATTCTTCACTTAGATGGAAAAACCAATCAACTAGCTGAAGAATTAACAGAAGAAGAAAGCAATAGGAATGATAATGTCTAGAAATGTTGCTTCTGGAGAGAACCGTAGGAGTCTGGGTTATCTCTTGTAAAAAGGAGACAGAATGTCAAATATGTTACTGTAGAGGGCAAAGAAAAGGGTAATGACTGGGAAGCTAGTGAAAAAACCAAGGTTACAACTGATTTGTTGGCCAAATTTTCATTGAAGCTCACATATGCACAGTCTTGCAAACCTGGTGCTTTATTGACTTCATGGTGTAATCCTGTCTAAAATAAATTTCCCACTGGTATCAAAGCCTCTCAGCAAAGTAGGTCATCTATCATGTTGCTTTTTGTTTCTCTGCAATCTATTGGCATGAAGTTGACACTAAAGCTTTTTCCTACACATGAAATCAGGAACTGGCAAGCTATCATGTGAGTAAACTCCTTCCATTCGTAGCCATCAGTGAATTTGAAACTGAAGTTTCAACCTGCTCAAAGTAGGCTTTAACCTTCAGCTTTACCTTTAAGTAGCTTTTTACATTGCCATGCTGTAGCTGTCTCTGATATTACTATCTGAACTTAAGACTTGAAGTACATCTAACTTCAGCAATTGCTTGTAACTCACCTGTTGAAATCTGCATTTATATTGCTAATTACAGCCAGTTATTTCTTTTCCCAAGAACTATGCCCACTAGACTACCTGCCACTTACCTGAATTTTCAAAAACCATTTTTCATAATAGGTCAAGAGAACTCCAGAATAATATCCTTTATGTTCATGCAACAAGTATTTTCCTCTTTAAAACTGCAATAGTTTCAGCCCTTTCTCTTTTTTTCTGTTTGTTCATGCTCCCTGGAGCTTGGTTTTAGATGAAGAGGAAGCGTGTTGGATGGATGCCTTCTTTCTTATGACCTGAAATTAGCTTTAAACAGCCATTTAGGAGCAATTCTTGTTCATTCTTATGAAACTTCAAAGACCACGTGTGATTAGGTGCTCATGTAACTTCTCCCACTGATCATTTATATAATGTATTATCACCTTCAAAAGTACCTCTTTGGACACACTGGCATAAGAAGCACACATAATACTGTATTTTATTAAAAAATAGTTTGTCAGGTATTGTATGACTTCAATGAAAACAGTTGTCTTTTAAAATTAACTATGTTTTGCATCTATTCAAAGGATGCTGCCACATCACTGCCTGATAAGTGCTGACATGAGATGAGGTGCTTTTAGGCCACCTTGATGCACACATTATGGAAATCTTTGTGCAACAGACCCTAAGTGAAACCTTGAGGTGGGGTGAACTTGTAACCTGCTTTTTCGTGCTCATTCAGAAAGGATTAGAGGTGAAGTCAGTTTTGTCTTGTTTTATGTCCCAAAATGTGCTTTTCAGTTTGCCTCTACAGTCAGTGGGGACAGGTTGCCTGAGAAGTTGTGGATGCCCAATCATTGCAAGTGTTCAAGGCCAGGTTGGACAGGACTTTGGGCAGCCTGGTTTAGGAGGGCTGAACTAGATGATGATTAAAGGTCACTTCCAACCCAAACCATTGAATGATTCTACCTTGGTGGGATAACTGATCTGAACTTCATTTGGCATTTTAGGGAAAGGGCCTGAATAATCATCCAGAAGATTACTTCTCTGCCAAATTTTCCTTCACTGCCTTCACTTCCTTCACTTCATATAAGTGCACATATTGTTTCTTTTGATGTATTTTTAACGTTTTAGCACTGCATATTGACACTACATGAAAAGGGAGAATTTAATCCCAGCCTTCAGCCCTCTGTTTTAGATGAGTTCTGAATAACTGAAGCAATGACTGGGAAAGGTAGGTTTTGCTTTGTTTTCTTTGCTGCAGGGCTGGGGCTGCTGTCTTCAGTCACCAGAGGTCTTTGGAGGCAGTAGGTGGTCCTAGAAGTGTGGGTAGATCTGGACATCTAGCACATACTGGAGTGTCTGGGAGTTTCTTTGAAAAATAATCCTCTTAATTTTCTTTCCACTTAAATCTCAGTATTGTATTTTGATAGCAGTGGACATATGGAGAGCTGAGGGGAAAAAAAGTGCTTTGAAATATAAGTAATGTTTGTCAGAAATAGAAACCATGTAATGATATGACAATAACAAAACCAGTTTCCATGGCCCCTTTAACTATATTATTTTTTTGATTTGACTGCAACAGAAAGCACCCATCCATAGACTCTGCCTGGCTTGTCAGCTATTTAGAAACACAAACCCTAAATCAATGCCATCAGCTCTTTATTTCTGCTAAATTACAACAGCACAATCAAATACTACCACCTGCAGACTCTGGCCTGTATCTCAGTCCACCAATGAGCAAGAACAGTCTACAGAGTTAACTAACAGTTTAAAGAAGCTGTTCTATAGATTTGTGGGTTTAGTTTGCACATACTTAATCTCACCTTTGGGTGGCAGCTTTATATAGTCTATGCACTGTGATCATAAAAAAAATTGGGTTGTGAGGCACTTTAGAATGTTTGTAGTCCAACCTGCTAAAAAAGGACTAACTTGAAAGCCAGAGCATGTTCCTCAGGGTTTTCACCAGCTGAGTCTTGAAAATCTCCAAGGATGAAGATTCAAACCACTCCTTATGGACCTCTCTTCTGGCACTCGAGCAATCCCATTGGGAAAACATTTTTTTTCCTCTTGTACCCAGTCAGAGTTACACAACTTGCACAACTTTACTATTGCACTTACTGTGTTCTAAATTCTTCTACCTTCCTCCTTTTAGATAAAAACAACTCTAAAATTTAATGAAGTATTCTCTCTTCCAGGCTGAACTTGCCCCCTCATCTTTTTGTTTTCATCTCTCCAGTTTCTTCATCTGTTACTGGGGGCGGGGACACAAAACTGCACCAAGTTCTGCAGACACAGTCTCACAAATGCTGGAAAGAGGAGAGTAAGAATTTCCCTTAATCACCTTGCCAGATTTTTTCAAATGCAGTCAACTAAGCAGTTTACCATCACTGTGGTTAAGACACACACTGACTCAAGTTCAGTTTCTCTGTGGGGTTACTCAAGTATGAGATAAAACTCAATTATATTGCTTTACCTTCAGTGGCAACTAAAAGACACAGGTTGGAGACTTGAGGTACAAGTTAAACAATTTTTCTGTCCAAAAATCATGCTGGTACCAGAGTGTTAATGAACACCATGTCAAGGGAAAGATATTCAAAGCATTTGAATGCCCTGCACAGATATCTACATGGTTGAAAAACTGTCTGGAGGTGATGCCTGTAGCAAAGATTGAAAGAGCAGCTACGAAGGAAAAGCAACTGATTGGGAATGGAAGCCACACTGAAAGTCACCATGGCCTGACAAATTTGATCATGATTCTCCCTGTGTTAGATCCAAGGCTCTACATCTGAGCTACAACAGAAGCTGCATTTACTTGGAGAGAGGGAAAGGTATTTAAAAAAAAAAAAAAAAAAGCAAAAGTGTTTAAGATGAGCTATGTATATATATATATATGGAATAAATTTTCTGCAGAAGCTGAGGAAGCAATGACTTTGCCTGATAGATCCTCCCAAAGGAGCTATGGCTCAGAGCAGTAACATCCTTGTCTTCATCTTTACAATGAAACAATCCTGAAAGCAGATAAAAGTGCACAGAATGAACGCATAGAAGAAAGGCCTGAGTTTGCCAGTAAAATATAGCATTCATTCAAAGACAGAGAGGTTTGGTTTTTTTTTTCAGGGATATTTCTCTGCTTTATTTTGTTAAACTTCAGTCTGATCACAGCTTGACCTCAGCAGCAGTTTAAAAGCTATGCTAGCACAAAACCAGTCACTGCTGTCTGGCTTATGTCAGCTTCTTTCGATTCAAGAGAAGCCTTGGAGCCTGGTCTGGGTACTGCAGTACACACTTTGAGGATGCAGGCTGGTGCTTGATTATTGATATTCCTTTACAATGCCCAGGCTTAAGAGGTTTAAAAAAACAACCAAAAAACCCCAAACAAAACAAAACAAAACACAGTAGCAAAAGGGGAGGGGGAACTGGGAACCTTTTTGCTTGCTCTGTGAATCCATATGGTTTCTGAGGTTGAAACAAGCAGTATTGCTGCATCTTGATTTCTTCTCCCTCTTGGATTGATCATGTGATGGAAATAAGGCACAGATTTCACTTTTTGATAAAAAGGAAGTGGCTTGCAGACACCCTGTACAATGAGGTCCTGTTATCTACTGGGGCAAAGACCTCAAGTGCAGGGCTGTAATTGAAGAAGTCTCCCAGCTGGGGACATCACACTGTCACTACGGTCCCCATGTAGGTTAATTCCTAAACCCAAAGCACTGAGGTGTTTTCAGAAGTGGATATCCACAGGAGGGTGGGCTTTCAGAAGTGATTTAACTACCCAATGCTGTGAGGAACTTGCTATTTGCTTTGCAATGCTCTGTAAAAGATTTTCTGACTATTGTTGAAGTCATTAGCTATTTTCTGCCTCCCCTTTGCAACTTCCAGGACCTAGAATGTAGGTTACATCCACATAATGACCCTAACTGTCTAAGAGGATTTCTGTGGAGCAAATTCTGAGCATGATTTAGGAGTCAGGACATTGCTGAGGTCATTCCCAGTGGTTTGCAATCAGCTATTTTAATTTCTTTTTTTTTTTTTCCAGGCCCTAGCAGCACATAACATTAACAGTCTGTGGTGGAAAGGATAACTTTCCACTGCAGTTAGCTTTTGGGTCTGTAAGTGTTAGCAGCACTACTGAATTTAGAAGATAACAATAACTACAGTTTCTTTGACTGTGTCTGGGGCTCATGAGGGAGGTCACTACAGTTCTGGCATTTTTTGACAGTAAAGTCAGACTATAAATTCTTTCTGCAAATTTCAGCTCGCTATACATTTGTTGGCTAAGCCTCTTAAAATATTTGACGTATCAGATGGATGACTGCAAGGTCTAAAAATATGAGTAGTACCTGATTGTTTGAAGCCACAGAGTAATGAACAGACTTCTGAAAGAAACAGGTCAGAAAACACTCAGTGATAGCTGATGTTTTATAAATGCAAAACCATAATTTCTTTGGGCAGAAAAGCAAGGAACAAAGGAAAGAGCAACTTAGATGGAAGAAAGATGAGCTGTGTAAAAAAAAAAAAATTGCTTTTAAAAAAATAAATTGCCATGTGAAAGGTGTTTATTTTTAAAATAAATTTGAACGTATTGTAGAGGAGTGCTACTACTGCTACTGTAACTACTACTAGTAGTTACAGCTAGTACTGCTACTAAAACACGTTTATGATTAAAGCTGACTCTTAAGGCTGAAATCTCTTAAATTATTTTAAAAATTCGGGTAATTCAATTTATTTAGGTGGTGGGAATTATATGGTCAATGGTCAACAAAGTATTGCCTGCAGAGTTATGTGCAAAAATTTAAATCTGTCCTCTCCATCCATTACAATGGAAACTTAACTGGTGTTTCCTCTTGAGCTCCATTTACGTGAGAATTTCTTATCTCGTCCATAAAATGTAAGAGCTTCATATTTGGCAGGGAGAAGAAAATTATGGATGCAGCCTGTATAATGTTCTCCTCAGTTTTGATTGCACCTTAAATTCTAGAGGCACTATATGAAGGGAAGGAAAAGGCTCTGCATGTCCACAGTTATTTGAATCCATGATCAATGGGATCTCTCATATCAAATTCAGCAGCACACTGGTATCAAGGTCAGCATCTCTCTCTCTTTTTTGTGTTTTTTTGTTGTTGTTGGGTTTTTTGTTGTTGTTGTTGTTGTTGTTGTTGGTTGGTTGGTTTTGTTTTCCTTTTTTTTCCCCCCAGTTGTAGAGGCAACCAGGTAAAGACAATCAGGTGTTGCCAGTTAGGAGGAGGAATTAGGGCCGATTAGGCCAATTAGGGCTGGTCCCAACTGCACATGAGCAGAACTGGGGGACCAGCAGCAGGTGAGCTTCCAGAGGTGAGCCTGGTTCACTCCTGACCAGTCTGAGGCTGAACAGTCTCCTGTTTTTTCGGTGACACTGATGTCTTTCGAACCCACAGCCTTCTGATCTGCAGTCAGAGTCGCTACGGCTGCGCTAACAGGAGCTCACCACCATTTTCCCCTTTTTGGTGGTGCTCCAGTGTGATTTGACCCTTTTATTGGTCCCCCAGTTCTGCTCATGTGCAGCTGGGACCAGCCCTAGTTGGGCACAGGTGGGCTGAACAGGAGCTCAGGCCTTCCTCCTCCTAACTGGCAGCACCTGAGTGTCTTTCCCTGGTTGCCTCTACACCCAGTGATTAAGGGTCATGTCAGAGAAGACTTACTTCTTTGATTTTTTTTTTTTTTTCACATCTGATAGGGACTGAAATTACTCATGACCAGCCTGAGGCTGTTTAAATGGATGCTGTGACTTCAGCAGTGGTTGGAGTTCAACTTGTGCTGCATGTACATATTTTGTGGGATTTTCTGTGAGGTACACTGGAGTATTAAGGACCGGATCTTGCCAGTGGGCATGTTCCCTTGATTTGCCTTTTTTGATCTTCCCTGTCTGAGACACTTCAAAGTGAGTTTGAGAGTGAGAAACACTTAGAATTTTTCCAGGTACCTTTTTCTCTCCCTGGCCTTTAGGGAAGAGCTCTGTTACACAGATTTGCTGAGACGGAGAAAAAAAATGTGGCTGGTAATTGTGTGAGAATTTTCTTCTTCAGCCTTCATGGATAACTGTCAGCAGCACACCAATGAGGGGGCTGTGGGACCCTGCAGAGCCCCGAAAAGCTGAAAAAACTGGGGCAAGTAGAGCAGAGAGGGTTGGAGGCTGGAGCTCAGGGTGTTTGTAGATGGGGTGAGAGAAGATTCAAGGGGAATTATAAGAACCATCCAGTGCCTGCAGGGGCACAGAAGAAGGAACAAGTCTGGGTTTTGGATTGCAGAACTGGAAGGTCAAGAGGCAAAGGCTACAAATTCCAGCAATGGAAACTCTGATTTGGAAGTAGGAATTGCAATGTTTAAACAAAGACCTGGGGCCCAGTAAGGTAGGAGCAGAATCCAAGACCCTGCGGTTTTCCAAACTCAGCTGCAGGATTTCTCAGAGAATGTGATTTATCTTTGAGGTTGTTTCTCCTTTAAGGAAGAGGTTGCAGAAGGGACCTTCAGAGGTCACTTCCAGACAGAACTGCTGCCCAGTTCTGTAATTCTGATTGCATGTCATCTCTCCTGGGGAAAGGGAGATCTCCTCTGATATGTGGCACCGGAGAAGCAGTGACTCTGATGGTTTTTAATTATGAGGATGAGCTCAAAGGGCTTTTGCCAGCTCGGTGAGAGTAATTATATACGACATAGTACAAAAGTCAAGAAAACAGAAGTTGCAGGGACCCATAAATAATCTGGTGATCTCAAGGGGCTTTCCAAAGTATATATATCTTCTGTTAATAAACCAAGCATTTCTAATTAGTGTAAGTGACCACAAAACTCTAACCAAAGAACACAAATTAGAGAACGCAGAGCCTACTTTAATGACTCAAGAAGTTATTACCTCCCTGTGAAGCCTGACAGAAGGCAAGTATTGACTGAATTATATGGAATGAATGCAAAGTCTGGTGGTTTTGTGCCAAGTGGAGGAATGGAGGGGAGGAGAGTGGAAGAGAAGGGAAGCTCTGGCTTGTGACGGAGAAGCTCATTTACCCCAGATCTGAAATCCATATGCTTGTTAACTAGGAACTGGCTACATCCCAACATGAAAAATGAAGTTTACATTGCGTGTGTGAACCAGCAATTTGCATTGATTTGCACATGATTTGTGTCTAATTTGCTAATCGTTAAACTCCGTGTCATATGGAAATAGGCAGAAAGTTAAAACCAAAGTTTTAAATTCATTCACTTAGACAATTTAATCTTGTTGGCAGGAGTTGCTTTCTCTCACACCATCTGAGTACACTGAGGTTCACCCTCCATGAAAGGTCTTTATTTCATATTATTCCCTTCTATTGCTGCTGTCCAAAGGTAGATTGAACTTTTTTAGCAGTGACTTGGTTATATAGGATTTTTGAGATTATTCCACAGCCATTTATATGACTTGTGGTCCATCTACAGGTGAGACTGACCAGTACAGCTAATTATCACTTAGAGATACATGAAATACAGGTGGAATGCATAGCAGCAAATGTAGGAATGGCAGAAGTAAGAATAAATGCCTTCAAGAATCTCCAAGGCTGGTGTTAGTGTAAGCAATCAGACCAAAAAAATGTAAGGAGGACTTCTTTTACTTCAGATAAATAATTACCACTGCTACTTTATTGCAGCATTAAAAAAAAAATAAAAAAAAATTGGTCTTTTTAAATGGAAATGATAATAAGGAATGACTAAGACCACATGTCTGATATTATTAGTGCTTCAGCTATCTTGTCTGAAACATATGCAGTGCTGATATGTTTAGTCGACTGTAGAAACATTTTAAGTTTTCCTGATGTCCAAGGAGACAAAACTAGTGTGTAAATTAAGTTCTTTCATGTGGGGCTTTTTTGGTTGTTTTTTTCTTTGAAAAAATTAGTCACTCAAAAAGCATTTTAACAACACAAATCACAAATCAATGTGACTCTGGATTGTATTTGATTATTTAAAAAAAAAAAAAAGTTGTCTCCAACTTGCTTTGTGATTAAAGCAAGACACAACTAAGTGCAGGAAAATATTTATTTTAACTGAAAGATGTCAAGAAGGGCCAGAGCTTGTGTTGTGGGATGGGTGAATATGTGCTGCAGCCTGGGAGCCTGGACTTTTTAGAGGCATCAAAGTTCAACATTGATGTGTAAGCAAATATTGGACAGGATGCAACATAAGAGAAACATCTACTCCAAAAATCTATTCCTTATTGTGAGTACTTATGTTTTCTATGGGCTGGTATTGAATATGGAGCAGGTAAACATACCTTCAGACAAAGTGGAGGAGAAAACAGTCTGAAAAACTAGCATAGACCATGAAGTAGTTTATTATTGCAGTCTGTAGTCAGCTGTAAGCTTTGAGGTTTTTCTCAGAAATGCTGATCCAGAGAAGGGTGCAGAAAGTAGAGGGCACCTCACCTAGGGGCAGATGCTCTTCAGGGTCAGCTCACATACCATGGAGCATCCTGAGGGGTGCTAAGGCTGCCCTATAAACCCTGGCTGGAGCAGTGCCTCACTAAGGAACCCTGCTGAATTTCTCCCCCTTTAGTCCCTTTTCCCTTAGTGCAGGGAGTGTCCATGCTGTCATCCAGTCTCTAGTTGCAATACATCAGGTTTTGTATACAGAGTACAGAAGAGCTTGGTTCTGCCCCCCCAGCACCATTCCAAAATCCAGTTTGTTGGTTCAGAGTGCAGCTTTAGGTTCCAGCTGGCTTTGATAGAATCAGTTGGATCAGATTTTCCCCCAGCCTGCTCCTCAAGGATCACTTGGCCTTCTTCAGCTACTGTTACTGGTATCAGAAGTATACTACTGGGATCATAGTTCCAGTGCCATAAATGAACACCTGCAATGTTATTTTGTAAGGTAGCACCTACCAAAACAACTTTTGACCTATTTCTAATTACTCTCTAGTTCCAATTGTCAAAATATGGATCTAATGAAATTTAAAAATGAAGGAATAAGTATGAAAAGCTAAGGAAACAGTCTCCATTGATATTACAAACTTTACCATGCCCTCCACCCATACAAAACAGACATTTTCTCTTAAATATAAATAAAGAAATGAGCATTTCAGTAGGGTGGCAACAGCTATGAGCAAAAGTTCTGCTTTTGCCAATGCCTTTTAAAATCAAATTGAATTATTTATTCCTCCATAACATTTTAAATTTAATTCATTTAGGCCAAAGAAAAATATTAGGCTAGATATGGATGAACTGGACCTATGCAGTTGCCTACCCTTGTAAAACAAGGGCATATTTTGTCAAAGCTGTATCTGGCTTCAGCCTTTTCTAGATCCCTTGTGTTCTGATCTGCTTCTCTGGTACCACTTGTGGGCTGTAACACTGGACATTAATGAAGTTGCTGAACTGGGGAGCAGGACATCTGGAAAGACCAAAGCATTGATGCTGCCTGGAGGAAACCTGTACTTCTTAGTTTCTGGTCTCTACTGGGACAGTTACGTTTTATCAGGTTTCTGGGTCTTCTCTTAGTTAATTCAGGCTGCTAGTTACTGCAGCTGGTTACTAGCAAAACAAGTGGCTGCTAACCATAAGTGAGTCTTCCTGATTTCAGAGAAGAAAACCATGAGCCAAGTCTGTTATGCTGCATTCCCCCCATCCACAGATGAACTAAACCAAGCAACTGCAACAATGAACTGAATATTTCATTATCTTTCCATAACTCCTCAGGCTGAACACAGCAGGAGTACTGGTGTACTGGGAAGTAGGAACAAAAGGTCTGCAGAGGTCTCTGTGTAGGTAATGCATGTCAGTCAATAGGTAACGTGTCAGTGGAGCTAATCCTGCTCCAGTAAAGGCATCAGATGCATTTATCTTCAGAGGAGTGCAACACCAGAGTTTTGAGTCTGAGGTCAGCTTCAATCCTGCCTGCAATCCCTTACAAGTCCTAGGCTTGTCCTTCCATTCACTGCTTCCTGCCTTGCAGCCATTGAATATTGGATTATTTAATCGATTTAACACTATTTTGATTGTCTTACATTTTTTTTTTTTTTTTTTTTTTTTTTAGTTGCCAGCATAGCAATTACTATGTACTTAATAGAATCCAAAATTAGTCACTCCTGAAAGCAATTATGTGTTAATTATGCAATTATTGTATTTTATATAGGCAGCAAAAAAATTGCAAAGTACTTTAATTATAGGTTTTTTGAAAAATCAAGTCAACTACTACTTGACATAAATAGTCGTTTATGAAATAATCTGTCACTTGACATTTTAAGACTCCAGGTATTTTACAGCATTGTTATTGTGTACCTAAGGAAACTTCTTTTTCTTTGTCAGAGTGATTTTCCTGTATTAGAGATTTGATGTAGATTTATTTTACGTATTTGTCTGAAATTAGCAGATGATATGTTTATAGAAGTTGTTAGATTATTATATATTCGTCTGTCTTTTAGCAGCTTTGCTTGAAGTAAATCTTTTAAAAGTAAGATTTGAAGAAACGAAGTAGAATAATATTATGGAAATGAGGCTGATCAGATCAAGTTATTTGTGTATCTGATACCTAATTTGCTTTTTATGCTTTCTGAATCTGTTGACCATTGTTTCTCCATTTATTCACGGCAACATCTCCAGACAAATAAAGGCAGGAATGTTTTGTGAGAAAATCTGTCTGAATAGGCAAACGACCCAAACTAGTGCTTCCAGTCCAAGAGAAATTATATCAACTCCAGTTTATTCTGTTGGGGCAGTCAGTGCATTGGTCAGGTCACACTTGCTGCTTGGTGTAGAGGTAGATTAAGAACAAGTCCAGCTCCTTAGGGAACAGTCTGGATCCTTAGGGAACAGTCTGGATCCATGACGAGGCAGATGGAACACTACAGTGGCTTGCCCTGATCTGAGTATAGCAACAGGGAAAAGGTTTTGGGAACAGATGATGAAGAAAAGCAGTAGGAGATAGGACAAACCCCCAGGAAAGCAGGCTTGACTTATTTTAATTCTCCTCCAGGAGATGTCTGTACAGTGCTTTATCTCCATAACTGTATTGTTCAAGACAGTGTCTGCTGTGCTCAGAGGGGAACTCTCATTTGTGTACAGGAAACAAATAAAGACAATCAAATGGCACTTCTGACCCTTTCTGCATAATACTGTGATAATGTGGTTCTGATTTACTGTTAGTCAGGCTACACTGGTAATTAGGAGCTCAAATGAATCTGAAGCCTTATTATAGTAAACAATATAGGAGGACGTTCACAGAAGATTTACAAATTAATGTTATGCTTTTTGATAGCTAAGAATCTGAGGCAGAGAGGAGTAAGTTCTAATCCTGAGCTTGTTGAGCGTGTTGACTGTAGCACTTAGTAAGTCTCTTCTGATACTAAATGATCGTTTGTCAGTATCAAAAATCAAGCAATATTAAGGATTTCACATTTACTAAGAAGGCTTTTGCCAAAACCTTTGTAAATCTTGAAGAGTAGAGCAGAACTGAAACTCCATCTTTACAGCAAAGCTGCCTGTCTTCTCTCTTCTTGTTTTCAGCACCCTCATGAGATGGTACCATCTTGAGATGGTTAGCTACTCTTTGCTCTGGATATGATCATTCTTTTGGAAGTTTTATGCCAATCTCATCAGTAAATGTATGGCTTGAAAGAAAAGGGAGATTTTCTAGGGGACCCATTCTTTAGCAGTCTCCTAAAACCTTACCCTTTCCTAAAGGGGGTGGTGATGGGGATGTGTATCATCCCAGCTTTAAGTCAAAACAGGGTATAGAGATGGGATCTTGAAAAGCTGCTGCATGAAGAATTATATTGTAGGGAGTCTGATGATACTGCTAAATACAAAAATATTCTCTGCCATCTATCTTTTCCTTCCCTGCTTTCTGTAATCAGCTCCCTCATTCTGTTTTTAACTCCCTTACTCACGCTGCTGTGATTGACTGGCAGATAGAGACCACAGCATTGCCAATTTACATTTGCAATCAATAGAGCACTTAGATTTCCAGTGATATTATTAACATACATCTAATAAACAGCAGAAGTTAACTTTCAGCTGACATTTATGACTATGTACTGAAGCACAGAAACACCTAAAATATGATGACACAGAACTCTTCCTGGATGCAAGTCCTGCACACCTCTGCTTTCCACTTTCTTTCTCAAACACCATTCAGGATTCCTCTCCTACTGAATCCCCAAAATGTTTTCCTGTCTGGCATCAGCAATATATATACACTATTTTAATAAAAAATATTTAGCAAAAAAAGATTATGATCTCAGGTACACGTAGATATAAGGATGTGGCACTACTTCCTTAGTTTGTACTGTCTGAGAATTTTGAAATGTTTATTTTAGGGTATGTCTGACTTGAAAAGTCACTAAATAGTTACCATCCAGGTTTGAGCAGTAAGGTTAAACTAGCCTGGTACTGAGAACACTGTAGATTGACTGAGACAGGGAATTTGCTCTTGTATGAAACCATAATGGTGATGTGAACCTCCATCATCAGTCTGCTGGGTTGGAAAGGGAGGGAAGAGCTTCTATGCTGAAAAGACCAGAGCTTTATTGTCTGGGGGTCTTTTGGGTATCTCACCTTGACAGGTGATGGATCAGGATACCATATGCCTGGTCGTGACAGCACAAGGAGAAAAGAGAATAGAATAACTTGGAGAGCTGTCAATACAAGAAATTCATTTTCTCTTATTTTAGAATGGATATTCCAGTGCTTTGAACTGTAGCAATCTGTCCCACATTCAAGCCTCTAGCTAGGCCAAGTCTGACACCACAAATTGAGGCTGAAGGCTCTGCTCCATCACAGGAGGTGAGAGACCTGGGAACAGCTGAGCACAAGAATCACTGTGCAGACAAGAAATGCTCCATGAAGCTCTGCAGTGGAAATACACCTTGGCTTCAGCATCAGGGAATGGAGGATGGTAGAAAGAACAGAAAAGCCAACAGGCAAAAGGTCACAGGATGAATGTCTCACTTCTTAGAGGATGCAGAAGCTGTGAGAAACACGTGGATGGTGCAGTCAGCACAGGAGTTCACTCTACAGAATTAGCCAATATTCTGCTTGTGCTGGAAAGTCAGTGGAAACATCACTTGAAATGGCTGAAAGTGGGTATATACCAGGTGAACAGGCATTAAGATAAATCTTGTTTTGCAGATAATATTTAGCTTTTTCTGTGGGATTTTTTTTCTTTTGTTTCTTTGATGGGAGAAGCAAGGTTTCCCAGGAAGATTAATTAAAGTTATTTATTAAGATTATTTAACTTGGAGGTTTTGGCAGCTGGGATGGCACATTTGGGATTGCTTGCAAAAAGATATCAGAAGCAAGTTTGGAATTCAGTATGCTGACTAGCTGTTATTAAAATATGTCCAAGTAAATAATTAAGCTATTTACAGCACTTTTTTTTTTTTTTCCTTTTCTTTTAGAAAATTCAGCATTTATCTGTAAACTATAGAATTACAGAATCATAGAGGTTGGATGGGACCAGGAATGGGAACCCTAAAACCTCTTTGGACAACCTATTCCAGTGTTCACTCAACTTTGCAAGAAAAAGCATTTTCTTATTTTTAAATGGAATTTCAGTTGATTCCCCTTTGCCTCTTGTCCACTCTCTGACCACCACTGAGAAGAGCTGGGCTCTCTTTTCTTCTTAACTGCCCATCAGGTGTTTATACATGATGCTAAGATCTCCATGAGCTTTCTCCCCTCCAGGCTGAGAAACCCAAGAGCTCTCAGCTTTTTCTCATATAACAGATGCTGCAATCTCTTAATCATCATTTTGGTCCTTTCCTGGTCTCTGGTACAGCCACAAGTCTTACTAAAGCTGAATAGAGGAAAAGGATCAAAAGCTTGATCATTGCTGTCTCCAAACTGTATTTTCAGGATCTTTTCTTTTTTGTTTTTTTTTTGGAAGACAATTTCAATTATCTTTTATTTCATATTTGTAGTTTTGAAAGCACCAGGACAAATGTGTATATGTAAGATGCTCTGGAAAGAAAGCTATGGTGGGAGGAGCAGCTTCACCTCAGTGTAGCAGATTTAAATTTACAAAAACAGTCTATTTTTGTAGCAGAAGGAGAATTTCAAGGTTGCCAAGATTTGGGGAGCTTTTATGTATTTAGATATTTAAGCTTTGACTTGAAAATGTAAAAAGGATAGGGAAGGACAATAGGAAAAAAACCACATAAGTATCAGAACAAAGTTTTTAAATCCAAAATAAATAATCCCAAGGACAAAAAAACCAAGTAAATATAGTGGCATATGTTTTTAAAGGATGTAGAGTTGGACTGAGCATCTGAATTTATTTTGAAGTTAGTTATTTTGGGCATGTGAATTACTCTCTGCTGAATAAGGACTCAAAAAATTATGGATGTGTGTTGGAACTATCAAAACAATGTCCAGTGCTAAGTAGGCTTTAATGAAGAGCAAAATAGATTTTTATGTTAATTCTTGATAGTGCTATTTTCCCTATCTAAAATTTTTAGTACTGGGTAGATAAGGATTTGAACTGCCTTGGAAATAAGTAACTATGCTGTCCAATAAAATAAGTTTATTTTACTTGCTGATATTACTCATTCAGACATAAAATCAAACATATCACCTGCAGTTCTGTTAGGGTATTTGGCTTTTCTCTACTGGTACACTTTGCTGCAAATATATCCCTAGGGCCTTTTGGCTCCTATGTCTCTTTTTCTTAATACTAATAATTAGAAAATTAAAGAAGTGTATTCCTAGTTTGACACCAAAAATACTGATAGATTTTGTTAATAGATAGTAAAGGAAAGAAGCCAAAATTGCACCTTGACAAAGTAGGAGCCTAATAATAAATGAATCAGCAGAGAATACCTTCCCAATACACATAATTTTGTGTTAGGAAGTTACAGGCTTCCTTGCACAGTAAGAGTTTATGGCAGGTTGATAGAGGTGGCCATCTGAGGAGGAAGGATGCATGCCATTACTACTGGTAATTTGCAGCTGGGAACAGTGTGATGGAGTCATTAGACTGGCCAAAGGTCTCTGAAGAAGCTGGAAATCACCTGTGCTGAACGTTCATCCACTTTCCTAGCTGCAAGACCAGCTTTCATCTCAAGAACAAAAATGTTGTCTCTTTCCTTAGAGAGAAAACCACAAAGCCATATACAGATTTGTGGGGGATAAGAAGCTCCTTTTTTTTTTTTTTTTTTTTGGTACAAAACCAGGTTTTCTCACCATGATCAGCTACTGTTTGAA